>CM060953.1:85007368-85266640 GCA_030765055.1 Mantis religiosa
CAAAGTATAATAAATATATTGTGGCTCTGTGAGTTCGTAAAATTAAAAGTCCATGTTACAAACACCAAAAATTGCACTTTATTTCTGTAGAAATAACGGAGTAGTTCAGAATTGCGTCACATACACAATACAACTTGCAAGGTCATCAACCACAAACGTATTATTAAATCAGGAATAAAAATAAATTAGAACAAAGTTTTAAATATTTTGCTATATGCAGATGACGTGGTCTTAATACAAGAAACGGAGGATAAATTGCAATATGCACTACACCACTTGAACCAAGTATGCCAAAAGTATGATCTTAAAATATCGACGGAAAAATCTAAGATAATGGCCTTTTGGGGAAAACAAAATATAAGATCAAAAATGATTTTAGACAACAAACCGCTAGAACAACTAAAAGATTTCAGCTATTTAGGATGTAATCTTAATTATATGATGAAAACAGACAGAGATGTGAGCAAAAAGCTTGCAACATCCCAAATGATTTGTGGAACAGTGCAAAGAACGTTGAGGAATAAAACAAGAAGAGATACAAGATTAAAGTTGTACAAAACAATGGCAATCACTGCACTAAGGAAGTGAGGCATGGGTACCCACGAAGAAAATGAAAAGCCAAATTCAAAGTGCAGAGATGAACTTTTTAAGGAAAACAAAGGGATACACAAGGTTGGATAGAATAAGGAATGAAGACACAAGAAAGGAACTCAACGTAGACTCGATAAGTAGCAAAATTGAAAAATATCAAAAGGAATGGATGCAGCATATACAAAGAATGTCCGAATCAGAACTGCATAAGATTGCATTCCAATATCAGCCACAAGGAAAGTGAGATGTTGGTAGACCTAACAAGGGATGGAAGGAGCAATTATTGTGAGACGGAACGGGCACTCTGCCCATGCCGTGAAGTGAAGAAGTAGTAGTAGAAGAAGAAGAAGAAGAAGAAGAAGAAGAAGAAGAAGAAGAAGTAGTAGAAGTAGAAGAAGAAGACCATACAGGTGAACTACAGCTCTGCTCAAGTTAGGAACGAAATAGATATACTGAATAGTTTGGAATGGACATCTGTCACGCTTAATCTCGTCCACAATTAATTGTTGTATTTTCTGTTTTGCACCAAAGAAATAAAAATATAGTTTTTTTTTTATTTAAACATCTAAAATACATAAATTCCTTCCAAAGTGTTATCAGGCGTTGCAGTAACAAACGAGTTAGTTTTCGAGTGTTACATTTCTTTCTCAGAATTAGCAATATCAGCATTTTATTTAAAAAGTCAAGTATTCACAAGACTCCTTAAAATCTCGTAGGTATTTGCATATGTGCTTGAAACACTTAAAAGTCAAGGGATGGTAATTAAGTCATGTTACCGTTACAATACTAATTTGGAATCTCTCTTAATCCGAAAGACTGACATTTTGGAAGTCACGAACCCGCCAGCCCACGCGCCTGAAGAGACGACTCCCACAGGATCTCCTCCTTAGTGACTCTGATTGAAAAAAACTATGAATATTGTTTCACAATGACTGTTGTTCTTATCTCTTTGATTACTTGTTTGTTTTAATTAACTTATTTTTCTCTTGTTTCACAGTGTTAAGAAGATAATAGGAGCCAACTTGGTTTTCCTTACATCTTATTATATAGTTCATAGAGATTCAATTAGCCAACAAGGATCTGTAAAGCATGTACTGCTGATCGATCATTGAATAAAATTATAAAAAAAAAAAAAAAATAAAAAAATGGTTAGTCGATTCTGCGCCCATTGTTGATCTTAGCTATTACCTTCGTGAAAATATTGAATATAGATTTCATCACATTGGATAAGTACATCTACATTGTATTATATTACCTAGTAATAATATATAGATTAATTTTATGTGTAACAGAGGTATATTTCCTACTGTTTTCCTACTTATCTTAGTATCAAGTCACTTCTCGGCACTTTAATTCCTTCCATAATATCATACGATGATTGGGACGAAGGATGAAATAGTCAGCTTAGCTCAGGAGGGGATTCAATCAGCTTATGTTCGTATTAAATACTGATGAGGAAAAAAGAACCAAATAAACCTTCAATCAGGGAGTTAGATCCAACAGAGTTCAAACACGTTACAAGTGCATCACAGTTATGACTTCACATATGATTTGTTAGTGTTACAACATGTTTCATTTAATATGTTAATGAATCCGGAACATTTAATTTCTACACTAGTTATGTAACTGATTAATTAACTTACTTTTTAATGAAAGTAAATGTGTTTTCTCTTGTTTCAGACTTAAAAACAAACTTTAAAAAGTAAGAGTACATTTTGCAACTATTATGGAAAAATCTGAATGTTAAGATGGTCTCCCTTATGTCTCTAGCGAAACCAAGGTGTATGAGTTTGAAATTATTAAGTGAATGAATAATTAATTACAGTTATTATCACATTAATTGATTACTTTTTCAGCCTCCTATATACCTAAGTACCTATAGGTACTTACTGGTACCTCACGAAGTAACAGTTTTTGCTCGAAAACATTTTGTTGCACATTGAACTTAGCTGATGATTCCATTAGAGCAGGGGTGGCCACTAATTTAATTTTGGGAGCAGCAAATTTATGAAGCTAATTTGAAATGAGCCACAATGTAAACGATGTTTATAAAATGGTTTATACAATGAAGACATGTTTTTCATTTTATGACAAATGAAGGAACATTTATTTTTGCAGTACACAGAACACTATTGCTCATTAATACATGAAGGAATGAGATTTTACTTTTGAGAAGCTATTTTTCGAGTGTTCCTTTTGGCTGTTTTTAGAAATTTGGTTGATAATTGGTAAGCGCAGTTCGCAAAAATCACTTAAATGTTCATCAGTTAATCAGATCGATATTTAGATTTAATTTAACCGTTGAGTACAGTGATTCACGTACATAAGCCCCAAAGATAAGTCTCCACTGCTTTGTTAGTGTGTATTTTCCTTCTGGGACATTCTTCCAAAATGCCATGGTAGAAACGCACTTCGTTTGAGTCCTTTTAGTTTTTCGTCCTCTTGCAATTCTACAGCTGCTGTATCCTTTGTTATTTATGATACAGGACAGCCATCGTCCACAACATCAACAAAAGGAGTTTCCGGGAATGAAAATGACGGGTTTAGTGATCTTAAATCATTAAATCTGCCGTTGATTTCTGCAGCAAAGCCAGGCATTAAGTAATATACAGTTTCCACCTGAAGGTCAGAAGGGCTTTCAGTAATTTACTTCAAACATTTGAACTGAGCAAATGTTTTAGTCTGAAGCTTTAATTTGCTATGGAAGCTAAATACAGTAGACCAAATCAGAAATAAGGTTTTCTCTTCCTTGTAAATATATATTTGGCGGAAGCCAAATCTAACAACCACTGGAGGTTATTAAATTCAGGGAAAGATTCTCCTTTTTCTACCAGTCTCGAGTTGAGTTCTTAGTTCTTATATTAATTAATGTTCCTTTAAGCCTGGTATGAAGAGCCGCATGTGGTTCGCGAGCCTCATTTTTGACACCGCTGCATTAGTGTATGCATCTCCACAGGAGTTAGGATTTCATTACGGAGGGGATTCGGTACGTAGGCTACCATGCTGGGACCATTGTTCCTATGCCCCCAAGTAGGACCCCCGGGAGGAAGGATGAGGCGTAGGAGCCAGAGGGCGGCCGACCCAGTGAGACGTGACACTACACAGGGCAGGGCAGGCAGTTTACTTGGATAGAGACTTCCCCCGACAGGCCAGGACAACGGTAATGCTCCCCTACTGCGGGACGGCAAAGAGCCCAGTAGGCGAGCTCCAAAGGTCCCAGGCAAGCGATCCGAGCCCCAAAGGTCCCTGGCTAGCGGTCCCGAAATCGTCCCAGCAGAAGACCGGAGACCGACAACCGACCTACCGGAGGAGGAACTAGTTTTCCTCAGAGCATATCATCCTGCCATGCACCACCGAGACTTCTACCCTGAAACAGACCACCAGATGAAATATGTGAAATGATAATGTAGATGAAACGGAAGGACAGGAATTTCGGGGGATGTAATTAAGCTACCCAGCATTCGCATAGTGACCCGGGAAACCCCCCGAAAAACCCATGAGTCAGGTAGGTCGGGCACGGGAATCGAACCCGGGCCTCCCGAATGCCGGCCACAGACGACACCGCCTGAGCCACCCCGCTCGGTTCCACAGGAGTTACTTAATGGCGACTTTTTCCTTGAGCTCTTCGAGGGTTCGCGAAAGTTTTTTTTTCTTCCCCCCCCCCCCCTTTAACATCTCAAAATATATTTCCTATCCCTTAATAAAATAGTCGCTTGATGTGAGATCTGGAGACCCGCAAAGTAACGCTTAGCAGCACGAATTTTCGCAACTCCTGGTATTGATGTTTTCTGTCATGGTACAGACAGATCTTTGCTTATCTCTAGGCTTCTTTAATGCTGGATTGATGGTAATTTATTGCAATTATTGTTAAGATAACGTCGAAGTAATAAAACTATTGCATTTCTGTGATACGGCTTAAGAGTACATTGTGCTCAAAACCAACAGTCCGTTAACCAAACAAATGCAATCAGTGATTGAAGCATACCTATTATAATTAAAAAATACGAAAGTGAAAAAGGATCTCATTATGTTACTTCACATGACCTCTAATCACTATCGTTATTACCTTTACTATTATGCACTTATAGGTAAAGTAGGTATTGCATTCGATTCCGCGATTTCACCAAAATTAGTTTAGAGAAACCGTTCTAATTTTTGTTAGAAAAGTGTATGAACAGGATAATTAAAATAATGGAACACAAGTCGGTTAAATGGCAAACTTACAACGAAGTGCTGGGTGGAATGCAATATATCCCCTGCCTACTGTATGTAGTAAAGAAAGTAGTAGGGATCAAACGCTCAGAGGCATGAAAGTTTTAAAACAGTTAACTACTAATAATGAAGCATTCCACGCCAACAAGGTGAGGGATCGAAAACTGTAGGGGTCTTGTTAATAATGGAATAGCGGCTCAATCGATGATGCCTGACATGAATCATTCTTGTTCGCTCCTAAGACAGCACTTAGTTCTCACGGCTAGCTAGCTGTCCTTTAACCACCAGAGAGCATTTCACGCCAATCGATGACAGGGCGCACGTCTCGTACTACCTACACTTCAGTGTTTATGAAGAAATACCTGCAACGCTTAACTGGAGTCAAGTGTCTTGTAAGGCAGCATACCAAGTTTTCTTCTTGGAACAAAGAAAATCACAACGTAAGAAAATGTGCACAAAATGAGATAATGTAATAAAAAGTCATTTCCAGAAAGGTTATTGTATAATTTTCCACGAAGGAATTACAAACATATTCGATGTTATACATTTATTTTTCTACGTTTAAGTAAATACAGCATTAAGCAATTAAAACAGTGTAATATACTTGCAGTATTTGGAGGCTAAGACGATTAACGAAGTGTAATGCAGGACGAACCCAGGCTTTTAACGCTGAAAGTTTGTTGAAGTATGAGACACAATCCTGAAATGAGAAGCTGAACTCCAAAGACTGGTAAATATGATGGACTTTTAGGCTAAGAGCTACACAAATTTGCAAGAGAAACCAAATAAATGGAAACCTTAAGGTAAGCAAATGAACGCTGATAAAGTACACAACGAGGGTTTAATATTACTGGTTCCATCCGATTTTATCATAATAGAGAGATTATGAATATCATTGTTTCTCATAGGATATTCCACGCACATTTTAGAGGCAGGTAATGAAGGATGTGCACGTATTACACACACACACACACACACACACACACACACACACACACACACACACACACACACACACACACACACACACACACACACACACACACACACACACACACACACACACACACACTTACAAACCAAGGAGTATGTTCATATGTAGCCGTTCATATGCATATGTTCTTATACAACATTAAAAAAGTGCATCCACGAATATAATTGAATAAAATCGACATTTAAAATATTTTAACATATGTTTTAATTCTGCAAAAATTGCAGAATAAACGCTCTGTTTGTAAATTGTACCAAGCCTACATATACAAATTGTAAATGTAACTTAATTTTCATAAAGACTTAATGGCACACCAAGGATAAAGTCCCAGTGGGAACAGAAATGTGTACGGAAAAGAATAATTTGGAACAAATCATAAATTTTAATTGGGTGGTGATCGATCACTATCAATAGAAATTCTTCTTTTTCTTCTTCTTCTTCTTCTTTACCTTATCCTAGCATACCACTTATCGCGGTGTTAGGGGATCCTTGTTCCTCTATCCCTTAAAGTCGGGTCTGAGGAACCGAAGCTTTGGATCCGATAGAGAATCAGGATAGGTGATCAAGGAAGTGGATGATATAAGGGCGAGATGAATGATAGGAAAGATGATGATGATGATGATGATGATGTAGGAATTGGTGGAATAATGGTGGGGGAAATCGGAGAACCCGGAGAAAACCCGTCTTAGCCCCGTGTTTTCCACCACAAGTCTCACTTTGCGGTCGCCTGGGATCGAACCCGGGCTGCCTTAGTGAGAGTCGAGTGAGTGATCTACCACGGCGCGGCCATCGATAAAATGGGAAGAGTTTAAAATGAAGCTCTACAAGATAGTGACGGTTGCTACCCTCATGTATGACTGGGAATTATGAAAACAAAAGTAAAATCCGGACAGCATAAAAGAGATTTTTACGAACTAAAGGATGCTCTAAATTAGACTTAATAGGTTATGTAGCAGTTAGAGAAGAACTAAATTTATGTAAAATGTATGATAAATTTGAAGAATATAAACTAAATTAGAAATAACGGCATGAATGAAGAAATTACCCGTAAATCTTAGGGAAATTGAGGCATCGGGGGCTCAAGATATAGATGGGAGTAAAGTACAGAAGTGAGAAAGAAGGTTGACGATTACTGTGTAATAATTTGTACTACTGTATATATTCACCAAATATACTTGAACTTGCCCATTTTACAACATTTTACAGCGTTTAAGCAATCAGTCATAATGTTCTGGACGTTCTCGGGCTTCGAGCCAGGTAAGCAGATGTTGAGACATCGACGTTTCGGGAGCGTACATCTCTCCCATCTTCAGGATGTTGAACATGTTCATAATGTTTTTGAACTTTTGTAATTGAAAAGCCACAGAAAAAGCCCAATATTTTTTTTAAAAAAGAACTGTGATATATGTTAGAGATACTTAATTTAATGACAATTTTAAAGCGGGTATTTTAACAGCAGAAATTATATTACCAGTCACAGAATATTATTTACTGGATTATATTTGGAAATCCTAAAGCAGTGACTCTCATTAAAATGATAAAAAAATTACTCAAGCATTTTAACTGGGCTTCTCTTCCAAAGAGAAAAAAAGAGTTAAACCTCCTGAGAAATAATATAATTCATAATTCCACATTGTATGTTCTTCTCATATTAGAAAGCTTAATTCAATAAACAGTACACTCCTTCAAACTATGTTTGCTGTTTAGCTGTAAAGTTTAATAATTTCGAACTATGATATACCTAATCTCCAATGTGAGATTCTCTTCCGAATTCTAATTCTGAGACAACCCATTTGGTGAAGCAAACGTACATTGAAGTTTAATAACAAAGTAACGCGTTATCGGTGTCGTAGCCAACCGTTGCATGTTTCCTACTACTATCATGCCCTCTCTTTGTGCGGCAACTGTTATCCACCGCATTCGTTCGCGGAGATTACAGCGAGCTCCAGATTGGGCAAGTGGATTTTTAGGAAACTTCTCACTTAAGCAGTATTAATGGTTTTCAAGCAAAAAAGTGTAAACGTCAAAATTGTGGAACTGCTTTTTTGAGCACAAAATATATATCACAGTGTGTACAGTAAAGCTTATTAGTTTTGGGTTATCTTTGTATATACCAGTGAAGAGAACAGCCCGACTTAATAATTACAGCATCTACTCATCATTGAGTTTTCTAAGGCAGATACTATTACGCCCATGTATAGTTATTTTAGTAATGGGCTTTATGGCAAATTAATGCACATATCCTCATGGAAAATTCATATTATAAATGTTCAAAGAGATGACGCTCTTGGAACGGACTGCAATTAACTTAGACTTTTGTCCTCTGCATCCTTTATTCATGATCACTTCCTGTGTTTGAGGGGTTTCTTGAGCGAAGGGTTTCACTGTATTACAAATACCAAACTATAGTTACTACATGGCAAAGCGAGAAAGCGTATGGACAAAAATTCGCAATACAGAGATGTTTACCTCAGCTTATCACATACACGGCGAGTCCAATGTATGTATTCTCTGCTCAGATGTAATCATGTCTTCTGGTCAGCAACGTGTCATACATCAGCAGGCGCGAGAAATCATATAGAAACGGGCAGTTTCCAGTTGCTTTATTTGTGTTTCGTAACTTACTGTACATCAACTTACTAATATTTTACTCATCTGAATGACCACATAATACCCGATAAGGAACGATGGCAGCGTTGGTCACCTGAAGGTCGAGACGCCTCAACGCTCTGTCGAGTCATAAAGTTGGGGTAAACAACGGCACTAATTGAATCCGGAGTTAGATATCATCGTTGTCATTATTATTATTATTATTATTATTATTATTATTATTATTATTATCATCATCATCATCATCATCATCATCATCATCATCATCATCATCATCATCATCATCATCATCATCATCATCATCATCATCATCATCATCATCATCATCATCATCATCATCATCATCATCATCATCATTATTATTATTATTATTATTATTATTATTATTGTTGTTGTTGTTGTTGTTGTTATTATTATTATTATTCGAGTTTTATATCGTAGTTTCTAACTCTGTTGCTTCTACGGGTTGCGTCTTCTGGTTTAAGACTAAAGAAATATTACGCTAGTTCTAAGCAGGGATCCAATTAACGAGGATTAAGGGATTCCCCCTTCTGCATTGAGATGTTCTTTCCTGTCAGGTATGAATTCTCCCCCTTCAGCCGTATTAAGTCGAGTAAAAGAAAATGTAACATAAGTTGCCATGTTGGATTTCTGCTAGTACGCAAATAACTACCTTTCAGTATCCCGCCCTAGTTTGGTTGTGAGATTGCTTGGCAATAGTTACCTGCTATGCAAGTAATGTGGCAACATAGAAATTATCATCTGGAGAGGCTTATTTACCATTTAAGTCGCTGTTTATAAATATATGGAGTGGTTCTTTTTCCTTTGTAATTTACGTTCTCTAACGTTAAGTCATATCGGACGATGAATGATATGGATGAAGTGATGCTCAAATGAGTCCGGGTTCCATGGAGCTTAGAGCTACCCGACATTCTTCTATCAGGATAAGGGAAAACCCCGGAAAAAACCGTATCCAGGTAACTCACCATAACTGAGATTTGAAGTCGGACCTCTTGAACGTGAGGCAGACACGCTACCCTCTACGCTACCGAGGCGGGCCTGTATGGAGGTTGTGAAGTGGTTTGACATTGAGGTGACATGGCTCCAGCAACACATTATGATAGTCGCATGGCAATTGATTATTATTATAGCATTATTGTTTCTTATTTCTTTGATATATTTAATTAATATTGATTTTTTTCGCTCTACTGAAAAGACGCCAATCTGAATTTAGTAATATTTTGTATTTGGAATTGTTTTCTATAGGTATTACAACTTTCGATACCTTTTTTATTTCAGTAACTAAAAATATAGAGCTGCTCTTGACTTAAAATCCCAAAACAGACGTTCTGAGGGACCTACCATCAGATTGCGCCCACACGTTTATGTAACAGCAACAAAAAAGTAGTACTGGTTGAATATATACAATAGTTCATTATTAAGTAGATGAAGGGCCGCGCTGTGGCCCCCGGTTCGATCCCAAGCGACCGCAAAGAGATTTGTTCTGGACAACACGGCTGGGTTGGATTGTCTCCTGGTCCTCCGGTTTCCCCGCCATCATTCCACCAATTGCTCTATCATATTTCCTATCATTCCTCTGGCCCTCATACTATCATCCACTTCCTTCTTCTTCACACCAGGCATCGGGCTGATCACCCATCCTGGTTCTCTATCATATCCAAAGCTTCGGCTCCTCAGACCCGACCTTAAGGGATTCAGGAACAAGAATTCCCTAACACCGCGATAAGTGGTATAATAGAGATAAGGTAAAGAAGAAGAAAAAGAAGCAGATGAAGGCGAGGATTTTAAAATATTCTCCCTTCACACAAGATGAGGCTTCAGATGGAGAATTTTTCAGCAATTTTGAGTTTTAGAAATAGCTAACGACTTTGATTCAGATATGTTATTATACCCAACGACATGACGAATAAAACGCATAGGTATTGTAAGTTTCCTATAAATATTGCTCTAAGCAATATTATATTAAATTTTACGGAACACTATTGTATGTTTTAAGTTTTGCATTTGAAGTCCGTTTAGACTAATTATTGTCCAAAGCATAAATCGCTTTGTTAGGTACACAGTTACCTACGTGTCGAATATAACAAAAATGCACATGGATGACATTGCCACCTTGAACTACAATTTATTGATATATTTTATTACGATCAAGAACGAACATATTTTTATATGAATAGTAAAATTAAAAGTGTGAAATGGTAATGGGAAAAAGAAATCATGTGTAGGTTTCACAAAGTTTTGAATAAGTCAACATCAATTTAAAGATTATAAGATGAGATTATAAAATGCTTTATTGTCACATACGCTTACAAATAGTGAGTAAAAACTCAGTAAACAGGTGACTCGTCAACAGTAGAAAATTTAAAATAATGATAATTACACAAAATAACAATAACACTAATAATATAAATACTAATAATACTAATAATATAATTACTAATAATATCAATACAACTATATACAAATATTGTTATAATTATCACATGCCCTTGGAAAAATATTGTCAGAATATTAGAATTACAAAAAGACAAAAAATTTCATTATAATTCGATTTTATCATCCATATATTCAATAATCGAGTAGTAGGCTTTGTTCATTAGTAGGTTTTTTATTGCTTTATTAAAGAATTTGAGGTTTTTCATTTCACGGATTCTTACAGGTAATTTATTATATATTTTTATTCCTGCATATTGTGGGTTTTTTTCATACAGTGCTAATCTGTGCATGGGTGGTTTTAGATTATTTTTATTTCTCGTTCCATGATTATGTTCCATTTGTGAATTATAAATTGTATCAAAATTTGAATGGATGTATTTATTTATTTCATACAGGTATTGGGATGATAGGGTTAATATCTTCAGAGCAGAAGGTGCACCAGTGTTTAAAAATAAACGTTTGAACTGAAATAAAAAAACATTGAAATTGTTAAATAAGTGTTACGCTACAAATTTTTAGGTGAAACGTGACAACCAATTAAAATTATGACACATTGCTGCAATTACTGCAGCGGTCATAAAAGACTGTATCACTAGCATCCCAGCTTCATTATAAGCAGGACATTATATATATATATATATAATGTTTATTATATATAATATGTTTATTAAATATAAACGTTTATATATAATAAAAATGTATATATATTTATTTTTTTCTTATTTAACCGATTTTTCATTATTTCCGTTTATTTTCTTATCTGTTTTCCTAGTTTCACAAATATTCACTATACACATAAACACCCATGCCCAAGGCGGGACTCGAACCCGCGATCCTCTACGCGGGGGAACACTAGAGACATACGCTTTAGCGACCATGGCTACGAGGGCCGGCGTATTAGATGATGTTTATAAAACTGAAGGTTTTTTTTTTTTTTAATTATTTATATGTAATTTACGTCCTCCAACGTTAAGTCTTGTCGGATGATGAATGAAATGGGTGAAATGATACTCAAATGACTCCAAGGTCCATAGAGCTTAGAGTTACTCGATATTCGTCTTTCAGGATAAGAGAAAACCCTGGAAAAACCTTATCCAGGTGACTCACCCTGGCTGATATTCGAACTCGGGCCTCTTGAACGTGAGGTAGACACACTACCAAGGCGGGCAAATATAAAACTGAAGGTTGAATGAATCGAAACTTTAAAGAGGTTTTTTTATTTATGCGGTTCTTGGATAAAATTCCACGGCTTCATTAGGGTTTCACAAATTTTGAGTTTCTCAATGCAAGAGTCTCTTAAAACATTTGTTCTACTTTGTTTCCTATTTTATACTAGATGATTAATTAGGATTTGCTTCAAAAATGTGCTTCCATGAACTCTCGTCGTGTTGAAACATATTTTGAGAATTCTTTCAACGGATATATTTAATCGGAGTAGGTCCATGTGTCTTAATTGTCATGTGACTAGTGAGTCACATGGAAGGTGCAGAATGCGGATACAGATGCTGGTTCTGTTTCGTTCTCAAGTTGTGGTGCGTGGGCTCTAAAATACAGATGTTCCATCACATCGTTATCCTGTAGTTAACTTGTTTGTATCTTGACAGCCTCGTACGGCGACTAGACTACTCCCCATTTACATTTATATGTGCTGTTATCTAGAGCTGCGTCTCCCCAAGTCCAGATTGGACTCATTGATTTTCAAATGTCACCACCCCTGTTTGTTTTGTCCTGTCACGGCCAGATAAACGCCGGCGGCTCAGCTACTTCGTTTCGTTTTATCGTTCCCCAAGCCGTTTATAATAAGCCACATGAGTTCTCTTTATAATCTCTCTGCCACTTGACCGAGGCTTCACCCCTGACGAGCTGGTTGCCACAATACGTTATTCATTGGCTTAGTACATGCAGGTCGAGCCAGTTTGTGAAAAACGAGGATTCCATCCACACTCTAAGGTCCCTTTCATACGTATAACTGTACCACGTGACTAGTCACTTCACATTGGTGCTCTTCTGCGAATTACATTACGTTTAATATATTCATAACAGCCAGATCTAGATGAGAAGAGAATATTATGGAATACCATTTAAGTAAATTTCTAAATATAATTTGAGTGGTTTTTAAATAAAAATTGCCAAATCATCTTAAGTACAACTAATTGTGATAAACTGTCACTTGTGATATTCATTTTGCTGTTATAAAAACAATATATTTAGAAAAATGTTACAAATGGAGGTTAATATGAAATAGTCAGGTACTTAAAACATTGAGAAATTAATTTGATTTCATAAAACATGAAATGTTTATAGGCCTGGACCATAGACCGAGTCTAGAATAACAGAAAAGGTAGGTCTTGTTTGCATTTCAATAATTTATTTTAATAATACACTTTGGATTTAAATTAGAATATATTTCTATTTATATAACTAACAATAATTGTTTAGCTATTACTCAAACAGAGCGTTGAGACGTGTTGACCTTCAGGTGACCAGCGCTGTGATCGTCTCTTATCGGGTCTTATCTGGTCGATTAGAAGAGTGAAATATTAGTAAGTTGATGTACAGTAAGTTACGAAACACAAATAGAGGGATTGGGAGCTGCGAATGTCTATATGATGATTTCTTTCGTCTGCCGATGTGTGACACATTGCTGTCCAGAAGACAAATCTATATCTGAACAGATTATACGTACACTGGACTCGTCGTGTATGTGCGATAAGCTGAAGTGAACATCTCTGTATTGCAAATTTTTCCCGATACGCTTTCTTGCTTTGCCATGTAGTACTAATGTTACACTCAAAATTCATTTTAACTTAATTTCTGTTCAGTATATTTTGTAGGGTTATATGGAACGTAACACTTTTTCGCTGGATGTTAAGAAAAGCCTGGTATTCCATAATACCCGACGCGCATATAGGACAATGACGCATTAAACTAACGGACAGAGCATTGTCAGCTAAAAATGACCGTGATATAATAAACTACAATTCTTTTAGTTTATCTTACCGTAACATCAATCCTCAAGTCACCTGCGTACTAGTGGGTTAAAATGCTTGAAAATTTGCCTGCAAAACTTTTGAATAACACGATATACACTTTATTCTACAGCCAGTGAAATGACAACAATAAACTGTCACTGCAGTGCATCATGGGCGACTTTCTTAACTACTTCATGGCACTCCCACCCGATAGCAGCAGTAATTAGAGCCGAAATTTTGGTATTCCATATTTTCCGACTGTTCCGTAACATCCTCCTCTCCTTTACATTATAACAACCGCATGTGTTAGATATATTAGAATACGAAGTTAGTAAGTATATCTGGAATATATGTAAATGTGTGGATTTATTCATTTAACGCTGCTTCATGATGACGAAAGCTTGCGTCTACAGTGACAGAACAGTTTTATTGTCTATCCTTGCATTGCACAGGGCTTGTTTGACATCATTCGAAGACGTACATTAGCCAGATATGGGAAAGGGGAAGGAAATGTAACGCTGAAATATGTATATCAGCGGGGTAAGACTATAAGAAACATCGCTTAAAAGTTATATAAGTATTTATGAAAAAATAAATGTTACTGATGAATTCAGACGATGACTTATAAACATAACGGCGTGAACGGTGCAGCATAAAGTATCGTTACGTACAAAGTTACGTAATTGCTCCCTGTGTGCATTCTTAGGGTAATTTAGCTTGTTTCCCATGCCTTCAACAACTTGGTGTTAAATATTCTCATTAGTACAATCACCTTCTTTTGCCACCAAGTTTATTGGAATTAATTGATCGGAAGACGGTCTCCGTTCTCTGTGTTTTAGATCTGAGTGTACAGTTAATGCCATTGTGTACAAAACACTTAAGCCTTCCTGTATCATATATATTTTCATCTCTGGATAACGCTCTGGGTCGCAGTATTGGATACTCAGTATATGTTGTTTACCTTTCGATTGAGAGAAAACACAAGAAAGAAAAATAAAGCGAAACAAAGAAAGAAACAAAATAACTTGAGAATTAACAAAACAGGTAATTTTAAGCTGTGACCTCTGAAATTCGAACGACAGATGTCACCATCTGACTTTGTTGAGTCCTCTGGTCTTATAATACATTCCTAGGTTCAAATGCTTATAATACTTTCAATTTCTGTCGTAAATAAACTTTATAATACACAAATCATATTGGTTTTATAAATAAATGTACCGAAAAATTAGGATAGTAATAGAAGCCAAGTGTTAATACGTCCAGCATTATTAAATTATTTACAACTGTTATTTGGATTTTCATTTTAGAAATCTTATTCATTTCTTATTTATTTTGAAAATATATCAGTACAACTGCGTTTATGTGCAAATATAAGAGTCTCAAAATAAAAAAAGTCTCTCCAAATGGAAATGATGATATTATACTATGTGTGTAATACAGAGTTATCTGAAAAAAGAATGATGACGAGAAAGCGGTGGCCAAGTTTTTAAGATTGTTTTAAATATTAATTTTAGAATTTAGTGCTTTTTATTTTAGGCATTTTAACGTTTTATGGTTTTTAAGTTTCTCTTTAGATTATTTAGGATGATTGTCTTTTAGCCCTCTTTTATCTAGTTTTTAAGACGATTAGCTTTTTAAGGGCACTGATGACCTCGCATTTGAGCGCCCATAAACACAAATATCATCATCTGAAAAGAGAGTAGGCGGTATTAGAACTTTGTAGCAAACAACTGTCAGCTATCAACTCATTTAAAACGCATTAAAACTGCTAACGGCGCAATGAAGCTAGAAAGACTGACGAATAGAGATGCCGCTGTGAATCGATCTCGGAGCCGTGTAGAACGGAAGTCTGCTCCTTTAGGATGCAGCGGTTTATGTTTCTGTACTATCATTAAAATTAATTTGAAAGATATAATGGAAAACGTGACATTTTAAAGCTTTTCTGGTGCTGTCGTAATTCATTGAGACATTTTGATGACATTTTCTTTCTGCTGCGTCTTATTGAGCGCTTCTAAAGAAGGAAATTTGCCTAGAAATACTGCAGATCTACAATACATTACAAGTTGCTTTCGGTGGAAGTTAGGACATTTTATTCCAAATAAAAGTGCCCCTTTAATAAAATTAAATTTCTGATCTACATTGGAATATGAAGCGTATTTTAGAGATACCTTGTCTTTTAGAAACAGTCACCATTGACTGTAAAGTATCCGTAGAATTTGAGAAACGTAATTCGTGTAATTTTAGTTTTGGTTCCGCAAAAAAATACTACTACTCGTTCTTTGCTAGCGATTTTGTTTTGCGTGGGTTGGAAGCGTGAAACTGGGACATGGTTCTTGATGATTCTTCGAGATCGTGTTTATCACCAGCAGTAAGAGTGTCATAAACCTGCAATTTAACGAGGGCAGACCATAAAGCCAGGAATGACATCTACTGCACGAAACTGTGACGTCACGGTGACTGTTGGTGCCAGCCATTTGTTTGCGTTTATCTTGTAGCTAAACAATATGTAGATATCATACGTGTGATCGTTTATTAACTTTTGTATAGTAAGTAAGTTCTAATATTATTGAGGTACTTTCCATTGCGAGTCCTAAAGAATTAAACTCTTTCTATTAAAAATAAATAAAACAATTTTATTACTTTATATCGAATCGTACGATAATCAGTGTAAATGAAAACCTTAACTTTCAGTTTAATCTGTTTACTTTCTACCTTGTTACGACTTAATACGGAAAGCGACGGGCCGCAGCTGCCACAATAAAAGGCAATACACAATGAAATTTAATGGATCTATTTAATGTTGCATTATCTCTTGAGAAGGCTAAATCAATAAGAGCAAAAAATAATCCTATTATGCTTTGAGTAATTAAACATAACCCTAGTACATAATGTAAACATTTTCCAGATATTCTATTTATAGGAAATTTATCATTATTTATACCTTTATCTTCAGCGTGTTTTATGTGTGGAATACCTTTTTTAGCAGGATTTTATTCGAAGGATATAATAATCTCAACAAACCGCAAAGACATTGGAACATTATATTTTATCTTGGTGCTTGCAGGAATACTTAGGACATCATTGAGAATCTTAATTTGAACTGAATTAGGTCAGCCCGAATCCTTAATTGGCAATGACCAAATTGATAATGTTATTGCTAATGACATAGACCTGGTTACAGTTTAAAAGGCAAAATATAGCGGTAACTATGAGAACTTTGAAGAATGTGATAAATGTAAAAACTAAATTAAGATACATAAGATCCATATAAACCTGGACCATTTCAATAGACCAATAATAGGATACACGTGCAACTCTGGGAGAATATAATAAACAAGTGGGAGATTACATTACACTATTTACATCTCAGAGAAAATGTTGGACGTGTCCTCCACCAGCACCATCGTTGGTCCCATTTTCTTTGATACGACTGTAGACACTGAAGTTTATATGGGTATCTTCAAGACATTTGTGGAGCAGCTGGATGATATCGAATTGAGAGAAGGTTATTTCCAGCAAGATGGAGCAACGTGCCATACATCTAATGACAACTTGGAACTTGTAACCAGTTTCTTTAATAATCGAATAATCTCAAAGTGTCTGTACCTCCACCCCCCAGATCCCCTGACTTCACCTCACCGGAATTTTTCTTGTGGGGGTATGTGAAAAATACAGTGTACAAGAATAGGCCATGGACAATTAATTGATGTTCTCAAGGAATCCATTCGAACTGAAATAAGTAGCATTGGCGAGGATACTCTCCGGAAAACTTCAGAGAATATGGTGAGACGAGTGCAATCATGTATAGATGCTGGTGGAGGACACTCCCAACATTTTCTCTGAGATGTAAATAGTGTAATGTAATCTCCCAATTGTGCATTATATTCTCCCAAAGTGGCACGTGTATCCTATTAATTGTTCAAAAGTTATGATTAATTTCCATCAATTGCTGGCAATGAATGAATGTGTAGTGTTTAACGCCCGCTTTTACTACATACGGCACCGCAGGTGGTGACACGGATGATACATGAAATGAAGATGGAGCACCGGTGGAATGAGATGGCGGGGGAAACCGGAGGTCCCGGAGAAAACCCGCCCCAGCGCCATGTTGTCCACCACAAATCTCACTTTGCGGTCGCCTGGGATCGAACCTGCGCCGCCTTGGTGAGAGCCAAGCGGTCTAACCACTGAGCCATGGTGCGGCCTGTCATGCTGGCAAGTTGGCCTTGTAAGCTCAATCAGTAAGAGCGACTGGACGGAAACTAGTAGATCCGTAGTTCAAATCCCGGTCATGGTATTGCACTTTTATGTTGACTCTATGAATAAAAAAAAATCTTAACCTATATACGGCAAGTGTGAAGATATTTAGAAAAAAGCATGAACATACGCAATATAAGAGTCCTGGGTATTAGTAATAGACGTTAATACAAACAAATGAACTACCAAGCATCATACAACATAGCCATCATCTTTGGATAAGCTTAGGTTGTAAAAAGATGTCACATATAACTATTTTGAAACTTGAGTGATATCCCAAAATAGAGCTATCAACCCTCGTTGTGTATCACGATGGGAGGATGCCCCAAGGCTGTCCTCTCATGTACTTCCGGCGGCATTGAATATGCCGCAAAGAGTTTGTTTCTGTTGGTCGAATCTTGGGTCCATTATTTTATCTCCCCCTAGAGAGGGTGCCCTATCAGCACCTTTTTTGTGATGTAGTTGAAAAGTGAGAAAAGATATTACATTTAAAAGAATCACCCTGGGGTTCAGAGATTGAGGGGTGATAAAAGTGATTGAGTTGATGCAGCGGACACCATATGACATAGACCTGGTTACAGTTTAAAAGGAAATATATATCAGCGGCAAATAGAACTTTGCAGGATATGATAAATAAATGTAAAAACTAAATTAAGATACATCTTAAAATAATTTAAAATATATACGAGAGGAGACCATATTAGAAATGAGGAATTGGGAGTGCAAACATTATCGAGGAAACACAAAGATATATAGAAACAAATGGACTGAATACTTCCATCAAATGACATTTGAAGGAATACCAAACCAAGCTCTTAATTATAGACCTAGACGTCGAAGATTAATATGACGTTCCCAGAAAGGGTGATTTCAAGAAGTATGTAACCGGAACAGGCTAATGCGTAATGGAAGAAGAAGTAAAAACAAATGAATCGAGTCTTGTGTTATGCATTCATTGCGTATTCGAATTGTTGTGTTTTTGAGGTTTCCAGTTTTCTTAATTTTGTTTGAATGTTAAGTTTAGAACTAAAAAAATTAGACAGTTTAGTCTCTCCAGGTTCAGTTATTTGTTAGAGAGATAAATAAAATCAGTTGTATAACAGTGGTAGTTGTTTGGGATTTAATCTGACTGAAGATGAGAAAATGTTATTTTTAGCAATAACTTTAGGTAAATATCTACTTAACACGTTGAATGATCTTTACACCTTACTGTAATGTGCGAGGCTCACATGCGTTAGGACCCGAGTTCGATTACCCTTTATCTCCCTCTCCAACCTGAGTTCTCGTGGTTTTCTCGTTTAGTAGGCGATTGCTTGGGTGGTTTCTCATATCAGGATTTCCTTTCCATTTCCTTTTCAGTCAGTTTCCTTCCCATTTTTAGGCGTGCTTCTAGGTTTTGTGGTGTGTGGCGGTGCTGGTCAGATGGCGCAGATGATTATGTAGAGGAATGACTGAGTACCTTTCTGTCTCCCTTCCCGTCGAACTAACGGGCTGCTTGGTTGAAGGATCATTCATCGCCCTCACAGGTCAGCAGTTCTTGGAACCTGAAGAGTTCCATACATCTCGGCCGGGTAGCGTCCTGTAATCGCTTCCTCCTGGGGCATAGTAACCACAAGGGAACTATGTGGGTATGAGGGTCACAGTGTGGTAGATGTCTTTCCCCTCCCCCTCCATTGTATAATCTATAACCTATATCTACACGTTATGCTTGGAGAGGTGTTAAAAGAAAAACACTTGCGTCTAAGTTCTCTGTCGTATTGGTCAAGACAAACGGAAGACGAACGTAATATCGTACTGCTTCTACACAATAGGACAGCTATTTATTAACAGTGTAAATAATCGATGCTATTGATAACATAAAAGTGCGTTAAAGTATTGATAAATAAAATGTTTAGATTTTCACCTCCCTGATTTACAAGTGAAAACTAAGTTACCTTACAGTCAAATTTTTAAAGAGTGGGACTATTGTTAATTGCTTAACAATAAAGCCAATTTAAACAGCTTGCCTTTATAGTTTTAAAAAGCATTTTCCAGTAATATTTAAAACATCACAGGTTCCTTACTTATCAGGTTATATTATGATGCACATCATCTCTGTATCAGAGCACAACAGCTCATCGCGGACCAAGTCCTATCTATGCAAGGTCAGGCAGTCACCCTTCCTTCTATAATTTGTATCAAATTAGAACGACCCTCTTTTAAATATATGGGAGGAAAGAGAGAGAGAGAGACACACACACAGCGAGAGAGAGAGAGAACTACTTTAACGTAAGGCTATTCGGCTGCTGATTGGAGGAAAATTCGTGGATGTTTTTAGAGGAGTTTTTGTCTCCCCTCCCGTACGTTTACAACAGTATAATTCTGGTTTGAGTCAGATTTATAGCTTGTATTTACAGATTCCGATAATGGCAGCTACTAGTTGTTATTCATTTGTTTCTCCAGGCCCTTGAGTTTTACATCCACAAGGAATATAGTAAGTGCAAATATTTGAAAGAAAAATTGCAATACATGTTATACTACTTGTGGTTTTGTATTTTCTTATACTCACCAGCCCATAAATGGGTCATGTAATGTGTCGTGAATGATAAGCGTTAAAAGCATCCTATATATATTCTGTGTTATCCCCGACGCTTTATAGCGTCTATGTGACTGACCTTCCCACTGAACAGCGCGTCAATATAGCACAGTATGCTGACGACGTGCTGTTATACACTACATACAGAAATCCACGCAGAACCTTCAACCCCACACAACGATACCTTAATCTCCTCCAAGAATGGTGCACGATTTGGCGATTGTCCATCAACACGGAGAAAAGCCAAGCGATTCTGTTCACCAAGCGCCGCTTTCCCGCCAACTTCCCCACATTCGCCTAGTTTGGACAAAGGATTCCGTGGGAGAATTCAATCAAATACTTGGGAGTCAAGCTGGATAAGGGCTTAACTTTTCGAGAGCACGTCCGGGAACTGGCGCAGCGGTCGTGTGGTGCCTCGTCATCGCTATACCCTGTGTGACGGTACGCGATGTCTGTTTCCCTAAAGTTGCGTCTCTTTTTGACTCTGATCCTCCCTGTCATGCTGTACGCGTGTGAAGTCTGGGGCATGGCCGCACGCACGCATCTGGTACTGCTCCAGTGTGCACAGAATAAATGTCTTCGGATTATTTATTCTTTTTGCAGAAGGTTCCCCGTGAGATTACTTCACGAGGCTTCATCCCTCCAATATGTGGAGGATGAAATTAGGCGCCCGGCCTCCAAATTTTACGAGAGTTTATCTCAACATCAGAGCGCCCTTGTCAGATCCCTTGGGGACTACGTACCACGTCGCTTAAAGCGATACCGTCTACCCCGCATGGCTTGCGGATACTACCGGTAACCAAAAGACCCCCATTCCTGCCTAAACAAAATTTCAATCACCCAAAATTCTTGTCTGGATACTTAAACTCTGCTTATCCTTTTCCTAGTTTAACTTATCCACCAGCGGAGCACGATGGCCGTAGCACCCGAATCACCCGAGTCATCGAGGAGCAACATACTGCCTCCTTTCTTCCTATCTATATAATTTTCTCCAGACATCCTGCAACATCCACATCGCGCCACTACGTGGTTAAGCTCTTTCCGGAGCATGTACACGATTTGACCCGCCTTCGGGCTGTTCCACAGCCTACCAACATGCTCTCTCTCTCTCTCTCTCTAAGTCCACGTGGCGTAGATGAAGGGGAAGATCCTGAAAATCGCGATTAAGGGAGGACGGTGTAGAACGGAAAACATTAAACTTTGTAAGCGTATAATGTCCTAATATTCGTTAAAACATCGTGCAAATGAGTTTAAAGGTAATTAATTGTTCTTTCACAGGCCGTGTGTAGGCTAAATTGTGGAAACGTAGAGTCAGACTGAAAAATTCAATGCCATAGCCGGGATTTGAACCATGGATCTTCTGGTTTCCGTCCAGCCGCTCTACCATTGAGCTACTATGGCCAGCGTGCCGACATGACATTAAATTCTCCAACTGACTCGTATTTTCCCGGTAAACCACTTAGGAGTTCTCATAAACACATGAGACAAATACCTTAATGGTGACTTACTATGCTGTAAGTGCTTTAAGGCCCGGGCTTTATAGTTAACCACTAAGTGGTTTACCGGGAAAATACGAGTCAGTTGGAGAAGTTAATGTCATGTCGGCACGTTGGACATAGTAGCTTCATGGTAGAGCGGCTGGATGGAAACCAGAAGATCCGTGGTTCAAATCCCGGCTATGGCATTGAATTTTTCAGTCTGACTCTACGTTTCCAGAGTTTAAAGGTGTTTTAACATGAATACTGGCTCCTCACATCTTTTTGAGAACAAGTTTAAATATTGCTAACATTTGACATAACCTAGTTTCAAAAACAGTGTTTTAGCACTGAAGGATTGAGGTTAAAGTATCCATAGCTATCATGGTTTCACTTATCAGTTTCACACGCTACATGCATATAGGTATGTACATATAAGTATGCAGACATTTTCCTCATCTTTTATGTGATATAATGCCTAAGCAGTGGCTGTTACTTAATGGATTCTGATTGGCGAAAACCCAAATACTGTTTGATGCAGCTCGGTTTAAGTACTTTAAATAAGTCAGTCAAAAACACCTAGGTATGTTGGAACTAAATTTATTCTGTTAAAAAAAAGGATTTTCTGGTATTCAGAGCATAACGATAGATATTACTAGATTGAATTCTTTTCATCGAGAGTAAAAAATGTAATTTAGAAACCGTTTGGAAAGGAAAGTAGTGGCATGAAAGCGAGGAAGGATTTGAAGGGGATGTTTTGAGAGAAAGGGCGATTGCCTGACCGCAGGGATGTTGTATTGTTATTATCCAGGGGTGCGGGAAGCGTGATTCCACCCCATTGTCTCTTCATAAAACCGCGCATGAGTAGGGTGGAATAAATCAGGAAGCAAAACAAACGGAGAGCCAGAAAGAAAGGGCCAATTATGGCTTAAAGTCATTAACAATTAAGGAGAGAGCGCAAGAAAGATTTTTAAAGAAGAAAACAAAAAGCAAGGGAAACTGAAGTGATGCTACAGCGAAAGGATTTAGTTGGGAGAGGCGTCTAAAAGAGAATTTAACTCGCAGTTACGCAGAAGAGCGCTCGTTTAAATAATTTTCATAAATCTGGAAAAGTAGTAGAGTTTTAATGATGGCATGCACCCTCTTAGTGAGGGTAAACGTGCTCGGAAAAGGGACCTAAGAAATTAACTACAATGGGACACTTTAGGCGTAAAACAACTTGTTCTGATTACAACGTCCGTCATCGTTATGTCTGTCTCTATAGACATGCAGTGGAAATTGAGTTTGGTACACCAGCTTCAGTAAAACTGGTTTAGCCTTCTCATTACCTAGTCATAACTTCGTGCAAAATGGTCGCATCAGAATTGTTCACCCCGTGCGGAATTTTTCTGCGTGATTTTAGAGTCACGCTTTTATTATAGTGTATCACAGGAAAGAAAGTCTTCGAGAAATGAGGAGAAGGTTCCCACGCCCTCCCTGGATATGTTTATGACACCCCATTTCAGTTCAGTTACAGACCATTCAAAAGCATTCCAACGGTGAATGATTTTTTTTTTTTTTTTTTTTTTTTTTTTGGTAATTTACGTCCTTTACGTCCTAGTTAAGTCATATCGGACGATGAATGGAACTGGTGAAATGATGCTCAAATGGGCCCACGGTCCATGGAGCTTAGAATTACCCGACTTTCGTCTTTTAGGATAAGGGAAAATCCCGGATAAAAGCCTTATCCAAATAACTCACCCTGACCGAGATCCGAACTCGGGGCCTCTTGAACGTGAGAGGCTAACATCTACGCTACCGAGGCAGGCGAATCTCGGTTTTAGTGTACAGAGCAATCGGGCGGATGTTTTTAATGGTTCTGCTCCTTGTGTAGCATGCGTTCTTTGTCACACACATTCGCTGTCCTCGTCCCACTGTGTAAGGGGGCACATTCCTTTCAGGGACTTACTTTGCGTTGCTGGACAGTACCTGGATTCACTGTTCAAATTTGGCATGACTCTTGTTGCCACTCCGTGAATGTAGGGTAGGACAAACAATGTGCAGGACGCAGACGGTTTATACCTTGTTATAACTTACAATTTGTCAAGTGAAGGCTCTTCTGTACGTGATCTTGTATACCAAATATGTTACTGTTTGTGGTAAATATCATCAGATTAACAGGAAGTAAATGTTAAATCAAATTACTGGCTGGCTTCTCCGTGACGTCTTTTGACCTTTTAAACCCCAGCTTACAATTTAATTGGTTTAATTTGCTTCCATCTCATTCGTATAAAGTTACTCTAAAACGAATCTTTTCATTTACCCTCCTTTATAAGTGTGTAAACTTCCTTTAATATTCAATAAGGGCTGGAATATCTCCGATATTCTTGGAATCGTGTGACGTATCTACAGAGGTTATATTGGTGAACTGTGTTAACTTTGTGAAAGTTTGGAAATGATGTATGACGTAAGTACATTGGAATGGCTGAATGATGTTTAAACAATCACAGAAAATGAACACCTAAACACTACCACATTAAACAAAATAGGAGAAACTGTGAATACAAAGATTCCTCATACTCTGGAGACCATTTAAGAGACATTTTGGAAATAGCAAGTAATTCATAATAATCGAGCAACTAGCTTAAGTGGATTCTGACGTTCTCTGGGCACAATTTGATTTGTATATAATTATTCAAAATACACTGCCACTGAACGGGATTAAACATTGAGAAAGGAGAAGACTTTCTTACATTATTAAACATTTTTTGCATCTAAAGCTTCTCTATACACATCTGTAGAATTAAAATAAAAGCTTCTTTATGATTAACACCTTATGTAATATTTAAATAACTATAGTTTCAATTAAACCGATGTGCACCGTTATACACAGCATCCGATTTTTCGAAACACCCCATATTAATATGGGTTTTCTCTCTCTTTGTAATGTCTGTACGGTTTGCCACAGCAGAGAAAGTCCCAGGTAATGAGGTGCGAGGGGGTTAGACACTGTTCTGGTAGTGTAGGCAGTTTGGTCAGTTCAATTACAGCCCATTCAAAACATTCTGACGTCAAATAAATCTTCTCGGTTTTAGTGTACTGAGTGAATAGGGCGCATGTTGTATAACTGTTCCACTCCTTGTGTAGAATGCAATGTCGCACACACTCACTGTTGTTGTTGCACTGTATAAGGGTGGCACATTCCTGTCAGGCTAACAGCGAAGATTGGGGCGTTTTAAAGTTACCCTCTTAATTTTGGCAGTGAATCGAGTTTCAGTTTGAGATTCGGAGCCTGCAGGAAGTGAGGCTGGTAAACCGGCTAACGGGCAATTTGAGTGCCACACAGTCTGGGCACCACTGGGCTGTGACAGATAGGAGTGGACTCCCACGGAAGCCACAAATCTGAATCAGGACAATCATTTGAGAATCGTGACTAAAATTACGTAACTCGGCATAATTACGTAATATTTCGCATGGCTGTGCATGTGAGAATGTTGGCTTCTCGCCCAAATAACACTGGCCAACCATTACCTTTTTCTCTTTACTGATAAATTCCTATTAAATAAAACATACTTTGAGACACTCGTCAGTAGTATTTAAAAAAAAAAAACAGTTAGTAAAATAGAAACAATTATATGAGTGTTTCGAACATTGCATGACTGCTAGAGAATTAGTCAATGTAGATAAATAACTTTAACTGAAAAGAGAGTTGAGAAATTGAATTGTTCGACATCATATAAGCACCATATTTTTAAAGCAAAATCCGTTATTCAAGCAGTGGCAAACCCCATGGCTTGGCTTGTGCTTTAACTCCCAATATTTTTCTTTCTCACTCACTTTTTCATACGTATAGGTCTCTTTCTTCTTCTTCCGATATCTTCCCTCTTCCGATATCAATCTCGTCCTTGTGCTACCATGTACATGTTATACGAGGTTTTAAAAACTGGCAAAAATAATTCCTAACTGCATAAACTCCATCTTCTTGCGCTTGCAAAACGATGAGAACTATACGGTTTCTCGTAGCAACTGGTTCTTTTACACAAAACAATGTGCACACAGCAAACAGTAAAGAAGCGATTATTTGTGAGAAAATTGCGTTTATAGACCGTTGGATTGGATTGGATTGTTCGGAGGCAATTCCAAGTGTGGCACCCCCGGTAGGGAGGATGAGGCTAGAGGAGACAGAGGGCGGCCGACCCCAAAAAAACCTAATAATTAAAAACCTTTTATAATTAAAAAATTAAACCCAATGACTTAAACACCCGAGGAATACCACAGTACAGAGGGCGAGGTCTCTACACTTTACCAACTAGAGACTCCCCGGCGGTGAGTTTAGAACAATCGTCATCTCACCTGCCGTGGACCCGAAACAGTCACGAGGCCGGTACGGAGACCGGAGGCTCCCCCAGAGCAATGTACTCCAGGCAGTCTTGCACAACCGGCATCCCGCCTACCATACTTCTGAATCGGATCACTAGGCCGGCTTGGAGGCCGAAGTCCGTCGAGTCGGAGGGGAAAGCGTTTTACTCAGAGTATATCACCCCTCCATGCACCGCTGAGACACCCGCCGACACTTCTACCCTGAAAGAAACCATCAGATGAGAGATGATGTTAAATGATAATAGAAGTGAAATGGAGGATCAGGAAATTCGTCGGATATAATTAACCATGAACCCCCCCCCCGAAAAACCCATGAGTCAGGTGGGTCGGCCACGGGAATCGAACTCGGACCCCGAATGCGGGCTACAAACGAAAACCCTGAGCCATCCCGTTCGGTTGATAGACCGTTACTGTAATGTAATTTGAAACCATTTTAAATAAAAAAATATATTTTATTATGAATTAAGAGACATTTGAGAAAATCATACACTTTTACAGGAGAGTCGAAAATGCTCTGCTCTTCCAGGATAGGTATGCAGCCTGTATTGAATACAGCGAAAATAGTCCAAATGTAATCGGGAAGTTCCTTTCCTCCAGTAATTCGTCCCATCAGTTGCTCCACGCCTTCCATTATCAATCTCTCTGTTCAGCTTAGGTAATATACGCGAATTAAGGCCATTTATCTTCCGCCTCTTTAACTGAGAACTCAAATGCATGAATGGAAAAGGCGTTAGTTGTGGGTATCGTGAATCGAGTCCTGGATTCCTGTTCATAACGTAAATTAATCGTTTGATCCAATAATTTATCGTAGCTAGAAGGGGTTACGATTTTAATGCATAGTATGTTAATATGAATATTTGATGTTTTATAAATATTTAGTGCTCGTTTCCTCGAAAGATGTCACTAGTAGTTTTTATTTATTTAATGGAGCCTTAGTTTTTTGACCCTAGTCATTTTCAGAGCTCCATTTTCTAATTTAGCATACGTACTTATATCAATAGAAATAATATATGAACAATCTACATCATCTGTTTCTTTACCTAATTTATTTGCCATTACATCTACATCCTGCACAGAAATTCTTCTATACTTATCTTTTAACTGATTTTAAAAGTGTTTGTTTTATCAACTCACGTCTCCATTCATTAATTTCCATTAATTCGAGCATTATGTATGATACATTTTCTTTTCCTTCCACAAATTGGAATCACTGGTGTAAAGTAATCTGTTTTTATTTCACGCTGTGCTTGTGCATTTCCGTCCTCGGTGACTCTATGCTAATGTATCTGTAGTTAGAGTGTAGAATGAAAGTATAATTTGTATTATTCTCTTCACGCTTAACTTCTCTACGGATAAACTCCAATACAATTTTGATGCAAATAGCTAAAAGAATTGTGAGTGGTGAACTGTCACCTAATTTCTCCAATTAGATCCTCATTGTTAGAAATGTCTACGAAGCTTTTATAATAAAAATACAGATAATGTGCTGGCTTCTTGGTTGGTGTTTTTACTTCCGCTCTTAACTCTTTCTTGTTGGCTAACTTTATAGTGCTAATGTCTAAAGTTACTTTCTCTTTTAAGAGATAAAAGATTGAGGATCAGTGATATTAATCATTGTTACTTTTTTTAAATTAATATCTCTTCGTTACTAGTCACCTTCAAAGCTGCGAAGCCCTTCTAGCATCGCTTTGTACGCATGAAATAATCATTTGAAGAGTATGTACCAATTTTAATATATGTAGTACACATGCAGAAAGTAACGAAGTACGGCAAACCTTATAGCATATATTCCTTGTATATAGAAGAAGAAAATATGTAACGCAAATATGGTTCCAGATATTTGATTTCTGTGTTAGAATTCCTTTTGTACATCTCTTTATAGTAAAATAATCATAGAAAATGCATGCGAATTTAGCGTACAATTGCATGAAATCTTAAAATTTCCCTCCTGGTTGCATTTGGTTTAAGTTGCTTTCCTCCAACGTTAAGGAAATGCAGCACCGAAATTGGCTAAAAATATGGGAAAGAATATTTTTTTTGAGCTAACAAAATACTTTGAAACTTATAGTATCATAATCCTATTACATATATGAGTTTCAGATTATTTAAATACCTTCACGTGACAATTTAAATGCCAGTGCGCACGTGCATGCCGGCCCTTGGATACGCAGAATTCTGTCATTTGAGTTCGATTGAATGTACTAAATTAATACATTTGAAATTAGCGGGAAAAGTTTCTGGTGGAATTTTGTGTTGGTATGATGGTTATTTCTTACAATATGTGGCAGCATGGAAACAAAACACTGGCTGCAAACATTAAAAGGAAATAGTAATGTTTATATTTTGCTTTTCTGTGAGTTTCTAACTTGGTGGTGATTTTCTTGTATTTCTCGTTAAACTACATACTGTATTTATAATTGATTAGTTTTATTGTACCATTTAACATTTATATAGGTATTTATACATCAAAACGTGCATATAACTGTTATATAGGTTTTAGGTAAAACATTCTTTCAAACAACTGACCTTTTGTTGACTGTGTACATAGTTAGGATCATGATTAGGCTAAACGATACATGGGAATAAATACCTAAACATAGCACAACAATGGGAACATACTCGAGTCCTGATGCGGTAAGAAAACTGAAGCCTGTGTACCAAAGTCTGGCATCAGATGAAATTCCAAGGAGATGTACACGGGGTAAGACACAAAATGTAAATGAAAGTTTACATAACATGATATGGCATAATTGCCCAAAAGAAATATTTGTGTCAGAGAAGAGACTTCAGGTTGCTGTGACGTCAACCATCAGTGAATTCAATTTTGGTTGTTCTGTCTCACTCAAGCTGCAGTCAGACATAATGGACACAGATTTCACCAGCATCTCTAAAAAATAGCCAAGGGAAGGATCAATTACGCTTACTTAGGTAACTTCTAAAACATCCAGAAGGAAACTAAAATTGAAGAAAACTGCTGCAGAAGAGAGAAGGAAGAGGCAGGAGGGTCCAACTTATCTATCTGGAGGGTTTTAGTCTGCTTCAAGGCGTGTAGCTGAGAAGGAAAATGTTTTGGATTTTAAAATTTGATTCACTCAGTTATAATATTTTCAACATTTTTTGTCATTCAAAATGTTCCACACGATGCAGTTTTGGTTCAGCCCCTATAAAATTTTCAACACATGTTCTTAGAAAGAAAACAAAGGTTTCTATCATATGAATTTATAATATTCATTAGATTTTTAAAGTTATTGATATATAAAATCAAAAGTTTAATCATTTTTTGTTTCTTTGTGTTTGCTCCATACCTAATTTCCCCCCCCCCCCCTCTGGAACTAAAGGCAGTATAAGAGATTCACATGATAGATCTTTTCTTCATAACCATTTGAATATTTTTAGAAATAGAAAAATTAAAATTTTGAAAATTTTCATCACGTGGAGCGGTTCGAATTTTGCCCAAATTTTGAACTTCTCAAATAAATTACTCAAAAACTATTGAAGATCTAAAAACCAAATTTTGAATGCTGTGTCACTATGCATCAGAACTAAGTGGTAAAAATTTCAGCTAGATTGGTTGAAAATTGCTCCGTTTGGGGTTTTCGGTGCTGCATCCCTTTAAGTCATATCACACGATGAATGAAATGGATGAAATGATGCTCAAATGGGCTCAGGGTTCATAGAGCTTAGAGTTACCGTCATTCGTTTTTCAAGATGGGGGAAGAACCCCGGCAGAAACCTTATCCAGGTAACTCACCCTGACTGATATTCTAACTCGTGACCTCTTGAACGTGAAGCAGGCACACTGCCTTCGGGCATTTTCTGTTCCATTTGAAGGAAGGTAAAGTGGGCATGTGAATCACTTCATTATTTCTGTTGATGCTACGCACTTATACACATAGCATCAACTGTTTACTGTTTATTATAAACTTGGTAAGCACTTAACTGTTTACGGTATTCGTCGTGTACTTAGTTTGTGTATATATTACAATGAAAGTACACAAAAATGTGAAGATAACAAATTGCATATTTGATGTATGGATTAGCATACAGTAATGGCCCTACTGGTTAATGTCTGTATCGGGAACGAAGGTGCTCCAACAGGAAATCTTTTGAAATAATTGATCTTATGGAGCATGGACCGTTTAAGCCTATTACCCAGGAATTGGGAAAGCCTAGTAGGACGAGGACACCTCAACCAGAGGAGGTAGCTCTTCATGCAGTTGACAACAGTCTTAATCTAATCGTGAGACAGCTGCTGTATCCATACCATTTGCATACCTGCACGTGTTCACTTCTGCGAATGGTTTATTCAACAACATCTACGTCAACCCTGATTTCTGTGCAGTTGTGGTGTTCATTGATGAGGCATCATTTCAACGTGATCAGATTATAGACTACAGTTAGCAGTGTTGGGGTAACGTGACTGTTGGATCACAAAGATTTTCTGTCGATCTTTAGGCCGGCATTATTAGGAATTTTGTGTTTGTTGAGGTGACATGTTTATCCAACTAGGCTTAAGGGGCAAACGCACTCCTTTTTATGGAATGCACTACCTCTTCTGCTAGAAGATATGACTTTACTGTTGAGATGAAAATTGTATGTATGCACAATGGTGTTGTCATTCCAAGTTAATGTCCGTCGTCTTCTAAATTACAAAACAGATGGATAGGTAGAGATGTACCAATATCCTGGCCTGCATGCTCTGCGGACGTAAATTCACTAGAACAGGGGAGAACAGTGACATCAGCTCACACTGATGTACATTGCTCTGAACACAAGCGTGTGATGTCACCGCACTCTGTACGTCCACAGGGGAAGAGAAATTTGTTTGAGGCATGATAACACAGCAGTGTAGGAAAGGCAGGCAATACGTCTGGTGTTAATAAGACAACTAACGCATTGGATGTCGCAGTAGTAATGCTGACTTTTGATTATACAATTGGTCACAGATTATAAATAGCTACCTTTCGGCTATTGTATTAGAAAATACAATATAACAATGCCAGTTTATGTGTAATAGAACATAATATCATTTTCCCTGAAAATTAAAAAAGATTCCTACGGAATAATAAAACTAGTTACTGTTAAAAGAAAATGAAACAAAAAGTGCCGGAAAATATCACACTGACACTTCTCCTGCACTAGAGTTTTAGTTGTAGCGGCATTCGAAAGTTCTTGTGTATCCAACTCCGTTACAATATGCAGGAGCCCACGTGTCGGTGTTGTGGAAGGCTGCGAAACAAGACGGCATTCTCCAGGGATACATCAGCACATTCGGAATTCATTACGAAGAAGAATTGGTGCATATATAACTGATTTGGACATTTCATATAGTGTTGCGAATCCATATCGATGTGACATTTTCTTCCTTTCTGCATGTCCTGAAATTTGGCGTATCATGTTGCTACATTCTGTATAAGGCTATGGATAAACAAGTACATTTACGATCCTGCTTCGCACCTGTGCACAAGACTAGCTCTGCACTGAAATTTAGTCTAATTCTTCTGAAATTGAATCTAATTACATTACTTTAAAAATTTGTATGCGCCATTTTCACATGACTTTCTATACCCACTATCGTGTGTGTCTGCCTACTACAGGTTACTCTTATAATGCTTATTTTTCTGTCTCAATCAGGTTAATCAAGCCTTTGCAGAAATACTTTCGTTACACGTTTCTTATAGGTACAAGGAGGAAACCAAATTGATGCATATGTATAAACACGTCGCTATGTTGATAGGCTTAAAATGCCTGTCTGTCCACAACAAGAAGGCAAGAGAGCAATGAAGGGGGAGAGGGGCTTAAACTGCTTATCTTCTCTGTTAGTAGATCTGTTTACTAGGAAATGAGTGAGAGTGCATATGAGTCACCCAGGTTGCCAGACTAATGATCATTGCTGTGATAGGTATTATGTATGGATGAGTTATGTGAAAACACTTACGTATTTTAAACGAACCTGGCATCCTCGTCATATTCGGAAGGTGAGCATAAACACCGCGCGGACAGCAAAAGAGATTACTATACACATTCCTCTAGCTTGCCTTCTTGAGCTGGGCAGATACTTAGCAGAGCGAGAGTTCTAAATAGGACACAAAATTCAAAATATAGTTTAATGAAGCTTGATAACAGAAGTTTATAGAATAACATTTAACATAATTATTTATAAAACTAGACGAGATGAACCATATAACAAGTTTTGTTACAAGCAAATAGGAGATACAGATTTGAATCTCTTAAAGTTGTTTCAACAGATATTAAAAATCCAAAGAAAAGGAGTTTTATTACCGGTTTTCTATCTTTAAGTTGCCAAAAGAGAGAGTGCGGGATGAGAGAATTAGAAGGAGGAAGAGAGTGAGGAAAGAGGTGAAGTGATATTTAAGGAAATGGGGCTAGCAGAGCTGCTGGTAATTCATAGCAGAATTGCAGCTCGGTTCGCATTTCTTTAGCAAGCTTCAGATTTTACGATCTTTTAGTGTGAGAATGTATTCTGAGTGCGAAACATAGTCAAATTTTAGTAAATACGTCAAATTTGCAGTACCTATAGCAGATAACAGGGGCTACGTGGAACTGATGAGAGCGATCGTCACTTGTTCCACTATGCAAATACCAGTTTCACTTCGCGATGCTATTATGTCCTATATCGACAACTTGAAGAGCTTGACCCTCTCGCTTATGGGAGTTATATCCATGCCAAACACGCCCTCCCCCGCATTATTACTACGTCAGTAGGGTTCATTAGTGAGGCGATGACAAAGTCAACCACCCACACTAATACAAGTGCTGAGAGGTGGGCGGCTTCCTATCAGCCCACCTGACTTTCCCCCACTCCCTTTTATACCACAATGTTCGACTCGAAAAGTTGGGTCTTGCCTTCCATCGGTACGACAATAGCAGCGAGGTTTTGGTTCCACTAATGCAGAGTGACGTTTAGCTACCAATTAGTAACTATGAAGAAACTCACTGCATGAACGGGATCGACGGTTAAGCGTAAGTTTGAGTATAATTTTGAAACTTTTCAATTTTTTAAATAAGTTATAAAATAACAGCAGTTTATGGTAGAGCCATACTGACTTGACTACACACGGCAAGTGCGAAAGAACAATTAATTTCCATAGGGCTTAAGTACTTACAGCATAGTAAGTCGCTATTATACAGGGTGTTTCCAAACGACACCGAAACAATATATAGAGATAGTTGCTCAGCTCCTATGTGACATATATAGATTGTTTGTACCGCCAATATAGCCGCATAAGAAAACGCTCCAGAATGAGTGTGGGTTAGGCAGTTACAGGAACAACATATAATATATAAGGGAAAACCCCGGAAAAAACCTTATATAGGTAACTCACCTTGACCGAGATTCGAACTCGGGACCTTTTGAACGTGAGGCAGACACGCTACCATCACGCTACCAAGGCGGACTAAGTGTGTGTGTGTGTGTGTGTGTGTGTGTGTGTGTGTGTGTGTGTGTGTGTGTGTGTGTGTGTGTGTGTGTGTGTGTGTGTGTGTGTGTGTGTGTGAACAGAATAACTATAAAGCGTTGACATTTTGGTCCATTCTCTTCCAAAGATACAATCCAGGCTTTCCAGAAATTACATTCATCCCAGAATTGAAAATTTTTAGACTTTTTAAAAATGGATCTACTGATTTTCATTAAAATACCAATGATTAGCCTCATAAATGTATATTTTGAACATTCTGAGAACGGCCTATGAAGTCCTCTTGAGAAGGAACATTGTATATTGTTTAACTGGTATACCTACTTAAGCCATAGAGGAAAGCGTGCTACATTGGCATAAGCCTTTTCCGATATATTCGTTATTAACGGGCCCAAATGACCATGTTGTCGACGGGCCCTAAAACACCACACACTCACTCATTCGTTATTAATGGTTAATCCATCATTCTTTTAAGTCTTGTCGATATTCAACTGTTTCTCGCGATCTATGGAAACAGTAGAACATTTAACACTATTTATAGCGTGCATTTGTTCCTTTGGTATTCGTCTTTTAATAGATATACCCCTATTAACCGGCAGTGTAGAGAAAGGCGTGCAAATGTTTAAATCATATTTTTCTTAATTCGAATTGTTCCCTAACTTCACCAGGGACTGGAAATGAATGTGAACACTTTGTGTGAAAATTTAATAAGAACTATATTAAAAACCCAGCGTTAAGAAATTACAAACAGGATCAGCCTAAGCCAAAAAGTTATTCAATTGAAAAAAAAAATTATAAAAGGGGAAGAAACCTGTGATACATTCACATGATTTTCTGCACTTATATAACATTCAAATACCTACCCCATTTTGTAGTTTTATTGTTCTATAATTATAGGTTACATTTCTTTTGGTAACATATTTGCACCAAAGACTTCACATGTGCAAAATAAGCAACAAGTGCTTGGGTTTAATTATTAATGCGTAATAAGGAGCTGTTGCAATGGAAAGAAACAAAAAATTAATCCGAAACCTCTAAACTAAGATCTAAACTGGAAAACGCTACGAAAACAACTTACTTGGCACAAATTTTTCTCACTTTTTCTAGTTATATAAAATTACCCTGAAGTCAATCAGATAAAGCGGGTTTCTCAGGATGTTTACATGAATTCAAAGTTACACCTTATTTTTCATGTACAGACGTGTGCAAATTATTAGACTCAATTGTGAAATTTTTAACATATACCGTTTGTTTTCTATTTATTTAACAGAAATAATATTAAAAATATTTTTTTCAACTCTTAGTATTTTGTATGCATTCCTTTAGCCTTTATTACCATTTTAATGCGTTTAGGTATGCTCTCTACAAGGGTGGAGCACTTTTCCTTTATTTCTTCATCTCTGTGCCAAATGCTTATCAGGCCCTCAATAAGCTGAACTTTTGTTCTTATTCTTAATTTTTCAGTCTCTATTTAACAATACACCACAGATTCTGTATTGGATATAAATCAGGGCTATTCCTCGGCCATGGTAGTACTTTTACATTGTTTTCTTTGAGGAACTGGGTTACAGATTTTGCTCTATGGCAGGGAGCACTGTCATGCATGAACACAAAATCACCATTTGGAAGCCATTCTTTACTTTGCGGAAATAGTCTTGTTTTTAATACACTTTTACACTGTTTCTGCTCCATAGATCCCACAACTATGTATAATCTTCCAGGTCCATGGACAGACATACAGCTCCAGACCATTTTTGATGTTGGGTGCTTTACTCTTTGATCGACACACTAAGGGGAAAATGCTTCTTTATCTGTCCTTCTCACATATTGGCTGCTCTCCTCACATACTTCAATCATGGATTCATCTGAGAAAATTACCCGGAACAATAAAAACCTCTATTAATATTAAACAGTTTTAAAATTGCTCAAAGATAGTTTAACAAAACCAGCTATAAGAGAAACAAAGTTTAGGCTGTTTATTTCATTTCCATAAAATTTACATGTACATATTTTAATTTTATACTATATACAATTTTCATACTATTTACCTTCCTCCATAATTCCACTGGATGTTTCTGCATCTCTTTGGCCCATTCTAAACGTTTTCTTGCCATTGCAGGTGTCAGTTTAGCCTTTTTACAAGGCCTGCGTGCTGGTAAACCTGCTTCACATAATCTTCTGCGAACTACTGAGGCTGATATTGCTGTACCGTACTGCTTTGGTTGATTACTGAGGTCAATGCTGGTTGCTCTTCTATTTGGTTATGCCACCTGCACAAGTTTTCTTTGCATCCTTGGTGATAGCTTTATTTTTCCTCCCGCATTTTTCATCCCTTTGTGAGGTCAACGTCTCACCGAATGTTAAAGCTTGATTAATGCGACTAACAGAGTTTTGTGAAATACAAAATGTCTTAGCTATTTCATGTTGTGAACAAAGAGTTTCCTTCAAAAGACTCTCAGTTACAGCTACTTTCCTCGGGGATAAGTCAGCAATTTTACCCATAACCTCACTTTTGAATCAATGTGAATGCTAAGGATAAGATAAACGATGTTACCTGGCTTGAGATTAATTAATAATAAGTACTGAGTACATATTAGCCATAAAACACAATAAAGGCAAATATTAACAATCTTCAGTTACTGCATTCACCAAATGAAAGCAATATCACTAAACAGTTGGATAAACAGACATGGAAAAATCCCCCAGATATTATTAAGAGAGAAATTTCATTGAATATGCTTCATATTATGGCAAGGAAAAGAATTACGACAAACTGAAATAGGTTACGTCGGTAAATAACTATTATTTTGAATGTTAAACTAAATCAAAGTTAAAAAGGGGGGGAAAAAACCATGAGTGAGTCTAATAATTTGCACACGTCTGTAACATATCACAACCAAAATCGTAAAAACCATTATTGCGAAAATAAATAACGAATATTTTATACATATAATATGTATTTGTCGTAGAAAGGACATATTCTTAAAATATTGCGTTTGGTGTCTATCAGATTTTTGATTTTTGAATGATGGTGTTCAAACACATTGTCATACATGATTTATTTGCTGGGAGTTCAACAGACCCCGAAACGTGTATTTATGGTGAAATTCGATATCGATATATTGAACGGAATACAATGCTTCTATCTAGAAATGGGATAGAGGAAGTGAGAATAGTAAATAGAGTACGTCTTTATGCACAGTTACGAGTGCAGGCGTGCAGTGCTTAAAAACTTAACGTAAATATGTACATGTGCCTTGGAGTGTTAAATATTCATAGAAGTATTAATTGAGCTGAGCGAAAAGCGGGAAGCTGCGCTACGCCACTGACTATAAAACGAAATATAATGGAGCAATATGTTTTACGCTGCCGGCCGGCCGGTGCGGTTAATTCGGAATTGTGACAGTGGAGAAGCTGCCAGCGTGACTGTAGCACATGCACACATGATACGATTGAGTGAACCGACCGGCCGTGCCGGGGACGAGTCCAAAACTCGGCAAGGAGGGGAAGTCGGCAGTAGTCAGGCACGCGCAGTGCCGCGCACGGACATAAACAGTTCGATATCACGTTCTCCTGCCGCCAGATTCATGCCATTCATACAACCACCCAGAGTCAAGTGTTGCGGCCTTCCACCTCACGTGTTTCATACATTCCTCACCGTTTATATGTAGACAACTGATTTCCACGTTTGGAGGTCTACTGAACCTAGAAAAGGTGTAAATACTGTAATATTTATTTAGCTGCGTTGAATTGTTAAACATGTAAACATTAACCTTTTGTGTCTCCGAAACAATGTTTAAAATATCAATTTGCATGTATTTATTACACAATCTGTACTGTATTTATTCTATAGTCCATCTTATTGGAGGACATAAGTATTCAAACGTACCCAATCGAACGGAGATATAGGTGATTGGACGTATCCTACACACCCCTACCACATAGCAGTTGTGTTTATGCTATGCTCGAGACAGTGTGCTCAAAGTTATTCAGCCGATTGTAGATTCACAGATAATATGGGACGTAAAGGTAAGGAGACAACGGCGGCAGAGAGGAATATCGTGATAAATATGCACAAGCAAAACAAATCTCTCTCTGAAATTGCCAAAACTATTAACAGAAGCAAAACTACAGTGTTCTGCATAATTCAACGCTTCAAGCAGACAAATACTGTTGTAAATAAACCTAGAAATGGCGCTCTTTCTAAACTCTCCACCAGAGATAGGAGGCAAATAATAAAAATGGTGAAGCAGAATCCGAGAGTCACTGCATCTGAGATTAGAGGATGCCTTGAGCAATATTCTGGCACTGTGGTTCACACCAGAACAGTTGAACGGGTTTTAAATTGTACTGGGTACAATGCCCACATTCCTAGGAAGAAACCATATGTTAATAAGGTGAATAAGAAAAAGTGTATAGAATTTCCTAAACAGTATGTGGTGAAACCAACAGAACACTGGGGTAAGGTTCTCTGGTCGGACGAGAGCAAATTCTGCTTATACAAGAGTGATGGACGTCTTAAAGTGTGGAGACTGCCAAATACAGAATGGGGACCTAAGAACATGGTAGCTACAGTGAAACATGGTGACAGTAGTGTGATGGTATGGGGCTGTATTGCTTCATCTGGCTTTGGAGAACTGGTGTTCATAGATGGGATCATGGACAAATTTGAATTCAAAAAGATTCTTGAAAACAATCTTAAAAAGAGTGCAGAGAAGCTGGGATTAAGGCATGATTATTACTTCCAGCAGGACAATGATCCGAAGCATACTGCTGAAATTGTAAGGCTTTGGATCGTGTACCACACTCCTCACACTTTGAAGACCCCGCCCCAATCTCCAGATTTAAATTCTATAAGGAAGATCTGGAAGGAACTCGAGGAGCGTGTGGGGAAGCATCACATCAGAAGCAAGGAACATCTGAAAGAACAGAGTGGAGAAATATGGACTCTGCAGTCACTAAACAACACATACAGACAATGCCCAAACGATTATCAGCAGTAATTCAAAGAAAGGGGATGATTACTAAATATTAGCTGTTCTCTGTTCAAATACTTATGTCCAGATGTAAAGTAACCGTTTTATTTCCCCTTGTGGTGCAAATTAGTTTCATTTGCTATTTATGAGTTTATATGTTTAATGGAAGACTCAAGTTTATTTTGTACAAGTTGTATTTACTGCGTGCGCTTACTCTGCGTAGTTTTAAAATAATATAAGTAATAAATATGTTTACGTTCGAATACTTATGTCGGCCACTGTACATTGCAAAAGTCACGTGCTTTCTGTTTAATGCGATAAACCGTCATTACTCATTTACACATTTGTTGTAGGTCTAAAAGGAGTCAGTAAATTAATGCAACAGTCAACGCCTACAAAGCTGATCGGTATACGATGGCTTGAAATTATGTTCTCTGTACGTCAACATGAAAAATAAATAAATAAAAACTTTCAGTTACACTCACATGTCTTTCCATCTCTTATTGTGTATTAGTGGGTATACAAATTACACTGTCCTTAAACACTTTCCGTGTTTTATGAAAATATCCTACTGATATGTAAGTAAATGCGTAGGTTTCGAAAATAACAGTTTACGCGGAAAACGTACCGTTTTTATGAAATTCGATACATTTTATATATTGTACACTGTATACATATATGTATAGGTACATACTATATACATATATAATGCACTTTATTTTGTAAATTTGTAGAAAACCTTATGCGATCAAAAATAGAAAGTGTCAACCAATTTTGGATATCCAAGTTAAGTCCTCTCATATAGCAAATTTTTCATTCTGTATTTATTTTATAATGCGCGTATTTTTACACCAAAAACAGTATTTACAAAATTTATTTTGTGAATTTATAGAAAAAAACATGGTAATCACCATTCAATTTAGCACATCCAAGTTTAATGAATATGATCTCTCAGAGCGCAAATTTACATTCTGTATTTATTTTATACGTAATGCACGTGTTTTCACACCATAACCAGTATTTTCAAATTTTATTTTGTGATTTGTAATAAAACCTTACGTAATAAATGGAAAGCCCCATTCAGTTTAGCATATCTAAGTTAATGTCAGCTTTCGGATCGTAAACCGACGAATAAACATTTTATTTTGCGAGACAGTGCTATTCTTAGGTACAATTGTTTTACTTTTTTGTTTTAAATACCTCATTTTAATCGAGATAAACCTCTGAAGAAACACCTAGATGTTTCATCGTATACTGCCTTTAAAAGCCCATGCGTTCGTAACAGGCAACTCAAAATTAACAGGACTTTAAAAGAACGGTGAAATATTGAACCATTAATGGAGTATCTCCCAAATTGTTATAACACATGGTTATTTGAAATATAGATATTGTGTGCTTTAAATAAATATACATATATTTTTTTGTCTCGCTTAAGTTGCCAAGACTATGCAAAATTCTTTCCAAATGAGTGTCCACAGAAAAATTAAAACATTTCATTTGTAATGTAAATGTATTTAAAGATGGTATCTTAATAAACATCATTAGCCAAATTGGCAAAAATTAAAACAGATAAATAACAATTCCAGGTGAAGTAGTTGTTTTGGATTTTCTTCAAAATCTTGGTATCGTATTCTTGGAAGGTATTGAAGTAGTAATTTATTATTTAACAGACTTTGTGTTTTATCACAAGTATACCTTCTCATGGCACCACTCTAAGCACCTTTCTGCCTTTCTCTCTCACTTTCTCGTTCTCTCTCTACTTACCTGTGTCGTCCTCAATTTCTTTCTCACCATTTTCCTCTCTTTTGCCATGTTTCAATCCACCTTCTGTTCCTTTATGCCTTTCTTTATGGCATCTCAACTCTATTTCCTTCATATACCTACACACAAACCATTTTATAATTTTTTTTAAATTTAAATGCATCAAAACCTGTATTTCCGGTGGACGATGTTAAATTTTATGGTGGAATGCAACACCATCTCTATGTATGAGGTAGATAAAGTAAAACAATTAGTGATTAACAGTTGAGAAAAGTATAAAGTACTTGAAAAAACAAAATAATGTCAAATATCTCGGAAACGGTTAAAGTTGCATACAATTTTGCTTGAGACTTACATTTTTTTTTTCTGCAGGAGATTTTAGTTGTCTTTATGGCTTCCCGATTAACCAAGTCGTTCAGAATAAACAGAACTTCGAGTGATATTCTCAGAGAATTTTAGATATCCGTTTCATTTTTATGTAAATGTCTTAAAACATGGTATTTTTATGAAAATGGTTAGGAGATCTTTTAAAAAATCAAGTTATGAAACTTTTTCCTTGTAAAGGCTCTTCTGAGTTTGGAGAGTTTTCTTGAATATCATGTCGATTCATGTAACATACTGAACTTTATATATATAATATCAGAGATGGGTCGATAGCAGCTTTTGTGATACCGATACACGTATTTTCTGCAATATCCGATAGTCGATACCATCATTTTTACTCTAGTTTCAATACAAAATAGAAATCTGGACTGTGTATGCCAATGAAATTAATTAGGTGCACATATTCAATGAGACAAAAGATAAAACCATCAGTGTATTATTTTTAAACTCTACATTACACATTTGAAAGCTAAATGCGGTTTTGAAACATTCCACTTTTAATAGTCTTTGTTAAAAAATACTAGCACTATCACTCATTCGGTGTCCAGTCTGTTTTTTCTTTCATACATGAGTCGTGCATCATCAACTTTACCCTTTCTAGTTCTACTATAAACTAATATTCATTAGCTCGCCTCGGTAGCGTAGGTAGTAGCGTGTCTGCCTCACGTTCAAGAGGTCCCGAGTTCGAATCTCGGTCAGGGTGAGTTACCTGGATACGGTGTTTTCCGAAATTTTCCTTTATCCTGAGAGACGAATGTCGGGTAACTCTAAACTCTATGGACCCTGGGCTCATTTGAGCAGCATTTTACCCATTCCATTCAACGTCCGATATGACTTCAAGCTGGAGGACGTTAATTAAAAATACTGAAATATTTTATTTCACAAACACAGAAACGTGAAACAATTTAATTATAACTTCCTTATTAATGAAAATTTCATGTGCTCAATTGCATTGAAGATTACGTTCAGTACTAGAAGGACTCTCATGAATAAATTGTTTTATTATTTTATCAATTCAAGAAATTGCTCCTCTAGTGCTAATTTCATATACATTAACTAATAATTTCTACATTCATATAATAATTATTTCTTCAGCAATCATCGGAGAAATTGAAGGGCTTAATCAAATTTCCTTACGAAAGATTTTATCATTCTCCTCAACCATATTGAATAAATATTAACTGTTATCACTTATACAATTAATATTATTTCAGTAATTCCTTTAACAGTCTAATCTTTCTTATATTTCACAAACGTTTAATTCTATAAATAACACAAATATATTAAATTTGTACTTAAGGTGGATTACCACCATTTCTGGGATTTTTTTTTCCCAAAATGAATTTCATTTCAGTTTATAGCTGAAAATATCATCACTCCGTACCTTATATTATTACATACGAATTGTATGCACAACTTTAATAATAGTATTTCAGAAAAATATATGTTTAGATTTATTTTTTTTGATTTTTTTTTTTAAATTTTGAACGTGTCCAGTAATGCAGTGCACTAGAAAGAGGTGACAAATCGTTGTTCAGATATGCAGTGATTTCTTTTTGGGAACAGTTAACTGGCAGTTAACTGGCAGTGAATTGACACACGATTATTTTTTTTGCTTAATATCAATGTGCAGGCAATTTCTGCCTGTGAATATAATATTTTGTGATTTTGAAATATAATAAACATTGCAAAATCACCACCGAAGTATCGAAAAAGTACCCACTGAATTTTCCGAAGTGTCATTCGATGTGGATGAACATAGGGTGAGTAAAAAGTATGGTACAACGATGGTAACTTTGTAGTTATTGCTTTGTGAAGTGATATATTTTTTGGAAAAGCTGTAAGATATCTACATATTTTTATATTACTATGATTGTGAATGGAGCATGACTTTTTTTTAATGGCAACGTTTTTTCGTGCTCACGTTTCGGAACGTAAGGTAGATGCTTTTTTGAACTATAATTTTTAGCACTTTTTTGCCTTATTTTTAACACTCCAAGTTTCGTTTAATTTTTTTTAAAATTTGCGTACTGTAGAATGAGTAATGTTTCGTTCCGATGCATTTCATTAAACAAGACACAAATCTCTTCTTGGGTCCTCCTCCTATCACCATATCCGATCATCATTAGTATTTGAATTCGATATCTTTCTGTTAGTTGTGCCAAAACTAATTTTTTTCAGGAAGTTTTTGCAATGAAGTGAGAATTGTGGACCTTTATTAGCTTAGCTTTTGTCTGTATTTTTTCAATCCAAAGCCGTACATTGAAGTAGCCTACTGTATTGTTTAATTCAAAACCTATTCAATTTGAAATAATGATGCGTTTTCCTTTGCTCAATACAGATGCAGTAAGCTCCTAATAGATTTCAATCGCGGTTTGAAAATGTACCTATATGTTTGTACGTTCTGAGAAATGAGTGCAGAAAAAAGAAAGACAATTGAAGTTTAAGTCACCATTATTCATTATATTTGTTTATTTTATTTGTTTCGCTGTATGTAGCTTCAGCTTTTAATTTTTATATCTCAGTATATCTCTAGTCTTTTAGAATTCTTAAGAAGGAGAGTTGAGAAAAGCTATCTCACAATCTAGCCTTTTCATGCCACTTCTCCTTTTCTCTGAGTCTCTTTCTCGCTCTCTCTACTTACCTATATTATCCTCACATTCTTTCTCACCTGTTTTCTCTCTTTAACCATATCTCAATCCGCCTTCTGTCTGTTTATGCCTTTCTTTGGACCTTCTCATCTTATTTCCCTCTTCCTCAGTCCGTCTTTTTGTCAAATGTATTCGGTGAGGTTTGTAATGAGGTAGTAAAGCTTCTGTTTGCTGTGATAAAGAAATGAATTGTGTTTGTTTCATAGATTTATAGCATTTCTTCAATAAAAAAGTTCTAAAAATGTAATTATTAAAGTTAATTCTTTTAGCACAGGAGTAGTACAACAAATAATTGATCTAATTCGTTACCACACAGCCGATCTGCCTACCTCAACATTTTGGCTTTGACCCAAATTGTATCTGCACCCCTTGGGGGGAAGTGATTCAAGTGTCATTACACTAAGTGGGACCAATTTATTTATTACACATCACACCACACCATACCACACACAGATACACATACACATACACACATTTTCCATGGTTTCAAAATCTTATTCTTTTATTTCGGGTTGTCTAGATTATTACCGAATTATTGCACATTCCATCCATATCTTGAAACTGTGTGCTGCACGCCAGTAATGTAATAGGACTTCAGAAGTGGTTACGAATTGTGGTTGCCTAGATGTTTAGTTAAGGATTTTGCCAGTAGAATTCGCTTTCTGGATCTCTTAATTCATGCAGAACAGAAACAAATTATGTGTTTGTATAAATGTATGTGTTTTTTTATTTATTTATTTAATTCAAATAACTGGTATGGCATCAGAATATATTCACGATTACGCTAATTGGGTTGAAATTGCAGTTTCTTTTGTGTGTCGGTCCAGGTGATACAGTACTGATTCTAAGATATTGGGTTCAAATCTAGCTCACACCGATGGTTTTTGAGTGTGCTTAAAAGGATGAAAGTCCGGCACACCGATGGCACTCAAATGATCCTTGTATATGATTGCGTACTTCCCGACGATTTTGGAATAAAACGGTGTTGAAGCTTGTGAGTCGATGGGTTAAAGGCCACAATTCCTTCTAAAACTGTTATAGGTGCAGCTTTCCGTTCTTGAGGATATTAATAGATTTGCTATGATACTTAGGTACAAATTGTGGCTGTGCGTGCAAGTGCGAGCAGGTTTATTCCAAATATGATTATTTCTGCAGATGACAGCGGAATTCGATCTAATAACTTCTTTGTTAGGAACCATTACTTTAAGCCACTCTAGGTAAAGCACATAAGCAAATATGTAGGTTAAAGCAGGTAATTAAGCAGGTAATTTCAGCTGTTTTTATTACTATTATTATTGCTCTTCTGTAACATAATACGTAAAATTACTTAGTATAAATCTATATTAATATTATAAGCATTTTAATATTATATAAAATATACAATTAAGTCCACACATACCGGCAGTTGTGGGTTAGACGGCTATAACAAAGCTAAATGTCATTTCACCACATGTATTGCTGATGAATTAGCAATACCAGAAGGCCAAAGTAGGCCTAAGTATTGGAATGACAACGGCATACATAGAGGCGTTAATTTGTCGAATGCGATTTACTAGCCTGTTGATTCTTTTGTTTTGTATCTTTTGTCACTAGGTCATTCTTTTGTTCGTCACACTCCAGTCGATCGACCTCATATGCACAAGCAGGAATCCAATAACAAGAATTAATCAAATTCACAGGACATGCTAATGCTTCTGTACTTCAGCCTTATCTACAGATCAATCAACAACACCATACGGAACTGCTAAATAATGTGTGAAACTACGTTTTCACATCTCCATCTTCAAACTCGATGTCCATTCTAATCGAAATAGCACTTCATTTCAATTTGACAACCGTTGTTTAATAATACATTTGTTTGAAAGGGTAGAGCCAGACTGAAAAATTCAATGCCATAGCTGGGACTTACACCACGTTGGTCATAGTAGCTCAATGGTTTAGAGCGGCTGTACGGAGATCAGAAGATCCGTGGTTCAAATCCCGGCTATGGCTTTGAATTTTTTAGTCTGGCTCTAACCCTTTCATAGTGCGTCCTACACACGGCTAGTGTGAAAGAACAATTAATTTCCAATATATTTGTTTGCCAGAGGATGGAAAAACAAAGGAGATGATTTGAATGTCTGTTATAATATGATAAAATCGAAATATAGGTACATAATTACTGGATTTCCTTTTTCCTCAGTTGCCAGTACTAAGTAAGTCAACCGCCTCAGACGGTTTCGTCTGTGGTCGCATTCGAGAGGGCCGGATCTATCTACTTGATCCATGGGATTTTTTTCGGAAGTTTTCTCGGGCCGCCAGGCGTATGCTTGGTAGGTTAATTACATCTACCGAATTTCCTATCCCTCCATTTCATCTCCATTATCATTTCACACCATCTCTCATCTGGTGGTCTCTTTCTGGGTAGAACTGTCGGTGGGTGTTTCGGCGGTGCATGGCAGAAGGATATGTTCAAAGTGAACCACTTGTTCCGGTAGCTCCGTTGCCGGGACCGCTTCCGAATCACAGTAGGAGGGAATTTCCGCTGCCCTGGCCTATTGGGGGAGGTTTCCATCTAAGTAGAAATGTAGGGACCCTATCCTCTGCACTGTCGTGGGTCTTTGGGACGACCGCTCTCTGTCTCTTCTCGCCTCATCCTGATCCTAATCCTAAGTAAGTCAAACTGATTAATCGTATTGAATACGTTTTAGTTTTTTTTAATACAATTTAATATTTTCTAGTCATCTTTGGGGTATACTATTTAAGTTCATATTTTATTTATTATATAAATATGCGATGGTTTGACCTCCCAGATGATTTCTCTCATCCCGCTAGTCTTTTATTACTTGTAATAATACCATTTTAAGTTACCTGGGTTGCTTATTCTAACAAAACGGACGGCTATTCAGGAAAACCGTGTTTTTATAATTAGCCGAGAGTTTCAGCAGTTCGTCGATTAATCTGTTGGGCAATATTTACAATCACTCCCCCCTTCTAGGAAGGTAGACGTGCCCTCCACACGCCCGCTTTTCCTCCCTGTTGGGCGTAATAATGTGTGCAGGGGGGATACCCTTCAATATCATCCCCCTTGCATACAGTACAATGATCATATTACATCCATTCCAGGATTCGCAACTCGATGTTCTATTAAGCGATCTCTTGTGGGTTTTCGCCGAGCTCACTGCGTTAATGTTGATGTTGTCGATGAGTTATTGCTAGATTTTATTCCGTTACCAAGGCAACGAAATAGACTGGACTGTCAAGAAGTATGAGGGGGGGGGGGGGAATCTGAGTTCATTGTTGCCAAAGGTACGTAAGTATACGATAATGATATTAAAATGTGAATATGGTCAAAGGGAAGTAAATAAATTTAGGATCACTAAAACATATGGCAAACCAGTATTAGCAAAATTGTACCGTCAGAGGCTCATTAAAATGCTTATCTTATATGTAGTATATGTTGATCTCGTCTCAATCAGGGCAGAAGGACTTCGATTACCCTAATATACCTGTCTTTTAAAATTGTTTATCGTACGTAGTAACACAACTGGAATTTGGCTATGGAAGGAGTTTATCACTTTAATGCCCGATTTTAATATCTGCTAACAAATGTAACGTAACAATTGTCACAGCGCTTACACTACTGTTAAATTTCTTCCATTTCACCAACCTGTTTCTGAAAATGTTAACAAACACGTGTTAACGCCAAGAGACTTGTAAATGTTACAGCTTAGAAGGCTATGGATAAGTCGTATTATTTTCTGAACGTATTGCGATGCGCTTTTGTTTTCATTTTCGTCTGCATACAGCTGAAAAAATGGCGGGTAAACAACATCGTAAACAAAAGCCGTGAAACAAATTTCTAACCGATGGAGAAATAATTGTTAATTGAATTGGTGACGAAGTGCAAGGATATCGTGGAAAATAAAGAGCATGGATGCAATGAATGTAAAAGAGAAAGGTGTCACGCGAGAAAATATTGGAAACGAATTTAATTCAAATGCATGTGTCACTACTACAAGCACCAAAAAGCTTCGTCAGTATTACGTAAATTTAAAACGAGGTGCGAAGGACAAGTGACATGAACGTTTCAAGACGGGAGGTGGACAGTGTATTATCCACATAATTCCGTGAATTATAACATCGCAAAATTACTAATGCTTGAAACAATGGCGAGATCGGCATATTCCTTTCGATGCATGTTCTAACCTCTCTTGTACTTTCGCAGTATCCTTCATAGCAACTTCTTTCGACAGTCTATACCTCTGTAGAAAATTTCCTTCGGATAGTTCCTCAAAATCATTTCTACTTATAGGCCGTCCTCTATTACGAATGCCATTGAGACGGTCTTAAATATAGCAAATCGACATCAACAGCCGCGTTCACGCCCGCCATCTTGACTATTTACAATTGTTAAGGACTTAACAACATAAATTTGGCTTGTTAGTTTAACATGAGATTTAACACGGCTGTTAAGCTAACGCTTTTTGGTGAAATGCAATTTTTGTTATAACTATTGCTAAGTCTGTTGGTGAAATCGGGCATAAGTGTTTTCGGTATTGTAGAGCATCTTGTGAAAAGTGCTCTTTTGTGCATTAAAACTCCCCAAAATTGTATATAGGTAGATCAAAGTAATTGCTCAAGTTTGCCCATTTAAGGTATATTTTAGGTAAACATTTTAAAGCAAATATGAATCCTCTTGTTTGAAGTTCACCTTCTAGGAAGAAAAACTGGCTAACTATCTGGTCCTTATCACAAAATTAATAATATAAAAATATGTAAAACCCCAAACCCTTAAAAGACAATGCCAGCTCATAAAAGGCGAACAACTATAAAATAACTATAGAGATTACTACCCCATTATGTCGATGGCTCCAAAATAGTACACTTTAAAGTAGATATGTAGTAATATAAAAGGGACCCTGTGAATTAAGATTGCACTGCTACTCAAATGTAGAATAATTCGGAAATGAAGTGGACGTAGAATAACAGTCAGAAAGGAAGAATAGCAAAGTATCAAAGATGAAGTATGCAGTTCGGAGCTTACCAAGAAAAAGATTCAATTCGTTTTAGCGGTACAAATGGGTAAGGATCAGGTAATACTGAGACGCCCCACGGAATGCGTCCTGGTTTGATCCCACCCTTGGGTGGCGTAGATTTTATGTCCCGAGTAAAGGGCCGGTGTCCACTCAGCATCGTGAGAAATTTGAGGAGCTACGGAAGGTAGCGAATGCCGGTCTAGAAAACCAACTTTCCGTCTGGGGGTGCCATGATGCTGACCATATCTCCTCCCCATATTGGTTGGATGGTCGCCCACCTCTGCTTTATGTATGTGGGCGTGAGACCGGCTGTCGGGTTGGCTAACTCTGGCTCCTTTGTGGACTGCGACGCCGTGGATTATTATTATTATTATTATTATTATTATTATTATTATTATTATTATTATTATTATTATTATTATTATTATTATTATTATTATTATTATTATTATTATTATTATTATTATTATTATTATTATTATTATTATTATTATTATTATTATTATTATTATTATTATTATTATTATTATTATTATTATTATTATTATTATTATTATTATTATTATTATTATTATTATTATTATTATTATTATTATTATTATCATTATGATCATCATCATCATCATCATCATCATCATCATCATCATCATCATCATCATCATCATCATTATTATTATTATTATTATTATTATTATTATTATTATTATTATTATTATTGCTGTTATTATTATACCCCAAGCAAGGCTGTCTTACCAGCGATAAGAGCGCCGCCGCCTACAAACAATAGAGAAGCGCACAATGAAGACATTGCCACAGAAACTGATATGATCGAGTTTAAATGAAATTTGTCGTAAACTTTTCAATATGATTAAAATCGATACAAGATAAGTTCCAATATAAAATTTGAGTAAATTCAAAGTGGAATAAAATTATAGATTAATTCATAGGAAACTTCCTAAAAATTTACCACTTATACTCTGTGCGGCAGCCTGGGTGATTTTAAGAGCCTGAGCATTTGTTAACTCACTCTAAATTTGTTTGAAATCAGTACAAAGTTATATAGAGAGTCCTCCGAAGCAATTTTATAATATTTTGCAAAACATTCACAATAATGAATGCAGCTGCAACTGCAGTAATTCCAGCTTAAATGAGAAAGCTGCAATATAACCTATGTGTGCATTTGCAATCACATTTAAAACTTAATGTACCTATCTTATTTATGTACGTCATACTGTCGGAATTACCAACGTCTCGGAGGTTGACACTCCTTGTAGTAACCGTCCAAAGTTCGAATACTTAATGGCTAATACTCCGTTAGTGTGATAAGAGATGGCCACAAAGTACTTACACCGTTACATAAAAGTAACGAAGAGAGAAAGCTCAATATTTTCAATTTGAGGAGCTATGGTTAGTCGCTACCAAGTCTTAATTCAACGAGGACATTTCTTTGTTGCTCTGTGGAGCAACTTTCCTGGGGTATAGTTTGCATTGATTTTGCGCGACCTTTTTTTCTGTGAGGCTCTGAGAGGGGATCCAAAACCCAGAATGTCGTTAGCAAACTTTACTTACATAAGGTTAATAAGTTTGGGTTTGCAGACTCTACGCAGCATGTGCAGCATTAGCATTAAGGTTATTGTAGCTGTGACCCTCACCCATATCTCCAGTATTTGAATAATATCTCAATTTATGTGTATATGGTTCCACTGTAAACAAAACTCGGTATTTCAGTTATTCTTGCTTAATAATTGTTACAACGTGTCCTAAATTTCTTGGATAAGATGCAAACGACTTTAGCGATGCTTTCTCTATCACTCAGAGGCATTATAGCCACTTCACCCTATGGTCTGACATGGAAATGCCTCCAGAAATACATATTTTGAAGTCCCCTGAAGCCAAAATATATGCAGCAATTTTTTGGATGTGTTCTGTGGGCGCGCAGCGTGATTAAAAATTAAATGAAGGACTGTATTAATTACAAATTAGACAGAAAAAATTTTTAAAAGTTGCTAATTTTCTTCTAGATATTATCGTATGGGCTGCTACGAAAAACTTTAGCTAGATTTCTCAGCACTACACACATTAAGAAGAAACATTGCTAAGTATTTACAATATTTTGACTTTAATTATCACCTCAGAAAATCAAGCACATTTACCTGTTTTCAAAACATGCGATTATACATTGCCAACGAGGGAGAGAAATGTTGAGGTCCATGGGGGGCAAAGGGGATGGTAATGGAAGTGGCTGAGAAGAAAAAGACGAAGGAAGAGAGTGAGACTGTGGGAAATAGAAGAAAAGAGGGGGAACAAATGAAAAAGTAGAAAAAGAGAATGAAAAGAATTTCCGCATTTAACTTAATTACAGCAGAGTTACGGATTCTGGTGTATTAATATCTGAAGGTTAATTTGATTTGCCTGGGCAGGGTCAGTCGACTGAACCGTCCTTTCCGTTAAAATAGAAAGCTAAGTGACCAAATATTTAAAAAGTACTAAACAATTTTTAAGGTAAGAATACTCCTTCGTTCCATGAATTTAATATTTAAAATTCGTTCTCCCCACTAAAAAAATCCGCGCAAAAGTTATTTGTGAAATGTACAGCACAAGTGCAAAACACCTGACAAAATCCTCAGTTAAACAAGCCGTGCGTGCACTCTAACTCCATTTGGAAATTAAGTAATTCAAGTACTCTTTCTCGTGAACGTACGTAGCCCTTTCTTTTCAACTGGGGTAAAAAAATTTGCACAAAGGTGCATAAAACTTTCCTCGTTTAAATGCAAAATTATTTAAACTGCTAGGGTGCTAAAGAATACTCAGTTGACCAAAGTTGTTGTGGTGTTTCATAACGCGTTCTTATAAACATGGCAAACCATTTAGCGTTTATTAGTTTTCGTTGTCTTTGAATGTGCATTCATTGTTTTGTCTGTGCCTTGTGAAAGCCGTCAAAAACAGTTTCACAAAAGTGAATTTATAAAGAGATTTGTTGTTTTACAAGGAGCTTACTTGTCAAAGCTGTTTTTCTTCATTTTTGGGAATAGGTGGTTTTAAGGGTAAGGCAAAAACCCTACGAGTAAGGGGTGGTAGTTAGACGGAAGTAATAGGAGCACTAGGCCTAGAGGTGTTTTTGTTTTCAACCTAGGAAGAGACCAGAAGGGCGTCCACGACGATATAGACTAGCAAGAATAGTGTTCCTAGCGAAACCAGCTCCTATTACATGATTAACTACACGACAGAGATTAACTTTTTCACGTGGAGTAAGTCCCATGATGGGAGCTGGTTTCGCTTTACTATTGTAAATACCGTCGTTGCGATGTCAGTCTAGCTATAAAATGTATTATTTCTATAGCTACTAACGAGTGAGTAAGTGACATTAAGCTTACAGACGATTCTGTTGTCTCTAAAATAAACGCACGAATTTTTAACCACACAGTCTTCAATTTCAGCTCCTAATGACAGGAAAACTGGGAAAAAATTACAAAAGTGAAAATTGTTGTAAAAGCATAATGAAAAATATTCAGATCCTCTTTAAAGAATGCTTGTAAAACGTTGACTATTACCTTAACACAAACTTTCTCTTAAATTACACAATGCTAGTCATGAATTAGTATAGGGTCTTTCAAAAAGAGTGTCCTATCTTTAAACTTAAATAAAACACGTTTTATAAATTATAGAGGTTTATTATATATATATATATATTATACCCCGCCTTTAACTCGAATGGTCATATCGGCGGCCGTTCTGCATTGGAAAACTAGTATTCGTTGGGTTTTAATCACTGGATCACGCACACATTTGCACTCTCATTCATACTTCCAGACTCTGGGGAAGATGAAGAATTATCTTGGTGTGTGAAAAATCCCAACCCCCGCGGCCGGGAATCGAACCTGTGACATCTAGCACGGCAGGATTGCTAGTCAACATCGTCTTGGACGCCCTTCTGGTCTCTTCCTAGGTTGAAAACAAGGACACCTCTAGGCCTAGTGCTCCACTTGTGCTGTACATTTGACAAATAACTTTTGCGCGGATTTTTTTTTTTTTTTTTCAGTGGGGAGCACGAATTTTAAATATTAAATTCATGGAACGAAGGAGTATTCTTACCTTAAAGTATGTTTAGTACTTTTTAAATATTTGGTCACTTAGCTTTCTATTTTAACAGAAAGAACGGTTCAGTCAAGTTATGCTTTATGAGAATAAGATGAAATACCTATCTGAATATGAAGCGGAAGACTTATCAAATTAAGGATCAGGTACCTAAAACAGTCGTATACCCTGCCCAGGCAAATCAAATTAACCTTCAGATATTAATACACCAGAATCCGCAACTCTGCTGTAATTAAATTAAATGCGGAAATTCTTTTCATTCTCCTTTGCTACTTTCTCATTTGTTCCCCCTCTTTTCTTCTATTTCCCACAGTCTCACTCTCTACCTTCGTCTTTTTCTTCTCAGCCACTTCCATTACCATCCTCTTTGCCCCCCCCCCCCCACGGACCACAAAACACTTCTCTCCCTCGTTGGCAATGTATAATCGCATGTTTTGAAAACAGGTAAAAGTCCTTGATTTTCTCAGGTGATAATTAAAGTCCAAACATTGTAAATACTTCGAAATTTTTCTTCCTAATGTGTGTAGTGCTGAGAAATCTAGCTAAAGTTATTTGTAGCAGCCCATACGATAATATCTAGAAGAAAATTAGCAAATTTTAAAAATTATGTCTGTCTAATTTGCAATTAATACAGTTTATCAGAAATAAAACAGTGTGATTTGTACTCCATTAGGTCCATGCCCTTCTGTGGGGAAAGTAAATAAGATGCTATTCAATGTTTTCTAAGCGGCACTCGAGGTTCATATTTTTCAAGTTTCATACAAATAGTTCTTGTAATTTTTGTGCGAGCGGAGGGTATTATGGAATACCATTTACATTTCTAAAATAACATAACTAGCTTATTAAAAATAGCCTAATTATAATGAGTACATCCTTTAATTAAATGTGATAAACTGTCACTTGTAAAAAGAAACGTATTTAGTATATTGCTACAAATGGAAGTTAATATAAAATAATCGTATATTATGGAACAGGTGGTTTAAAACATTGAAAAATTAATTTGATTTCATAAAACATAAAATATGGTTGGTTCAAAATAGACAAAATGTCTATAAACAAATGTCTAGAGTAACAGAAAAAATGAGTTTTGTTTGCATTTCAGTATTTCTTTTTATATAACTAATAACAATTGTTAGCAAAACTCACTTTTAACTTTATTTATTTTCAATATATTTTGTAGCGTTATATGGAACGTTATACTTTTACGTCGGGTATTAAGAAATATCTGGTATTCCGTAATACCCGACACAACAACTTGGATAACTAAGCTTTTAAGTAATGGACAAAACATTGCTAGCTAGGAATAGACACAGTATGAAAAATTACAATTCTTTTAGTGTGCCTTACACTTAGCATCAATGTTCGTCATAATCACGTGCGTACTAGTGGGTTAAATTGCATGAAAATTTTCCTGCAAAAGTTTTTGAATCTCACAGAACAGACTTTATTCTGTAGCGAGTGAAATGACAACAAGCTCTCAACTCTCACTGCACTGCATAATGGGAGTCTTTCTTGACCACTTCATGGCACTCCCACGTGATAGCAGCAGGAAATGGAGTCGAAATCTTGGTATTCCATATTTTCCAACTATTCCATAATACCCTGCTCTCCTTTACTATATACACACTCATCTTTAGACATGCTGCTTGACTTCAGATTAGCCCACACGTTATCATCCAAAGCGGAAAAAAAAATCAGAACGTCTTGAATTTCAGTCTTGATAAGTGGATATCGGTTTCATTTTTTCATAAATACCCGTAATATCACCTGAAACATTTAATCGAAGTCGTAATTACTTTAAGTTCATACAGACAAATATTAACATGGATTCAGTTTCATTTATACTACTCTTGCGAAAATATATATTTTAAAAATCCAATTTACGAGGGCTGTTCAATAAAGAATGATCACATTTTTTTTTTTTTTTTTTTTTTTTTTTTTTTTTTTTTTTTTTTTTTTTTTTTTTTTACGTGGATTTACTTATCTTCATAATTTTGATGGTCCTTCTCAAAATTGTCTCCCCTGAATGCGATGCACCTGTCCCAGCGTTTCTGCCAGTCTTCAAAGACATGCTGGAAAATTTTTTTGAGATGTCCTTCAAAATCACCCCCGCAGCCTTCACCACTGCTTCTGATGATGGATAATGCCTCCCACAAGGCGTATCTTCAAGTTAGGAAATAGAAAAAAATCACATGGGGCTAAATCCGTACTATAGGGAGGGTGAGGGATGCACTTCACGTTGATTTTTGCAAGATATTCAGCAACAACATTGGCAATATTCAGCCGCGCATTATCGTGGTGCAGCATTCAACCTGCTTCACGGAAATGTGGTCTTTTGCGCCTGATATGGACTTGCGATATTGTCAGGACATCCCTGTAGTATTGTCCAGTTACTAATGTGTGCAGGTACAACAAGCTGATAAACCATTCCATAAATATCAGAGAATGAGATGACCATAACTTTCCCAGCAGAAGCAACCACTTTTGCTTTTTGGGGGGTTGGTGATGAAGGAGATTTCCAAACTGAGCTTTGCTGTTTGCTCTCAGGATTAAAATGAAGTAGCCAAGTTTCATCAGCAGTGATTACTTTTGAAAGAAACTCCGCATCTTCCTCTGACATCAATTTTAACTGCATGTTACCTCCATTGCAATGGTAGGTGACTCTGAACATGTCTAAACTTGCGGGTTCTCACAGGCGGGAACCAGGAGTACCAAAAATGAAATTACTACGGCGTGTTTTTTTTCACATTAAGCTAACAGAATATAATAAGATTGAATTTTAGTGCGAAAAATTATGACCGTAAAAAATTATGATCATTCTTTATTGGACAGCCATTGTAATTGTTTTCATTTAACGTTTAATACACTCATGGTTACCTTTAATTTATACTAAGGTTAGAGTAGATGAGCAACATTGATATTCTGCTTGGTTCGTTTCTTTCGAGCATAACGAGAGGTGAGCACAGGTTATGTTCGTTCGTCCGTAGTGTGCCAGTCCGGTTCACCCTTCATGCCCCAGGTGACTCTGACGTTGTTCCTATCCTCTGTGCTTCTGTCAGTTCTATTATGCACTAGCATCTGTGACATCCCACGAAATTTCATATAATTAACCACTGCAATATCGAGTAGATTCTGTTTCACGTGTATCGCACGCATATTATACATAAATAAGGGAATGTGTTGTCTGTAATGAACATGTTATTACAAAAAAATGCGAATTTACTTATTAAATATTACAATGTATATTTATGAACGTGTTAAGTTTATAAACAGAACGAAAACTCAATTTGCACTTAAATGGAAATGTAGCTAACTCGTTTTTATGCTTTCTTTTCACAGGAAGATAGAATAATTAGGTTTTTGTACCTAAATGACGGTACTCACTCATTGTTCCCCTTTATTTTGGGCGTTTGGTTCATGTTGGCTTCCACGTTTGGTTTTCATTACATGTTCGAATACTGTTGTATTCATTTTAACATTTCAGCTACACAGAATGTTTGCTTTTTTTTTTTTTTTTTTTTTTTTTTTTTTTTTTTTTTTTTTTTGCCTAAGTGCAACATAATCTACTGGAGTTTATATTTTGGTATACTAATCTCAAAACGAGGTGATTAGAACTAAGTCCTGCCAAATGAGTGGTAATCGAGATTCAGCTGTTGTTACAAAGAGCAAACGGCGGTACATGAGAGTTTTTGATGACAATTTATCCTGCAGCTGCAGTTGGGGATGAAGTACATATTTTATAATCCAATAATGTCGAAAATTTTCTGGCAAGTTTTTTTGTGTTCCCTTTACATGACTTCTTCTACTTACTATTATTCATTTTACATAGTTTCTCCAGACAGTTTTACGCAAACGTATATCTGTATCTGCTTTATCAGTGCTCATTTACAGAGGGATTCGAGACACCGATCGATAGTCGGTATATAAAAGCGATTCACTGTGGCTTCAGCATTCCATACTCTCTCAATGACATTTTGAGAAACAAGTGAGTGCAGAGTATGGGACAGTTGAAATCCTATTAATGGATATTTCAGAAATGGCTAATGACGCAGAAGTTATTTGAAATAAGTTGTATATATTAAAGAAGTCCACATTTGTTAAGTAAGTACTGTCTTTTGTCGATCACTTTATTTGTCACGTAGGTAAATATAAAACATGTATGTCATTTTAATAAGAACATTAGAGCGATTTTTGAATAAATCAAAGGCTTGTAAACAAATTCGATGTAATGCATAGTAGTGGATTCATGGGGCATCAGGGCATGTATTTTCCAATGAAATCTCAGTATCGTCTTTTGGTGGAATGCAATATTCTTATCCCTATTTCCTCTATTAGAGGGAGGGAGAATAGTAATGTAAATGTGTGACTGATTGGCAGCTCAGAATTGATAATGATGACGTCAACAGCGATGATTAATAATAATAATAATAATAATAATAATAATAATAATAATAATAATAATAATAATAATAATAATAATAATAATAATAATAATAATAATAATAATAATAATAATAATAATAATAATAATAATAATAATAATAATAATAATAATAATAATAATAATAATAATAATAATAATAATAATAATAATAATAATAATAATAATAATAATAATAATAATAATAATAATAATAATAATAATAATAATAATAATAATAATAATAATAATAATAATAATAATAATAATAATAATAATAATAATAATAATAATAATAATAATAATAATAATAATAATAATAATAATAATAATAATAATAATAATAATAATAATAATAATAATAATAATAATAATAATAATAATAATAATAATAATAATAATAATAATAATAATAATAATAATAATAATAATAATAATAATAATAATAATAATAATAATAATAATAATAATAATAATAATAATAATAATAATAATAATAATAATAATAATAATAATAATAATAATAATAATAATTGATGGCCTGAGCCATCTTGCTCTTTGTTCTCACACCTACTAAGAGATGTGTAAACAGTAATGAGGTTATCTGTATTAACAAATAAGCTTTGTTAACAATAATGTTATAAGAGTGAGAAGGTAGTCATGTGATTCCGACACATTAGATTTTTAATTTAAATGTCGTGGTATTTTGGATGTTTAATTGTTGGGTATCTTGTTTAGGTAATCATTGACCCAGTACGTATCTCCTTTAGTTAGAATTTCGAATTCTCCATCTGCGAGTAGCAGTTCTAAAATCTTAAGCACCTATGTAAGGTTTTCCATTTCAACATTCCATGATCTGACTGTCTTCTATACACACTTCAAATAAATAGACCTTATCCTTACGTTAAACCCACCTTTGTTTCAATTATTTCATTAACCTTTTTCATTGTCAATCATCATTTTTATCTATACTGCCTATATCTGTTAAATATTACAGGAATAATCCTCTCATTTCCAGCAAGTATTTTTCATAAATGCTCCAACAAGTGCTTTTTTGTTGACCGTAAATATTACATATAAAATAACCAATTTTTCAATAAGTATTTGCATGCATTGCATATTCAGTTTTTAGGTTTTGGCCTCAACTTGTAATGCAAAATTTGTTACAAGTACTCCAAAACTTTAAATGAAATGCACTTGAGGTTTAAACTTCTCGATAGGTGAACCATACTAAGTTTTGTTTTTTCTAATCAGCTATCAAGGTAAAGACCGTTAAAGTAGTAATGGAGATGTACGTGACTGTTCGATTTGTTTACTCACGAGGCCATTTCCTGCTCGTCAAATCCTAAGTGCTCGTTAAATGAAATGCTCAAGTGCGAGAGCGTTACGGTGTTAAGTGCTCGTGTTTTCTCTAACTTGCTTTCTGCGAGTCATTGTCACGACTTGGGATAACAGATGATTGCTCTAGGTCTCCTGAAGACCATGACGAATCCTGCATAAAGCAGTACCTGATGAGACGGACACTGCTTCTTGCAAGTATGTATAACATTGTAGGGAAAACTCGAAAAAGAAAGATAAAACACTTGCACGGAACGGTTCTTTTGTCTGTTTAGTGACAAGCAAGATTGATTATGATGAACTTGACTTGGAGAAGAAGTGGATATGACCCTTTCTTTGATTTATAACTATTATTGGTGAGAAATTAGCTTGTGATTGCCGTTCGTGAGGCCATATCAGTGCTTTTGCCATGTTATCAACCTCTGGCATTAACAGAAAATTTTCTTATTGGACACTACACTTTTGTTAAATAATAATGTATGTAACTACATGAGTGTATGGTTACATAGATACTCTCTCATAAGTAATATATTAAAAAAATTGCTTGAATTGTGTTCTAACAAGCAAATAACTAACTTTCAAAGTATAGACCATCCGATTCTATGGTCTTGTGCCATCATTCAGGGAGGTTTATTATACGAGGGCTGTTCAATAAAGAATGATCATAATGTTTAGGGACACAATTTTTCACACTAAAATTCAGTCTTATTATATTCTGTTAGCTTGATGTGAAACAAACACGCCGTAGTAGATTCATTGTTGGTATTCCTGGTTCCCGCCTGTGAGAAACACACATGTTCAGTATTGCCTACCGCTGCAATGGAGGTAACATGCAGTTAAAGTTGATGTTAGAGGAAGATCCGGAGTTTCTATCAAACGTAATCACTGCTGATGAAACTTGGCTACATCATTTTGATCCTGAGAGCAAACAGCAAAGCTTAGTGTGGAAATCTCTTTCATCACCAACCCTCAAGAAAGGCAAAAGTGGTTGCTTCTGCTGGGAAAGTTATGGTCATCTCATTCTCTGATATTCATGGAATGGTTTATCAGCATGTTGTACCTGCACACACATCAGTAACTGGACAATATTACAGGGATTTCCTGCAAGTCCATACCAGGCGCAAAAGACCACATTTCCATGAAGGAGGCTGGATGCTGTACCACGATAATGCGCGGCCGCATATTGCCAATGTTGTTGCTGAATATCTTGCACAAATGAATGTGAAGTGCATCCCTCGCTCTCTCTATAGCCCGGATTTAGCCCCATGTGACTTTTTTCTATTCCCTAACTTGAAGAAACGCCTTCGTGGGAGGCATTATCCATCATCAGAAGCAGTGGTGGAAGCTGCAGAGAAGATTTTGAAGGATCTCTCAAAAAATGGTTTCCAGCATGTCTTTGAAGACTGCCAGAAACGCTGGGACAAGTGCATCGCATTCAGGGGAAACTATTTTGAGAAGAACCATCAAAATTATGAGGTTGAATAAATCTACGTACCACGATGGTAACAGCCTCTGGTTTTCGATGCAAAGAATTCGGTGACACCCACTTGCACTGCTTCAATGTTGTCTAAAGTTTTTCCACCTAGAAAATGGGGTATGGATCGAAAAAGTTTATGATCTCATGGTGCGAAATCAAGGCCGTATGCTGGTTGTAGTAGCAGTTCTATTCCTCCCTATTCCTGAATTTTTTCCGTGGTTGTTCGTGTAGTATGGAGCGTTGCATTGTCATGTCGCAATAAAACTCTATTTTGGTTAACTAATGCTGGGTATCTTCGTCCCAAAATTTCATTAACTTGTTCCAGTTGTTGAGAATGAAGACCCGTATCAATCGTCCACCCATTTGGAACAAACTCCCAGTGAAACACACCTTCAAAATTCCGCCAGATACACAAAGTTACTTTGTAACTGAATTGATTTCTTTAAACAATAACTTTGGTAGGTTGGCAGTGATTAAGCCACTGTTTCCAGGCTTCAGGGTTTCGGTAATATATCCAATTTTCATTACAAGTGACAATTCTCTTGACAAATCTATCATCCATGGGATTACGGATAAGCTGACAACAGATATCCATTCTACGTTCAGCCTGTTGAGATGTCAGTTCATGAGATACAGATCTGCCGCTTGTGTATGATTTTTCAAGTGTGTGGTGTCTTTTTGATGTACTAAGGTCTTCTGAAAGCCTACGGGTACTTTCTTGTGGAATTTCTAGCAAAACTTGGTGTGTATCATCAATATTCCACATTTTAGGTGTTCCAGAGCGTGGTAAATCTTTAGTGTTTTCGTCTCCATTGTTAAAATGTTGGAACCATCGCTGTGTCACACGCTCACTAACGATACCTTCTCCTTCCACTTCAGATATTCTTCGATCAGCAGCAGCGACTTTATAATCTTGTTTCCAGTAATGTTTTAGAAGGACTCTTTAAGTTTAAACTTTGTTTTCTTCGTTTTGCTATTGTTTATTAATGACTGAAGACTGACACATGCTCGCAGTGTACGCAATACTAGCCTTGGCATCCTATAAATAACATTGTTAAACCAATGAAACCCAATACATTTTCCAAAACACCAAAATCAAAAAACTCGACTTTACTTATGAGACCACCTAATATAATTGTAATTTTCTTAAGTGTGGTGATTCTATGGGCTACAGCAGGACATGATTTAAATGCATCATCTGTTAAACTAAACAAATTGAATGTATGCTACTGTAAGTGAAGATAATTACTAATGTAATACTATATTTTATTAATTTAACAGTAATGAAACTAAATGTAAATAGAAATAAAAATGTTGATACCCATTGTCATAATATTCAATCACGTATATGATTTCCTGGCGCCTACCGATTTGTGACGTTTTCTATGATTGCATCTAAACTAAGTATACAAACGTTGACTCACCATGTATGTGCGATAGGCTCGCGTAAACAACTCGGCAATTTCACGTTGTTTTCGAAACGCCTCATTGGTTTGTACCTATATATCTGCAAATAGTCGATAATTAAAGAAGTGTCTAGCATGTGATCAAACACAAGATTCATTATGTAAAAACAGTGGGTATTAAAACTGCTGGATTCCCAAACATTTAGGTGTTAGAAGTTCAGAATGTGAATTCCCAACCTTTTGAATGAAATCCTAAAGTGTGGCAGCCCTGAAAGGTGCACAGATGTGGTATTAGTGTAATTTCGGAGCTTGCATTGTTCCTTTTAAACGTGTTCCAAAGTAGCAGAAGTAGCACAATTCCATTTGTGTAATCCGACAAAGGCAATTAAGCAATAGGTATACAAAACATTTTGTAAATAGTAAAAGCGAACAGAGAAGATAATATTCGTACGCCTTTGATATGCAGCTGTTTAGGAAGCTCGATAACAAGTGATATTTGACTTCGGAGCCCATTATAACCGCTCCTTCTTTAGGAGCAAATGATTAAGATGCCATATTTTTGAATAACATAATGCACACACGAAAATAAAATTTTCAGTTATTGTGCAAAAACAAATAAAATGGGACTATTTTGCTATCCGTGTTGTTATTCTGCAGTCCCGTACTTTGATCTGCTTACATGTTACTTGAATGAATTGCTTTATCCTCTTTAAACATCTCAGGATGTTCCTTCAGATTTAATATTCGCTTGCCGGAGTATCGCAGCAGAGAACGAATGTACGAAGATAATTCTGCCCTCAGGAATTTGTGGCGACTGTGACAGCGTTGCGTAACTCTTTTGTTTGTCATGATGTAAAGTTCTGTTTAGTTTACATAAAACAAACTTTTGAAATTAATTAATTGACACACTGAAAGAATTTATTATTTCACAAATTATTAGATGAAAATATGCTACACGAGGAGGTTTATGTGGATTTATCTCTACCAGCAAAGGTTTAAATGGTATTGTGACTTTTAGGAAATTATCCTCTATGAAAGAGATTTGGCTATAATCGAAGAAAACGTCCATATTGTCGAGACGTAAATTATGGTTGATCATTGCGAATTTTACATGCCAGTGATACTTCTATACGTACTTTTCATTTATAGTTCATACGCATGCAAATACGAGGTGTGGTCATATTGGTGTTAGGCCTCACATATTCTTATGGCTACCATAGTTGGTCTCCTACTGTAAGAAATTGTACGTGGTGTTCATTTTTATTCGTTATTTCCCGCCCTCTGATTGAGCAAGAATGACGTCATAGTTGACTGGTAAGTCTATCTTGAAATCATAGTACCCTCTTCGGAGAAGAAACGGTAATGTTTGCGGAACCGTAAGCAGTTACAGCGCTCTAAATGTGGTTGCGCTGGTAACTAATACAACCAGCTTCCCCTGAATAATGAACATAGAGCACCGCGTTTTCATGGTTGAATGCTACTTTCATACCGGCATTAAAATTGATGCGACATACAAAATATAATTTAAACTGCTGCATAGAGGATTTGTGCAACGCTATCCAGCATTCAGACAAGTCCCTCGGAGCATAATGATGTCAAAAGTGTCGAGGTACCGTCAAATTGACATACTTTTGTTTGCAACATAAACGTCTTACGTTTTATCAGTATACGATATAAATTTTTGTCATTCTCACGCTTAATTAATATGTCTATTAATGATGGTATCCTCATGTCTTAAAACTAATAGGTGCATCAAACATTTCCAAGATACAGGATCAGTTACTCGCAAAAAGAGAGACACTGGACGCTATAATGTGACTGGTTCCAATATAGAAACAATAAATAACGTTATGACAGAAAGGCCTCAAGCATACCTTTTCGCAATACAGAGTTTAGGGGGAAGAGAGAAAGGGAATATAAGCATAGGACTAGTACTAGAGATATTTTCTTGTTTAGACTTGGATAATAGTTTTGTACATAGTGTAACACTAATTTATTTTTCATTCCTAGAACATGTTCTGCTAATTTTCTGGTTTGTATTGAAGTTACATTGTGAGGAAACTATGGGTGATAGAAAAAGAATTTAGATCAAATTGAAATATTTCTATTTGGTGTGACAGGTTTACAATATGCGTATATGTTTACTATAACAGTAAAACAGATGTTCATTGTGAAATGAGTATTTATTGACTTATCATTTCGTATATTTTTCATAGTATACTTTTATGGCTGCATAATTAGCTTTGCAGTGCATTGCATTGCAGTATATAGCTTTGTTTAAAAAACAGTTATCATATCTAAGCACCAGGCGAAATTACATGCCTTTATATTACGCGGGCAGATCCACCTCTCAAATAGTAGATATTTGAGCACCTGCCGTTAGAGGGAGGCCTCAAAGCTGCTGTCAGCACCTCAAATACAATCGCAAGTCACTAGGGTAATCGTATAGTTAAATATCACCATTAAGCTACAATAGTCTAGACAGAAAGTGCATAATTTAAAATGGTGCAGTAGCGCTAGTGTTTTTGTAACATTATTAACAAAACCGAAAACATCACACCTTTAATCAAACGTGACTCAGCATTCTAACGTTATCGAGAGTGAAAACTTAATTACTAAATATGATGTAACTATTTTGTCAACATTTTCGGGTAGTTAATGTAAGGCTGTGTACCAAACATATTTAATGTGGCAGTTTATTGTACAGGAGTATGTAAAGCAAAACTTGCGAAAACGTGATTTGTATCAAGCGCTGAATGTTGTCTTATGTTCTGTTGGTAAGCATCTGCAGTGATTTGCTTTTGTTTTCTTGTGGACCTTCCGCCCGTCATGAACTGATGTTTGCTTGTTTCCATGAGGAAGAGACGCTGCAAACTTGCAGAGTGCCGTGTCCCCCGGTTCTTGTACTTTCAACCCCAGTTATCTTGTCCGTGAGGGGCAGCAGCATGGGTTTTGTCAATAATTCATACGGGGGCTCCTTCCCCGTCACGGAAGTGCATCAAAACTCGGAGCGTGTCACGCAGAAAATCCGCGATTTAATGATCCCCCTCTCACCTAACGTGTTTGCGGCACCTACGTCTAGCAATTAGTGGTGTTACAACGATATCCCTCTCCCCTTTTCCTGCCACTCTTTCCTTTTTTGTAATCTTCTTCCTTGCCATTCATATTTGGCTCGTTATTCCGGGCCTACTTTATAATCTTCTTCCCCTCCCTCCTGCCATTCTTTTGCTCATCCGTTGATTGTTGAGATTCTGCATCTTCTCTTTTTCCTGACATTTGTCCTTTAGCTTTGGTCTGCTTCTCTACTTCATGTTTTTCCCTTTTCTTGTGAGTCATTAATTAAATTCCAGCAATTGTTTTTAGTCTTTCAATTATTATGTCTCACATTTATGTAAGTTCTTTCGCGTAATTTGTTGTCTTATCCTATTTACTGCCTTCTAATTCGGTTGAGTATGACGTAGATTCGAGACCAACAGCATAAACGGCTATAGCAGAAGGGTAGGCATTGTTTAATGATGTTTTTCTTGCTTTCTCTCTATCCCCTGCATAAGGCAGGAAAAAAGAATTGCAATCGAATCAAGAGTCTCTCATGGCAATTTTATTGATACTAAATGTTTTGATACCTAGAAAAATAAATAAACAAATATTAACAGGGAAATTGAAACGCTTACATGAACAATAACTCCAAACCCAAATATTATGCACTTACCTAACTTAGGAATCTTCGATGTCAAGAGAATTCCCTTGTTCAACAACCTTCTGCGTAAGTTTTATTTTGATATTTTGCGAATGGTTTTACGTTAAAACGACGATAATTTCTTGTTATTCGGAAAATTATCCTGTTTATGAAGTATTTTGAGGGTATACGTACATATAGTCAATGTGGTTCCTTGCATCGTACCATTTGTTTAGGTAACTAATTGTTGATGAATGACTATATTTGATGCAGTTGCCGCCTGCGGTGCCGTATGTAGTAAAAGCGGGCGTTAAACACTACACATTCATTCATTCATTTTTGATGCAGTTGCTTTCCTCCACCATCATCTACACTGATTAGCTGAGCTGAAGTTTGCGTTCGGGAGGTTCGAGGTTCAAATACCTCCAGGATTAGCTTTCCTTTCTGAGACTTTTACCAGGTTTTCCACAGTCCTCATAACTCAAAAATGCCGAGCAGGTACTCTTATTTCCCAAATATTACATTTAATGTATCATTGCTATTTTCATTTTCTTTTTTTTTTTTTTTTTTAATTTACGTCCTCCAACGTTGTCATATCGGACGATAGAATGAAATGGGTGAAATGATGTTCAAATGAGCCCAGGGTCCATAGAGTTTAGAGTTCTCGGACATTCGTATTTGAGATACCGGAAGTAATCTTATCCGGATAATGCAAACTCGGTACTCCTGAACGTGAGGCAAACACGCTACCATCTACGCTACCGAGGCGGGCTGTATCATTAGGTCTGTCGCCTGTGATGCCTTATGTAGTGAGAAAGAGCATTAAATATAATGGAAGAATATATTATGCCTTTTCCCCCTGAGGTTCTGATGATCTAAACCGAGATTTGCCTGCGGCGAGCCACGAAAACACCCTCGCACTCTCAGTGTTTACCCGGGTCTAGCTGAATACAGAGGCAAGTGTCGAATTTTGTGCAAATAGCTAATGAGGTCCTCATAGAAATAGCTAATGGGCTGGGGAAAATAAATAAACAGCTCCTATCTGTTATATGCCAAATATTTTTACACAAATCACGTTGTTGCTTCATCAGTTGTCTGTTTAATATTCCAAAGTTTTAAGCAGGAAGTCCTGTGAAAATTAATAGTTTATCATATATGGTCATATATAGATTTCCTTCATTAACAGTTGCTGTTGTTTCGTCCGTCGGTGGACATCAAAGTAGCTATGTGTTAACATGGCTATTTATACTTAAAACATTTTTATCCAGATTGTCTTAAAGTACTAGAGAAATGGCGTTGTTACTTGTTCCCAGTTTACATACCCCATAAGAGCAACGAGGAACACCTCGCGCACTTTAAACAAATGTTCTCATTATAAAAATCTTCAGAAAATTAATAATTTTACTAATTAAATTCAAATGTCTGTTAGCCATTCTACAAGCAATTAAGATGGCACGTATAATGTACAGTATAGTTAGTTTCATAGGAGCTGGTTCCTTCATTCTGGCATAAAAAGATAGCACAGAAACACCCTCCAAGAATGAGAGAGAGAGCCCATTGTACGCGTTACTATAAATTATTCATCCAGAGTCGTAAATTACCAGAATATATTGGCTACAGTTTTATTATGGCTATGTAGTTTATAGATAGTAAATGTCTTTAAACACATGCAATAAAATACACATAAATTCAAGCACATAATGTGCAGTAATAAGTACCATGGATTAATTTATACAACGCGTATATTAAAAATTAAACAACATAAAATGTTGTAATATAATAAAAAGCAGCAGTTAAGATGCAATTTAATGTTTTCTGTGTACTTTAGTGCAAGATTTCAACTAATGTTTTCTCAGCCGTATAAATTTTGTCGTAATAAACTGAGAGTCACTTATCTTAGTAAATGAAATAAAAATTATAGCACTTTTGAAAACCATGTAATCATTTGGAGTTTTGATTTACTATCTCAAGTTATTGAAGGAATGGAGAAGTTATATTTGACGTCTAAACTCTCAATGCACAGAAATGGAACAAATTGCAATATGGAGGGCAACGGCGAAATATTGTACAAATACGTATCCAGTTACGAGGCTGTTCAATAAAGAAAGATCACAATTTTTTTTGACTACCTACCGTTACTCATCCTCATAATTTTGATGGTCCTTCTCAAAATAGTCTCCACTGAATGTGGTGCACTTGTCCCAGCGTTTCTGCTAGTCTTCAAAGACATGTCGGTAACCATTTTTGGAGAGATCCTTCAAAATCGCCTCCACAGCCTAAACCACTGCTTTTGATTATGGATAATGCCTCCCACTAAGGCGTTTCTTCAACTTAGGGAACAGAAAAAAGTCACATGGGGCTAAATCCGGAATATGGGGAGGGTAAGGGATGCACTTCATGTTCATTTTTGCAAGATATTCAGCAACAACAATGGCAATATGCGGCCCCGTATTATCGTGGTGCAGCATCCAGCCTGCTTCACGGAAATGTGGCCTTTTGCGCCTGATATGGACTTGCAATGTTTTCAGGACATCACTGTAGTATTGTCCAGTTACTGATGTGAGTGCAGGTACAACATGCTGCTAAACCATTCCATGAATATCAAAGAATGAGATGACCACAACTTTCCCAGCAGAAGCAACCACTTTTGCTTTTTGGGGAGTTGGTGATGGAGATGAGCTTTGCTGTTTGCTCTCAGGATCAAAATGATGTAGCCAAGTTTTATCAGCAGTGATTACGTTTGAAAGAAACTCTGGATCTTCTTCAAACATCAACTTTAACTGCATGTTGCCTCCATTCCAGCAGTAGGCGATACTGAACATGTCTGAATTTGCCTGGTTCTCACAGGCGGGAACCAGGAGTACCAACAATGAAACTACTACGGCGTGTTTGTTTCACATTAAGCTAACAGAATATAATAAAATAGAATTTTAGTGCGAAAAATTACAACCGTAAAAAATTTATGATTATTCTTTATTGAACAGCCCTCGTATTTTCTAGTACTAAAATAATACTGTTTCTAAATGTCCTGTATTTAACAACAGCTGCAAGCAGCATAGTTGTTAACTTGCAATTATTTTAATCAGAATATGAGTTTATGGAATGAACATAGCAAACTGAAGAAGAAGTTTACCCATGATTAATTCACATTCTCCTATACATACGTACGTATACTTGATCAGTTGATATTTTTAAGTGTTTAAAATAGGAAGAAGAAGAAGAAGAAGAAGAAGACGGACGCAATTTTCAATTAGGATAGATAAGGATATCGCCTCTATCCCTTTTGTGTCTACTTTTCTTCTTTATTTTCCTTCTTTAATATCTACCCTGGCCTCACTTCCTTGAAGGGTCCAGAATCAACAGTTCTTGAGCAGTTACGACCTTCACAGAATTCTTTTTGAAATAAAGAGTAAAAGCATACCATGGCCTACTTCAGGACTAAATAGTCAGATTGTGTTTCATGATATTTATTCTAGTTATAAATACAAATAGGCATTTGAAGGAGATATTCCTACCACTGATAACCATTTTCGAAAAGTTTAAGTCAATTTGCTGAACATAAGAACTGAACGCTTTGAAATAGCATTTCAGTACGTTCTTAACTTTTGAGGTTATTCAGTTTCTAAAAAGTAGTCAAATACCTAAGTGAAATGGTTCACGAAAATTAAAAAAAAAAGTTAATAATAAATAACCATACTATTTACCTGTTTATAGTGCACGAATTTGTGGCATAATTTCCTTATTTATAGTTTGAAAGAAAATAATTAAAAGGGTATTGTAAACATCTACTTTATGCATGCCTAATCATTTTGCTTTATAAATAAATGTCGCAAAAAAACCATAAAAGAATGGCAATTTATGTACAAATTAATCGTTAGAGCAACTTTTGAGAAAGTCGGGGGTTTCGAACATTTTTCCATATAAAGGGTAGTTTGAACAGGGGGATTTTCTTGAAGATTTTAGGGTCATGTCCTTGGAAGTTGTTATAAAGGCCTTTCCCAGTAAATCTAAGATAGGCATTATGTCACGAAAGTGGCTTAAACACCTGGTATTTTGATCAACACCGTTTAGTGCAATTTTGGATAAAATCAGAAGTAACATATTGTTTCCATACAAAAACTAGTTTAGATTGGAGCTTTGTTTTCGAAATTTTTGTGTCGCATCCTTGGAAAACCTGAGCTTAAATGTCAAATTTCATCTTAAACTTACTAAAGGCTCATAAAACTTTTTTTTTTAAGTTCAACTGCTTAAAACGTGTATTTCCAGCAAATTTTCGAAATCACATCTTTGGTTGGAGTGTAATGACTTTTCTATCTTCTAATACGTGGTAAGGACATTGAAAACAGTTTTAATGGATTCTTGGGCCTCCAAACATGAATTTCCGGTAAAATATCGATGTGGGTTACAGTATCGATTCCTGTTAAGTGCATAGTAAACATCTGTCAAGATGGGTCACCTTTTAGTGTAATTTGCATTTCATAATAGGCTGTTCACTAAACATAGTTTCTTAGTATTCATTTGAGCTCCAAAAATGTTGGAGAACACAGACCCGAAGAGAGCGGTGTCTACTCGCTCCTACCGAGGTGAGATTAGCAATTTGTCTCCATGTTGTGCGAGCAGGCCATACTGCCACTTGTTGCTTCTCACGAGAAGCGCAGTTCGATTTCTCTCGTCCTAATTATCCCGCATAGAGAAACAAACTTTAATCTCAGACTGACTTAAATATCTGCCACTGGCTTTGGTTAACCCATCGATTGCTTCCTCACCCTGCTACACAACCAGTAATGATGTCTAGACCAGAAGTAATGAAAGGAAACAATGACTGAAACTATTTGAAGCGCTTAAATGAAAGTTCATGTCATAGTTGAAGCGGTTGCACGATGGTGATTTTCGAAGTTCTGCATCACGTTGCGGCGACATTTTCTTATTCTCCTACACGATTTTCAATTCACGAAGGTCCATCTTCTGAGATGATCAAACATATTCATACAATTCGAATTATTACAATCTTAATACAATCATTTTCTTAGATTTCTGTTGTCCTTACACGCAATTTCTTTGCTTTTCAGACATTAGAATATTAAGTCAAAATGTCATTCTTCGTGTACTTTTAATGTCCTATTATGCACATATACATTAAATATGGAATAATATTTTGGGGAAATTCACTAGAAGCCAAAGATATATTTATTAAACAAAAACAAGCCATTCAAATTACAGGCAACGAAAGAATGCTATGTTCAAGTAAGCCACTGTTCAAAAAGCTTTGCATACTTCCTTTGGCATTTGTTTATATAATGGAGACAGCTTTATTTGTAAAAAAGAAATAGATTTAACTTTCAAAACAACGGAAATGTTCATATGCATTACACGAGGCAAATTAAGGATATACACGTAACCTCAATCAGAACTGCAATGTTTAAGAATGGAGTACTGCATTCCTGTGCAACAGTTTATAATTCCCTTCCTAATGACATCAAAAGCATAGATAACTACAACGTGTTTAAAACTAGAACAAGGGCTTTCTTGCAGGAGCACTGCTTTTACACAGTAAAGGAATATCTGCAATTTAACAAATCCAGATAATCATAAAACATGAATTTAATTAGCTTGTTCATTTCTCTCATTTATAATTATGTCCAATTCGTGTTACATTATAATTGGATGTAGGTTAGGTATATTTGATGTTTAACTTTGTAATATTAAGTGTAAATTTACTGACGTAACCTATATCAAGGTACTATGTACAGATTTAATTTTAAAGGATGAACAAATTTGATTTGATTTAGTTATCAGACCTGAAAATAAGGTTGCACTATATCCAAGCTTCTACTCACGTTGATGAATAATTATAACTGTTTTAATTCTCAGGTTTGCTACCTGCTTTTTGCTAATACATGCAGCATTCTGCACGTGCGTCACACATGCGTCTGTTCCCTTTGTCGTCGCCACGCAAAAGACGCTATCTTGTCCTCTTCACTTATTGACTTTTACCTTATCACCATGGTAATTAAATATTCTAGTCTGCATCACTTTTCCCTGTTACCAATACATTACCTTTGAATTACATAATTTTCTGGTTTTCCAAATATAAAGACCTAAAAACAATTTTCTTTTATAATTTATTTTTCTATTTAATTTATCATATTTTCCATTTATCCAGATTGGATATTAACATTCATCTTCACCTGTTTGTGACCTACTCTGTTCAGTCATGGCCACCTATAACTCATACCAATTCAAAACAAAACTCTCATCATATTAAATACATCAATATGAATCATAAATGAATAAATTTAACGCCGCTCTGACACTTGACATATTATCTGTACCATAGTGGTCATAAGATCATCTGCCAAAGTAAAGATCCTTTACTGCAAACCCAATCTCCCAATTTTTTCATCGAGGTACGAATAAGCATTTATGTTCATATGTAATGTCCGCGTTCCAGTAAATTCCTCTGCTTCATCATCTCTCAGCAGGTAATTTCGTCTTGTCCATTTTTTCAGCTAACTTATGTTCGTAATTCTCTCAAGTTCAGTACTGCTAACAGTTTTATTTGTTATTTTGGTGTCCAGCTCACACGTATGATAATTACAGTCAACTGAAAAATTCAATGCCACGGCCGGGATTTGAACCATGGATCTCCTGGTTTGCGTCCAGTCGCTCTAACCCCTTGAGCTACCATGACCAACGTGCCGTCCTGACATTAAATTCTCCAATTGACTCATTATATTTTCCCGGTAGACCACTTAGAGTTCTCAGATCTCTAGAGAGATCTCTAGAAGGACATCCCTGGTTCAAATCCCGGCCGTGGCATTGAACTTTTCAGTTGGCTCTAATTGATTAAAATCACACATATACCGGAGTAATGCATTTAAAAGGATTAATTCTTTAAGGATTAATTCTTCAATATAAATTTATATTAAAAATATTCAACGATAAAATTCCTGGTATTTAAGTACTTACAATAGTTAAGTAGCCACAAGTGGTTGTCTCAGATATGAGAACTTTAAGTGGTCTACCGGGAAAATATAAGAGTAAATTGGAGAATTTAATGTCGGGAGGGCACGTTGGCCATGGTAGCTCAAGGGATTAGAGCGACTGTACGGAAACCAGGAGATCCGTGATTCAAATCCCGGCCGTGGCATTGAATTTTTCAGTTGCTCTAATTAATAAAAATCACCCATATACTAATGTATTTAAAAGGATTAATTCTTTAAGGATTAATTCCTCAATATAAATTCACACGTATGATTATTTTCCACATCCACATACCCAACACAACAGTATTTCACATCAACGTTGAAGTTTCCGCACTATACAGAACTTTCTACACAAGGTCTTTCACTAGTAATCCAAATTGTAGCTTCTCTAAAAAGTTCACAAAATCGTTTTTTTCTATTAATACTATAGTTTTTCATTGCTATTCTACAATAGAAATAATATTTAAACTCTGATATGAATTTTGTGAAATCCGAAGGGCTTTGATCAAGTATTCGATGGTTTATTTTGAGCAGTGACGTTGGGCACCCACGCGACGGAAGGTGTTGAAAAAATAATTCTTACAAAATAGTTTTTTTTTAATTACCATAGCTTTGTGTAGATGAAATTATTGCTCGTTGAATAAAATAACTTTCGTCTGAATCTTCAATTGGAATAAGAGCGCATTGTTACGAGTATTACGACGCCATTTGATATATGAATTGTGTAAGTCGAATCATTTTATAAAGAAATTTCAGGGAGATAGATAATTAATTGCGATTAATAATTTCCATCAGTTAAAATCAAATCACAGTATAGAAGCATTACGTGTAATTTTGTGTGAGTTACAGTTGCAATATAGACGTGATTGGGACATAGCGATTTCCGTTGTAAGGAAAATAAATTAGTTAAGGTAAGTAGCCGAAGAACATATTAGCTCAAGGCGTCCCTGGAATTTAGTAATGTTCACCCATCGTAGACATTGCTAAACATGTAGACAAAATTTTTAAAAATAGAAAGGAAACTACAATTGAGCAAGTCAGAGCAAACATTGTGTTTGGATGTGAATAAAGATCCTTCAGATTTGGCACGTTGTAGGGGAACAAGCATCTCTAAAATTTGCATTTTTCCCTTCTGTTTTGACAGTCTTCTAGAAGTGTTTATTGTGATGGATTATTATTGGTGGTTGTGCTTGTGATGTATACTAGTAGATTTAGCAGTCACTGCGTATTCCTATTACCTACCACGGAAACTGTTATTTTAAACTGTCAGATAATGCAATAGGTATAAGTTAGCAGATATAATTCAGTAAGTAGGTACTTAAAGTTTCGAATGATGATTCAGAAACAGTTTCATTCACAAATATTCGACAGCTCATGATTAGCCTCCATTAAATTAACCAGTGCTGTTTACCACTCACATCCGCCCACGCACGCCCAGGAAGAGCTCTCTCAGTTCAATACTGGAGCGGCTGGTTTCACATACACCGGAGAACGATACTCGAGATGCGCACAACGCTTTGTCGTAATTCTCAATCTGGAAAATAACTTATGGAATTCTCTTCTTTGAAATAAAAGCAACTTTATGAGAACTATAATACCAATTCATTTGCATGTACAGCAGAATGCCCTGCTCTCGAGGTGAGAGAGAACCATGAAATAGTGAGTTGATTCATTTCACTCAATTCTTTGCTGAAATCCCTAGGACGGGTTTTGTCCATTCTTACAACGTTGTAGTTTTTGCGTATATTGATGTCGGAATTCTTACGAAGATAAGATTTTCCGTACTCTATAGCACAGACTTTGGACTGAGTAAAGCAACCTTAGTCTGTGCTGGCATGGTAATAATTGTATCTCTATTTTTTGTTTAAAATTGTTACATAGTAAACAGCTACATAAATCCGTTACTCAAAACATCGATATATTTTGTTTAATGTCATAGTAAACTGTCTGCTAGTAGAGCACTTTTTGTTTGCTTTGTATATGTTTCAAAAATATAACCACAAAATCATACAATTTTTTTCTTTATCCTGAGACGGACATCAGAAATAATTTCTTGCTAGTGAACATTCCTGGCGATTGACTACTGATTTAAGATCTGCAACGACTTTAAGTGTAACCATTTTGTTAGAATGAAATAGGAAAATAACTGACGGAGTTTTTTTTTTTTTTTTTATTGTCACTTCTTACTGAAGAAGTTCTTGAAAACAATGACTTGACATGCATTTTAATTCAAGGCAAACACTTGGTTGTTTGACTAGGTTATAATCGCAAAATAATAATAATAATAATAATAATAATAATAATAATAATAATAATAATAATAATAATAATAATAATAATAATAATAATAATAATAATAATAATAATAATAATAATAATAATGATAATGATAATGATAATGATAATGATAATGATAATGATAATGATAATGATAATGATAATGATGGTGATGGTGATGGTGATGGTGATGGTGATGGTGATGGTGATGGTGATGGTGATGGTGATGGTGATGGTGATGGTGATGGTGATGGTGATGGTGATGGTGATGGTGATGGTGATGGTGATGGTGATGGTGATGGTGATGGTGATGGTGATGGTGATGGTGATGGTGATGGTGATGGTGATGGTGATGGTGATGGTGATGGTGATGGTGATGGTGATGGTGATGGTGATGGTGATGGTGATGATGATGATGATGATGATGATGATGATGATGATGATGATGATGATGATGATGATGATGATGATGATGATGATGATGATGATGATGATGATGATAATAATAATAATAATAATAATAATAATATGTATAAATTGTGGCATTAACACCGGTTGTGCTCCAATAGGTTAATGTGAAAGGATGGATTTAGAAAATAAGGTACGGAAGTTAAGAAGAGCTTTATAGCTTTTTAGAAGAGCTTTTTGGCCACAGTTTTATTCAGAGGTGAATAAGTAGGTTTCTTGCAGAAGTTAGGGATAGTCAGACGCAGGGGCCTCCAGTATTGAGCTTAGCAACGCATAGTAGATTTGCAACATAACCCTTGGGAGGAAAGAGTGAAGTAGGCTACTGCGATAGAAAGGACGAGAACGCTCCGCGATTCCAATGTGACATCAATCCTGACGCCGGCTATCCTTAACCTGGGGATCCCAGTTTAGGCAACACACTCTTCGGGAAGGAAATATCCCAAACAGTTCCGCCGATTGCCAAGGATTCTTTCCATAGTGCAGATGCCACCGTCCTGCCACAACATGTCAACCACGGTCCTCTAAAACAGAAGAACTTATAGTAGGGAAATTTGTGAAACAAGAGGGACCATCCTGGGATTCACCTTATGTCTTATGAAAACCACGTAAAAACCTTTGATGAAAGTAGTTCCCAAACCCATAAGGTCCTCACTGCGTAGCTATCTCACTCGCTAATATTACAAAACGTTGTTTGATATCATGTTGCTGACTTTTTTTTTTTTTCAATCGAGATTGTAATATGGCTTGTTACGAATTTAGCTGTATTTACGTCTGTATCGCGTCGCTTTGTCGATCTGAGATGCCCTAGCGAGCCATCAATTGGGTCACATCTCCCTCTCCGTCCAGCATGTCGCTAGGTAACGACATTCCCCTCGTTTCATTGTCACGTTGGATATTTATATTGATCTTTCAAAGTCCAGGCTTCTTATTTGAGTGGAATATTTGTGTCGGGACATATAGGCGCTATAAAATTGCTTTGAATGTGTGTCAGTCAGCTTCGTGGAGTAGAACTGTATTCTGGACCAGATGCAGAAAGTATTCGCAATGAATAGAAGACTAAGAGTGTAACAGAAATGCGAAAGCAGAGGTAGTTGAAGACTAATATCTTGTATTTAATGAAAGAACATTTAAATAGTGTCCTTAAAGTTCTGGTTTGAAATACTCAGTAAACTACAGCATTAGTTATCTAGTTATCTAGAGTTATCTAGTTATCTAGAGAGTGCAATGCTTATTATTTACAAATTTGAACAAGATAAGAACAGAATCTGATTGCATGGTAACTTAGCTTTTTCGAATTAAGAACAAATGTAGATATTTACATATGACTACGGTTCTACCACCAGTGCATTCTTTGGGTAAGATTAACCAATTTCTAATTTTATAGTTCCTCTATCTCATTCCTTAAAGTGTTCCCGAAGTAGATGAATGAATTTGATTTATTGTCCTTTATTATGCTAGTTTAAATATATTTTGTTAATCACTGCTTGTATTGTATTTGGACTTATACTGTGTTGTTAAAGTCTGCATAGCATTGCGCGTTGAACAACTGTTGGAAAATCCATTACATATCTCAAAAATGACCAAGCAACGATTTCATATGTCACCATATTTCTCCTTTGGGTAAATTTAAACTCACATATTCTGCAATCCGGCATTCTTAATTTGTGTCTGTGGAGAATATCAGATACTTAGTTGCTAATTCAAAAGTCTTCAGCGATGGGAAGTCATAACGTCACCTATACCTACCTATAGCATGCAAATTTGTTTCTGGAAATGGAAAATGAAGGCCTCTCCTTCCACATACTCTTAAAATGTATCAGTTCACAAACTTCTCTTTATTTAATTTAAATGTCACCTGCTGCAAAGCCCGAGAAATTGCCCGAGGAATGTGGTAGGTACCTATATAGTAACATTATACACGAAAACAATTGTGTGACAGATTCGTTGTCAGTTAACAGTGCGCAAGAAGAAAGTACTGCATATTCTCAACAATAATTAGTCACCTCTTTCAAGTTCTCTGGATTACTGAAAAACAATTCAAAATTTCCAAAACTAAAATTATCCGCTAAGCACGTGTATTCCACTTGCAACAATTTTCTCTGAAAGGCTATTTAGCACAGCAGGACTCATATGTGACAGAAAAATAAATAGATTTGGCCCCGAAGGAATCAGAGTGCTAATATTTTTTTAATAAAACTTATACATAAAAGTGGAGTGTTTCAAAAACGCATTCTGCTTTTAAATGTCTAATGCAGAGTTTTAAAATAAGTACACTGATGCCCGATTTCACCAATAGATGTTAAAATCGACGTTAACAAATGTAGCGTAACAATTTCACAGCGCTAACACTAATGTTAAATTTCTTGCATTTTGCCATCCTGTTTTCTGAAAATGTTAACAAACCGGTGTTAACGCCAAGAAACTTGTAAATATCACAGCTATGGATGAGTCATATTATTTTCTAGACGTACTGCGATGCGCTTTTGTTTTCATTTTCGTCTGCACAAGCTGAAAAATGGCGGATGAACAAAATCATAAATAAAGCCGTGAGAGAAATTTCTCATCGATGGAGAAAGAATTGTTAATTGAATTGGTGACGAAGTGTAAGGATATCCTGGAAAATAAGAGGACGGATGCGGCGAATCTAAAAGAGAAAGATGTCACGGGGAGAATATTGGAAGCGAATTTAATTCAAACGCATGTGTCACTACTATAAGCACCAAACAACTTGTCAGTATTGCGTAAATTTAAAACGAAGTGTAAAGGACAAGTGACTTAAAAGTTTCAAGACGGGGGGTGGACAATGTATTATCCACATAATTCAGTGAATTATAAAATCCCAAAGTTATTAATACTTGAAGCTTAGGCGAGATCGCCATATTCCTTTCGATGCATGTTCTAACTCAGTATTACGTAAATTTAAAACGAGGAGCGAAGAAGGTCAAGTGACTTGAACGTTTCAAGACGGCAGGTGCACAATGTATTATCCACATAATTCAGTGAATTATAAATCGTAAGGTTATTTATACTTGAAGCAAAGGCGAGATCGCCATATTCCTTTCGATGCATGTTCTAACCTCTCTTGTACTTCCGCAGTAACCATCATAGCAACTTGTTTCGACAGTCTATACCTCCGTAAAAAAATTTCTTCTGATAGCTCCTCAAAATCATGTCTCCTCATAGGTCGTACTCTATTACGAATGCCATATAGACAGTCTTAAATATAGCAAATCGACATCAACAGCTGAGTTCATGCTCACCATCTTGACTATTTACCTACAATTGCTAAGCACTTAACATCAGAAATTTGGCTTGTTAGTTTAACTAGAGATTGAACACGAGTGTTACGCTAACACTTGTTGGTGAAATGCAATTTTTGTTTTAACTATTGCTAAACTCGTGTTAAGTCTTAACATATGTAGGTGAAATCGGGCATGATGGTTTTAAATTTTGTCTCATTAAATATGGCATCTAGTTAAATTCATTGGCATTCCACAGTTCTCCCAAATTCTATTTTGTATTGAAATTAGAAGTAGAAATGACGGTATCGAGTATCGAGGTATCGGGGAAAATATCGTGTATCGGTATCGAGTATCGAGAAAATCTGGTATCGATCCATCACTAACTGCAACACATCAGACTTTTGGCGGCTACCTATAGGATTATAACTAATTTTATATTAGCTCTATAAGATTTTGATAGACACTGATTTCTGCACCAATTGAAATTACAGGTAATACAGGAAAAGTATCGAAGAACACAATATTTCCCAGAAATCACATCATATTTTATTAATACTCCGAAATCTGTAGTCATTTTCTGCAGCTTGTATGCAAAACCATAATGGCAGTAGAAAAAAAATTTGGGAGCGAGCGAGTGAGCAGTTGCCATTGTTCGTCACTTGTCTTAATCGGTACGACGTTTTCTCAGTGTGTAGAAGCGTTTCTTTTATGAGAGCTGCCACTCATCCTTGCAGTATAGGTCCTATAGCCTGTGGTTATGCACATTGTGTTATATTTCTCACCTACCTGAAACTAGAATGTGGAAGTCGCCTTAGGAAATGACTTCTGATAATGAAAAGAATCTCTTTTTCCTGAGGACAGGTAGAATAAGGTGCAAATGGTGAGCAGTAATAATTCGAGCAAGCGTGCGAATAGTATAATTACCTGGTAAGTTACTGGATAGTAAGTAATAGGGTACTATTAATTGCTAAACCGTAAACTTCCTTTACGTTGGAACTTAGGCATACTCATATATACTCCCACTTCATCCTTCCAGGCTCTTTGAGGCATACGAAAAACTTGAAAAACTCCCAGCCTCATCCGGGAATGGAAGCGAGGATTTCTGAGTTGAGAACGACTGCAGCCATCAACTCTATGCAATGTGTGTATAGATTTTGTTGCAAGGTCTTGTTAATGGGAGATATGTGTGTAGTCTTCAGTAAGAATTCATACAAGTTGATGTACATGATGAATTTGGCAGTTGTCGACGTGTTGTATACATATATTAGGGATGGGCCAATACCAGTTTTTCTCGATAGTTGATTCGCGATACGGATAGAAGATATTTTCCACGATACCCGATACCGTCATTTCCACTTCTAGTTTCAATACAAAATACGAGGCGTGTCAGTAAAATGAGGTCTCCAAGGCGCTGGAGCCGTGAAGAACGCTATTACGCCATATCCGGCAAAAATGACGTGTAGCTTGGTTTCACCCCTTCAGATCCCTACCACAACGAACCCGTTGCAATCATTAGTTCTGGCTGGGCAGCCGTTTGCGATGGAACTTCCTATCATTTCCGCCGCCAAGTGCGAGTTGCGTGCAGTGATCCGTTTTTTTTTTTTTTTATTGCCAGGGGCACTACCTCCACTGAAATTCATCGTCAGTCTATAGGCCACAGTGTATGGACATCACAAGCGTGCAAAAGTGGGCCAGAGAGTTCAAATACGGACGTACAGACGTCCATGACGAACAGCATTCTGGTCGGCCTTCGGTTTCAGTCGAAACAATTGCAAAAGTGGAGCGAGAAATGCATAAAGAACGGCGTGTGACAGTTCGCGAACTGTGCGAACTTATCTCTGAAGTCAGTAAGACTACGATTGACAAGATTTTGACTGAACATTTGCATTATCGCATACTGCACAAGCAACTACTGATCTCCTGGCCCAGTTTGGATGGGATATCCTCAGCCATCCCTCCTACAGTCCAGACTTAGCACCTAGTAACTATCATCTGATTCCTGAGGTGAAGTCACATCTGGGTGGAAAACAGTTCCAGACCGTACAGACAATTGAAAAACGATGTTGAGCACTAGCTGCGCAACTTGGCGGGAGAGTGCTATGACAAGGGTATACAAAAACTGCCACAACGCATGCTAAAGTGCATCGGTCGCAATGGTGATTACGTTGAAAAATATATGTAAGTTCCATCTATCCATCAAGGTTACATTCATTGACAGTAAATATGTTTTCTGTATTAAATAAAATTGGAGACCTTATTTTATGGACACGCCTCGTAGAATGTTGAGAACTGGTAATGCCAAAAAAAGAAGTAAATAGTTGCACATATTTAATGAGACAAAACTTAAAACTATCGGTGTTCTTTTTTCCAAACTCTACATTAGACATTTAAAATCAAAACAGAGCACTTTTATAAATTTTTGTTCAAAAATGCTAGCATTTTTGCTCTTTCGGAGCCAAGTCTGCTTCTTTTTCTGACACATATGAGTCATGCTAACCTAAATATTTTCCAAAAAATAACTGCTGCAAGTGGAATACACAACTTTTTTAGTTCTGGAAATTTTGAATTTCTTTTCCAGTAATCCGGTACACTAGAAAGAGGACATTGAATCAAATCGCCGTTGAGATATGCAATGATTTCTAACTGGTACGTGGCAGTGAATATGACACACGATTATTTTCTTGCATACTCGGGCTTTTCAAATTCTACTTGCGACAATGATATTTTGTGATTTTAAAATAAAATAAAAGTTGTGGAATCAGCATCAAATTATCGAGTAGATCTTCTGAAGTATCATTCCATGTCGATATCATGCAAGTATCGTGAGTGTCGAGGTATTTGCAAGTATCGAGGATTCATCCCTAATACCTACATATGTATGTGGTTTGAATTTCGTTTGGGGTGAGTTGTTACAATAAAGCTTTTTCCCCAAGTTTTCATGTATTGTCTGAAGATAAAATCTAACTAGATCTATGAACGTTAGGGTTGTGCCACATAATCTACTCGTACCTTGGTGAAAATATTAAGAATAGAATTAAAAGTTCGCGATATTTATATGTTAGGTTTTGTTTACTTTGCCTGCCTTTTGCAACTGAATCATAAATTCGATATCGACATTTCAAGGCCTAATACGTTTGAGATATTCTGAAAAAGAACTAGCCCGATTTAGAGATTTTTTTCCTTGTATTTATGTGTGGCGCAGGTTGTAGCGGTCAGCCTCAGGTTCAACAGATCTGATTTTGAATTTCGATTAGGGTGCCTCAACTGAAAGAGGTGCCCCCCCCCCCCCCCCGGGATTTTCCCTTATGCTGAAAGACAAATGTCGGATAACTTCAATCTTTATGGACCCAGTATACCTCTGACATCATTTCACCAATTTCATTCATCATCCGATATGACATAACGATGGAGGACATCAATTTAAGAAAATAATAAAGTGTCCTAGGTGTAGGTATATGTGTTTATGCCTGTGCGCGTGTGTCAGAGACAGAGAGAGAGAGAGACAAAAAGTCATATGTTTAATTGTGGTGGTATCCATTTAACATGTGCGTCTTAGATTTTGACTGAATCCCCCCCCCCCCCCACACACACACACACACACACACACACACACACAAACACCACACACACACACACTCACTCACTCACTCACAAGTAATTTATTTGAGCATTTTCCCTTATTTTAATTTTTAACACTCTTAAACATATTGGAGAGTGACGTATTTGAAATTTTGTCTAACAAAAAATATATACATTTAATTTTATTAAATATAGTCTGATATTTTAATGTAAATTTATGTTGAGGAATTATTCCCTAAAGAATTAATCCTTTTAAATACATTACTCCGGTATATGGGTGATTTTTAATTAATTAGAGCCAACTGAAAAATGCAATGCCATGGCCGGGATTTGAACAACGGATCTACTGGTTTCCGTTCAGTTGCTCTATCCCTTGAGCTACCGTGGTCAACGTGCCTTCCTGACATTAAATTCTCCAATTGACTCATCATATTTCCCGGTAGACCACTTAGGGTTCTCATATTTTAGACAACCACTTTGGCGACCTACTATTGTAAGTACTTAATTACCAGAATTTTTATCGTAGATTATTTTTAATGTAAATTTATATTGAGGAATTAATCCTTAAAGAATTAATCCTTTTAAATACATTACTCTGGTATATGGGTGATTTTTAATTAATTAGAGCCAACTGAAAAATGCAATGCCATGGCCGGGATTTGAACCACGGATCTACTGGTTTCCGTCCAGTTGCTCAACTGGGAAACGCCATAGAAGAGAATACCCTATTTCAAAACTTTATTACTCAATAAAGTATTCTTTAATTTGCTCTTGTTACGTTAGCCGTTTCTGAACATCTTTAAGTTGAAGTCTATGTTTATCATCTTCCACAAACTTTTGAAAATGCACATATTTTCGCATCATATACAACACATTTATAGGTAAGTAAAGAAATTGCACCCACAAGCATTTTTATCGTGATTACACACACAAATAAGCAATCAGTTTTAAGTGAATAATATCAAATGATGTATTTATAAAATGAAGTTCGACACTCTGAATATTACATATGAGTTATTTCTTTCTTCAGTTGAGGCATTTCTATTTTATTATAATATATTTGAAGGAAAAGTGTGTTTATTCTACAATCCTATGAGTGTGGAACTTTATTTCTGCGTTGGTCTTGTGGCTACATTTTTTATCGTCTGCGATGCAAGCGATTAATGTGGTTGAGCACGCTTTGATAACCCCCATCTCTTCCCATCATGTTTCATTACTATCTGGTTAACGTCCTCTTAAATTATATCACGTCAGCTCATAATTTAACCACCCTACTCGTTCAACCGCGTCATTTACATGCGGCCCCTCGCTTCTTTTTGTCCACTTGCTTTTTATTTCATAGCAGCTTTATTGTTTTATCTGCACCTCTTGCTAATTTTAGTTTTTTTGCCAAATCAACTCTCTGTTTCAGTCGAGTGCAGTAGCCGTATTTTTTAGACTCTATTTTACTAGATATTTTGGGCTTTAGTTCTTCTTTCTGATCCTTTCCTTCTTATACATCCTTCACCCTTAACTATTTGAGTAAACGAATTGGAAGTCAATTTCATGTGTAAGTTATACACAAATATGCGATGTTCGTGATCGTTGTACTCATTCGTTGCCTCCAGTGTTTTATTTCCTCTTTCTGTTACATATATTTTGCATGCTTCTACTGCGTATCTGTAAGGTAAATGGAGCCAAACATTTTTCGGCCGAAAAACACGAATTGAATATTTCACGCTGCATTCGCGCTCTAGCATCCTGAATAACATCGATAATAATAATAATAATAATAATAATAATAATAATAATAATAATAATAATAATAATAATAATAATAATAATAATAATAATAATAATAATAATAATAATAATAATAATAATAATAATAATAATAATAATAATAATAATAATAATAATAATAATAATAATAATAATAATAATAATAATAATAATAATAATAATAACAATAACAACAACAACAACAACAACAACAACAACAACAACAACAACAACAACAACAACAACAACAACAACAACAACAACAACAACAATAATAATAATAATAATAATAATAATAATAATAATAATAATAATAATAATAATAATAATAATAATAATAATAATAATAGACACATCCTAATTGGATAATTCTGCTTACTATAGGCGTCGTGAGTGGGGTGCGAAACGGGAGGGTGGGACGATGATGATAAAATGTGTAGTGTTTAACGTCCGCTTTTACTACATACGGCACCGCAGGCGATGACACTGATGATACATGAGATGAAGATGGAGCACCGGTGGCATGAGATGGCGAGAGAAACCGGAGATCCCGGAGAAAACCCACCCCAGCGCCGTGTCGTCCACCACAAATCTCACTTTGCGGTTGCCTGGGATCGAACCCGGGCCGCCTTGGTGAGAGCCAAGTGGTCTAACCACTGAGCCACGGCGCGGCCCAATGATGATGATTATATAAGGGCGCTCAACTGCTGTGTCATTAGCGCTCTTACAAAAAGTAAATCATGACAATAGCCAGGGATAAATTACTGAAAATAAAATTAAAATACCAAATCAAATTACAAAATAAACAAGCCCAAATGTGGATAAACCCAATAAAAACTATAATTAACAGTAAAATACCAAAAGGCATACAAAACGTTTTCAATATTAATACTCATGTACAAAACAAACTACCAGCCCAGTGGTGGTCGAATCAACTTGTTCCTTTTCTTAGGGGCTGGGAGGGTGGGACGCGTCAGCGCCTCGGACTCTTCTAGCCAGCATATGCGATATTCGTAACAACTTCTCTACCAAGTAGCACCCCAATTGGCTTCATAGGGACCTAAAGAGGTCGAGTGCACCCCGGAGCAGGTCTCCGGGAGAAAATCCTCACGTCGATACTAGAAATTGAACCTGGGACTTCCGCTTGTTAAGCAGCAGCGCCTCTAATGTGCATATAAATCCTAAGTATGGATTTCAAATTATAAAAATGCACGTTTACCATTTAAGTCATTTTTAGTCATTTTATGACATTTTGTTTCATTAATTTTACATAATAAGTTTTCTAACAATAGAAATGTCACTATTTAACTGGGAAATAAAAGTAATTTTCTAGAACTCTAACGCGTAGTTTTGGAGAAAAATAATCACATTTTTACTTAATATTTAGTCTGGAAAATGTTGCTTGCGGATCGAGAGATGGTTTTATCAGGGGATCATTACATTGTAACTATCAATTGATGTCCCAAAATAATGTTATGACAGGCTAGTTTTCCCTTTCTTTTTATTTAAATGAGTACGCTCAATTCAGGTTCTTATATCATTGTCTTGTCTTGTCGCTCTTCATTAGCGATGAATCATATAATATACAATGCATTTCTAAATTGTGTTGTTGTTGTTGTTGTTTTCAAATGCTAGGCTTTGGCAATGAAGCTATTAGCTCTCTTGCTCTCCAATATTTCTGTGTAGTGGGTCCGGCAGTTAGGGCTTCACAGGTTAAAAGATGTTCTTCAGTCATTTCCTCTTCTTTGTTGCACAGAGGACAATTTGGACTTGTATAAATTCCTATTCTGTGTAAGTGTTTGGCCAAATAATCATGTTCCGTAAGTAATCTAAAATTTGCTACTGCAGCTTTACGTGGGAGTTCTGGAATAATTTCTGGTCGGTTTTGTTTGTTTTTATATTTTCTTTTGATTAATCTTTTTATGGATGTAAAAGGTAAGTCTTTTCTTTTGTTCTAAATTAAATTTACACCTTTTTTGGCAAGAAAATCAGCTGATTCATTTCCAGCAATTCCACAATGTGCAGGTATCCACTGTAATATAATTCTTTTCTGTAGTTTTTGAAGTTGTTTGATAATTTTGTGACATTCTTTAATTTGAATTAACCTCATTTTATATGAACTTATTGCACATAATGCTGTTTTCGAACCAGAAAGCATGACAGCATTTTTAAATTTATCTATTCTGTATAGAAGGTGCTGGAGTGAAATTTGAATAGCCGATGGGCCCATTAACCAAAGACAGGTGTGACCCTCCAGACATACTGGGGGTTAAAGTGAGTGGATGATGTAACCACCATTACAAGCAAAGCATTGGTGTCCACTTAAAAACGGTTACATTTATGCTACTTAAAACATGACAAGTCCTTCAGGTAAATTTTTTTCGGAGATAAAATAGTCCCCCGTTCGGATCCCAGGTGGGGACATCTGCAGGACGTCAGTTGCAGAGCATTTCTAAATTGTTGAACCATTATTCATACACATATTTTTCTGTTTATATAGCAGTTTATATAGTGTTTAGAAATTTTTAAATGTAGATATGTCATTCTTTAAATTGCGTTCATTTTATGCCATCAAAAGCAGGGCCTTAGTACCAGTTATTATTATTACGAAAATAAATATAAAAGTATCCCTGTGAACAATGCAAGTCAGCAACAAAAAGAGATTAAAGCTTTTCATTAATAATGTTCACCTTTTGAGAATGCAAAGCGATGATTTACAGTGTCCTATCTATGCAGAACGGCGTTTCAAATGGGAAGTTCCAGGAACCTTATCTCCAAGAAGATTGTTTTAGGTTTGAAGAACTGATAATGTAAGTAAAACGTGTGTATATCAAAGTGCATGTAAGTAGACGTCGAAGTGCTGTTAATTCTTATTTTACACACGGCTAGTGTGAAAGAACAATTAATTTGCTTTAATTGTACCTAATAGTGGTCCGAACTATAAAGCCCGGGCCTTAAAGTACTTACAGCATAGTAAGTTGTCATTATGGTAGTTGTCTCATGTGTTTATGAGAACTCCTAGTGGTTTACCGGGAGAAACAGTTGGAGAATTTAATTTCATGTCGGCACGTTGGCCATAGTAGCTCAAATGGTTAGAGCGGCTGAACGGAAACCAGAAGATCCGGCTATGGTATTGAATTTTTCAGTCTGGCTCTACCCTTCCATAGTGCGTCCTACACACGGCTAGTGTGAAAGAACAAATAATTTCCATTAATTGTACCTAATAGTGGTCCGAACTATAAAGCCCGGGCCTTAAAGTACTTACAGCATAGTAAGTCGCCATTAAGGTAGTCTCATGTGTTTATGAGAACTCCTAGTGGTTTACCGGGAGAAACACAAGTCAGTTGGAGAATTTAATGTCATGTTGGCACGTTGGATATTGTAGCTCAAATGGTTAGAGCGACTGGACGGAAACCAGAACATCCGTGGTTCAAATCCCGGTTATAGCATTGAATTTTTCGGTCTGGCTCTACCCTTTCATAGTGCGTCCTACACACGGCTAGTTTGAAAGAACAATTAACTTCCAATTGTTATTTAATTTTGAATAGAACACCTTATACTATGGAGACAAATTACTCCTGGTTTTTACGTAGCAATTAAATGGAATACATTAGCCCATGAGCCATTCTCCAAATATCCGGTGTTATGTTTTAAAATTTTCCAGGCTTTAAATACCAGAAATGTTTTAGATATCGGCACTCATTCTTATGAATGAGGTTCTTGACAGCTTACGTATATCGAATTCATTTATCAATATGCAGTTATGTAGTTTCCGTTACGGGCTTCTTATACTTGTTAATCTGTTTCTATGTCGGCATTCATACATGGTTAAACAGAATCGCCCTATAATGTTGAATGGAAAATTACTCTCTGTCTTACTCTTGTCCCTTCCTGCTTTTTCCCACTAGTAGCTCCGTCTTCGTTACCCCTCTCTTTGACATTTCCTCCCCTTTTCTTTTCATTCAATCTCTTCTTCCCCTACTTAGGTCTTTCTTCACTCGTTGCTTCCCGCCTCTCTCTCCCCTTCACTCCTCTCTGTACATGGTACATGTACGAAATGAAATATTCTAAAACTCAACATTAACACTACACAAATTGCCTGTTTCTTGTGCTTGGAAAGAAATTTAGGTAACGTGTCTACGCTCCTTGTTCTAATTCACATAAACAAATAATAAGAGTACGTCGTATAGCTTCTTAATATTCTTAATGTAGAAGTGTCAAAACGTGTCAGAAACGAGACATAGCTTAGCTAAGCCATAACATTTGTGACGGCTATTTCATATTTTTCAAATATTTAAGAATTTCTTATAAATTGTTCTGGAAAATGTGATTTGTATAAAATAGGATGTGAAACTGGGTAGGCCACAGAATGATACAACTTACGTAATAGCGTTCCTATTTGTTATTACAATAATGTAATTACGTAATGTGACGTGGACCAATAGGATAGAAGTAATTTAGATGTTCTGGAAACATCGTGCGCAGAGAAACCAGAATATGTAGATAGTGTAGCATCACTCTGCACAAGATCACCGTTGGAGTAAGATGTGGATTTTTTTTTTTTTTTTTTTCCCCTCTGCAAGTCTGCAGAAACATAGCTCAACGATGCAACAGTAATCATTTCATGAAAGGACAGAATCTACTAAATTTGACATTGTAATACATTCGGAATACATTCCAAGATATTTAAAGGAGGGGATTGTTATTTTCAGCCATATAAATATAACCCATGGCGCGACAGCCCTTAGGGGGCCAAGGCCTACTAACCCGACTGCCGGCCTCACGCCCACTTACGCACGGCGGAGGTGGACGATCATCCAACCGATACGGGGAGGAGATCTGGTCAGCATCTCGACATCCCCCAGCCGGAATGTTGGTTTCCGTGACCAGGGCCGCTTACCTAACGTAAGCTCCTCACTTTCCTCACGATGCTGAGTGGGCACCGGTCCTATACCCACCGGCACCACATGGGTGGGATCGAACCCGGGCCGCTTTCCGTGGCGAGGGACCAAGGCATGCTGCCTTAGCCCGCTACGCCACGGCGCAGGACTATTTTCAACCACAACAGCATAAAAATAATTCTCACTCCAATACTACGGCCAGAGATAAAACTCTTTGCTCCAGACGCCGGGGCATATACAAGAATTCTTCCAGATCTACACCAAAGGTGAGAGTAGTTAATCATTTACCATTCCTCGCGCCTTTTGCACAAATTTTCTGTTGCACATTTTAGAAAATAATCAATAAAGAAGATATTTCGATTGTTTGATTTTGCACCATCACTTTTTGCGATGAGTAAATAAGAGTTGATTGCCTATTCTCCGAGATAGTCGATTTGGCCATTTGTAAGTGAAAATTCCACACAGAGGCATACACATACTGTAATTACTGTAATGCAGATAACTTATTAATGTAAGATGATGTGCTGCTATTCGGATAAGAATTCGTGATTTTGATTTATAAATACAATAGTAACAATTACTGATCATAGGAAGCTAAGAATTGCCTGTGAAGTAACATGGAGAGCACTTACTAAACTTAGAGATGCACCTTAATTACTGTGAAACAAGAAATAATGGTTTAGTAGCTGCAGCACTGTACAGGGAACCCAGTCACTTTCCAGTCCACTGATAGGGGTTTGCAGAAGTGTGGTTAGAGCCTTCAAGGTAAACGGATACGGGTACTAGACTCGACGCACATTACAATTTGAGGAAAATGTTATGCATAGAACTGCAGAATCGTCTTCTGCTATCTCAACGTACCAATAACTAGGGTGTGGCAGGAAGTACAACTTCAAACTTTTCACCATCAAAAGGTGCACGCACCAAGTCCAGTAAACTTGTACAATTTTTAATTAGGATTCTACAGCAGCCACAATTCCTACCACCAGTAATTTTCGTTGATGAGAGCGTGTTAAACAAAGGTGGAGTAGTTTTAAGCACAAGAAATAGAAAGTGCTGACATTTCTGACATTATGTCAATCTACGTGTTGTTGTAGAGATGAGTCAACTATCGGTGTTTTTTCTATACATACGATTCAGAACACGTCATTGGACCACATCTGCTCCCTTCTTGGTTAAATGAACATATTTACATTTATTGTAGAATAATTTGCCAGTATTTCTATGAGATGTGACTGCAGCATGATGGGACTTCTCCCCATTCCTCCCCGGCTGTGCGAAAACATCTGAATCAAGCTCTTTCGGCCCGATGAATTCAGAGGGGACTCCAACTATAGCCCGGCCACCACGCTCTCCCTTGTTTTTCTTAAGCTACTTCAAGTTTACGATAATACGAAACATCTGCCAACTCAGACGAGGTGTTAATTGTAGACTGTTGATGTTGCTCTACATTCAACCATACCTATCTTTAAAAGTATTGTAAAAGTTTGGAATTTTTCTTTCTCCCCTCCCCCTTTTGCTATTTTCATCTATTAAACCACTACCGCTTTAAATAAAGTATGCAAATTTCATTGCATTAAAGCATGATTCTACCTTTTGTGAAAAAGGTTGGAATTAAATGAATTATGTTAAGATTTAAGTGCATAAATTTAAAAGTTAACTGAAAAAGGCTAAAATATTTCTTATTACATCTTAACAATAATGATGGTTGAGACTCCATTTCGAAAACAATGACCTGTTTTAATTCAGTAGCTGCGATTGTAGAATTTTATGTAGAAAAATGAGTAATCCAAAATATCGGAATGTTCTTATTCAGGGGAATTCAAAACTGTATTTCTGATAGAATCATAATGCAGTACAATTCTCCTATTTAGAATAGATAAGTAATATACAAAGTAAAAGGTGTGAGTAATAAAACATGGCTAGAAGAATCACAGTAGATAAAAGTCGTATGTAGCAGATATAGGGGGGGGGGGGTTTAAGGGCCTGTCGACAGCTAGGTCATTTGTTATATGCAAATATATATGAATTGCCATTGGTATATCACATCAGATATTTAGTATTACTGGCCCGAATTTCTACTACTGGTGATTAATGCAAGATTTTTTATTTATTTACGTCCTCCAAAGTTAAGTCATACCACACTATGAAAGAAATTGGTGAAATGAAGCTCAAACGAGTCCAGGGTCCATAAAGGTTACAGTCATCTGACACTCATCTTTCAGGATAAGGGAAACCCCCGAAAAAATCTTATCAAGAAGGTAACTCACTCTGACCGAGATTCAAACTCGGGATCTTTTGAATGTGAGGCAGATACGCTACCACCTTCGATACAGAGACGGGCTAAGAGGAGAGGAGGTCAAGTCGTGCCACCGCCGAGGTCGGAGGGGTTTAGGGACAGCAAAATCTTAAAAATATTTACAAGATATCTTAAAATAAAATGGAAGTACAAGTCGTGCTTTAATTCTTGCAAAAAGTTGAGCTTTTTCTTTCTGGAACGGAGAGAGTTGATGATTATCGTCATAATATGCTGAGCGCAGCAGGTGTTCAAAAATAAGCATCATATTTACAAACAGAAGCCACTATAGCTTCATCCCTTTCTCACGGGGGTGGTTGACACAATAGAACTCACGTAGGTCACACTGCGTGAGGTGTACCTTGCTGTATACTCTATCTATAACCTACGAGTATAATGAAGATTATTATTTAGTGCAATAGACTATTGTATGCATTCATTTTCTGTATGTTTTCCGTTTTTTGACTAAGTGATAAAGCCGGAATATTGAATATTTTTTATGATGTGACTTGCGTATTTTTATCTTTCGTTGCGAAAGAGCGAAAGCTGTACTTTCACCACATTCATCTACTTTTGAGTTTTATATTGATCACCCATATTCACCTCATGTGGAAATAAAAAGTCATGAAGGGCTTACATCGCGGATAAAAATTAGGTTATGTCGGAAGCGTGAGGCGTGATGCAATTATCACACTGGGTGGCGGTAAAACCTCTAGAACCGATTCTGGTGGAAATTTCAACATCTGTAATTCGTCCAGCATGCCCAATATCCCATGCAAATTCCCTGATAACCTACATTCAATAATAAAACAGCTGACTTACAATGCGGGAGTAGAAGGATAAATGAAGATACGGCAGGATCCATAACGTGCCTGCTTTGAAACGGGGAACTGAAGTGTGTATTAGGGGCTAATGGTCAGACGTGCATGGAGCATTGTTCCGAGTCTCCTCCTACCCTTTTCAACAAACCCCACCACCCCATGACATTCATGTAATATTTAACGACTCCATGTAGGCAAACAACCTCCTTGTTTTATTCACGATACTGTGTAATTTTTAAACACACTTCATTTTTAACAACGTACAAGAGTAAATGAAGCTTTGCCGACCATTTAGCAAACGTTATAATTATTATTAGGCTTCTGTTTAAAGCACACTATATAAATTGCTGCACATGAAGGTTCCTACCTGTAGCAGGTGGAAGGGACCGTAAGTAAATAAATCCATAAATGATAAGTTTGGTGCTAATGTATTACTGATATATCATGAAGACAAACGCTTCATTTTTAAAATTACTATTTGTGCTGTGTATCATTTTTAAAGCAACAGTGGCCTAATCGATCCCAATGACTTGGTATCTAATATTAGAGCTACATCAAGCCATTTAAAAAGGTATAACTTCATTACTTTCCTAATACCTAGGGGATGATGTTATAACGGTAGCATAAGTTAGTTAGTTAGTAACGCTCCCCACATGGCAACCTTGGCCTTCGGGGTAACCTCACCCCACCAAGCGATGACCGGACCCATTTCTCAGGTGGAGGCACCCAGAGGGCGGTGTCCATTACCTCCGATGATAGGGTGATAGTGAAGATGGCGGTGAGGTGAGAGGACCTACAGTTTTTACCGTGGACTCCGAACCACGTTGGGCATAGGGGATACTTCACATGTGCTAGACAGAGGTGAAGGCGTGGATAGGGCCGACTTAAAATCGCCAACCCCAGAGCCGGGAATCGAACTCGGGACCCTTAGAACGGGAGCCGCGAACGAAACCACCGCGCTACCCCGGCGCCCTAACGGTAGCATAATAAAACAAACAAAAATGTATGCTTTTTTCCAAAGCTTGATACCTCTGCCCCATTTCTCTGTCAAGGAGGGCGTTACTTTGAAGTTTGGGCTTACCATTTATGTATATGCAGGAAATAAAGGAACAATAGGACTGGCTGCAATGCCTTTCGCCCTGTTTGTGAGTGTCACCTTTTGTTGGGTAATGATTTCAATCCATATTCAAAGGGGAGGGGTTCCTTTTGACAACTTTCATATCTCTTTGTTTATCTGCTATGACTTTCTCTACTCACACTTATACCAACTATTTTTTAAAACTAATTCTTCTGTCTACTTCATGTTTATCCAGATAAACATTTGTAGCAATGTAAAGAAGAGTCAAAATGAAAAAATCAATGCCATTGTTGGGATTTGAATCTTGGATTTTCCGGTCTCCTTCCGGCTGCTCTTAACCAGAAGATCCATGGTTCAAATCCTGCTATGGCATTGCATTTTTCAGTCTGACTCTGCCTTTTCATTTTTCGTCCTATACATGGCTAGTGAGAAAGAAAAATTAATTTCCATTTATAGCAATATTTCTATTGCACACTTCCTTGTAGGTAGGTACAATGGGAATGGGAAATACAGCAGGTTTAAGAAAGTTATATCTTTTAAGAGCTAATCGCTGTGTAAAGGTTTTTGAAATTACATTTTCTTTGGGGAAAAGAGCAACAAAAGTGGAAACGAAAAACATATAATTAGTAGTGGAAATTTCAAACTAGTAACTAAAAGATTTCAGAAATGTTTAACCACCAGAAAGAAAGCCAACATATATTGTATGCATAAACAAGATCTACATATTTTATGTAGTAAAATTTCGTCAATCTCACGGTTTATTAATTGGGCAAAGGTCATTAACAACGAGGATTGTAGGGGATACCCAGAACATTTAAGGTATAGGTTTCATTTTTCGGGAAAAGATCGTAAATATTTGGTACTTTAATGAACATAGAGCCATTTTTGCAAAAATAAAATGTTTGGATGTAAACGGTAGTTTGTGATGGGGTACCTCTGGATACCTCTGAACTGAAATATCCAATTTGTTATTTAACTGGATTTTATATTTTGAGTTATGATTTTCGTCAACATTATGTTAAATATGCACTTTATATTCGAGGAGTAGATATTTTTGGGTGAGAAACAATACTTCTTCTCTGTAAGTACATAGTAGAGAACGTAAATATCTCGCTTATAGTTGAGCTTATTACAAAAACTTTGATAATAAAAGTCTGTAAGCATAATGTTTCTGTTCTGGAAATTTCTTTAAGATGAATATTTCAGATGTTATAACAATTTTTCGTTACTAGTATTCATGTGGGTAAATGGATTGTCACGAAAAACCAGCCATCGCATAAAAAGGAGCAAACACACACACACACACACACACACACACACACACACACACACACACACACACACACACACACACACACACACGCATAAAAAGGAGCAAACACACACACATACACACACACACACATACACACACACACACACACACACACATTACTGTATTGTTAAACCTCTAATTTCTGCTTTAAAATTATTAACATTCCGGACAAAGTACTTGTAAATTTCTCATAACCTCAAGTTGCAGATAGGAGGTGAGGACGAGGGAGAGCACGTAAATGAGAGCGTAGGATAAAGTTAAAAGAGAGAAAGGAGGTAAAGAGAGAGCAAACACTGGAAGGTGAGAAACGATGAGGCATTTGGAAATACCAGTACGAAATAGGGACTAACGTAATAATATTTAGGGCATAATCCAACGTGGAAAATCTAATTATGACTTTTCAAGAAGATGAGATTATAGCAGTTTAGTCATTGGTGTAAATACATAGTACAAGCTTTCTCAAGAAACGGTATTTATATATTTTAAAATGACTGAACATAGTATTCAATTCTTTAGTGTAGAAAGAGCTAACAATCATAAAAATATATACTAAAAGCGAAGTATTAGCGTTTGACTTAGTGAAAATGATTTGTAATGTCGAAAAGAAAATGGATACGTGCTGTGCTCATGAGTTATTTGGTAGTTATGTTCAAACTCTCAAACACTCGATGTTTTTGGAACCGTTCGTATCGCGGCTCCCCCCTCTCGTTTCCTCCCCGCAGGGACAATATAGATAAAAGGCGGGAAGCTGTACTGCCAGGCGTTTTGATATCACTGCCACTCGCAACACATTAGGTCCTGAAATATGTGTTCCATTTATCGCCAAACTTGCAGGACACAGCAAACATATAAGACGGGATTACTTGTAGTTTTTAAGCAAGATATTGTATGTTTTCTAACAGTTGATAGGCCAGCATTAAGACAGCTGCACTTCAGCCAACCAAGAATCCTTTCGTATCAATTATTTGGGCTTAATGGTGCATATAAATAAATGGAATCAGCCAGCAGAGTATTCTGCTTTTAATTTTTTTTTTTCTGTCTGATATAGGTAGTTCTTCGCGATATAGAGTGTAAGGCAGTGGTAAACCAAGAAGTAGAAGACGAATCAAAGTGTTTAAGGAGTATGTTTACTTTCTAACAGTAGTCTATATCTACATATACAGGCATGTAGTGCAAGGATTCTAGGAAAAATTATTAATGTTATGCGTGCAGAACAGTGGGTGATCAACGCAGAAGGGACTTGGCACATCTATCAATAAAATATTTTGGGCGTATGCTTCTCGGGAGGGATGAGATTAGAGGTATTAAGGGTGGCCGGATGCAGGAGATACGTAGAGGGAAGTTTTGAACTCCCCGGTGGCGACTCAAACAACTGGCTCCCCCCCCCCCCCCCCGTGCGTGTTTACCATCATCCGGGGAGGTGGGAGTCAGAGTTCTCCGATCCGGAGGAGAGGACTTATAAAGAACAGTTAACCTGATCACATCACCAATAATGTATTCAAAAAACACAAAAATTGCGAAAAGCATGTAGTATTACCTAAATAGTGGAGCATGTTGAGAGTATAATGATGATGATGATGATGATGATGATGATGATAATGATAAATAAAGCCATGCACCCGAAACTCCCAGGACACTTGGACCCCGGGGAACTCCTCGAAAAAGCCTATAGATCATGCGGCATACCCGCATGTCAGATTTCAATTGGTTGATGTTTAATTTTGATTTGGGTTCTAATTGGAGCTATGAGATCTCTTGTTCTTCAGGTGAATGGTTGTAGGAAATGGATTTGTTGTTTGTTGGCTGCTCAGTTGTCTCAATAATACACTGGTTCGTTGCAAAAATTGATTTAATTCTCAATCAATTCGTTGATTCAGATTGATTGGTAGCGGTGACCACCTGTTGCTAAACTTCCTAACAGAATTCTCTTAATTCTTTATACGGCGAATACTTTGCTATTATAAACTTCTTCTGCTGCTTCTCTCACGCTGGTTGCGTTATTCTTGACTTCCCTACATTTCGGACTTAGAAATCTTTACTACCTCTTCTTCGTGCGCAATAACACGTCTTTTCCCTCGTAGTGTGACTGTTGAAGTGAAGTTTTGTCTACCCTGCGATTCCGTTCGTACTTTATTCTGATCCCTACTCTAACCCTTATCACATGACCAAAATAACTCACCCTTCTTCCTATTTCTCAAATCTTACATTATTATTGGTTTCTCATTTTATTTCGATTTTTCTTTATTGGTTAGCAAAACTCATCGAACTCATTGACGTTACATCCCACCGTGAGTTGGGTCCCGCCTACCCTGGGCTCTTTGTAACGGTATACATCGTTATCGCCACAGCAAAGTAAATCCTTTTAGGTCTTACGCCTGACCGCATCTTGAAAACCTTATTGTTCCTACACATTTTTCGTTATAGTTCTCAGACATTGAACCTTTCCTTAAACAAAGAGGCTAACGGTCACCTCTTCCTGTCTCCCCGACTTGTGTTCAGATTTTACAGAAATATTTTCTCTCCCTTACATGGATTCTAGCACGTTAGTTGTCTTAAATTATATTCTTCCCATTTTATTCTTAATTAAACCGCTATTTTAATCACTACTCTAATTTCATTCTGATTTCATATTAATATAACAATATTTTATATTAGTTTAGCAAAGCATTTTCATTAATTTATCTTCTTTTTTAATTCTCGTGATTTCAATTAATTCGCCACCTCCTAATCGCTGTCTGATACTGCGGTTACATAATGCCCGTTTGACAAAAATGAAATACCCATTATTTAAATTTTGTCAAACCCCCGTCATGACATTTCCTCCTTATATCTTATAATTTCTCATTCCCTACTCGAAACATTTTTTTGGTGGTCACCGTTTCCCTCATCTTCATCAGTGTGTTACTTTGTACACATAGAATGGTCAATATGGTACATCATATACATAGAATTATAGATATGATACATTACGTACATAGACAAGTACACTGTCGTATATGTGGTTATTACCCTATATACAAATAACATTCGTGATACCTCAACTATATATACACTTCACTGAATTATCCTTGTCTCACTTGACATCAACTTGATTTTACCTTATTACATTCCTTAAGTACTACATTAATGTTACTATATTACAGTTTACAATATTACATTTTACATTCAATGATTTTTTTTTTTATTATATTAACTTATTGGGACGTTTCTTTATCTTTCAGTCCTTCACCGTAAGAACATTCGTCCTCACATTCTTATAATTTGCGTAACGATGTCCAAATATGGTTACCTCTACCTGCACTCAGTTGTCTACCTGTAATCAGGTGTTTCGTTTACCTGACAGTAAACATTGGCAGTTCATTGTCCTGTCTTTCCACGTCACTTTTCACTCTCAACTTTCTTTCACTTTGTCACGCCTAAGTCTGTGACCTTTACAATAACAACATAGCCTTTTGGCACATGAGTACATCAGTACTTATACTATATTTACATTTCACAAATTATTTTTAAAGATCTTTCTAACATGTTCATTAGCTGTGGTTATTCTTATTACATTATCATTTTGTTTGTGCACAGGAATTTTGGAACTTGCAACTCCCACGCAGTGTTTGAATTTCAAACGAAAACGTTACCCGTACTAATTATATCACTTTAACTTGGTATTTTTTTTTACATCTTCGTATATATAATTTCAATCACATTTACACAGGTGATTCTTGGGTCTGCTCTGTACTGTTTACAATGTTTTTCTGACGATATGGCCTTATTAGGGAGATGTTATATCTGCCTATTGGTTTACCATTTCTTGGGTGTATTAGGGCATACGCTCTGTCACCAAATATTTTCTCAATCCGGTATGGGCCTTTCCATAGCATATATAGCTTTCTAGTCTTTTTTCCTAACAAATCTGACTTGTCGAACGATTTCACTAGAACTAAGTCGCCGACCTTTGGTTCCCAATTCTTCTTATACCGCATTTTCTTTGCGTTTCTTTTCTCTACTTTTTCCATTATTCTTTTAACAGCATTTTGGATCCGTTCTCGATCTGTCTCGGTCGTCACTTGGATACTTTCCGGAACACCCTCTATTATTGGTTCCGGTGTTAAATTCCTATGCAATTGGATAGGAGCATATCCTGTGGTTAAATTGACTGAATTATTGAATATAAACTCAATATAGTTGATGTGGTCTGGCCAGGTAGTCTGTTTCAATGAGCAAAGGACTCGGAGATGAACACCTAGGTCTTTCATTACGCGCTCGCTTGGATTAGAGCACGGATGGTACGACGTTGTATTATAGATGCGAATTCCGGCATCCTGAATGGTGTGCACGAATCGTCTTCCATGGTGTATGGACGCGTTATCTACTAATAGTGCTTTCATCTTCCCGTATTTGACTATATAGTCTTTCACTATTTTATTCGCGCATGCTGCACTTGTTAATTTCTTGAGAGGGTATATTTTCACAAATTTCGACATCACGTCGATAAGTACAAATAAATATTTTAATCCTCCTCTTCCTGCAGGGAGTGGACCATATGCATCCGCTGCAACTAATTCTAATGGTTCCTTCCTGGTGATGGATACAGGGGGTCGATCTATCTTATAATTTAATGATTTTGCCCTCTGGCAGATGTCACATGTAGATATAAAGGTCCTAACTTTCTTGCCTAATCTAAATATGTATAAATGGTTGCTTATGGAAATCATTGTCTTCTCAACGCCAGCATGTATAAGAGCTGTGTGGTAAGCAGAAATCACTAACTCTTCCAGCGCTGCGGGTATATATGCTTTCCAAGCAGGTTTGGAAACACCCTGTAACTTATACAATACGTTATTTAGCACTCCGTATTTCTGTGAATTTGCTTGTTCTAGGGGCAATGCCTTTTCCATAATTTGTTTTAATTTCCAATCCTGGCGTTGTAATTCCGACAATCTTCTCATCTCCTTTGTTAATTTTATACTGAAGGTTACATCCATCTTTAACAATGGTAATTCTGTACCATGACTACTGATATTTTCTGGAAGATTCCCCTGTGGCTTTATACGTGAAAGCATGTCACTAAAGATGTTAAGACTTCCCTGTATATGTTTAATCTCTGGGTTGTAAGCCATGATCTCGTGGATATATCTCGCAATTTTTGTACTGGTCAATTTGCAATTTCGTATAAATGATAGGCTGATATGATCGGTGAATATCACAATCCTTTTATTATATATATATTGTCTAAATTTACAAATGGCGTAGTAAATAGCCGTAATTTCCTGTTCTGTTATGCAAGCAATTTTTTCGGTTTTCGTTAACCCTCGGGAGGCTGTGGCTATGACCTTTAATTCTCCAGTCGGTGTCTCTTGGGCTAAAATAGTTCCTAACGCCACCATGGAGGCATCCGTGTATATGAGATAAGGTAAATCTGGATCAGGCCATGTCAATAATACGGATTCACTGAAGAGTCCTTGTAATCTTTTAAAAGCATTTTCTTCTACCATAGTCCATCGCCATTTTCGATTTTTTTCCAGTAGTGCTCGCAATGGTGCGGCTTCCTTTGCATAGTTTATCAGGAACCTTGATTGGTACCCAAGTACACCCAGATAACGTTTTACTTGTTTTGGTGTCTTAGGTCGTGGTATTTTCAAAATGGCTTCCACTCTTTCTGGATCAGGAGCTATATTTTCGCCTGTTATGATATATCCTAAATATTTAACTGATTCCTGGAAAAATTTACATTTGGCCCAATTCAGTGTTAATCCAGCATTTGCTAGCCTTCCGAGCACTAAATCCAAATAGGTAAGGTGATCTTCCACTGTTCTACTGTATATCAATAAATCATCTACATACTGTGACACATATGTTTCCCTTTGCGTGTTGAGTATTTTCTGCATCGCCCGTAGGAATGCGCTTCCAGAATTAATTAGTCCAAAGCAATTTCTTGTAAACTGGTACTGATATCCTCCGTGCAAAAATGAGGTATATTGCCTTAATTCAGGTTTCAACTTAATTTGCAAAAATGAGTTGGTCACATCTAGTGAAGTAAAATACCTTTGTGCCCCAATACCGGCCAAAATTTGCTCTATTGCTGGGGTTCGAAAATTATCCGGAACAATATATTGGTTTATATGACGTCCATCTATCGTCAGTCGTACTGTTCCATTTGCTTTTCTGACTATACATAGGGGACTTATAAATTTTGATGTAGATATCTCCAGAATTCCATCTTCCAACATTTCCTGTATTTTAAGGTTCACTGCCTCCTGTAAATCCAATGGAATAGGTCTGCACTTATATTTGAATGGGGGAACATCATGTATCTCGAATTCATATTCAAAATCATTATAGGTCCCAGTGTGTTCCGAAAATACATTTCTGTGTTTACATAAAATGTTATAAAAAAATCTCTTTTTGGTGGTCGTTAAGTAGGTTCGAGTTTGCTACTGTTTCTCTTATTCTATAGGTCATGTTTACATTATTTTCGACTACCTGGAAATCATCTGGTAGGGTAATTATCTCCTGTTCACATGCTTCTGTCTGCCCAAGTCCGTATGACGTCATCTCTAAAAGCCCTTCCTCTGCCGCTACGTACACTTCTTTATCATAGTTTCCCATCTCTTCTGCTTCTAATGGATTCATCTTAACTAGCTCCATCCCTCCTATTCGTATAAATTCTACAAAAAATGTTTCTCCATCTATTTCTTTTTCTTCATCTGTCAATCTTATCTCATTTTCTGCTTCCCTTGAGCTAAACGGAACTTTAACTATGACGTCTTTAATTTTGATTTGGGTTCTAATTGGAGCTATGAGATCTCTTGTTCTTCAGGTGAATGGTTGTAGGAAATGGATTTGTTGTTTGTTGGCTGCTCAGTTGTCTCAATAATACACTGGTTCGTTGCAAAAATTGATTTAATTCTCAATCAATTCGTTGATTCAGATTGATTGGTAGCGGTGACCACCTGTTGCTAAACTTCCTAACAGAATTCTCTTAATTCTTTATACGGCGAATACTTTGCTATTATAAACTTCTTCTGCTGCTTCTCTCACGCTGGTTGCGTTATTCTTGACTTCCCTACATTTCGGACTTAGAAATCTTTACTACCTCTTCTTCGTGCGCAATAACACGTCTTTTCCCTCGTAGTGTGACTGTTGAAGTGAAGTTTTGTCTACCCTGCGATTCCGTTCGTACTTTATTCTGATCCCTACTCTAACCCTTATCACATGACCAAAATAACTCACCCTTCTTCCTATTTCTCAAATCTTACATTATTATTGGTTTCTCATTTTATTTCGATTTTTCTTTATTGGTTAGCAAAACTCATCGAACTCATTGACGTTACATCCCACCGTGAGTTGGGTCCCGCCTACCCTGGGCTCTTTGTAACGGTATACATCGTTATCGCCACAGCAAAGTAAATCCTTTTAGGTCTTACGCCTGACCGCATCTTGAAAACCTTATTGTTCCTACACATTTTTCGTTATAGTTCTCAGACATTGAACCTTTCCTTAAACAAAGAGGCTAACGGTCACCTCTTCCTGTCTCCCCGACTTGTGTTCAGATTTTACAGAAATATTTTCTCTCCCTTACATGGATTCTAGCACGTTAGTTGTCTTAAATTATATTCTTCCCATTTTATTCTTAATTAAACCGCTATTTTAATCACTACTCTAATTTCATTCTGATTTCATATTAATATAACAATATTTTATATTAGTTTAGCAAAGCATTTTCATTAATTTATCTTCTTTTTTAATTCTCGTGATTTCAATTAATTCGCCACCTCCTAATCGCTGTCTGATACTGCGGTTACAATCAGGAATATCTGCTACGAAAATTGAACTCATGACATCCGGAATGCGGGACCTGAGCCATCGCATTCGCTGCCACTCGAATTAACGAAAAATAATTAGGTTATTATTATTGTTGGTCTAACAAAGCAATCTACAACTATACTTTTAATACAAACATTTTACATTTTAGAAATAAAAGAGATTTTTTTTTAGCCTAAATGTGACGTTAATATTCGCACGAAAATTCGTAGAATTTGTTAAGGATGATCTGCCCCGATCCGAGCAGAAAATGAAATAAAACTTTTATTTTGCAAACTTAATATAAGCAGCGTGGTTTTCTCTCAAAGATAGAATTCCTGCTGTTTATCCAGGTAGGTCAAAGGTGTTGCCTTTAATTTTAGTACGGATGGCTAATATGTGTTTGTGATGGTAAAATACGTTTATATTTAAGGGGCACTTAATTAATGTAGGGTTTCGACCTCGTTGCTTTGACCTCCCCAAAGGTGAGGCAGCTAAGGGAAGGGTAGAGAGCGAATGAATCAATAAAATCAGCGACAAATCATTTTAAAGCGCATGAACTAATAACGTCTCCCATTCAATGGACACGAGTTTGAAAAAAAGGAAACGGTACTCAGAAAAGAAAGACAACTGAACTAAATTGCTGGGAGCCAAAAGAGATTTGCAGGTCGTTGGTGCTACTCAATTTAGTTGAATGGAAGAGGTGGGGGTGCTGGAACCTCCCCTATGGAGATCTATACAACCCTCCTTACACATCAGCATCCCACAGGCCAGGAGGGGATGACTCAACCCTATGGGAGAGGGTGGGCATCCCCCTCTTTCTCAATCTCCGGCAATTACCGTAGTACAGTGCTGCACTTTCATGACTCTGTCTGTCCTACCAGTACATGCAAACACTGCTACCAAGTATACACTCAGAAAACTATGAATGTGTTAAGAATACTTCTACATCAGGTCTATAAATTTTGAGAATTTCCCTGATGTTTGATCTTTTCGTTTCGGTGATACAGGTTATAATATTAAGTGAATGATCTTAAGAAAAGGGATCAATACATTACAATGAATTAAAACATTGGATAAACAAACGTTGTTTTTATTAAATATTATCTATCTAAGAACTGAGGAAATATTTCTAAAAATACAAAGAAACAAAGAAGCAAACAAGATAAAGGAAAAATAGTTCAGCCTTAAACTCGTAATATGAATCCAATGGGAACGAAAATTTGTCATAAATTACTTCGGTGACATGTCTGTAAATAAAAACGATACGTAGATAGGAAAACATCTACAGAAGCTTAATAAAAAATATAAAAGTTGGGATTTTGAATCAAATCTTTTACAGCTGGAAGTAATGAAATATAAGTACTAAAAGGAAACATTTACAAGTAGCGATTACCAATAATAGCCGTAGTCAGATAGAAATAAGGAAAGACTTGCTCGAGATAAATAATTTACTGAACAGCTGGACTCTGTATTACGAAGTATATCTACATGTAAAATAGAAAACCAAAATATAAACATACAAAACTATTGAAGAACATTTAGAAGCGTTTGAAAAATGTCAGCAAATATAGCTAAGTGACATACAAAAAGATGGAGAGAGGAAGGGATTCCAAACGTAATACAAATAGACAACAACTTAACGATACAAATAGGTCTCTCCTCCCGCCTATCTATATGAGGAGCGCTATCTGGAGCCACCTTAGCTTCGTAGCCATGAGTCCTCTGAGGATGCCCGACGCACGGACGTACGAAACGTCAGAAACTTTAGTTTTACCTGCTAGACCACGGCCAGTAAGTCTGGAAACCGCTACATCTGATTGGACTGAAGCCTAAGTTGTTACATCCGATTGGACAAATGAGTAAAGCTTGAGCATGAATAGTGACCGCTGGCCAAGAGGGATGACGTTTAGAACGTTCTACTCCAAAAATGAAATAGAGGAAGTCCAAGACTAGCGTTAAAAAATATTGTTATGGAAGAGTAACAGAAAGAATCCTGAAAGGCCATGACTACAAAGACGAATGGAAATGACAACAGAATTGACAGAAATACTACAAAGTTGTAAGGAAATTACAGAAACAAAAGGAGATTTTTAAGACTTTAAACTACAGTACATTCATCGACAGAAAATACTTCTTGTTCACTACAGAAGACGTTTGTATATGCCTGGTTGTTTGAAGTCTTGCGTGTTTTGTTTAAAGCCATTTTAGTTTCAAATAGTTGTAATTATTGCACTCTAAATGCAGTTCCTATGAAAATGTAGTAACCCATTCATAGACTGATTCTCAATTTTAATTATCAAAGTTTCCTCATATCTGATAATGCCGCTCTCCAATTAGTTTAGATAACTGCAGTTAAGCACTGATTGTTTATTATTTCTTACACTTACATTTTTAATTAAGAAAATACATTAAATAATAATTATATTTTCTTATATTTTAATTTCCAATGTTAACATTGATTTAATTGTTAAAATAAAAAGGAAGGAATTAAAACCATTTCATTGATAGCTCTGGTAGCTAATGAGAAAATGAATGACGAATGCGAGAATGGTCTATATATTTTGGTCAGTTGTCAATAAAGCTATAAAACTTATAAAATATACTTTGCGATCGATTAGAATAAACTTTATAAAATAGTTGAGTAATTAAAGATCACGGCTATTTCAACAAATATACTTAAGCCAGATTATGCGGCTGATCCAATTACATATAACCTGTTTGTACGATCATATATTGTGTAAGTAATAAGTTTACTAAAAACGCTAAATGTAATCACTTTGACTGTGAAAGTCTCGAAGAAATCTTATATTGTACTTCCTCTTGAGCCGTATTCCAAGTCCTAATTAGTTCCTGGACTAATTTCAGTTACAACTCAAATCCCTGTCTCAGAAATCCACAACACAAACGTTTCACAAAAATGACATGCAGCAATTTCAAATTTTCCTGAAGTTTTCTTTAAATATTGCTCGCTATTGCTATTATAAGGCTGGCACTGCACTATTATGTTTTAGTAAATAGAACGGACTAAATAAAATGTTTAAAACTTAGTTATAATGCCAGTAAACGGTAAGCTGTGGACTAATGATGAAATATGAGAAACAGTGGCATAAATAATGCACACTTTAAATTCTTGACGTATAGATCCTCCATCGAATTCTTGGACAGTGAACGAACCGATTTGAAAGCAGATTTTCTATAACAAAGCTCCGCAAGTTTTCGTTTTTTGTTTATTTTTTGTTTATTTATTGAAAACCAGCCTGTGAATCACTTTTTAAACCTCTTTGTAGCATGTTTCCTTCAAATATGAACACTTCAAGTAAGTACATTTACTACAGTTACTACTACTAGATACATTCGCAGATAATGTTGAAGCAAAATATGTAGCAAATATGCAACGTATAAGAATGTCGTTGAGGGTTCTCTCCTTCTCTCTGTATCTCTGTTTCTTTTCTAGATAAAAGAAATAGCTTCAAAACCATTCAAGGAAGCATGTGCTATGTTTAGGATACGAAATGGACATTAAAGCCAGTTTCCTTCATAGTCATCTGGGATGATTAACTGACAATGAGAGGTTAGCTAAGACATGGAGAGAAATTTCAACGCGCTAAAGATGTAAGTACAGATGAAGTGAAACGATAATGACCCACTGTTGGTAGTCTTAATAGAGATCACTGCGAAACAAGAAGCAACCGTGAAGATAAAATTCCTGACGAAGAGGGACGAATGTTAAAGAAGTGAGACGGTATACTAACTGAGCAATACATTGAACAAAGTTCTGTGATAAAAAAGCCATTTACTAAATGAATACTGTTAATCGTAGTAATCTGTGTCAGATATTTGGAGATATCTATGACAACACGCATTTCTACGCCATTCTGATTATAAAGTATATCGTATCGTAGTACACATTAATTACCATTAGGGTGCCGTAATGGATGGATTCATCAACAACATGAACGTGTTGAACCGTTACATCCACTAACCTATAAACTGATTACAGGTTCATGCAACTGTTTTCTTTCTTGTTGTTTTCAAGTGTGGTATTGTATGATTTGACAGCTCTATCAATGTCGCTGCGTTGTCGACGGTTCTGAATGAAACCCTCCTTTTTACCTACACGTGGAGCCTGCAGAGTTGGGGAAGTGTTCCCTGTCGGTCACTGAACCCACACTCTGCTATTCGGGTTGAAGGTTTAAAAGATGAAACGTTGTGTTAGTTGTGCCAACATGAACGAACATCAAAATGACTCTCATTATAGTCATACATGAATTCCTCTTTATCTAAAAAATAAACGAGAGGCATAACACCACAATGCCCTTTCAATAACAGAAATACTGGCCTTGTAGATATTTGACCTTTTTTATGTATTTATTTATTAACATTGCATTCTCCGTTACATCGTAACACTACGTGCATTCCTTAAACTTATTATAGCTAGTTGTAGTAAGCACAAGTTTTACAAGTACTACAAATTTACAGTTTTCAATTTACAATACAGACAATGGTTTTAATATGCTTTTACAGTTTTTCAAGGTCGATTTTGTTTATGAATTGTAAAAATTGTTTACGGTAGTGCTTGATTTGATCACTGTCTTTTTAATTTACGTCCTCCAACATTTAGTCATATCGGACGATGAATGAAATGGGTGAAATGATGCTCAATACGTCCGGGGTCCATGGAGCTTAGAGTTACCCGACATTCGTCTTTCAGGATAAGGGAAAACCCCGGAAAAAACCTTATCCAGGTAACTCACCCTGACCGAGAATCGAACTCGGGACCTCTTGAACGTGAGGCAGACATGCTACCATCTACGCCACCGAGGCGGGCTCACTGTTGGTTGCCGGCCACTGTCCACCTCTCAGTCTAATGTTTTGTTTTAGTTCTAATCTTTCACTGTTCAGAAGAGGACATTCGTATATTAAATGATTCACTGTTTGGTTTTGTAGTTCACATTTGCACATTGCACTTTCTGCTATTTTGAATCTGTTGCAGCAGTCCCTTGTCTTCCCATGTCCAGTTAGGATGGCGGTAGTCTGTCCGTTGAGTGGGATCCTCAGTTTTAGTCGTTCTTGCACAGAAGGGAAAAACATTTTGCTGATTCTTCCTTTTGTTGTGTTCTCCCATTGGTCTTGCCACCTACCCATTCCTTTCTCTTCTGCCTCCTTGATTATATGTGTCCTGGGTATCTCGCTGTAGATATTCTCCCTATTGTCTTCCTGTGCAGCCTCCTTTGCTAGTTCGTTCCCGCGTAGTCCTGTGTGTACCTTTTACCCATTTCACGTGGATGGTCCAGCCGTTGTTCTGCAGATGCTTGATCTTGGCTTTTATTTCTTCTATAGTTTTGCTTCGAACTTGACTGTTCTTAAGAAGGTCTACTGTAATCTGACTACGCCTAATTTATTTCCCACTGTAAGCTCTAAACTGTTATCGGCTCCCTATCTGTTCTGCTTGGTTATTGGAGCAGTACTCACCGAGTTTGTACTTGAGCTTTTTAACCTCTTCCCCATTTTGGAAAATGACTGCTGCTGCTCCGACTTTTCCATTTATCTTGCTTCCGTCTGTATAAATCTCTATGGTGTACTGTATGTCTTCCTGTGCTTCTTGAACTCGCATTCTCTCTGAAGGATGTACCTATAGGTCCGGTGCAATCATGGACAGCGAGCAGAAAGGCTTAACTGAAATTTAAGAGCCCCTTTCCGACTATTTCAGATATAGATGCATTCATTTTCTTTTATCTACTAAGCTTGTTTATTACGGAACATTTTTACTTTGTAATAGCATTTTAATTGAAATTTATCAGAAAATATTTCTTTAAAAAATTATAAATTTATACCAGAATCATTCAAAGGAAACATTGTGAAAGAAAGAAGTTACAACACTTGAAAACACAAAAACTGCCATATTTAACAGCAATAGTAATTTATAGAGAAAGTCTTCTTCTAAAATACTGACTAAAGTGTATTTCTTTACCCCAACGTGCGTAGACCTTGTACTTCTTTCGATGTAGAACTACAGATTTTACAGTACCAAAATAATACAGTATTGTTTTAAAAATATATATTTAAAATACAATTATTATACCCACAATGGCACTACATGTATCAAATTAAAGGGGAAATTCCAGTTTATAAGACAGCACAAAAAACTATAAATATGGCTGTTCTATATCACGCTACTAACATATAGATAAAAGAAAATAAATTTACTTTATTAAAAGATACTGTTGCTTCAAGAATTTCCTTGTGGTTGATAATCCTATCTATAATCTATTTCTACATCCCCTGTACATTTCCTTGTTTGTTACGTTAACATTAGAACTGCAGAGAATCCCTGTAATCGCGCCTTAAACAGAATGGTTAGGTACATAGTGTGCACTACTCCATACAAACGTGATCGGAGCGCCTCCTGCCTTGCACAGTAGATTAAAATGTAGATACGTAGTGTACAGTATTGCGTCGTTATGCCTCGGCCACACATTCCACCCTTGCGTGTTTTGAAATCCTCTAGCAGCTTTACAATATTGCAGGTTTCGCTTCCGTCTCTTACTTCACTCTACGGTGCTCTGAAGAAAGACTAACCACAGCTTTCCCACAACACTTCACATTTACGATCCACAAGTTTTATGAGCGTTACGCCACACTGCATCTCGAAAAAGGCTAAAACCATTCTACGTCAGAAAGAAAGGATTTGTGATGCAGAATAAACACAACAGTATGTCACGTTTTGCCGACAATTATGCCATAATTCCGATATTCTATATAGAAAGTGGCACTTTTATATACGGTCTGACTGGTTAAACTGTGATGAAATATCGTGAGTAAAACTATTATTTTTTAGAAAGGCTGTTGTCTTGAGTAAAATTGAAAAGGTAGGCAAGAAGTTAGTTGTACAATAACATTTGTTATTTATTTAATTTGTGTGTATGTACACAGTAGAACTCCGCTAACCGAAAAGTCGCTTCTTTAACCCATTTTTTTCTCGAACGATAACGATTTTAAACTGCGGAAGGAAGAAAATAATTATATTCGAAATACATGTATCATTGTATAATACAAAAGCTACTATTTAAAGTGTTGCCCAACATGACAAATTTCAAAGCGAACCGTTCTCCTTTGTATAGTCGCGCTGCTCGAACGGATTTATCTGGGAGGCCCGTCGGTAGCCCTCTCACTCTTACAAGAATAATCAGTGCGTTATCGGAGAGGTTTCTACTACCAAAGATAAATCCATAGTAACCGAACAAGCAGCGCGACTATAATCATTGGACCACAAAAGGCGACGGCGAGAGGCAACGTAGCCGACCTTTTGCTTCCTTTAGCAGATACATAAAGTCGCGCTGGTGGATACCTGGAAAAGACCTTAACCAGACAACTCACTCTAACCGAAATTCGAACTCGGAAACCCTTGAACGTGAGGCACACACGCTACTCATGCTATCCTGGCACAGCTATTTATCTGCTCGGACGTGTTGTCATGTGCCCTGAAATTTCAGGCTTGCAGTGTGTATTCTGTTCCATAATAGGTATGAGCTTGGCCTAGTGTCCTGTTTCGACCTCGTTGAGAGAGTAATTATTCAACGTAACATGAACCTCGTTGAGTCATAAAAGACACAATTATCCCTGCCTAAAAACTAAAATTTTTTACATGTTTTACAACGCGTGTAAGTGTTCTGCTTCGTTCTAGTGATAAGGAGGGATGCTGTCCTACACAAGTTTCCTTTTTTCATTACAAGTAAATTGAGATGTCCATATACCTAAGAGCATTTTTACGTTCTGTGCTATATGCGAAACACTGTATTCCAGCGAAAACGTTTATGCTCAAATCTCTTCGGAAATATGTTTTGAGACACCTTGAAGGTCTCCCTTCCAAAAACTTCTAGAAAAATTAATGTGTGTGTGTGTGTGTGTGTGTGTGTGTGTGTGTGTGTGTGTGTGTGTGTGTGTGTGTGTGTGTGTCTGAACAGGATAATTCAAAGAAAAATAGTGAAATACCAAACTTTTTTGTGTTAAGCATTTTGCAAGAATGCGAAACGAAAACTCTTAAGAAAACCTATTACCCTCAGACTAAACCTTTGCATGAAAAAGTTTTCAGAATTTTTTATTTTCTAAGAAACGTCTGAAGTCTTCTTCAGACTGGATGACTTTTGCACAACTCGTAAAGCGTAAGAGATAAACAAAATGTAGATTCGTTAAACAGCACATTTGGTATCAAATTCAATTGTTTATTCGTTTTTTTAATTTAATATCGAGATGTCTCTAGTGTTTGCGTAGTGTTTCCAATTCAAATGGTAAGGTTCCATTTATGTCTTCCTTTGTCTCTCTTGCTATTTTTTTTCCTGGTCATACAAAGGGATTGCAGCACGGTTACGCTTCTGTTAAACTGATTGAAAATGGTGCGGGCAGAGTTTCACTGTTAACTCCTCCTTCCCAATATGCCGACCATTCACAAACTCAGTAGCATGCGGAACTGGTGCCTCTCTCTTCACCTTATTTTGAAACATATACCTATTTTCATTCCATTATATAAAAGCTATTCCAAAGAAGACCTGCCTTGAAGGAGCCAGTTAATTCTATAAATTCTCTTTTATTCATTGAAAACCAAGCTGGATGGCTCAGGCGGATTCGTCTGTGGCCCGCATTCGGGAGGCCTGGGTTCGTTTCCCGTGGCTGACCTACCTGACTCATGGGAATTTTCGAGGATTTTTCCGAGTCGCTAGGCGAATGCACGGTAGGTTAATTACATCCCCCGAATTTCCTGTCCCTCCATTTTAACTCCATTATCATTTCATATCATCTCTTATCTAGTGTTTTTAAGGGTAGAATTGTCGGCGGGAGTCTCGGCAATGCATGGCGGGATGATATGTTTGAGTGAACACTTTCTCCTTCGGCGGGAAGGACTCCGGTCTCCGAGCCAGCCTAGTGGGTCGATTTAGGAACGGGCTGGCTGGATACCGGTTGTGCAAGTCTGCCCGGAGTCTTCCTACCGGGGATGGGAGGCGGCCTGATAACTTTCGGGGCCACGGTAGGTGGGATGATTATTGTTCTGGACCGCCGAGGAGCTTCTATATAGTATAGTTATGTTCTGGCCTTATGAACTCTGAAAGGAATGCGTTCACTACAGACATTCACACGTATAGACAAGGTGACGTAATGATATACGAGTTGCGCACAGATAGAAACGCTAGGAAGGTAACATGCAGCCTATTTATTACACAAGCGGCAGCCCGTTGTGTAGCTTGTGACACTGGATATGAATATTGCTTTTTCAAAGCTTCTTCATCACATTTATCTGTAACGCTACTTATAATTTCACGCCCTTCCGAATGTACAACCTTAAATTTCTTAAGATCTTCAGACATGGTGAGAAGACTAGTAAATCTTACTGCACTGAACTAGTTCTGCATCTTGCTACGCAAGTAGGCTACGTGACTTTCTGCAGGTGATTGTTGAATGTTTACTGTATTGCTCACTCGCTGCTTAGCCGGACAACGGTTGCTCTCTCCCCCACACCTCACCCCGCAGAGGTCATGAGTCCAGAACACCTATAAAGTGTAGGGACCCCGCCTTCTGTATTGTAGTGACTCCTTGGGATCGGCCGTGCTCTGTCTCCTCTCATCTCATCTCCCTCCCAGGGGTGCCCCACTTGGGCCACAGGTACAAAAGACCATCTGGTCGAGGTGCCGAATGCCCTCTGAACAATCGAATCAATTTATTGAAAAATATATTTCTCATGGTAGGTAAAAGTAATGTGAAACTTTAATAATGTGTTCCTTTTCAATGGTTCATAGAAACTGATTACGATAATGAAGTTCACTGACTAGAGAATTAATTATTGATATCATTAATTTTCCTTCTGTTTTATGCTAATCTCACGACGTTGTGATAATAGTGATTATTTTTGCCCCCGGAGTACATGCCTGCCTTTACTCGACCTATACTGAGATAACACCCTGAGATTAATGCCTGTATGCATCGCGCAATGGCACTCGGAGCAAAGGTGAAGGTTAGATTACTGTGAAAATGCAATCGTGCTCTTATGACCCCCGCAGCTGAGTAATAACTTATGACTTCCTTAACAGAAGCAACAGTCAGTGAACCCTATCACTGGCAGTCAGCAGGAAACAGAATCTTAAAATATTTCCTTCAGTAAGACGCATTATTTGACTTAACACTACCGTATCATTTTGGAGAACCTGTGTTAAAGTTTGAAAAAACCTAAATTGACATTGGCTTAAATTTTTTTATTGGTTCCTAGACAGATAAATATCGCAAATGGATTAGAGGTAATCAATATTTTTGTATGCTCATTGTCTCATCATATTTCATAACTACGTGGCGGTTCAATAAAGAATGATCATTATGTTTTTACAGTCATAATCTTTCGAACTAAAATTCAATCTTATTATATTCTGTTAGCTTAATCTGAAACAAACACGCCGTAGTAGTTTCATTATTGGTACTCCTGGTTCCCGCCTGTGAGAACCAGGAAAGTTCAGACATGCTCAGTATCGCCTACCGCTGCAATGGAGGTAACACGCGGGGAACAATATGCGGCTTTGAAATTCTGCTTTCGTCTCAACAAATCTTCAGTTGAGGCCTATACAATGTTACAGGAGGCCTATGGTGAGTCTGTTCTTCCCTACAGTACAGATCGAAGGTGGTTTAAAATGCTTAAAGAGGGGAGACAGTCAATTTCAGAGGAATGTGGACCCGGTACTCCGGTTACTGCACTTGCGGAAGAAAACGACAACACTGCTGCTGCCATTGTGAGAAAGGATCGACGAATTACCTTAAGATCACATTCTGAAATACTGAAGATTTCACTGTGTGCTACTCACACGTTGGTGACAGAAACATTACACATGAGACATGTTTGTGCGCGATCGGTTCCAAAATGGCCGCATATTGCCAATGTTGTTGCTGAATATCTTGCAAAAATCAACGTGTAGTGCATCCCTCACCCTCCTATAGTTCGGATGTAGCACCATGTGACTTTTTTCTATTCCCTAACTTGAAGAAACGTCTTCGTGGGAGGCATTATCCATCATCAGAAGCAGTGGTGAAGGCTGTGGAGGCGATTTTGAAGGATCTCTCAAAAAATGCTAGCATGTCTTTGAAGATTGGCAAAAACGCTGGGACAACTGCATCGCATTCAGGGGAGACTATTTTGAGAAGGACCATCAAAATAATGAGGATGAGTAAAGGTACGTTGCCAAAAAAAAGAAAAAAATAATGATCATTCTTTATTGAACAACCCTTGTACTTCAGATATGGCAAGCGTTTTGCCTTGAAAAGCTGTTGCTGTTTTCTGTTATTCTAAAAATAGCGGAATTGTTTTTTAATTGGTATAGCATTTTGTTTTTAATCTTCTCAAAATTAATGTAAAATGTTCAACACCAGATTACTTAGGGAAGAAAAAGAGCTCATTCAAAATGTGCTATAATTATACCGGCGATTTGCCATAACGTTTTGAATTCAGAAATTTATCTTTTTTATTTTTACGTTTACAATTCGGCAGATTTATACCGTTTCATTTTAGCACATTATAGCATTTTGAAAATTGCATCTTTAAATCCAACGCTTATATAAACTTGAAATCATATCTGTAAAGCGTTAGTAGTGAAATAAAAGCCAATAAAGTAAATTAAGCATTTAAAAATTAATAAAGGTTCATTAAAGTAACACGTAGAAGAGTATAAGTGATACAGATAAAGCAAAACCCAAAGCAGAGTAATTCTGATGCATACAGCATTCCACAGGCTAACAGGAAATGAAGTGTTTGCTCTTTCTCGAATTTAACACCTTGACTTATTCACAGTAATTGTTTTATCCGTCATGTCAGTAGTTTACATTTAAGTTCTGAGTAATTAAAAGTATATGTACATACATACACACCAACCACTTTGAACTCTCTAAAGTAAATAGAGATTACGAACCATTCATAAACAAAGATATAATGTGACTAGACACGTTCTGCCAGGGCAGCAGGAAATGTATTGTTTCCTCTCGCTCGAATTGACTTATTCAAAGTAATTCTTTTATCACAATGTCAAACATTTACGTTTCAGATCTGAGTAATTACAAATATATCTACACGCATACAAGCCAACCAATAATGCTATTCATACAGTGCTTACGTCGCGATTTATTGTTATAATACAGGTAATAGTATTTTATTTATTTGTATTAGAAGAACTATTTGAGCTAAAAATATGGGGTTTTCATGGTTATGTTAGATACATTATTCTCTACCTTCCACATGGATCAGTTTCGGCAAAATCTGAATTTTTGTCTTAGCGCGAATAGTATTTCATGCAGATTGATTAGTTTGGCGCTCCTCACACACCACTTAGCGGTAATGCAATACAACACCGCAGGACTCCGATTGGTCGCTGACCTAGTAGTGCTCAAGGACAAACACCTTCCCATTTCAAACAGGTAATAATTCCTCCGAAAAATATGCTAAAATGACTTCCTCACAAATATTCGTAGCACTTTTTGAATTGCACAACTTCTTAAAACATAAATATTCTTTGTCATAAATTGCAGACGACTGTGCCCGCAAACCAAGATTAGTAATTCAAGCTTCTTCTCGAATATCTTCAGGTATAAAACTTTCGTCGCCTGAATCACTGATTTTGACATACGGTTTAGCAGTTGCTATTTTGCATCACCATTGTTAACATTCTTTGCTATTCAGAGCTTCCTATATTATTTTACACCTAGTAAAAACATCGATTCTAAATCTTTTGTAAAACAATATTTAGTGCTTATGTAATTCCTAGTTCAATGCGATAAAATTACATTTATGGGACTAGCGAGGTTTGATGTTTTCATGCACTTAAAATTTAAGCCCTCGGGCGTTAAATTTTTCACTCGCTAATAAACATCGACTTAAACTCGCAAGTCCCATAAATAACTATTAATTGATAAACATTTACAGAAATTATTTTATTTTACATTTCTTTGTAGGTACAAGTGGTATAGGGTAATTCTGGCTTGAAGTAACATTCAAATTTTTAAAGAGCGGATCACGGTCTTGAAATTCTTCTAGTTGCATGACCAAGGGTGAAAAAAGAAAAAAAAAGAAAAAGAAAAAAAAAAGGTAGAATAACGAGTTTCCGTTGTGGAAAAATGTAAACATTGTAACAAGGAATATCTTGAAAATCGTTAGCATTTGATGCAGTTGAGATATATTATTGCTTTAACAAGATCTAATATTTTGTTTTCATTTCATGTTTTCCAGGTGTGGAAGTTATTTTTCAGAATAGACACCTTCAGAGGCTGTCCTAAAACATAAAATAAAAAGATAATAAAACATTTACGTGATAAATTGTCCTAGCCCACCTCGGTAGCGTGTCTGCCTCACGTTCAAGAGGTCCCGAGTTCGAATGTCGATCAGGGTGAGTTACCTGGATAAGGCTGTTTCCTGAAAGACGAATGTCGGGTAACTCTAAGCTCTATGGACCCTGGGCTAATTTGAGCATCATTTCACCAATTCCATTCATCGTCCGATATGACTTAACGTTGGAGGACGTAAATTACAAAACAAAACAACAAACAACAAATTGTCCTAAAAATGAAGGTATTTTAATCAGAATCTTTATAGAATACTCTACATACGAGCCAGTACTTTTGTGTGGGGTGGATTCTCATGAAGCTATTTCATTGTAGCTGATTTATTTACCAAATATGTCTTTCAGACCACTTTTGGTTTCTAATCAATTTTTCGTTTTTCCCATACGCTTTTCTATGACTGACACACACACACACACACACACACACACACACACACACACACACACACACACACACACACACACACACACACACACACACACACGCGCACACACACACACCGGATCGTATACAATGATTTTGAAAGTATTTTTTCTTACTTAACTGCGAGGAAAAATGAATAGTTACTTGCCAACTTCGTAACTTCTGCAGGCTATGTATACGAAGCTTTATTTTTCTACTTTATTTCAGGGCTAAAAAGCCTTACGGAAACATCAGTTTATTTACTTACACAATTCATTGCTGGCATGAGGGATTGTGTGTGTGTGTAGTGTTTAACGCCCGCTTTTACTACATACGGCACCGCAGGCGGTGACACTGATGATACATGAGATGAAGATGGAGCACCGGTGGAATGAGATGGCGGGGGAAACCGGAGGTCCCGGAGAAAACCCGCCCCAGCGCCGTGTTGTCCACCACAAATCTCACTTTGCGGTCGCCTGGGATTGAACCCGGACCGCCTTGGTGAGAGCCAAGCGGTCTAACCACTGAGCCACGGCGCGGCCTACATGAGGGATTAAAAGAAGCATAAACCTTTAAAAAAATTATACCTTTAAAAGTGGGTCGCAATATCGTGCGTATTTTCTCTATTATATAGTTAGAAATAACTGAGAAGCGACTACTTCAAATGACAAAATATTGAAAACTTCAAACCAATGATAACAGATACCTATTACGCAATGGGCTGAGGCCACCAAAAAGTTTTTTAGATAAATCTGTGTCTTAAAGCAAATAAATAAATAAATATTAAATTTCATAACGAGCTGCCATTTACAACCATTTCAGCTCTTCCGGTGTGTCGCCATTTTACTTATCTGTTATAGTTTACTCCTTAAACAAAATTATGGAAAATATCTTCCATATAAAGTGGATTTTATATATTTTATTTTCATGCAAATATCTTAAAACATATATCTTGGATGCTTATCAAAATCGTAAGGGCCACTTTTGAGAAAATAAAAAATATGAATACTTTTATGTCGTATCCTTGGAAGATGCTGAATTTAAATATTCTTTCAATGGATAGAGGCACATATATACACAAGCCTTTTTCTGAATATGCTTATTTATTTATTAAAGAGCCTCTTCTTATTTAGGTGTCCTCTTATACCACTCCCTTGTGTCAGAGTATTCTCTTAAACCTTATGCGGGTTGAGGAACGGATTCCTGTAAGAGGGAGAATACAGAATGGGTAATCAGCCCGATGAAGTGGGTGAGACAAGTGGATGACAATGAGGGCGAGATGAAGTGATGGTAAAGATGACGGAGCAATTGGTGGAATGCTGACGGGGGAAACCGGAGCACCCGGAGAAAACCTGCCCCAGCGCCGTGTTGTCCACCACAAATCTCACTTTGCGGTCGTCTGGGATGGAACCCGGGTGAGAGCCTCGGTGAGAGCCAAACGTTCTAACTACTAGACCACGGAGTGGCCTATTAAAGAGCCTCAAATAGTCTATATGTGTACCGTAAATATTGTGACTAAGTTTCACATTTTGACAGCGTTTGAGAATGGACATTTGGGATTTTTAACAACCTCTCATCAAATTAACGGTTTTATCAAGATCAAAATTCGTTGATAAATAAGTATATTACTTTGTACCTAATAGATCATTGTAAAACTTCGTCAGTTCGTTATGTTTCAGTAGTGGCAACAAATAATAGCCATGAGAATGGCAAACGAACTGTTAGGAACTGAGTTCAGAGGAAGTTCTCATATTTATGCTGATGTTTTACGCGTCCCGCTGACCTGGCATTCTTGCTTCTTCAGCGGCGTTCGAGGCGCTATACTTTCTCAGCGTCTACAGGAGACACTAAGCGATGTAATCTCATAACATTTGCAATTCCTGGCATTGGAATATTTTCAATGTACCTATTTCTTTCTCTTTGACGGTTTAAGGCAAAATGCTCCCATATGAAATATTCGTTTTGATATGAAAATATCACACAATTCCTGTGATTTATTTACCTTTTCTGCTATTTCTTATTTACCAAGAAGAGGCCATCAGTCGAAGGCCCTATTGCATAAAAGATAATCTGAGTTCCAATATATGAAAATGATCTTCAGTCAAGCTGAACTTAGAATTTTGGTTGTATAAACATTGATCTAAGTTCATGGCCTCTTGATCTAAGATCAAACCTAATTGGTGAATTTTTCTCCAGTTAACTTGATTGAACTTACATCAGCAGAACTGCAGAATTTACAAAATAGTTTCTGAGAAGAAATAAGTAGTGCAGCTTTAAATAAATAGTAAATAAAGCATTTTTGTGGTTACTTGTATAAATAATTAGCCTCTTTATTTCACAAATGTATGTTAAATATGCATTGTTTGTGTCCATAACCTATACATTTTTATTATTTTCAGAATTCAGATTACTCTGATATCTCTTAAGATTAGAATTTTCAATTTGAAAGGTATCCTCGTGTTTTCCAACATATAGGAAATCCCATTTCAGAACTAAATGACAGACTATCAAAGCATGCAGTTGAAGAACTGGAGCATAGACTACATGTACAGTTAAGAACACAAACCCTGAGGAATTATGCACTCAATCCAATATTTATGATCCTGCTCACATTACGGTTCTATGCAACTGAAAGCTTCCAAATGGTGATTGGGGATATATTTAATATAAATAAAGGGACTGCGTTTAGAACAATACACAAAGTTGCAAGGGAGATTGAGCTTTAAGACCTCATTTCATCAGGACGCCTATGGAAAAGCGTGAAATAAGAAGTCTTATGCGAGATTTAAAATTAGCAGAACGCATCTTCTCTTTTGCTCGAACTTCCATTTCTTATATGCAAATGTAATAATTTGTAACTTAAAACTTCACTTATCTCCCATTTTTTTTTTTTTTAAATTTTCCAACTCACAGTATTGTAAACAGACGAAAATGAAAAAGATGTACATTGGGCATATAATGGAGATAAAGTATGCGAAATGATTAACTTTTGATAAATACTGTTTCAATATGGAGTACATTCTTATACTGTTTATTTAAAATAACATTATTTCTAGGAAAAATAACCATAAAGCGAAAGATTTATTTAGTTTTTGTTATGTCAAGATTGGCTACTCTGTGCAGTTGAATTAAACAGAGTCGAATAGTTCCGATAATTCTCGAATCCTTTCAATACAACACGAAAGTTACAGCATGTTCGCCAATGTTGCCGCATTTGTTTTTGTGATCTCAGATCAGTACTGAACGGCGTTCATCTGATCTAAGATGAGCATTTTACAACCCATGCGGATTCGTAAAATTAGTTCAATTTTGATCTTCGATTATAGTAAATGAACTGCAGTTAGCGATTTTAATGCAACCGGGCCTAAACAACTTAATGCCGTATTCAAAGACGCGACCAACAAGGAAAAACCAAACCGATTATTTCAGTCAGTTTTGGGGCTTTGGCGCAAAATACAAGACAAATGAGGTGAAGCAGAAACTAGGCCAAATTATACCATAATTTTCGAAAGCTTTCCTGTTTTCCACATTCATGGGAAATAACTCGAGAAATTTAGAAATCCCATGTGAACAAGCTTAACTTCTAGCTAACATTATCTAAAGAAAATAAATCACCTGAACATACCCAGATATGAGCAATTATTTAAGTAAATGTTCTATGAAAACCTCAAACATTACCACCTACTACTAAACCTACATGACTTTCGTGTTTAAGAAATCTGACAAGAGCAATATTGAAAATTATAGACCAGTTGTCTTCTATGATAATCTTTAAAAATATTGTGCACTTGATACCTTACTCTGTTTACGAAATTAATATAATATATTGAATAGTGACCAACTTGGTTTTAGAACAGGTTAACTACTTAACTGCGTTCAGAGACATTTTAGATTCTTTTGAGTCTAGCGAATGCCTGCTGGAAAATTTTGTGTGACAGAGCAATCCATCGTGTTAGTAAAAATTGCACTCTTTGTTAAATTGACCAAAAAAAATATTACTTGGTGTAGTTTTAACTCGGTTTGCTTCATACTTGAAAAAAATATATCTCATTATGCTCAGATTAATCAAACAATTAATTCTTTTAGAAACGCATAATTTCATTAGATGGTCTGATAAGTAAAGTCGGTTTTTTTATTTTGGGTTTTCGAAAATTTATTGGGTTTCTTTGGTTTGGCAATGCTATTCACAGGATGTCAAAGCTAGTGTTGCGTAGGTGTATTGTGAGCATGTATCACTCTTCAATTGTCCTTCTGAAACAGCCGTTGCCGCTGGTTGAAGAATATGTGAAGTGAAAGGAGAAGGTGTCGTTAGTGAGAGTGTGGCACAACGATGGTCCCAACATTTCAACAATTGAGACGAAAACGCTTAAGTTTTATGACGTGTTGGAAGACAAAGTATGGAATACTGAGGATACACGTGAAGTTTTGCGAGAAAATCCGAAAAAAAAAAAAAAAAGGTAGCCGTAGACGTTCAGAAGAAATTGGTGCATCAAAAGATACCATACATGGCCACATTAAGACACTTGAAAAATCATACAGAATCTGTGGATCTGTACAACATGAACTGATACATAAACAGGCTGAACGTAGAGTGGATATCTATCGCCAGCCCATCCGTAATCCCATGGAGAATAGAGTCGTCAGTAGAATTTTCACTTGTGAATAAAAATGGGTAGATACACGAGGGCTGTTCCATAAAGAATGATCACCATTTTGTTTTGACAACGTACCTTTACTCATCCTCATAATTTTGATGATCCTTCTCAAAATAGTCTCCCCTGAATGCGATGCATTTCTCCCAGCGTTTCTGCCAGTCTTCAAAGACACGCTGGAAACCATTTTTATAGAGATCCTTCAAAATCACCTCCACAGCCTTCACTACTGCTTTTGATGATGGATAATGCCCCCCCCCCCATGAAGGCGTTTCTTCAAGTTAGGGAATAGAAAAAGGTCATATGGGGCTAAGTCCGAACTCTAGGGAGCGTTAGAGATGTGCTTCACGTTGATTTTTGCAAGATATTTAGCAGCAACATTGGCAATATGCGGGCGCGCATTATCATGGTGCAGTATCCAGCCTGCTTCACGGAAGTGTGGTCTTTTGCGCCTGATATGGACGTGCAAGATTTCAGGACATCCCTGTACTATTGTCCAGTTACTGACGTGTGTGCAGGTACAACATGTTGATAAACCATTCCATGAATATCAAAGAATGAGATGACCATAACTTTCCCAGCAGAAGCAACCACTTTTGCTGTTTTGGGGGTTGGTGATGAAGGAGATTTCCACACTGAGCTTTGCTGTTTGCTCTCAGGATCAAAATGATGTAGCCAAGTTTCATCAGCGGTGATTACGTTTGAAAGAAACTCCGGATCTTCCTCTAACATCAACTTTAACTGCATGCTACCTCCTTTGTCTGAGCTTGTCTGGTTCTCACAGGCGGGAACCAGGAGTACCAACAATGAAACTACTACGGTGTGTTTGTTTCACATTAAGCTACCAGAATATAATGAGATTGAATTTTAGTTCGAAAAATTATGACCGTAAAAAATTATGATCATTCTTTATTGAACAGCCCTCGTATTATGGAAAACCTGATGCCTCGAGACAGTGGCTTGATCCAACCTGTCAAAGTCGTCGTTAAAGAAAATAAGTTTGCTCACAAAGTAATGTTATGTGTCTTTATTCTCATTAACTGGAACGAGTTCATAAAAGTTGGAGACGGAAATACCCAGCATTAGCTAACCAAAATAGACCTCTATTGCAGCAGGACAATGCAACACTCTATACTGGACGAACAACCTTGAAAAAACTCAGGAATTGGGAGGAATTTAACGACTACCACACCCAGCAAACAGCCCTGATTTTGCACCAGTAGATCATCAAATTTTTCGATCCATGGCCTATTTTGACAATGTTGAAGCAGTGCAAGTGGGTGTCACCGAATTCTTCGCATCAAAAACCAGACACTGGTACCATTATGGGATATTAAACCTCGCCTATACTTTGAAAATTAGTTAAGTGCTTGTCAGAAGACATTTAAAATAATTGTTTTTCTTATAAAATCGCTATTACTTATGTGACAGTATCTATAATATTTTAGCATTAACTTTTTATCAAAAAGTAGCCTTATGGTTTACACGCAATTCATTTTATGTGAGTGAGTGAGTGTGTGAGTGAGTGAGCGAGTGTTCATTTTAGGTTATAAGGCTTATCCTGCGACTTGTGAACTCTACAAGATAAAACCGTCTGTCGCTCTGTCTAAGGCGACACATCACAGAAAATGTGAGTTAAATTTTGAAGGTTTCCGTCACATTGTGGTTAGTGGGATTGTGCAAGGCTTGGACAAGGTTTTCTTACCCATGAAATGCGGAGGCTTGCCTTTCGTGCGACCGTGCGATTTCAGACCGCAGGTTTATGTTACTTGCGCTGACTGTGAATGGTGGCGTAAGTTTTATTGACTTTCAATGAATAATACAAAGACTTGCAACGCTCAGGTTATCACAAATTTAAATGAAACATGGAAGTCGTGTATAAAATGATAAAATGCTACTTATAAACACGGGATGGTTACTGTATAGTAAAACAATCGACAGCGGCTGAAAATAACATTGTGAACATGAAAACCTGAGTGTCCACCACGAAGCCGCCGTCCAATAGGATGGCATGATGATACTATAATCGGGATAGTTGCACAAGATTTCACTTGTTTAATTGCGCAATCTTTGCAGCTCATGAGAGTGCAATGTTGTAAGTTTTTTAATAATTCTTCTTCTTCACTCCAAGGGCTAGACAGTGCTGCCTGTTCCGGCTTAAAACATGTCTGACCATCGTTTTCATGGTCTTCCCGGATGTCTCTTTCCTCTAGGTTTATAGGTTATAACTCTTCTTGGGATCCTATCTCTCGGCATTCTCTCAATATGCTCTCTCCATTCATTTCTATAATTTATTATTTTTTCTTCTAAAGAACTCATTTCTAAATCTTCTCTTATTTTTTCATTTGGAATTTTATCTTAAAGAGTACATCCCTTTACTACTCTTAAAAATCTCATTTCGGCAGCCTGTATCTTGTTTTTGTCCATGTGTCAGAACCAAAAAGCAAAGCAGGCACAGCCATTACTTTATAAAATTTCATCCGTATTTCTTTTCTGGTTTTAGTTATCAGGCTTCTATTTATTATGCCGCATATTCGTTGAAACATTGGTAATTTATTTTTAAAATCATTTTCATATTTATAACTGACATATGTTCCCAAATATTTAAAACCCGTAACTTGCAAGATAATATCATCAATTACTATTTTGGTTCTAACAGTGTATTTACCTCGAAACGCCATTGTTTTTGTTTCCTTTGTGGAAATTTTGAAATTATAATTCTTACATAACTTCCGTAAAATATATACTGCTCTTTGCAGCTCGTCTTCAGTTTTACTTATAATTATTTGGTCATCCGCAAATAGCATCGTCTTAAGAATAAAATTTGGTGCAAGATGAATGCCTCCGTTAATCTTAAACATCCACTCTCTAATCAGATCATCTATATAAATTATGAATAAGATAGAAGACAAACTACAACCCTGTCTTACACCTTGAGTTGTATGTATCCATTTACTATACATTCCATTTCCAATATGTATGCTGATTGTTCTATCCTTATATATATATATATATATATATATATATATATATATATATATATATATATATTTTAGAACTTTAATGAGATGATTTGGGTAGCCTCTTCGAGTCATGGTTTCCCACAATTTTTTCCTATTTACACGATCAAACTCTTTTTCATAATCAATAAACGTTATATGTGTTTCCAGATTAAATTCTCTTCTTTTTTCTATTATCTGCTTATCTGTAAAGGTAGCATCTGTACAGGATCGTCCTTTTCTAAAACCATTTTGTTCTTCTAAATGTAGAACATCTGTAATGGTTTGTAACCTTTTACTTAAGATTCTTGCATATAATTTATATCCTGTGTTTAAAATACTTATTCCCCTATCATTCTCACATCTGTTTTGAGCAGCTTTCTTAAAAATAGATATAATTCGAGCATGTATCCAGGATCTTGGGATTTGGCAACAACTATTAATTTAATTCAAAATTCTTTAGTATCGGTCCATCATATTTCAATAATTCTGTGTAGGCTTAAGTATGGAAAGATAGAGTCAGACTGAAAAATTGAATGCCATAGCCGGGATTTGAACCACGGATCTTCTGGTTGTCGTTGAGCCGCTCTAACCATTGAGCTACTATGGCCAACGTGCCGACATGACATTAAATTCTCCAACTGGCTCGTGTTATTCCTGGTAAATCACTTAGGATTTCTCGTAAAACACTGAAGAACAAGAAAGAACAATTAATTTCCACTGATTGACCTAATAGTGGTTACTAACTATAAAGTCCGGGCCTTAAAGTACTTACATGTAAGTCGCCATTAAGGTAGTTGTCTCATGTGTTTATGAGAATTCCTAAGTGGTTAAATTGGAGCATTTTACTGGAGCATTATTATGTTATCAAAATAGATTAATTATGAATATAATAACATCTTACAATGGTTTGATATAGCGTATTAAAAGTTTATTGCACTGTTTGTTTTACGTTCTTAGTATTTATTAAAAGTCAAAGCTGTCAGAAAAAAAGAACTGTAGAATTATGGATTTTAACAGCTACATTACCTCAAAAAAGGAGAATGTCTTAACATTTTTGTGCTCTTTCTTGCCGCAACCTTATTTTTCTTCCTCGTCGGAAGGTTTTATTTGCCTGGGCCGGCTTGCTTGAATGGTTAACGCCGGGCGTTAATTAATGCAAATCAAGATGGCACGAAATCACACGATGCCAAGGTCAAGCCTGTAACGCTGTCTCTTCTTACCTGTCTGTCCCTGCGTTAAACTTCAAGGTGCATTTTAAACGCCGAACATATATGCCCTATAGGTACGTAATTGTACAATAACTGGGGGATCATAAATTGCTTAACAGAGTGAGGGATGGGGGGGGGGGGGTTCGATAAGAAATTCCGCTAGACTCTAAATGTACTGCACTGAAATCGGATTAGAACTTATACGAATCATCTGGCAACGCTTTTTAGGCAAATATGAATGAAATATCCTAGATAAAACTAAAGTCTGTATTAATAAGATGCTTTATATTAACTCTTAAGAGTATAACCTCATACAATAGCTTAGAATAACGCAAAGCCAATCATCGCCAAAAAACATTTACATTTGCAGCAATGGGAGCGATTCTCTCGTATGACTACACAGATTTTCTTTTTAAAAAAAAACAACAACAACTTACGTAAGTTTGGTAACTGTGAGGGCCCCAACTATTTTATTTTTTATTTATTCTCTGCAATCATCAGTTGCCACTTAATGTGCGTTAAAGTACTTGTTAATAAAACTAAATTGATAGCAAAACTGTGTTCTAAAATTCGTTATAAATGGCAACACTTGCATTTGTTATGTTTAGCTGGGTATATATCGCCAACAATGTGCAGGTATCCAGAAGAGGCTAATTTTTTATACTTTTATTTTCAGTGAGTGAATTAGGAATGTCCTATGGTCCATAGGTAACTAATTGCTATTACGAACTGAGGGTTACAGAAATAATTATGCAATATTAGTGAGTTCGCTTCCACTGGTATTATACTTTGTTAATACTTGGTTTTCCAAAGTTACTCGTTGTTGCTAAACCATACCGTATCGGAAATATATTTTTCCTAAACTTTCATCTAGAACGGAGTGTCCCTCTAAGAATCTTAAATGTTCAAGGGGAGCCCCGAAGAAAAATGAATAAATAAATATTAATGGTTTGATGCACGAACGTGCTGTATGTCAGTTCAGCGGGCCTTGCCAGGGGCAGTATCCTGACAAGAGAAATGTACGGTATGCATGACGCAAAGTTGCACCATTTTTGCGGGAATTCAAAATTTTACGAAATACAGAAATATTGAAGTAAATTAAAGTGGCTATAAAAATAATTTATTACAAATTTCAACTTAATAGAAATAACTCATATACTGGCTCCAGAAAGCACTGTTAAAATTATCGACAGCCAAGTTTACGGACAGAAAACTCTGATTTTAATCTGCAGAAGACGTTACAGAACTTCTGCAGAAGTTACAGGAACTTTACAAATTTGTCATGTTATTTTAAAAAATATTTTATATGCATTTAATGAAGCAAGGTTTACATAAAGCACTAGTTTATATTTAAACTACTGCAGAATAAATGTATAATGTAAAAACTGTTAATGAGAATTCAGTAAATAAATTTCATAGTTCCGAAATATGCATGCATTTTCTCGGAGAAAAAACACGTTTTCACCTCAACGTCGTGTGAAACTTGAAGGCGATGAAAGGAGTGCTGGGAGGCTGAGAACAGCTCGAGATGTGCTTGAGATTAGATATTTGTGGCCAGAGTCAAACTACTTTTGTTTATAAGCATTGCGCAGAATTCTACGCGGAACGTAATTGTATGTTCCTGGAACAGTCTGTGTTAAGAGCATTCTGAAGTCTGTTTTTAAGCCTTTATAGGTTTGACCTGTTCACAGTACCCATTATTGTGCCACATAGTTGTATAGCAAAAATTATTTTGCAACTGAAAATGTTGAGCAAGAATTGCTTGCAAATTTCATACGCATTTTTTTTCACAACTTTTTCAAAACCAGAGTAATTTTTGTAGCACATTGGACCAAGAATGCTAAAACTGCTTCAGGGTAAATGATTCTATAGGTACACGCAAAATTAATCACGCAATCCTAAAAATTGCTTCAAATTAACCTACAAGGTTTCAGCATGTGGAGATAGTATTCAAATGTTTATTTGTGATAGCAAATTCTAGCTTTGGAAGGAAAGAAAGGAACGAAAGAGCAAAAATCGCAAACTTCCGGGCCGTTATGTCACGTTTTGGAAAGAGGTCTTGCAAGACGGAATATTTCCAAAACGGCTAACGCTGCACAAAAAAGGACCATATTGCATATATATTGATCAGTTCTATACCTACGTTTTTCCGTAGTGCGTGCATTTTTGTCTTTATTTGAAGTTCCTAGTTGACGTGCAATTAGTTTTAAATTATTTTCACTTATCTCCCCGTGTTCTTTATGAAATCACTATACAATTTTTTAGATTATTTTTTATATTATTTTAAATTTGTACAGCGCCGGCTATTTCCAATAACGGATGGAATTTCTCCTGTTACTCTTGGAACTTATTAACTTCCTTAGCTCCCCAGCGACATCCTCCAAGTTCTGAAAATCATGCTGTATAGCCTATAAGTAGATGCCATTTTTTGGTGATGAAAAATCATTCGGAATGGCCAAGTAATGGTTTAAATAATTACAGTAGGTATAATTTTAAAACTTTGTATCTTATTTTTGTTCCCATGTTATTTAATATAAAAGTTACAGCAGTTTCAGATATCTGTACCAGAAACCCGTAACATTTGCATAGAACGAAATTTAAGGTGAAGCTGGTGAATATGAAGATTCCATCACCCAGGTCACCAAGTTAACCTTTTTTTAAGGCACATAGGCTGTGACCATCAAGAAAAACAGTCCTGTTTAGTAAATATTGATTTACTGATTTCTAATGTTAGCAATATTTGCTCTCTATGTAATTAGCGTACACATTTGATTACAACAGAAGTACGTACAAAGGAAATAAATCAAAACTTTGTTATTTTCATACAGGTTATCGGAGGTTTTTGACATATACAGAACTAGAACAGGGTTAATCAGAACATTCTTTAAAAAAAAAAAAAAAAAAAACGCACACACATAGTGTTATCATTCATATTGTTATAGTACACAGGATCAGGTGGAATGGGCTTCCTGGAATTAGGTATTCCTTTTTGCGTTAGAAGAGGCTGCTGGGGCCCCCTTCCTCCCTGGGAGTTGTCTCCTCTCTCCTGAGACCCCCATGGTTGTAAGTGCCTAAGCAGGACTAGCCAACGACTATGTCGAAATCGTTAGGGATACCGCCCTTTCTAGCACACATAGTTGTCCTGCGGGTTTCTCCTCCTGCCTTACTGTCAGGCATCACGTTGAATGGTCTATATTCTTCATGTACCTACTGAAGCCCTCCTTTCTCTACTTCTATGCGTGCCCTTTTGAAACTCAAGTATTATTCTTATCTTTGAATTTAGTGGCTGAAGCAGTTACCTATGGAACTTATTTGGCTTGACAAAGATGTCATTTGATGGGAACCACTTTAGTTTTTTGGTTTGGATAAATAACTGTTCTGAAGCTTGATAGACACATATGGTAAAAGAATTTTATGAGAATGATATCTAAATTCACTTAAATATTTCTCGAGTAGCTGATGCAAGTTTAATATCTTTAGGTCACAAGTGACAACGAGTTCCCAATTCATAGAGCTATTTCGCTTTTAAATGTCCATTATTCACTTCTCATAGACTCCATAATTAAGATGTTACTGTCGTATGGTCTGCATTGCTTCACTTCTTATGCTGTTTTATTTTCTAATACCTACCTTTTGAACAGTGTAATACCACAATATTTTTAAGTTGTGTATGGAAAGTGCCATCTTTTGAAAATGAATAAAGAACTTTTTACCTATGCATTATTGTACAAATTATGATGTTAAGTTATAAGATCCACAAGTCCCAAGATTCGACATTCTTTCCTTATTTCACTGTATATACTGGTTATACTTGGACGTTAATTTGTCTTTATGTCTTAAAATCCCAAATTTTAATCCTTTCCCTGCTTCTTATACTTGATTGGTCTGGTATTAATCATGATATTACTGTTGTTGAGGGTTATAAAGCATCACTATGTAGCCTCGGACAACATTCATATTAACATTATTCGTAGTTTTAATGGGTACAACAATCAAGTGTGAAGAAAAAGCAGGTACATTGAATATCACCTTTCTCTGTAAAGGTGGTGTATATTTGCCATAATATTTTAGATGGCGATATAGGTAAATTACGCTGGTATGGGTGGAGTATCTGCTTTTCCTTTGGCTTTCTCGGAACTTGGAAGTCAAGACTGTTTTGCAATATTGTATGTAACGTTGAATCTTCCAGGAGCAGAGGGCAATTTCAGTGAAGTGAACATGAACCTGTTATAAGCAATGCTCAAATGGCTGCCATTACTGATAGGCTTTGAGGGATCAAAGTTGTCCATGGGATTGGTTACCGAGAAAAAGTAAGGGCACCTCTTAATGTTGGCACAATGACCGCCTGCCCATTGTTCTCACCCCCCTGTTGAGACAGCTGTCATTGGGGTGCCCTTCCCCCCGCTGGCCTGCCAGTCAAGTAGATCCGCCCCTAACAGCGGCCCTTTTCGGACAGACTACTTGCTCCACCCCGCAATTATATAGTGGCTACCGCCTCTCCCCTGACTTACATAGCCGTTAATTCCTTCAGCATCTTGGCTTCCGGTGGTCACTGAGTGTTTACTGCTTCCCCTTCGTCATCCTCCCTGGGTCGCTCCTACTACATCAACAGGTGTCTCATCCTTCTTGCTATCCATTTCGTTACGTGTGTTGGTACCAGTGATCACGGATACCCTGTTTGGAGCGTTAACTACGTAGGCAGTCTTACACTTATAAATCAAATTTCAGGTATAGCATCAAAGGTAGTGGGGGGGGGGGTAGTGGGGGGTAGTCTGCACGTACCAGGAGAAAATAAGTCTGCGTATATAATATATAGTTTAAAGAAAAGGTTGGGAATATGACGTTCTGGATATAAGAGATTGAGAAAATACTGTCTAATAAAATTATTAGCTGGCTTTTATATAAAACAGATAAAGATTTCCATTCACAGCCACTAAGGATTCACACTTTATTCTATTCTAAGTCACTTGATGGAGAATTAATTCTAATCTTGCAAAATAAAGACAGCTAAGATTCATGGTCATTTTTACCTTGTTTTATACCTAGCTCTTCTGTAAATTGTTTCTACAAAATCGTTTTATTTCTAATAGGGATGGTTGCTCGATACTTGCGAGAGCTCGATGCTTGCATGGTATCGAACATCGAACGATACTTCACAAAACTTGCTCGTACTTTTTCGATACTTCGTTGATGGTTCTGCAGTTTTTATTATATTTTATAATCACAAAATATTATTGCTGCAACCAGAACATTGCAAAGCCCGAGAAATTCCCAGATATGTGGTACCTGCACAGTAACACTGTGCACGAAAATAATCTTATGTTAAATTCAGTTCCAGTTATCAGTTCCCAAGAAAACATCACTACATATCACAACGATAATTTGTCACCTATTTCCAGAATTAAAAGAGTCCTGCAACAATTAGATATTCCCGAAAGAGTTTTTAGCACAGCAGGTTTCACATGTGACAGAAAAAGGAGAGATTTGACCCCGAAAGAGTGAGATTGCTAGTATTTTTGGCAAAAACTTATTAAATGTCTAATGTAGTGTTTAAAAATAAGAACACCAATGATTTTAAGTTCGTTCTCATTAAATATGTGCACCTATGTAATTTATTGGCATTGCACAGTTTTCCAACGTTCTATTTTGTATTGAAACTTGAAGTAGAAATGACGGTATCGAGTATCGGGTATCTTGGAAAATATCTATAGTGTATCGATATCGAGAATCGAGTATAGAGAAAAACTGGTATCGGTCCTTCCATAATTTATATGATTTTGTTTTATATACAAAGGGATACTAAAATATTCATATGCTAGCGTTTGAATTCAATACTTTTACTATGACATCATGAGAAATAGTTAAAACTGACGAAAGTAATGAAAAATGAAACAATTGCCAAGAAATATTTTAAAAATAGCGGATGCTACGAAAATTTATTTTAATTAAATTGTGCAATTTAACGAGATGTGTGTATCTGTCTATTCTTATGGTTTACAAAATTAATTTCGAATAAAGAGGTATTAAATAATGCGTCTTGTTGCTTTTAGCTTTAACAAAAATTAACCGAATTATTTTACACATAAGCGGTAGAGTCTGTTTAGTTAACTCATGTGCACGTCGGCCGCTGCCTTTGACGAACCCTTATAATCGTTTTACAACACGGACCCTCCTCCCAGATCTTTCTGCAAGCTTGCCACCTTTTTCGATACGTCATGGGTATCGAACGAGGTTTCGTCTAAATAAATTATCTTATGTCCATTACTGCAAAACTTCCTTAGTTTTGACTATATATATCGCCAAGCTACAATTCTACTGGATTCCATAATAACCCTTTGTCTTATTCAAAGTGCGGTATTTGAAACCCAGCTCCTTTAGGAGACCGCGCAAAATGCAGTGTCCATAAGGAAAATCACAAATTTCTTGCAAATGTGCAACAATTTCGTCTAATGTGAGCGCTCTCTCTTTTGCATAGAATCTATAAATTTCTCGACGAATTAAATCGCATGTGAAATTATCTACTTTAGAGAAACGTTTCCTTTTGTTTTCACTCTTGAGCGGCGTCTTTGGTATTCCTTTCGTCACAATATTTCTTACTGTATTTCTGTGAATACCCAGAATTTATGATCAGGTTCATTGCACGACCCCTTACCAAGATTATTTGTCAGCACATATTTATATGTGTTCAAAACAAGCACATGAATTTGCTTAGAAGCAGTTCCCGTTATAACTTTGTTTTTGAGGCTTTTCCAGTATAATAACTCGGCCCAGTTATTCACACTATTGTCATTACTTTGATTATTTTCACTTGACTGAAAGTATTCTACTGCATTTACCACTGCATTTCCCTCCCACGGTCTCCACATCGTGACACACAACGAATTTCTGCACGTAATGAAACAGATCAACTGGAAGTTGGAACTTTGACAACTGAGACTCCACGGGGAGTAGACATGCGACTGCCACTTCGAGAAAAGGGTTGCTATTGGTCCTCAACGACAGTGTTACCTTTCTGAAGTGTGGAGATAGATTTATGACGGCGGAGGGTAGTTTCCTTTGAGTGGCAAAATGCACTCACGTTCACTAGACAGACTCTAGGTTGGATACGTTCATTTCGTATCCTAGGACGTTTCTGAACTTAAATAACCAAGTCATTTATCCGACTTGACCTTTTTGAGTTACACTCTTCATGTAAACTACATATAAACGACCACGCATGTGCGTTATCGATTATAGTAACATTTGGAAATTTTAATATTAATATATAACGTTAATAAATACGCGTGTTATTTGTGTGCTGGTCTAGCTATAACATCAGTAATGAAGACATGAATAGTTGGAAATGAGCAGGTAACACCTGCAGCTGCGCCTCAAGCGGATAAATCTAACAAACTGTTCGGGGCCCAAAGCAGGTTCTGTCCACCAGTGATGGAGAAAACTCAGGACTTGGCGTGACATTTCAGTTCTTACGTAAACCTAGTAGTGCGATCGTAATACAAACTGGAATGACCGGACCACTTCTGCAAAGGTTCACTTGCTCTGAAATCGGGTCATTTTAATTCTATAGCTATCTGGAAGAGACACCTCTCCAGAGAAAAGGTGACCTTCAGGTTGCGTGTTTACATCTATAAATTTTGTTTGTACTGTTCAAGCGCCATTAAGTTGGTGCAATCTTACAGATTTACATTAAAGTATAAACATGATATTTAACAGTCGCTTGCATTTCTCTTAGATTATAGATACCTATAGCAATTTTACCGATAATTCCTGTAATGGATTATACCAACCAAATGTGTACTGTAGATATGACGAAAATTGTTATTTCTTCAGTAACATTCCAACAGTTTCAGTTCTAAAACGATACTCAGTTCCAAATAACCGTTTCAAAGAGCGCACCCACTTAATCGTGACAGCAAGATGCACTTACTGCACTTGCCTAACTTAGGTCATTCGTCATTCTTCGTTCCGCCCCTAATGCCCGATTTCACCAACAGATGTTAATATCGACGTTAACAAACACGTGTTAAAGCCAAGAGACTTGTAAATATTACAGCTATAGAAGGCTATGGATGAGTCGTATTATTTTCTGAACGTACTGCGATGCACTTTTGTTTTTATTTTCGTCTGCATCGCAGTCTGCACACAGCTAAAAATGGCGGATAAACAACATCGTAAACAAAAGCCGTGAATCAAATTTCTCATGGATGGAGAAAGAATTGTTAATTGAATTGGTGACGAAGTATAACGATATCGTGGAAAATATGACGGATGTGGTGAATCTAAATGAGAAAGATGTCACGTGGGAAAAATTGGAAACGTTCTAATGCTTGTGTCATTACTAGAAACACGAAACGTATTACGTACATTTAAAACGAGGTGCGAAGAAGTACAAGTGACGAGTGACTTGAACGTTTCAAGACGGAATGTGGACAGTTTATTATCCACAGAATTTAGTGAATTATAAAATCGCAAAGTTATTAATACTTGATGCAAAGGCGAGATCGGCATATTCTTTTCGATGCATTTTCTAACTCAGTAGTACGTAAATTGAAAACGAGGAGCGGACAAGTGACGAGTGACTTGAACGTTTCAAGATGGGTGGTAGTGTATTATCCACATAATTCAGTTAGTTATAAAATCTCATACCTAATTATTAATACTTGAAGCAAAGTCGAGATTGGCATATTCCTGCCGATGCATGTTCTAACTCAGTATTACGTAAATTTAAAACGAGAAGCGAAAGACAAGTGACGAGGACTTGAACATTTCAAGACGGGAGGTGGACAGTTTATTATCCATATAATTCAGTGAATTATAAAATCGCAAAATTATTAATACTTGAAGCAAAGTCGAGATCGGCATATTCCTTTTGATGCATGTTCTAACCTCTCTTGTACTTCCGCAGTAGCCTTCATAGCAAATTGTTTGAACAGTCTATAACTCTGTAGAAAATGTTCTTCTGATAGTTCCGCAAAATATTTTCTCCTCATAGGCCGTACTCTATTACGAAAGTCATTTAGACAGTCTCAAACATAGCAAATCGACAACAACAGCTGAGTTCACGCCCTCCATCTTGACTATTTACAATTGTTAAGCACTTAACATCAGAAATTTGTCTTGTTAGTTTAACAATATATTTAACGCGAGTGTTAAGCTAACACTTGTTGAGGAAATGCAATTTTTGTTATAAATATTGTTAAACCCGTCTATATCTTACTCCCTTCTGGATCAAGACGATATACCGCAGATTCTAGAATGAACAGATATTAACAAATTAATGGAGTCTGTGAATAATACCTAAATCATTCCTCTGTTGGAAAAACTGATATAGGATGTTGTATTGTGATATAGTATTAATAATATATGCAGTACATAATAGTTTGCTGTTAATGTAGATGTGCTTTCATTTCATCATCACATTGTTTTATATTATTTTCATTTCCCCTTAGCACACTTGCAGGATTTGATTATGAAATGAATTAATAAACGCATAGTAAGGATTTTGTACACATACAATATAATTTTCTAGGCGGTTGTTTTTGGGCGTTATGATGCATGCTGACACTTATATCCGTGGAAAAACACAAAGGAAACCGATCTTTCATAGTTATTGTATGTTGCATATGTTGTTCAAGCTACGAAAATATTTTTTATGTGTTTCATTTTTTATGTGTTTTTGGATTAGTTTACATTCTAAACTGCGCATTGCTATATATTTCCGGAGAGGAATGAAATACGTGATAACGTTACTAAATATGTTACTGCATTCAATTTATTCATGGTTGCTGCAATCATTTATTAGTGTGTGTTTTGAATGACATTTATGCCAAACAGTAACAAAAACATAGAAAACAGAAAACAAATATTGATAAGTTAATGTGAATTTTGTATGAAGGCTGTTTATTTTTTTACATATGTAAATTAATAGTTTAGTGATATCAAATTAAAGTTTCGTAGTAATTTTAGTGTTTATTATTATGTATAGTTCAAAGAGCATTTAACATATTCTCTCCTCACAGATTAGATACCCGGTAATACATTTAATCAATCGTAAAACTAATCCTTGTTTCATATAAGCTTGCCCCGTATCTCTTAACGGTCACGTGACCTTATCACCTCTCATTGGATGCTGTTGTGGTACAGACTGTTGTGCGGTAAAAATTAGTTCGTTATTTAACATGGTGAAGCAACACCATATCTTTGCGTGTAGAGTGAAACATACACAGTTTAAATTGTACCTATGGGAACATGTCTATTTATCAAGCTACTTTCAGCAGCAGTTCTATGTCAGCTGAAAACACGATAACTTAACATTTAATTTCATTATTTGCATAGATGTATCTATTCTGTACATATTGCGAGGTACTTAATTTACTTTTCTGTTTTATTTTCAGGCTGGATCGAGCGTCAGTTTTCCGGATGGAAGAATCCGCAGTTCGGAGGCCTCGGGTTCGTGACCTGAACGCACACTTGATCTGCGTTTTGTGCGGTGGCTATTATGTGGACGCCACTACCATCGTAGATTGTCTGCACTCGTGTGAGTGAAACGCATGCATGCATTGTTTGTGTGAACTTGTGCATTGTTTCCTTCCTGGTGCAAGTCCCGCAGCGTAAAACATTAAATTAACACGCTACGCCTACCGTTGCGGTTTAACGGGCCTTTATTGTTTCAGCGTTCTTTTGTGCTTATTATGAGCCACCACGAGATTTGCGTCCCCCGATGCAGAAAAACCGGTAGTGCTCGCACGGCAATAAATCATTAAGCTGCGGCGGCAAAATGAATGGAGAACAATTTAATCCTTTTTAAGACATAGTTACGTTTATATAGACCCCTTTACAGACTTTGGGATATGGTAATAAAATTGCTGTTTCTAATGGAAGGGAGTATCCGAGTACAGGAGGCCATTTTACTGCGGATATTAGCATATTTTTCAGTCCAACTCTCTAATAACTGGGCCAAAAGTGAGCAAAGCCAATCTTGGTTATTGTATGCAATATATTCCCTGCATAAATTAAGCCGTTTTACGTCAGCACAGATATACATTTAGATATATTAAAAAATAAGCAGTATTGCCATAATATTTACTCACAGAATCACCGGTTATACCTCTAAAATCATCTGAGGGGAGCAATACCTATTCTAGAATCGTTATTTTCTTATTTTCATAGATTCTAATATTTCAAACATTGCATATGGTTACTCTTTTTCTGAAATACTAAAGACGGAAAAATGTTTACTGTCATAATTAACATAACATTGTTATGGAAGGATACTCAAAACTGGTCTCCAGAAATTCGCTCATTACAAATTTCGTTACCGGTTTCAAATTTAAGTAAGAAAATGGCCGTTCCAGTGTAAATATTCTATGCTTCAACAGCTTTGGTGTACTTAACAAATAAATTAAGCTTTTTCGTTAGACATTATCTCTGTAATGAAAGTTCAAAGTATCTTGTACTAAGGAAGGAAACTTACATTATTATAAAGTGCCAACTTCCCTCTAAAGTAGTTAAGGGAGCCAACAATAAACGAAATAGGAAACAGTGCAGAGTGACACAGTACGAGTCTTTCTCGAGGGATGTTTTGGTTATTTGGGCTAAATCCAAATAACCAAAGTCATATGCACATTTGAGCCACTTGGACTATCCATCTTGGCCCAAATCTTTGTTTAAGATAATCTAGATCAGCGGTGGTCACAACCAGGCCCGGAGCCGTATGCGCCTCTTGAGTCAGTCACGTGCGGCTTTTGACACCAAGGTTAGAGTAAGATTAATTACTATTATTAATGAAAATTAACAACATATCAAGGCCGGCGAAAATAAGCAAATCTTTCCCTAAATTTAATGACCCCCAGTGCTTGTTAGATTTGGCTTCATTTCAGCGATGTGGTTCAGCATCGACAAACGTTAAACATATCTTTACAAGGAAGACAAAAACATTTTTGATTTGTTCCGAGGTGTATTTAGCCTTCATAGCAAGTTAAAACTTCAAACTAAAACATTTGCGGAAAGCCTTCCTGACGTTCAGATGGAAACTGAAAATTAATTGAGTAACATGTCGGACCTTGCCGAAGAAATCAACGCCAGATTTAATGATTTAACATCATTTAAACCTTCATTTTCATTCCTGGAATATTCTTTGCTGTTGATGTTGCGGACGATGGCTGTCCGGTTTCATCACCAAATAACAAAGGTTACAGCACTCTAGAGTTGGAGTTAATAGAACTGTAAGAGGACGAAGGACTAAAAAGACGCAAACGAAGGGGCGTTTCTACCATAGAATTTTGGAGGAATGTTTAAGAAAAGCTGCCCACTAACAAGAGGGTGTGCTAAATGACGTATTTCAATCTTTGGGACTACTTATTTGTGTGAATCAGTGTACTAAACACTTAAATTTGTTAAATATAAATATAAATCTGAACTGACGGATGAACATTTAAGTGCATTTGTGCGAAATGCGCTTCCCAGTTATCAGCCAAATATTTTAAAAACTAGCACACAAAAAAAAAAAAAAAAAACACTCGAAAAAACATCTCAAAAGTAGAATATCATTCCTGTTTATGTACCTGAACAATGATGTTCTGTGTGCAAAAAAATATATATGTTCCTTCATTTGCTATAAAATGAAGTGTTCTTCATTATATAAACCATTTTATAAAATCTCTTACAATGTGGCTGGCTTCGAATTAGCTTCATAAATTTGCAGCTCCCAAAATTAAGTTTAGTGGCCACCCCTGATAGGTATAGATGGACAAGTGTAAAACGAGCTGGTGCACTATCAGGTTGACATCACGTTTATTGATGAATGTCCAGTGATTCAGTTTCCAAACATTTTCATAACTCAGATAGAAACTTTAAATATATTTGATGTATAAGCTCTCTAGAGTACAAGGATTATCTTCTTGTACTCTGGTTATTATTCAAAAGCTGTATAAGTGCACTCATTCCCTCTGCATATTTTTCAAGGCTAATAGAAAGAATATAGCTGCCATATTCACAATTAGATTTTACTATATTAGAATATTTTTATTGTAAATATGGCTGCTTTTTGTGTGGAGATGACTTGAGCGTGTTTTATGGTATGTTACAGTTTGTCGGAGCTGCATTGTACGACACCTGGAAACCAGCAAATTCTGCCCCATCTGCGATGTCCAAGTACACAAGGCGAAACCTTTGCACAGCATTCGGTAAGTTTATTTTTAAAGCGTCTTTTTCTGTAAAGTAATATTGTGTGGATTTTGTAAATATTAATCTAAGTTTTGTTTTAATTTCCCACTCCGTATAAAATGATTGTTTCAACAGCAACCGGTATCCAGCCTGTTCATCTGTTAGACCACTTGCGACATTCGATTTCTCTTTAAAGAGTTTGCTACAGCGCAATGCAGGTAAGTCGTCGTTGTCATCATCGTAATGATCATCACCACGACCTCCATTCAAGATCTCTTCCAGTTATATGGATCTCCAACATCCTACCCATGAGAGAGAAGTCTTAATATTTCTTTAGTAATGTTGCGTGACTGATATTTGCAAACGATGCCGCTAGTTATTTTTCTTTCCTGCTTTTTTCTGTTGTTGTACAGATCTAAATGTAATATAACATTAATATTAGTTATATTATTACTAAAAAAGTTTAATTCCAGAGTGATAAAAACCTCGCTGTTTCTGTAACTAAGTTTCCCAAACAGCAAGCCATTAAAAGTTGTGCTTCTTTTAGTCTCTTTTCATGAAAGCTTTCCAATTGGGACTTATTCACATTTTGAAGAATCTCTTACCTCTATTCATAACTGCTATTAAATTCTGAAGAGCGGAATATACGTAGTAATTTGTTCTGTAGTATTACGTATGTTTATCAAGATGTTAGCCCTTACTAGAGATTTTTCTTCATTCTTTCTTTTCAAAAATTCAAGTGAGTTTTGTTAATAGTTTCCTGAACGCTTACATCGTGGTATTTGCTAAGACTATGGAACATTAAGTAAAAGTGGAATAAATAACAATAACCAACACCAAGAGGAAGTGATAACTTATATTTTATGTAAAATTCGAAGAAGGTAAATCATTTATTCATTCATTCATGCTGAGACCAGTTCCTAATGAAACGTTTAATAAAGTGTAGTAAAACACTAAAATAATAGAGTTATTTTATATAATTTTATTTCATAGAGTTTATTGCACACCATTGTCATATCCTGATACGGCGTGCTATGTTATTCAAGAAAGTTTTTTCCCCTTTAGTTTGCAAATCACAACCCCCTCCCCTATTGCTAGGATTACTGTATTTTTACACCTTTCGGTTACAACATATACAGCGTGTTGTGCGTACGGACATTCCCTACTCAAGGAGGGGCGGGGAGAACTCTACCAGAAGGTAAAATACATTCTTAAGTGTTAAGTTTGCAGAGAATAGGTAGCATAAAGCGATCTTCAAATCCGTACACTACAGTTTTCCGGAAAATGCTTTTAAATTATATTTGCCTCCTTAGTATGCATAAAAGGCTATGCAGATTGTATGAGAATGGTGTTTATTTTCTATAAATAACATATGGTATATATTTGTATAACAGTGTTAATTTTAAGTGATGAAAATTAATCATTTCTTCTCACAAGCCGATTTTGGAGTGATAGAGTCGACATGAAAAATTCAGTGCCACGGCCGGGATTTAAACCACGGATCTACGTCCAGTCGCTCTTACCTATTGCGTTGCCATGACCAACTTGTCGTGACATTAAATTCTCCAATTGACTCATACATTTCCCCGACTCTATCAATCCAAAATCTTAGCATATAAACGGGTAGTGTGATGAAATGGTTAATTTCCAACAATTAACTTAAATAATAGGAGTTAAATGATGAAGCCTGGGACTCAAGTACTTACAATAGTAAGTCACCACAAACGGTGTACCTGTCTCGGATGAAGAGAACCCCTAGTGGTCTACCGGGAAATATACGAGTCAAATGGAGAATTTAAAGTTATGACAGCAAATTGGCCATGTTAACTCAATGGGTAAGAGCGACAGTAGATCCGTGGTTCAAATCCCGGCCGTGGCATTGAATTTTTCATGTCGACTCTATCAACAGTTAATTGTTTAGCGCAACGCTACAAGGAATTAATTTTGGCATGAATGAATGACTTTAATTAAAGGATATTAATGCAACTTTTATGTTTAACATTTATAGAGTTCGGAAAGCAATAAATTAACCTCCTTTAATATTTTATTTCACGGATTCAGTACACGAAAACTCCACAAAAATTAAGCCCGTCTAATTTCAAACAATCCGAAACTTACCTCTCTATAGGAAATAAATTCTAAGCTGCACATCATTTATGCTCGAAGTACCACTTGTTGCATTTTATAAATATGTACAAAACTTGTTTAGTTTATATTGATAAAATTGGGGAAATAATCTTAAAATGTGCGAACTTATTGGTCGAAATGTTAAAAAAAAGTTTGTGTTTTACATTTTCCAATTATCTGCAAATTATTATATTATCCCCATTTTATGGTAATTAGTGTATGTTCAAAGTAGTAATTTTTTAAGTATTCTAGTATTCATAGTACAGATTGCCAAAATGTGGATGCTTACAAATAATTTTGAAATGTTTGTGCTCTACAGGCCGGATCGAACGCTGCAGACGCTGGTGTACAAGATGGTGCCATGTCTATACCAGGCAGAAGTGCAACGTCGTCGAGAGTTCTTCGCCAAGAACGGCGTGACTGCGGTGACTCCAGAACAGAGCGGTCTCGACGATGGCTTCTTCTCTCCAGACGACAGCATCAGCCTCTCACTGGAGTATTACGATAGGTTCGATTTACAGATATTATCCTCATTAAATACAAACTTAGGTTTACCTAAGCATAACTATTTTCTACGAGTATCATTTTAAGTTAGATAGCCCTTGACTTACATATATCTGGTAAACATATGAACATGACCATAGGATACTGTGGCTCATTTACAAGAAAGCTCAGCAAGCTTCGCTTATAAACGTTGTTCAGGGATGCTATTACTATTTCTTCATGTTATCCTCTGTCCAGTAGTTAGGCTCAGGTTTCAAGAAATACGTTTTCACGCTTTCCCTTATTCCCCTTCCCTTTCCTGATGCGATTGGTCAGACTGTAACATGCGCTCTCATCTATCCTCACTGAGAACTCAAAGGTAGAGACGGGCCGATAACAGTTTTTTTCGATACTCGATTCTCGGATACGATATACAATATTTTCCACGATACTTCGATACTCAGTAACAATTCTACTTCTCGTTTCAATACAAATTGAATGTTGGGAGAACTGTGTAATGCCAATAAAAGTAAATAGCTGCACATATTCAACGACGCAAAACTTAAAAGCATCAGTGTTCCTATTTTTAAACTTTACATTAGATATTTAAAACCAAAACAGTCCACATTTGTAAGTTTTTGTTAAAAATACCAGCAAATTAACTCTTTTGTGGTCAAGTCTACTTCTTTTTGTCATGAGTCTTGCTGTATTTAATAGTATTTCAGAGAAAACTGTTGCAGGTTAAATTCACAGTTATTAAATCACGTTCTTTTAAGTTTTGGAGATGTTGTTTTCCAGTAATCCAGTGCACTATTATGTGTTTCAAATGGGAAGGTGTTTGTCCTTGAGCGCTACTAGGTGAGCAACCAATGGGAGTCCTGCGGTGTTGTCGTATTGCATTCCCGCTAAGTGGTGTGTGAGGAGCGCCAACCTAATCAATCTGTATGAACTACTATTCGCGCTAAGACAAAAATGCAGATTTCGCCAAAACTGATCCGTGTGGAATGTAGAGAGTAATGTATCTAACATAACCATGAAAACCCCATATTTTTAGCTCAAATAGTTTTTGTAATACAAATAAATAAACCACTATTACCTGTATTATAACAATAAATCGTGACATAAGCACTGTATGAATATCATTATTGGTTGACATGTATGCGTGTACGTATATTTGTAATTACTCAGAACTGAAACGTAAATGTTTGACGTGACGTGATAAAAGAATTACTTTGTATAATACAATTCGAGCGAGAGAAAACAATTTCTACTGCCCTGACAGAACGTGTCTGGTCACATTATATCTTTGTTTATGAATGGTTCGTAATCTCAGTTCAAAGTGTTTGGTGTGTATGTATGTACATATACTTTTCATTACTCAGAACTGAAATTTCAACTCCTGCATGACGTGATAAAAGAATTACTGTGAATAAATCAAGGTGCTAAATTCGAGAAAGAGCAAACACTTCATTTCCTGTTAGCCTGTGGAATGCTGTATGCTTATGTTTATGAATGAATGATGGATAAGAAGTGTTTATTTACTCTGGAGAGTTCAGATCAATATCATTCAGTTGTTCTTTACACAACAGTAGAGTAAGAGTTAAATAGTGCAATGGCTTCTTGCGGTGAATTTAGTGGCGAGTCAAAAAGGCAATTATTACGAAGTCAGGCTCGAAGTATTGTTTTTAAGGTGTACACGTTCTTCAAAAATTTGGGTAATGAGGAATATAGAAATCAGCTCGATTTCAAAAATGCTCAACGGCTTACTACTGAAGCGTGTGGTGTAGGTAAAACAAGTGTGTCCCGCATTTAGATTAGAAAAACAGGTAATTCATAAACTATAATTATAGCTATAGTATTTAAAAATATACATAATTTTCGAAGATGCTTTTTCCAATTTTGATTTTGGCAACTGCATCATTGTAAAAGTTTGTAAAATATAATTCGCTTACCCATACATCTAGCGCCAAGCAGATGTGCATGTTGTATGAGTGTGCGAGAGAGAGGGAAATATAAAAGGAGTGGGGTAACAAGCTGGCAACGCTGAGTGTGATACGGCATCTAATTAGCTGGACTCCAGAACCCTTCCCATTTGAAATACATAATAGGTATTTTCTTGCATATTGTTACTGTGTAGGTAATTCCTAGCAAGTTCTCGGGCTTTGCTACTGTGCTACTTGCTATAATAATATTTTATGATTTTAAAATAAAATAGAAAATTGCAGCATAAGTACCGAAGTACTCAAAAAGTATTGAGCGCGTTTTCTGAAGTATCGTTCAATGTCGATACCATGCATCATCCAGTATCGAGGTATCCCAAGTATAGAGGACCCATCTCTACTGTAAGATGCTTGTTTTATCCACGTTTTACAGACAGGCTTATTTCCGGGGTTGTAGTTCTGATAAATTATCGGGAGGGGGTATTTGCTTCATCCTATCGCAGCCTTCGCCCTTAATTCACAATGTACGAGGATGGGTAAAAAAGTAATGCCTCCTATTTTTTTTTTCATAAATAAATAAGTTCTGTGAGAACTTTGAATTTGGTGCAATTCCTCAAACCTTCTTCTCCAATCCCTTGCAGTAGTAACTTCCTAAGTCAACAGGTGGCAGCACTGCATCCTCTTGCAACATGGCTGACATCGCCATTCGTATTAGACAGCGTTCTGTGATTGAATTTTGACTGCGGAAGGTGAAACGCCAATTCGCATTCACGAAAGGCTAAAAAATGTGTATTGTGATGCAACGGTGGATGTCAGCACTGTTAGACGATGGGTTCGTCGCTGTAACGAAGTTGAAGGGCAAGCACCATTGGCAGATGAAAAGCGAAGCGGCAGGCCGGTGACTGCAGTGACTCCATGCAACATTCAGCGAGTCGATGACATCATTCGTGGTGATAGCCGGATAACAACAGGTGAATTATGTCGCATTACCTCCCTCAGTAAAGGCAGTGTGATGACGATTATTCAACAACTGGGTTACTCAAAAGTTTGTTCACGTTGGGTACCAAGAATGTAACCACCCAAAACAAAGAAACAAGGAAAACAATAGCCTCCGAACACTTGCAGCGGTTCAATTTGGAGGGAGAGGAGTTTCTGGAAAAAATTGTTACTGGAGACGAAAGGTGGGTTCATTTTTTGAACCTGAATCAAAGAGACAGTCAATGGAATGACATCACACAACGTCATCGAAGAAAAAAAAAATTCAAAACTCAGTGGTCGGCAGGGGAAGTTATGGCGACAGTGTTTTGGGATGCAGAAAGTGTGCTTTTGATTGAATTTTTGGAGCAGGGATGCACAATAAATTCTGTCCAATACATCAGAAATCTCAAAAACCTGAAAGCACGTCTTCTCCGAGTTCGCCCAACAAAAACTATGGCGGGTGTTCTTCTTTTGCATGGCAATGCAAGACCACACACCAGTCGTTACGCCACTGCAGAAATTTAGAAATTGGAATGGCAAGTCTTACCTCACCCCCCCCCCCCATACAGCCCTGACCTGGTACCATTAGACTTCCATCTTTTCGGGTCACTAAAGGAAGCTCATCGTGGGATTCATTTTGAAGATGAGGAGGCTGTGAAAACGTCCGTGCGTCAATGGCTTAGGAAGCAAGACCGTGTGTTTTACCACACTGGAATACATGCCCTAGTTAAAAGGTGGACCAAAACTGTGGAAAAGGACGGAGATTATATTGAATAGTGACAAATTAATCGTGAATATTGTAGTTTTCGAGCTATGTAAATTGGATTCAATTTTCTTGGCAATTAAAAGAACAAAAAAAAAAAAAAAAGAAGGCATTACTTTTTGACCCACCCTACAAAGTTCTCCTATTCCATAGGTTTTCCCTTTCTATTGAGATGCCTTTATTGGTCGCTAGTTTTATCGTAGTCCTGAGGGCTATTTCCTCTTAACCTGGTTCCCAATATTGAACATCTTAAATGGTGATAAGGCACGTACTTTTGAAATCATTTTAAGTACTCTTGTCTCTTTTCGAGGTCACTTCCCCAGAAATACAATGGTTAATATTCTTGATACAACATTCCTTGTAGCAGTATGGGGACATGTTGCTTTTCTTTGACAGCATGAAGTACCAGATAAGCCGTTACTTTCCACAGCAAAGATTTAGCTAACAATACTCGATAACATTCAACTTGGTAGGTATACTTCTGCAAATTCTGTGATAGTTTTCGATATGTATGATGTAACACACACTTTTATCACTGAATTGGTGCATTACCCATTCATTATTGTCGCCGTTGCTTGCTCTCCCAATAACAATGTCTATGGCTGCTCTTGTAAATATTTCTCAAAGTGGCGCCGTATTGTTCATATTAATGTTCTAAGATTAAGGAATTTTGAGTAAACGCGTGCCTCAGCTTAAAAGGCTCAGAAGAAATAATTCTATATCTCTACGGAGTGTTATACTGTTTCTAATCGTAGGCTGAAGAACGTTAAAATGCATTCATTTCGAACTTCAACCTTATTAAGTTCAAAATGGAGTTCCTGTTTCAGGAAATTTGCATTATTTCGTTGTAATAGTTGTTCTTTTTTATTTTCAGTGAGAAGGCAGATGATGCTGAGGACTCAGAGGATGCAGACGTGCCGAATCAAGATGTGAGTAAAATTGCTAATCATATCATTTTCCTAAATGTTGTGAAATCACATACCAACAGATAGAATGCGTGCAGTGTATTAGTTATACCGAGTGTCTCAGAATTAGACTGATAACTTTGGAACAACACTTTTGTGCGCTGATCGATTTAATGTCAAAGCAAATGTTAGAACGCACACCAATTGTGATTAACACAGTGTATCGCCGTGCCATATTCTGTCTTATTCTCGCGAAGACACCACCATTTTTCTGATTTTGCCATTTGCGCATGTTATCGGTGCCACAAGGTCCTCTTCAGATTCAACAGGTCTTTCATACACTACAGCCTTTATGCGCCTCCACAAAAAGAAGTCAAGTGAAGTAAGGTCAGGGAAGCGTGCCACCCAGGCAATGGGTCCACCTCTGCCAATCCAGTAATCGGCACACCATGTGATCCTGGTAATTGACAGCATGTAAACAAAGACACTATTTTGTAGTAAATATTACTGCGTAAGTATTTAGCTTCAAACAGAGGGTGGAACCAGTTGGAAGTAGATGATTTTAAGAAAAAAATGATTAAGCAGCAGAAATGATATATTATCAATACTGATTGTTGTATCCTGGGATTTTTCAAGTTATTAATAGTATTTCATGGAGTCTTTGAATCATAATCAAGTTGTTATTGTGCATAACTGACCCATTAAGGCACGTATGTCAACAGTAGGGATAAATAATTCCAAGGTATTTTAGTTAATTGATGGAAATTAATCATTTCTTCATACTAGCTAAGATTTTTGATAGAGACAACATGAAAAATTCAATGCCATGGCCCGGATTTGAACCACGGATCTCCTGGTTTCCGTCCAGTCGCTCTAATCCATTGAGCTACCATGGCCAAATTACCGTCATGACATTAAATTCTCCATTTGACTCGTATATTTCCCTGGTAAACGACTAGGGGTTCTCGCATTCGAGATAGACCGCTTATGGCGGTTTACTATGAAGAAACGATTAATTTCCATCAATTAACTCATGTATAGTATAATCAGTGTCGCCGCCTGCGGTGCCGTATGTAGTAAAAGCGGGAGTTAAACACTACACATGGCACATTTCTCAGTTCTAGAGCAACTACTGCGGAAACAAATTGTAGCCAAAGATTTTCAGTTAGAATTGGGCTAGTCACTTCCAAAAATTGCAACGATTGCGATATCCTTTGGCTGCATGCATTACGATCAAACGCTAGAAAGACTGCATGATTGCAAATGCCATAAGAAAAACTGTTGCCCCACTTCCTTAATATCAGCTGCAGAACTGTTGCGTATGAGCAGGAGGGATATTTGGATGCGTTTGCAGTACTTTAATATAAGAAATAATGACTAGGAAGTGGACCACCTAACCTGTTGTTCAATATCTATCCGAGACGCCAATTGCGTATTTGGCGTTTCACATCACGCTGACAACTACAGTTTTATGGTCAAAGTACACTCTTGGTTGACCTTTTCTATTTACTTATTTGAGGTATGTTCACAACAAGTCTGGTTTCATCTTTTTTTTTTTTTTTTTTTTTTTTTTTTTTTTTCACTGATGATCTCTAAATAAAGCACTTTATTTTCTTTGCCCACCCTCTTTCCTAACTCTTGATCTTTTCATCCCTTCTGTTTACTCGTTGGTTACAGTACGAGATCCTCTTGTGATGATTGCATTTGTTCCGTTTTGAGTTGAATGGATCATACGAACAGCTGCGGATGACTTCCAAGAGCGGGGAAACAAATGTAAGGTTTCCTCAAATGCCAATTCCTTTCTATATACCATCCCACAGAGTTCCCCTTCTGCAGGTAGGAAGCCTTTAAGCATTATTTCTGAAAACTTTTCCCCAAACGTCTCCGTTGTGACTGAGCCACAAAAGCAAGTTTCGCCCTTTAAATTTATATACTGGGAAGTGTCTTCCACACATCATCCCTGTAATTTATACAGAGGAATTTAACAATCAGAGCTTTTTAATCAAATTTCTACTTTTTTTTTAATTTTTAGTTTTTCTTTGATTTGTTCTTTTTGATTATAAGGTAATTTTGCTGTAGGCATAATCTCGCTGTGTTACTATTACACCACTTGCTCTACCCGTTATAGTCACTCATATTATAGTAAATATATAAAAAGTGAAATATAATTATATAATTATATAGAACATATAAAAAGTGATTCTTGCGATGGTTCACTACTCAGATTTGACAAGAAACAATTCCAAGTTGAGGAATGTGAACAATTTGCCTGTTATATATGCATTTCAGCTTTTATTTTATATATAAGGTAAGTGGAAGTATTGCGACAATTCGATGTCTAGATTTCATTTAAAATGCGCGTTTTGAGGCCCCTGAATCCAAAAGGAACGTTTTCAGAAAAAGGTTTGAGTGTGAACAAGATGCCATTTACCTATCTTGCATTTAAGTTCTACACATTCGAAGGTTCGTCACGATACTAAATTACCATTTGCATATGAAATTTTGATTTTCGCAAATATTCCTCTAACCGTTTTGATTAAAATGCCATATGTTTAGGATATTCTTTTGATAAATATCTTGAATGTTGTACGACTGGCTTTTGAAGTGGTCTTTGCTTTGGATGACTTTTGTATAACTGGTAAACTGTAAGAGATACACAAAATGTTATTCAACAAAAAATCTTGTTTAAGTGTACAGTTTATGGCAGTTTTTTGGTGGGGGTAGGGTAACGAATTTTTAAATATTCCTTCTTATTTCTTTCAGTTTTCAAATACGTATACTTTTCTGGAATAGGGAGTCGTTAATTGCTTTTTTCCCCTGGTCATGCAAGTATGATTGGCAAAATATAAAATAGGAACTATTAGGAGCCATCAAGTTGAAGTGGGAGTAAATTCACCCCTGCCATTGTATTACGGCTGCCACCAGAGAGGAGAAAAACCATTTACCCCTCCCCTAGTTTTGTTGTTGAACCAAATGCAAATCGAATTAGTTCCTATTCTATCAGCACATAGTCACCGTGGAGTCCAAATTGGCAGCAACTTGAAGGGAGAAAATAAGGAAATACAGGGTATGGCCGTTGGCAAACTGATTTTTAACATATTGATCTGAAAAAAAAAAATAATAATAGAAGGGAGTTCTGAAGTGCATCCGACACACACACGCACGCACGCGCACACACACACAAAATCGTCGTTCAAGAAACAATTTGGCAGTGACAAACCGTAAGCTAAAATTACTTATCTATATGTTCTAGTTCTCATATAATAGCAATGTAGAATAAAATTCGGTTGAGGCATAAAAAAAAGACACAAATAAGAACCTAATTTTCAAGAAACTTTCAAACTGCAATAAACAACACCTAGTGTCATATTTTCTACGAGGGCTGTTCAATAAAGAATGATCATAATTTTTTTACGGTCATAATTTTACGCACTAAAATTCAACCTTATTATATTCTGTTAGCTTAATATTAAACAAACAGGCCGTAGTATTTTATTATTGGTACTCTGGTTCCCGCCTGTGAGAACCAGGCAAGTTCAGACATGTTCAATATCGCCTACCGCTGCAATGGAGGTAACTCGCGAGGAACAATATGCGGCTTTGAAATTCTGCTCTCGTCTCAACAAATCTTCAGTTGGGGCCTATACAATGTTACAGGAGGCCTATGGAGAGTCTGTTCTTCCCTACAGCACAGCTTGAAGGTGGTTTATAATGTTTAAAGAGGGGAGACAATTTCAAAGGAATGTGGACCCGGTACTCCGGTTATTGCTCTTACGGAAGAAAACATCAACACTGCTGCTGCCATTGTGATAGAGGATCGACGAATTACCTTAAGATCACTTTCTGAAATACTGAGGATTTCTTTGGGTGTCACCAATGCTGGTGACAGAAACATTACACATGAGTCGTGTCTGTGCGCGATGGGTTCTAAGAACGTTGATTCCCGAACAAAAGGACATTCGCATGCAGGTCTGCATGCAGTTAAAGTTGATGTTAGAGGAAGATCTGGAGTTTCTTTCAAACGTAACCACTGTTGATGAAACTTGGCTACATCATTTTGACCCTGAGTGGAAACAGCAAAGCTCAATGTGGAAATCTCTTCCATCACCAACCCTCCAAAAAGCAAAAGTGGTTGCTTCTGCTGGGAAAGTTATGGTCATCTCATTCTTTGATATTCATGGAATGCTTTATCAGCATGTTGTACCTGCTCACATATCAGTAACTGGACAATACTACATGGATGTCCTGAAAACATTGCAAGTCCATATCATGCGCAAAAGACCACATTTCCGTGAAGCAGGCTGGATGCTGCACCACAATAATGCGCGGCCGCATATTGCTAAAGTTATTGCTGAATATCATGCAGAAATCAACCGGAAGTGCATCGCTCATCTCTGAAGTGCATGAGGAGTCTCTGCGTTCATGGCAGAATGATTTGCGCCTGGTAAATAGTTCCTGCTACGGTAGGGCTGCCTCCGGTGTCCTGGCCGGCTAGTGCGACGTTTAATTGGGAGGACCCTGCCCTTTGCACTATCGTGACCCATCGGAACGCCCTCTGTCTCCTCCCACCTCATCCTTCCTCTCGGGGATGCCTCACTAGGGGCATAGCTACAATAGATCAAGGTTGGTCGTAGTGTCAAATCCCTTCTGGACCGTAACTTAAACTAATCCAAAAATTTCCATGTTTGGGGTGAGAAAAACATTTTTATAAATCTTCATGTCAGATCCTTATTATATGCTGAAAGAAAACATCAAGTTTGGTAAGTAACAGAAATTGTACCGACCATTTAAACACACTAGCACATATATTTAACAAACGCACAAGAGACCTTTTTCTAAAAATGTATTTCCGGTGAAATATCGGTATGGACTTCGTGAGTAGAATACAATACTTCCTCATAAGTACTAATGTAGTAGAGAAAGTGAAAATTGGGTGAATCGTGTGCTCGGAATGAAGTGTTGGTAGGACTTGCGATGTAATCTTGTAAGGTGGCAAAAGTGAGTTTGGAAACTTGCAAAACAACATCTGGTGTCTAAATGCACGTGGGCCGGCTTAAATCCGCCTGGAAGAAAAGAAAGAACAGCAACAAACATAAAGGACTTCCCAAGCAAGGTTGTAGAACGGGCTCTGCTTAACGCGCTGCTTCATTTGCATTTTTATGTGCCCAATTAGTATAAAGCACTATGCGTTTCGTGCAAGGCAACCATTTCTCTCGTGCCGCGATTATTACCACCTACTGGCATCGGAAAGGATTCACGTACAACTCTGCATCATAATTATAGGCGCACGCCACGTTATTAATGCAAAACTCTCTCTCATTGATTTATTTAGCCTCATATAGCGCATGTCTCTGTCGCTTTACCCCGTCTTCTTCGGAACGTGGCACGTTTCAGGTAACCGAACATAAGAGACGTGATTTAGAAATGATGAAACTTAGAATATATGCAGGCAAATGAGGAAATAAATGAAGTGGATGCTGTGGATGTTAATAGAAGAATACCTATCTAATCCTTGTTTCACATAAGCTTACCCCGTATCTCTTAATGGTCACGTGATTGTATCACCTCTCATTGGCTGCTATTGTAGTATAGACTATTGTGCGGTAAAAATTAGTTCGTTAATTAACATGGTGATATATCTTTATATGCTGGAATAGAATTGTCAAATTTATATTTTCGTAACTGTTTTAATTCAATATATTACGCAATAGAGTTCATTTATCTGAAATGCATCTCAGTTCTTAAACGAAGTAAAGAGGAGGTTCCTTTGCTCTGAAGCACATGGCACGATAGCACGCGATTTAGCGGTAGTGATGACATATTTGTTTATATGACTTTTAACACTGACCTTGCTTTGAACTGGATTGGTCATATATCGCCATTCGAAGGTGTGTTGTGCCGAGTGCGGGAGCTAAATTATTTTATTGATCGTTTATTGTGCGTGTATTTGTTATATGTATAATGGCAGAGTCTACCGCCAGTTTTTCGCTGAAGCATTCCAAGGGAAAGCCTTTACAAAGCGGGAAAAAAAGAATTGTGTTGCATGTGTTTAATGCACTCACAGAGAAGAGTCCGTCTTTGTCAGTGAGAGAAGTCGAACAGCTGTGCTCTGAACTTACAGGTGTTAGATGCGTAGGAACACCGCGACATGAAATTGAGACAACAGGAAGACTTGCCACTCCAGGGGCAATATTGCTGTGTGGCGAAGACGTTATTTAAGGACAATCAGATTGTACCGGGATACAAGTCGCAAAATATACTACGTCGACGAGACTTGGGTGAATGAAGGACGCACAAGTATGGCGTGACACGACTTTTAAGATTGAAAGACAAGCATTTTTGCAAGGTATGTGTGCTGGTTTAAAAATCCCAGTGGAAAAGGCCGAAGGCTTTCTTTATAAACGTGTTTCAGTTTCATTGCTCATTCATTCAGTTTCAACTTGCTCAGTTTCATTATAAACTTCATTATTTTGCATGCCTTCATATTCTTATTTGTATGATTTTATCTATCTTCCTGACAATTATTATGACGTTTACTGCAGGCTTAAATGTGACGGGAAGGCACCGTCTATGGCATATGGCGCGAAAGCATTTGCCAGTTAGGATGAGGGGGAAGGTAGTTGCACGCGGAGTGATACATGTCAGCGGGGCTAGGTTATATGAAACAGATATTATAAGAAGGCAGGAATGGGCGGAAAGAAGAAGAAGCAGATTGAGGAAAGCTGATAATGAAGTGTTGTGAAGAGTGAAGTGTTGTGAAGTGCTGTGTTATCAGTGATAAATCCCTATACACGGTAAATATCCATATTGATTGATTTAGTGTTTTGTAGTGCTAGTGAGAGATGTGAGTGAAAAGGAAGTTTTGTATGAGTATGTATTTCTATGTATATGTTATGAATCTTTATCTAAGTTAATATATTATATAAATGAATGGATTAAGATAAAATGTGATTCTAAATTTAATCAAAAATATTAATAAATGAACCATATTAATAAATAATAACTTGAATTAAAATATATATTTAAGGAAGTATAATAATAATAATAATGATGATGATGATGATGATGATGATGATGATGATGATAATAATAATAATAATAATAATAATAATAATAATAATAATAATAATAATAATAATAATAATAATAATAATAATAATAATAATAATAATAATAATAATAATAATAATAATAATAATAATAATAATAATAATAATAATAGTAATAGTAATAATAATAATAGTAATAGTAATAATAATAATAGTAATAATAATAATAATAATAATAATAATAATAATAATAATAATAATAATAATAATAATAATAATAATAATAATAATAATAATAATAATAATAATAATAATAATAATAATAATAATAATAATAATAATAATAATAATAATAATAATAATAATAATAATAATAATAATAATAATAATAATAATAATAATAATAATAATAATAATAATAATAATAATAATAATAATAATAATAATAATAATAATAATAATAATAATAATAATAATAATAATAATAATAATAATAATAATAATAATAATAATAATAATAATAATAATAATAATAATAATAATAATAATAAATTGTGGAAACGTAGAGTCAGACTGTAAAATTCAATGCCATAGCCGGGATTTGAACCACGGATCTTCTGGTCTTCATCCAGCCGCTCTAACCATTGAGCTGCTATGGCCAACGTGCCGCTATGACATTAAATCCTCCAACTGACTCGTATATTTCCCGGTAAACCACTTAGGAGTTCTCGTAAACATATGAGACAACTACCTTAATGGCGACTTCCAACATGTAAGTACTTTAAGGCCCGGGCTTTATAGTTAACCACTATTAGGTCAATTATTGGAAATTAATTGTTCTTTCAGGCCGTGTGTAGGCTAAATTGTGGAAACGTAGAGTCAGACTGAAAAATTTAATAATGTTTTTAATATTTTAATATATTATAATATAGTTTTTAATATTCTAATTTAATATCTATTAATTTAGTGTTAATATTTTCGTTCATTGTTAAATTAATTTTAGTATTTCTTTAAAGTTATATGTATTAAAACATGGGAAAGGGGTAAATATAAAAAGTTTAAATATTTTGTGTTTAAAAGAATATGTTATTTATTGTAGTGTATTATATTTCATTTTGGTGTTGTTTTTGTTTATTTTTAGTAGGAGTAGTTTTCCTATCTGTAAACATTTTTTTTGTATAAACTATATACATGTTAATAAATATAAAAATTTAGAATATTTATACCCTGACTTGAGAAATTAGATGCCAGGGTATGGTATTGTAGATTTTTATTTATTTGTCGTTAGGAAAGAGATTCGCATGTTATTTCGAATATCTTTACTCATATATATATGAGCATCTTAGCTTATTCCTCGACGTAGTTTCCATTACATATTTTGTCCAGCGAAGTTCCAACTTTTTTATCCCGTCGGAAAAATAGGTTCCGTCAAGGTCTGCAAAATACGTATTACTTCTACATTTGATGGACATTTTTTGCCACTAAGCCAAATGTTCAAGTTTTCAACTCATGTTGCACAGGATTCAATGATGAAGTATAATAGGCTGCAGTTACGGTTCTGCCTTTTCCCAAGTAGTCTATGGGGATTATTTCTTGAGAATCCCACCGGCTCCCCCACCAAGCAATAAAGAGTGTTTATCACCTTACCAGCTGACATAATGGTGCTTGCCATCTTTGGGACACGTCTTTTCCCATTATTTTGATTCTGTTTTGACCTGGTGTGTAATGATGGATCCAGGTTTCATCCTCGATCACAAATGCGGATTGTGATTAAATATCGCCAGACACCCGGATGCGCTTTTGGGCTGACTGTGAGCAATCGCGGCACCCATCTTGCACTCAGCTTTTTCATTGCCAATTTTTTATGCAGAATATTGTGCATTCACTCAGTTGAGATACCTACAGCCTCAGGAATCTCACGAATTTTAATTCGGCAGTCTTGCATGGACAGATCGTGGATTTTTTCAATGGTGTCCTGTGTGATTACCTCAATTTGGCGACAAGAGTGCGATTCAGCTTCGGTGCTTCTACGACCACGTTTAAATTCACTGATCCAAAATTAAATGGTCTTCATTGTTGGTGCAGAGTCCTTGTGAACTTCATCTACTTCAACCAAGACACTTTGTCTTGTGCAGCAGTCCAGTGTTGTTTAATAACAACACGAAACTCTGTTTTCTTTTCCATTTTCAATCGCAGCTATCACACTGACCAGTTCAGATGGTGTCAACAATGAACTGTATATTGTAGCACATTCAAATTTTCTGTATAATCTTTTGAATAATCAAGCTTATCACCCACAAAGTTGCAACAAAAATTTTCATGGAAATTTTCCAGACTTATTAAACGACCTTCGTATATATTCCTCTAAGTTATTTATAAACCCGAGAAATATAAGAAATGAAAGCGGAAAGTGCTGAAGAAATAACAATAAAAATGACAAAATAGAAGTTATAGAGTAACTCAGTGTTTGAATTGCTTCAGATGTATATTTTGAGTATCTAATCATAGTTCACTGCTCAAAGGCAGGTTCTCCAATTGCTTTTCTTCGTCTTGTGTGTGTTTCAGCCATTTACCTCAATACCATCATCGTATTTTCTATGTACCATTTCTTAAGCAGCAGCTTCATAATCAAGGTCCCAGGCAATTTCTTTTTATTTTACTCTAAAGCTTCAGCATTGTTGTTGCTGCAATCTCTTTGTGAGTCCTTCTACTCATTTTGTTTGTCTAGTTCAGTATTCAATCTTCTCTATATCGACATTCCAAATTCCTTGTTCTTCACTTCGTCGCAACGTTCAGGAATCTGCAGTTTAAATCCATACCCTACAATAATTCACTTATCCGTTAATTATTCTTTAATACACGCCTTTTCGTGTTTTATTTTTATAGTTTACACTTATTCTTAAAGTATTAGATAATTTTATAAGGTTATAACATAACCTTCGCTCCTGTCAAGACAAGTAAATAAATGTTTTACTTTTTAAATGAAAATATATAAATAGACTGTAATGTTTCTGGTACGTCGAAATATTATTTTTAAGCCTTACATAATTCTAAAGCTGCTCATAATTTATTTACAAATATGGCATGGAAATGTCCAAACAAAACTAAAAGAATAACGAAAGCAAAACACCTATCGAAAATAGTTATAAACGGAAATGGAATACGTAAATAAATCATTATAAACTTATAGAAAATACAATTTCTTACAGAATGGATGCTGATATTTAGGTATAATCAAATTAACAAGTGTAGTAAAATAAATGGAACAAGAAATGATTCTTCAAAAAGCATATATCAAAATCAGGCAGCTAAAATTGTATAAAATAACCTCAAAAGTAAATTTGCTATTTGGTGCTGAAATTTATACATTAAGCCTATATACAAAACACTTAAGATGGAATTTCTGAGACCACTAACAGGATTCTCTAGATTAATTCTGTAAAATTAGGGATGAAACAATTGGAAATATATTTGCTGGGTGTAATACAGTTGAAGATATTGACAAACATAGGTTAAAATTGAGAGATCGATTTACTGTTCTGAGAATGGAAGAAGGAGAAGTGAACCTGGTGGACCACCAATAAGAGTCAGACTAACTTTTAATCTGAGAATGTATTCTGAAGGCCTAATTCTCGTCTGTGATGAAGATGGGTTTCTTTGTTATCTTTCTCATGCAAGAGTAGCTAATGCAATAGTCATAAACCCGGGTATATTATAGATTTATAAGTAAATTATTAATAAAATGGTATACCTAGATTTTCTTACCGTGTACAGTATAGTCGTATCAGCAGTCACAAAGAAGAGGTATTGTCACTTGCCTACGTATTTATTTTATTAAGTAACCAGAAAAACCAGTTTTGTTAGCGCTTGGCATGTAATTGCCTAAATGAGAAAATTGTATGAATGAGGGAGGGGGAATAGGAGAGAGTGTTAGAAGAAAGAGATGAAGCGATAGGCCACGGAAAGAGGAAGAGGGAGGAGGAGGCGGTGAGAAATGTAGGAGAGAGCGGCTGGAAGGAAATTTTGTATTTATTAATACAATAACGTGAACGGAACTGTGATTTCCGCTAATAAATAAAGAACAAGTGTCTCAGATTACGTCATAGTAGTGGTTAGTCCAGTAAAGTAATGGTTTATTCATAGAGAGAAGAGGGAGAGAGAGAGAGAGAGAGAGGGAGAGAGAGAGAGAGAGAGAGAGAGAGAGAGAGAGAGAGAGAGAGAGAGAGAGAGAGAGAGAGAGAGAGAGAGAGAGAGAGAGAACAAAAAAGACACTGTTAAGGGTCATTCGAACCAACGTTAGATGTTTTAATCTACTTTTAAATTATTTTGTGGTTTGTCAGTCACGATCTGAACACGGAGGGAATACAAATACGGGAGAATAAACGCTGTATGAATGAGAACAAATAGCGCGGAATTCGATGGGAGAATAGATAACAGGGACAATGCCGATAAACTCGTGGAAAATCGATATAACGAGGTACGGAGGATTTTATACCTATATGAATGGAAAGTTTGTCCTTTATTCAATAGCTACTGCTTACACGGCTTCGAAATGTGGTGCAAAATATTACACAAAGGCTGTTTGAAATATTACACAATGGAATTTGTGTAATTGTTCCGCTTAACTACCCAAATTCCACCTCTTGATGCGGAGATACTGACACCTGGTGATATAGTCACATCGCAACTAAAGTGTTCACAGCAGTAAAGCGAAATCACGTGACAAAGATGTTCTGATTAGCTAAATAGGGGTGGCAACGCACTCTACTCCAGTATATGAAGGATTCGGTCCAGGGAGAAGACGATGAAGCGACTTTAGGAACCTGTGCTGCAGAAGAGCGCACGCAACTGCACCATGTGTCGGCATCCGCCGGTATTATAGTACTGACAACAAAACCAGCATTCGCCTAGTTATAATGGGAAACCAAAGAAACAAAGTGATGGATCGACGGGGATCGAACCTGCAACTTCCGAATGCGAGTAGTTCACGCTACTGTAGTGTCATCTCGCTCGGTTCAACCCTTATGAATAATCTGAACTAATCTATGGACAGTTATACCCTAGGTACGCGTTACAGACTACTTACCAATTTCAAAAACCAACCACTCCTTATTTTCATCTCCGTACTTGTAAAATTTACCAATAAAATGCCGGATAATATTGAAATAAAGGAAATACAAGTTACGAGGGAGCGGTGCATAGTAGGGAAAGTCAGTTCCTTATCTTCATTAAATCCTCCCCCCCCCCTCCAGAGAATACTCCTTTCGAAACGTCCTTCCGACAATTATCACAAGGTCTTTGTGAGCAAGGAAAGGGGGAGGATTTGTCTTAACGTGATCACGAGGGGAAAGGACTAACCCTACCAGCTCGTATGATGACGCAGCTTCGCCTCTTGCATGTTTCTATTTGGTTTTTCTTAGCCTTAGGAAATATTTTAATTCCAAAATTCGGGACATCAGGTTTTTTTGACAAGTATAATATAATAAGTTATGAATTTGTGGCATTTGCTAGCATATCTCTGATTTTAGATATGTGCATGATTAGGACTAGGAAGTCGGCGGAAAATGCTTTTCTTCCCTAGTGTCTGAAGATGAGGCTCAAAATGAGACCCAGGTCAGCTTTTTTATTTAAAACTCCCTTTTTTGGAATTTATATTTATTTTTTTCAATTGGTACTTCTTTTTTACTATCTTTTTTCCTGTTGAACGGTGTCTAACGTAAATTCAGCGGGTAACAGGTGAAAGGACCATTTCTGTCGTATTTAGGTCATTAGCAAGAACCTAGTTAATCCTCTCTAAATATTCGGTTATTTTTCTCCATAATATTTCCCTTGTTTCAAGTATGCAACAATGACAGGCATCCTTTGATGTGGAGAGAAGTTTTTAAATGTTCCGCAGCGTGCTATCAGAAAACAGACGACCCTTTACAAGTAAGAATTTAGAGATAACTGTTGTAATGTTCTAAAATGCCAAGTGAGATAAGCTTTCGGAAGTTGAATTTCTGTAACCTGAGGGTGGTTAAACCAAGTATGATTTAATTATATCTATTGCAATTTCTTTCCCCAGAATGTCCATTGCGGGTTGCGGAATCAGAAGTATTTCTTGCACATGCAAGTTCATCTCGCTTTATGTACTGCATATCACTTGAGTACCTAATTGAAAATTTATTTATTAATTTGTAGGTACCACTTCGTTAGTTCCTTTTTTACAATTTTAAGGTACGTTTTAGAATTTTTTAGGGCTTTAAAAAGGTCCTTTTAGTCAGTTGAAAGGTTCTGAACTTCCTACTTATGAGCTAAAAACATGCAACTAAGCCTGGAAATTGGTGTATTTTAATTTACAATATACTGCAGTGCTATATTTTATCAGCTACTAATTTGTTAGATAATTGTAATCGCTTTGTTATAAAATTAATTTATAAACATACAATTTCTTACTTTCGTAGAACATGCATTCTGAATGTGTTCTTACTAAACCAAATTTACTACTAAGTCAAATATAGACTTAACATTCTAGTTTAACAGATGTGAGTATATTTTTTTTTACATAATACTGAAAGCAATATACGCTTTAAATTGCATGTGGATACGCATGCAACTAGGTGTTCATGAGCTATCATGTAATGACGTCATTAGGCAGAGAACCACTTGGATACTTATAGCCCGCCTCGGTAGCGTAGATGGTAGCGTGTCTGCCTCACGTTCAGAGGTCCCGAGTTCGAATCTCGGTCAGGGTAATTTACCTGGAAAAGGTTTTTCCGGGGTTTTCCCTTATCTTTAAAGACGAATGTCGAGTAGCTCTAAGCTCCATGGACCCCGGACTCATTTGAGCATCATTTCACCAATTTCACTCATCGTCCGATATGACAATTTTGGAGAACGTAAAAAAACAAAAAAAGGGAAAAAAAGGAAAAAAAAAAAATCTAAGAAAGGTCTACTTATGAAGGTAAAGGAGTTTCCGCGATTGGGAAGAATGTGTTGCTGTATACATTGCATTTTGAACATTTCTACATAGTTTTACTAAATATTCTCTGTACAAAATAGCACTATATAGCTGTTACCTCCCTATACTTACAAAACTACGCAATCGTACTTCTTGTGTTTGTATAACCGAAGCCTTCAACAACCTTGGTTTTCCATGTATTTCAGATCAATGTATTATTATTATTATTATTATTATTATTATTATTATTATTATTATCATTATCATTATCATTATCATTATCATTATCATTATCATTATCATTATCATTATCATTATCATTATCATTATCATTATCATTATCATTATCATTATCATTATCATTATCATTATCATTATCATTATCATTATCATTATCATTATCATTATCATTATTATTATTATTATTATTATTATTATTATTATTATTATTATTATTATTATTATTATTATTATTATTATTATTATTATTATTATTATTATTATATACGAGTTTGGTCAGAAATTTCAGTTTTATAACAAAATAATTGCCTTATTTTTGTATCTTCATGAAATTAAGTGCATTGTTAAATATTTTTCCATTCATTTGCACAAAAGTATGGCGTTAATACTGGATAGATGACACCTAGCGGAAATTGCTACACTTACATAAACGTTAAAATGTGACGTTTGTTCATAGGAGCATCGAGAAGTGAATATGGATTTGTTTGTTTCAGACACCGCTGAGACGAAGGTATCTGCAGTGCCCTGCTGCCGTGAGCATGAAGCACCTCAAGAAGTTTATCCGGATGAAGTTTGGGTTGAGTTCCGAACACCGTGTGGACATTATCTATGCCGGTGAATGCCTCAGGGATGACTTCACTCTCATGGACGTGGCTTACACCTTTGCCTGGAAAAGGGTAGGTATTCGCCCAATCTCTCACTCCCATCTCACTAACATCTCCGTGTTAGTCTTGTCTTAAACTAGAATGATCCTGTTGTAAACATATGGGAGGGGGCAGTGAAGGAGATATCGCCCTGTGCCCGTCTCACATCCCGTAACTCTCGAGTTCGAATCTCGGTCAGTGTGAGCTATCTGTATGAAGGATTTTTCCAGCGCTTCTCCTTGTTCTGAAAGATGAATGTCGTGTAACTCGAAGCTATGGACTTGAGCTCATTTGAGCATCATTTCACCCATTTCATTCTTTATCGTCCTATATGACAACGTTGGAGGATGTTAAATTAAAAAAAGGAAAGAAAGAAAGAAAGAAAGAGAGAGAGAGGGAGAGGGAGGGAGAGAGAGAAAGAAAGAAAGAAACACCACCTGAGTAACAACTGTAAATTTCCCTCCACCAATATGGTATGCAAGTTTTGATCTTAATTTTTAAAAGTATGTTTGAAATAATTGGACTGTCTTTTTCTGTTGAAGGCAATGACAATGGTGTTTCTTGTTGAATTAAGTTTTGCTGTACATATTTAGATTTCCATTACTGACATATGAGTATCTGTCCCCTCTAGCGTAATATTTAATGAGAATTCATTTCAGCAGATAATAACTTATTCATACACTAATTGAGAGACCGTTGTAAACATCGCGCCTCCATTTATCAATGCAGCTGTATATTGATCTGTATGCAAAGTGAATGTGAGGAAAGGTGGCATTTAAATTGGCAAACCAAGTTACTTTCTCCGTCCCTTGCACAAAATATAAGCACTGCACTTAATCAAAAAATCCAATTATTCTGACATCGGAAACACATTTTCAGTTTAGGAAAATATTATGAGCTAGCAATTAAACATAACACGAGTGAGTGATTGCGTTTGTTTGTGTATGTTTGTGTTTGAACAGCATATCATAAAAATGAAAACTAGCTGAAAAAACAACTTTAATACTTAAGTTTAATATATTCCAAGAGTGCGGAATGAAGATTTACAAGAAAATCCTCCCTCTCCAAATTACTTTTTAATGGAACATTTTCGGCAATTTTTAAAACTATTTTAATGAAAAATGAAATGTAGAGACTCTCAAATTGCCCTGTGAAGCATTGGTCATTTTGCAGAATTAATAGATGAACAAGTCTTACTCTACAAAAAATATAGGTACATCTTGTTTAAGCATACAACTCTTTCCCCAGATATTTAATTTTTTGATTTTAGGTTCAAATACTTTCTCTCTCTCTCTCTCTCTCTCTCTCTCTCTCTCTCTCTCTCTCTCTCTCTCTCTCTCTCTCTGTCTCTCTCTCTCTCTTTCTCAGGCATGCAGAAGGAATAACGGAATTTCGAAACCATCAATAGGGACTAGATCTAAAGCCTATTATATTCCCTAATTCCATTGTACCTAGGAAGAAATATCGGCCGCGCCATGGCTGAGTGCTTGGACCACTCGACTCTCACCAAGGCGGCCCGGGTTCGATCCCAGGTGACTTGGTTTTCTCCGGAATATCCATCTCATTCCACTGGTGCTCCATCTTCATCTCACGTTTCATCAATGTCACCGCCCGCAGTGCTGCATATAGTAAAAGCGGACATTAATGGGGGACGTATGCAAATATTCAGGGCCTTACTTAAATAGCCATAACATCCAAAGTTTTCAAGTTAGAGAAGTAAAACTTAGTATACTATTTAAGATAATACGGTTAATATGCACAGTTTTTTTCCATAATTTTCCATTGTTTATAACTAATGCTACATATTTTTTTCTATATGCAGAGATATTTACAAACTTAAGCCCACTCTTTTTCGAAATTCACATATGCTATATTCCTGCTATCTAAAAATGAATTTGCTGGATTTATACTTCTTATTGAAGCTGTATAGAATTAAAAAAAATGCTAATCATATGCATCCTTTAAAAGTTAAAATAATTTCATATATTTTGTATCATCACATTCCATCTAGAGCTTAATCTTAAATTCTAGAATCAACAAAATGTTCATTGTGGCATAAGGAAGCTGTGTGCTAAATTGCATCACTGTAGATGAATTAGTTTGAGAGAAAAATGGGTTGAAGTTGTAGAAAATGAAAGTTATGCGGAAAGGCAATTAAAAATACAAGTATTATTCAGTTTGCCTTTTAATTTTAAGTCATAACTTCCCGCATCCATAGTCTGTATCCTCATTCTGGTCTTCTTCAGCCTCTCTTTATAAATTCCTCTTCTGTCTTGCTTCTTTCTGCATTAAGTCATAGGTCTTTCTGCACCAGCGATGCGAATGTTGTCGATACTATGCAAAATTGTTTCCATAGACACACCAGGTTGATACCCTAACTGGTGCATAAGTTTTTGTTTGTCAACATTCCCATCATTAAACACTTGCAGCATCAAATGTAGCAATTTTCACCACTATGGAAGACACAAATGATGTTTTAGGATACCTTTTACATATCAGACTGTTGAGGCTTTCATTTGGGTTTTGTGTCTCTCCATAGAGACATGTTTTTACCAAGTCTGGTGTGCTAGGAATTGGTAGGTGGGCCTTATAGATTCCAAAACGCTAGTGGAAGACTATGTGTTGCTACTATGCTACTATGCAACACTAGGGCATTTAATTTTTTAAAGGTACATACAGACCACGTACAGTCATAATATTTTGGTGTTTGATAGCTAACACTATATACTGTTTTACAAAACAATAAAAAAAAATTAGATTTTTTGAACATTTTCTCGTACGTCCCCCCTTAAACACTACACATTTTATTTTTACGAAGAAGTGTATAGTAAACATTTTTATAAACGTTATGTAATGTGAGGATAAAAAATAAATACTAATATGAATTGCGCATAACTTGGTCAATACAGGATTTCATCAATGACTGATCTCATCGTAGAGTGTGGCACATGATATCTCTCACATTGATCGTCACATCTTACATTCTGGGCCGAGATCGTGGAATTTCTGGGTGCTGCATAGCTTGTGGTGGAATCCATGCACAGAAAGTCTTGTCACCGTGTGGTGTAGTTCGTATCCACCCTGTGTCCATTCACGGCTTGTCACGGCGTCTGTAGCACAGAATTCGTCCCATATTTTGTATTTCTCCTCGTGTAGTTCACGCAGCAGGTCCTGATAGGCGGGAGTCGTTGGCAATAGGTGCTTCAGTCGCAGGTCTTCTATGTAGAAAGGTTCTCTGGCTTGCTCCTATACGAGTCGTGAGGGCGTGTATTTGGAGAGACAAGACACTCTTTTCAAGTATGTGGCCTTTAACTTCTCTATTTTTGAGACATTTCTTATTTAGATATACCAATATGTTTTCTAGCCCATATGTTGCCACCGAGTCAATTTTGCGTTCCAACAGTTGTAAGGCTGTTTCCAAGGAGAGTTTGCCTATTGACTTTATGTAGGTTATGGCCCTTATAGCGTTTCGTCTGTCATTTATATGGCCTGTATCTGGAGAGTAACTCCTAGGTACGAGAAGTCAGTGACTTTAGCAGTGTTTCCCTCATGTAGAAGATGCTGCATTCATCCCCTCTTCTGAAGGTCAGAGAAATAATAGACAAATAGAAAAAATAAATAAGTTTTAATAATAATTTCTTGAAGCGTGTGCAGTGAAATTAAGTGAATGTGTCCCTCTGCTACTGTCTTCCCGTTTACCCTAATTGGCTAATGTATTAGGCGCCATAGGCGGTGCAGTGCACGACAAATCCAGCGCTAAAAGTCATATAAACAAATACACCAAGACTACCAACGTATTTGCACGTGATATCGTCAGTCATCCCGAGAGATAGGTTTGAAACAGAGGATCCTCTTCTTTATTTAGTTAAATAATTAACATGCTGTAGCTGAAATTACGGTGATGATGGGAAGATGGTGTTCTCGATTTCTGCGGCGATCATGTGGAATGGGATTATTCTCACCCGATGTCGTCCCACGTTGTGACTGGGGTTGTGGCTTGTGTTCAGCCTTCCTGGATGGTGACGATGAAGCCAGGAGCTGCTACTTCTTCCCGATCTGAATCTTTGGTTCAGATCTGAGTCTCAGATGTGTATAAACTATCTCCGGATCAGCTTCAGTCTGAGCTGAACTCTTGAAATTTAGGACGTGGTCGCGAGTCAAAGGATACATTTTCTAAATAAACTTCGAAACCAATAAATTCTTTTTACTTTAAAAATGTAAAGATGTTCAATTTAATTTATATAATTTATACAATTTTTCGTATAAAACTTGACAATAATGCTGTATACCTTGATTACAATTTTCACCACAACGTTCTTCCTTCAATACGCTTTCTCTCCTAGCTGCTTTACCAAAATTATTGATTTTTCATTCTCTCGTTGCCATCACTACCAATCAAACTTAATTTTTTTACTGGTCCACGTCACACATTACATAATCTCATATTTTAAACTACCAATCTTAAAACATTCACATCATATCACTTAGATACATGTTACGTCATCTCATGACCTACTGGATTTTAACAATTTCCTTTCTTATTCATTTTAGCATGTCCATATCGCTTCTTAAACCACATATTTAAACATTTCTCAACTCTCGGGACCTAAACCAAAACAATCTTTACAATGCATTCCAGATAAAATAAATTTGTTGCGTAGTATATTTAATTCATACGGTTATGAAAATATACATTTGGCAAGTCTCTTTGAACATATTAAGATATATCTTTATGCTCACGAACTCATTTTTACCGTACATATGTGTATACCACGTGTAACCGCAGTGTCAGGTAGCAATTAGGAGTCGGCGAATTAATCGAAATCAGATAATTAAAAAAAGAAGATAAATTAATAAAAATGCTTTGTTAAACAAATATAAAAATCTTGTTATAATATGAAATTAGAATGGATAGAGTAATGATTAAAATAGCGGTTGACTTAAAGAATAAGAAGGGAAGAATATAATTTAATATAACATATATACTAGCATCCAGGCAAGGAAAAATCTGTACACGTCGGAGAGACAGGAAGGACCGTTACCTTCTTTGTACTAGGAAAAGTTCAATGTCTGTGAACTATAGTATACTTTCAGCCAGGAATGTGTTGGGACAAAATGCAGTTGAGCATGAACGCTAAAGAGATCTACTTCGGTAACTTGACAACGATGTATACCGTTACAAACAACTCAGGGTAGGCGTTCCCCAACTCAGGGTGGGCAGAACGTCAATGAGTTAGATGAGTTTTGCAAACTAATGCTAAAATTCGAAATAAATGAGAAACCAATAATAATGTAACATTTGAGAAAGGTGAGCTAGTTTGGTCATGTGATAAAGTTAGAGAGGGGGTCAGAATAAGGTTCGAACTGCATCGTGAAATAAAAAGAAATTACTTAAAAGGTGATACTACGACAGGAAGGACGTGTTAATGGGCGTTAAGAAGAGAAGCGAAGAATTATAAGTCTGAAATGTAGGGAAGTTAAGAATAGTGCAACCAGCGGAAGTGGAAGCAGCATTAGAAGTTTATTAGGGCAAAGTAGTCGCCGTATAAAGAAGAAATAGAAACCGCGCGGAAGTAAATTTAAACAAGTAATCCAGGGTTTCAAGTAAAATTAAGTTTATGTTAGGAATTTTACTAACAGGTGGTCACCGATCCAAGTCGATAAGCAAACTTAGTAGGAATTAAACCAAATAATGCTGCAACAAACAAAGTGTTATTAATATGACTGAGTAGCCAACAACCACCAAAATCGATTTCCTACAACCATTCACCTGAGGATAAGAGAACTCGTAGCTCCAATTAGAACCCAATCAATTTTACACTGGTATGCGGGTTTGCCACACACGACAGCAGCCAATGAGAGGTGATTAGGTCACGTGAGCGTTAAGAGATATGGGGCAAGCTTATTCGAAACAAACGTTAGAAGCAGAAGCATCAAAATTTTCAGTCATCCCAGCGAATATAAATAATAAACCTTTGCTTCGAACATGTTCCATTTATATAGCTATCACGCGTTGCAGGTTGCGTAGACGGCTTTGATTGAGGCGTGCATGTAGAGCACACGTTTTCGGCACACGGTGTGGAGGTCCGCGAAACTGGTTCCGTGAGTGTAAGAGTGCAAGCAGGGCCAGTAAATGTAGAGGCGTGTTTGCTACACCTTCTCATTCTCTGCAAACCAAGGACATCCGCCGCCACATAATCCCTTTATTCGGCTGCAGCTAGCTCCGTGCTTGCTCGCTCGCTAATGGCAAGTGCCTACGTTTGACGATAAGATTCTGTTTATTTAGTTGCAGTAATAGCCCCTAATCTTCAACTTGCTTCTTCAGAGCGTGCCCTTAAAAATTGGACTCCGTTGTTTCTTTCTGTTCAGCTTACATGGCGAGCTGACCGACCATACACGCCTTGTAGCGTGTCTGCCTCACATTCAAGAGATCCCCTGTTCAAATCTCCGTCAGGTTGCCTTATTTGGACAAGGGTTTCCCCAGGGTTTCTCTTAAGGTAACTCTAAGTCTATGGACCCTGGTATTATTGGAGCATCATTTCACCCATTTTATTCATCGTTGCAGGATGCTAAGGGGATACAGCACTGAAAACCCCAAATCCGGTAATTTTCAACCAAACTTGCTGAAATGCATAGTGGATACAGAATTCAAAATTTGGTTTTTGCATCTTCAATAGTTTTTGAGTAATTAATTTGTGAAATTCAAAATTTTGGCAAAATTCAAACCGCTCCACGTGATGAACATTATCAAAATTTTAATTTTTCTATTTATTTAAGTATTCAGATGGTTATGAAAAAAAGGATCTATCATATGATATTCTTATACTGCCTTTAGTTACAGAGAAAAATATTAGGTATGGAGCAAACAAAGAAGGCCGAAAAATGATTAAACTTTTGACTTTATATATCAATAACTTTAAAAATATAACGAATATCAAAAGTTCATACGATAAAACATTAGTTTGCTTTCTAAGAATATGTGTGGAAAATTTTAGAGGGACTGAATCGAAACTGCAACGTGTGGAACATTTTGAATGAGAAAAATGTTGAAAAAACTATAAATGAGTAAATCAAATTTTAAAATCTCAGCTACATGCCTTGAAGCAGATAAAACCCTCCAGATAGGTAAGTTAGACCCCCCTGTCTCTTCCTTGTCTCTTCTGCAGCAGTTTTCTTCAATTTTAGTTTCCTTCTGTATGTTTTAGAAGTTACCTATGCAGAATTTGCTGTTGTTAAACCAGTAACAACTGTTTTTGCCGTATAAAGAGTTATTTCAGTGAAACTAAGGAGATCATATCTTTGTGGATGGGAGGGACACTTGTCTCTCTTGTATAGCTTACGAACTGTAGAGTATCCGTTCATGAAGTCCCTGGTAATGACGGCGATTCCAGTATGCGAGCCGACCAGCCGTCACATTCACAAACCTGTATATGCGAAAATTATTATTATTATTATTATTATTATTATTATTATTATTATTATTATTATTATTATTATTATTATTATTATTATTATTATTATTATTATTATTATCATCATCATGATCATCATCATCATCATGATCATCATCATCATCATTATTATTATTATTATTATTACTACTACTATCAGCATCATTGTTGTGTGTGTAGTGTTTAACGCCCGCTTTTACGGCACCGCAGGCGATGACACTGATGATACATGAGATGAAGATGGAGCACCGGTGGAATGAGATGGGGGGGGAACCGGAGATCCCGGAGAAAACCCGCCCCAGAGCCGTGTTGTCCACCACAAATCTCACTTTGCGGTCGCCTGGGATCGAACCCGGGCCGCCTTGGTGAGAGCCAAGCGGTCTAACCACTGAGCCACGGCCTGGCCTAAGTATCATTATTATTATTTAGCTATAAATATTTCAAATTGGACTTGTAGGTTGTTCTAGAACCTTCATTTGAAAGATCTATAAATGATAATAGTTAAATTTTTCTTAGTGCATATTTTCTAGACCATTTTATGGTCAACACAATTATTTTTAATTAAGAATCTAAATCTTTTTTTAAAATTTTGGTTTTGCATATAAATTCAAAACTTTTGTCCGAAAGATATTTTAAACAAGTTAGTTTATAAAATATACAAGAATATTGAAAATGAACTTAATTTTGTATTCAAACTGGGTTTGCGTTGGGATAATTCAAATACATAAATCTGGGTTAGGCTTTCAGTGTTATAACTTAATACTTTCTGCAATTTCTTGATATATTTCACAAAGTAATAGTTCATTTAACAGTGAATATTTCTGACAAAAGTTGTTGGTTTTGTGGGTAAAACTAAAACGTCTTCGAAAATGATGCAGTACTCATTTATTTACTCATTTACAGTACAGAGTCTTGAAATCTGTAAATGAAGTGCAACTTATCTAGTTTTTCCACCTCAAATTGTAATACAGGCAGAGCAAACGGTTTGTTTTTAAAATGTAGATATGGTTCCTGAAATTAGATATTACATTGATAAAGCAGTGTTTTACACATGGCTTATAGCGAATGAACTTTTAAGGTCTCGCCTAATTAGTGAAACATGATTAAACCACTTGATAATATAACGTTTTCAACCTTGTTATTTCATGGGTTGTCTAAAGAAACTGTACGTTCCCATGTTTAAACTTTTATTTTTATGCATAATTTCACATTAGCAACACTGTAACACTCACCATGTACATTTGGTTTCTCGATCGAATGGGTTCCATTCCTAAAAAAGGTTAAGCTACCAGACCATTCAACTTTTATCCCCTCTTGGAATCGAAAATCACTGTCAATAAATATTTAACAGGAGCAACTTAAGTATGCAAATAGTTTTGCCTCCTGTGTGCACGTTTGCCTTATTCCCTGTCTCAGCTAGAATTTATTACCATTCCAAAGTTGTCATTAGTAGTATGCCACGCTGCTAGTACTATTAAAGTGTCTATTGTTTCTCATTTGTAATTTTTTCTTTGTTTGTCTGCTCCCTAGAACGCCCCAATGAGGTTCAGCTACCGGATCTTCCATCCTCCATTGTACTGTGTACCGCCGACGCCGACGAAGAGTGTGTCCACGTCGATGCCGGAACGAGCTGCAGCACCTCCACAGCTCCAGCCACAAGAAGAACAACCACCGCAGCAGGATCCGCTCTCGACCTCATCGTCTACATCGACTAAAGTGTCAGAAAGCACGCCTAGTAGGACAGAATCTAGTGAAAACAATGGTGATAGTTCTGTGCCGCCTGAAGTGAGTTTGCCCTCGCCACAAGCCGGCAATAAAGACGATGTTGTGAACATTGCTATGCCAGAAACTGAAACCACGAGGGAGGAAGCGCCGGCAGTAGAAGAGGAGGATGAAGAAGACAACGAAGAGGAAATGGAAGAACCTGTCGCAGAGCAAATACTCGAAGATGAAGAACCTCCTCACAAGAAACTTTGTATAGATGAAAGAAAATGCGACGATGACAGTGGTTATGAAGCTGTGGAAACCAGAGAACAAGACGAAGAGGAACGAGAAGTTGAGGAGGAGGGGGAGGAGGAAGAAGGGGAAGATGAGGGGGAAGAGGAGGGTCAGGAGGAGGATGAAGCAGCTATGGAAGTTACTGAAGAACAAGAGGTGGAAGAAAGTGTAGAACAAGAAAAGGTGGAAGAAATGACTAATACTGAGACTGAGTACAAAATTATTGAACAGCCACTTGTAGAAAAGCGTGTGTCTACACATAAATCGAAACGAAGGAGAAAATCGAGTCATGCCAAAGAGAAAGAGAGAAGCAGAATGATTGAAGAGCCTGAAGAAGTACAACAGACAATCGAAGAAAACGAAGCAGAAGAAAATGAAGAGGAAGATGAAGCAGCTGCAGTTACACAAGTAGCAGAGGAAGAAGAACAACATGAAGAGGAAGAAGAAGAGGAAGAACAGCAGGAAGAGCAGCAGCAAGAAGAGGAGGAAGAAGAAGAAACAGAGTTTCAGGAACAAGAAACTGTCACAACGCCGGTCGAGGAACCAGCCCCTGCAGAGGAACAGGAGAATGAACAAGACATTACATTGCGGTCCTCCACTTCTGATGAAGAAGAGGAAGAACATGCAGAAATACCACCAAGTACTAAGCATTCGAAAAGCTCAGAGCGACAGCGAGAATCCAAAGAAGAACGTCGCAGATACAGTAAGGACTCTGAGGAAAGGCGGCGTTCCAAAAGTAAGCGGGATGGAAGTTCTCGGGAGTACGGCAGTCGCAAGAAGAGCAAACATAAATCAAAGCACCACCATCGTGGTGATGATACCTCCAGCAAAAAGCAGCGTAAGGCACACAGGTTGCTATCTGAGGTAACTGCCTCAACTCCGACCATCCTTCAGTACCAGGAGGATGTCATGAAGCTGAAGGTAAAGCTAGGTCCTATAAAACCAGTTATTGCAAACCTTGCTGCTGCTGCCGCAGCAAACCATCAGCATCGTCATCACCATCACCATCATCATTCGAAACACAGCAGAAAACTGCAGGAGGCAAAAGAAAGTCAAGCGTCTTCACCTGAGGCAAGATCTCCTTCTCCAACTGGAGAGATTTGGGAGTGCAGCACCGTACCTCCCAAGACAAACACAGCCACCACAGGTTCAACTGCTACTACAACCACCAGCACTAACACTAACACAAGTCCAAACAACTCGCCTTCTGCTAGCCCGCCTCCTACTGCCTCAAATGAATCTTCCTCAGGTATTTCTGCACCGGTGTCTGTCAGCAGTAGTGGCACTACTACCACTACCACTACAACTACTGCAAGTACAGCAACTACCACATCCGTCACCACAGTCAATAATACGTTAAACAACGCTATTAATTCCACAAAAGAGCGTTTGTTGCAAATGAGAGCGGTAAGACACAAGAATATCACATCAAATAAATCATCAGACTTTTCGTCTAGTCCAGAGTCCAAACAGGAAGAAACAAATAATGTAAATAATAGAAATTCTCCGTCTTCGATGTCTGAGATATTAATGCCATCGTCTTCAATAACGGTTAGTAAAGTTCCAATGGGGGAAAAGCGTAGGTTTAGTGCGCAGAAGCCAAATAATACTTCAGGCAGCGACGCTAAACGACCTTCGCTTGAAATTATGCTAGTGAATGCTCCTTCTACAACAGCCAACTCTCAGTCCACCAACAGCTCCAGCTCTTCCTCAAGCCTGACATCAAAACAGTGTCCGAGTAGTGAAGCTACCGAAAAGAAAGGAACGGTACTTAATGAAGTGCCTAAAGCCAACAGACCACCTCCACCAACAATTCCTTTGGTCAAAATTAGAAAGTCATCCGTGTCGTCCATTCGTGCACCGGCCGGACTGATCATAACCCCTAAATTACCTTCATCGCCAACCTCATCGAGTTCTGTGTCTAACGTTCCCAGCATGTCCTGCACCACAGTACCTAAAAGTCCTATATCACTTAAGATGTCGCCAGTGAGCTCTCCACAGTTAAGACCAGAGAGTGGTAATAAGCAGGGAAATTCGGAAGAACAGGCGATGAGACACGATGATATAGGAGCTCTGGATCTATCGGGGAAATCTTCAAGGTGCAAGTCTTCCGGCTCATCATCGTCGTCTCCTCAAGCGTTTTATCGTTCGCAGTCTTCGCCGGGTGCTGGTTCCAAAGGCAGCTCATCATCGCCGGCGTCGAGCATTATGACAATCGCACAGAATCTGGTGCAGAGGCAACTGACGAATTTGCAACATCAGAACAGCAACAATACTGAGTCTGCAACCAGCAATGGGAATGCTAAATCTCCAGGTGGTGGCGAGAGCACCAGCAACAGTGGTGTACAAGGCGTAGGTTCATCGCCAGCACTGACAAATCTCAAGACACTCTCTGATACAGCCGTTCATATACGTAACATGATGGCTGCTCAAAGTACTGTTAAGATACCACAACAGAAAGTCCAGGCTGGCAATTCGCCGTCGCTCAATCGGCCCTCTGCACCTTACAACTGTGCTGCTTCCCGCAACAACACCTCTCTTCCGGCACATATGTTACAACAGTCACAGACAGCACGATCTTCCACCGCCTATCATCCTACGCTACCAAACACAATATCCCCGTTGCGTATACCAGTTCCTCCGTCGCAGCTCAGCAAGGGAAATGCCTCTGGAAACGGCACTATGCCGCGACTGAGAGAGCTCTTTCCGGGTGGTGTTGCAGGGAGAGGCAGAGGAGCGATGGGTCCACAGAATCGGACTCAGATGAAGCCCGGACAAAATCAAGCGGTCCGCCAGATTCCAAATCCTTCCGCACTCTTATTCCGCCAGACGCAGAACCGTCTGCAGCAGAATGCTGGAGGAATGACATCCCAGAACCGACTGCACATCAGTCCCTCCGTCAACAGCATCAACAAACCTGTGTACAATTCTCCGGGTCTCAGTACCGCCAACAGCAAACCCAACAATGCCGTTCCTCCTGTTTCCTCTATACGTAAAATAGAAAATATGACCCGGAATATCGAGAAAGTGGCTGCAGGACTCACGGTGCGGGCAGTGGAAGCTCACGTGAGCAACAAGTGAAGTTACCATAATTGTGTTGTGAATAAGAATTGTAATTATAAGACTGAATCATCATAATAACTGTGTGTTTATAGAGAAAAGGTCTTCTTTGTACATGAACATCCCATTCCAGCTGTAAAGAAAATATGTGCCAGCTTGTCGTTGTTTTATATTCTAAAGTGTACACTAGCACAGTGTGTTGGATATTAGTTACATGTTACTTATTTTTAGATCATTGTGCAAAATTATTAATCTTTTGATATTCCGGTTATATTTCCAGAAATTGATTTATGTATCATTGTTTTGCAGCCGCTTTTAGGTTTGCCAAATAACGAGTCATTTTTAAAAAGTTCCTTTCGTTATTGACTGAAGGGCACAATATGGAATCTTCACGGCTCGTTTGATTTCTTATTTATTGCAAATCTTTCCTGCTATTGGCTGGCTTTTGAGAAAAAGTAAAACTTTATTGAAAATACATAAGAATAATAATTCAGAACTTCATTGAAAATCTCTTTCATGATGGAATTTTTTGCCTAAGTTAATCAATTCGAACTTGTGTTTAAATATCTCAGGTTGCATAGGATCTACCCAAAAGTCCGCAGAACCTGGCCTCCTTCTATCCGGGAGCGATGGAAAATTCCGGGGCTCTTTCCATAGGACAATACATGGTTTCCTAAAAAGCTCCCCATCGACAACAACGTCAAGACGGGATGGAAATGGATACGCCACTTACGCGTGTCAACCCCGCAGGGAAGACTACCGAAAACCTCGGTGGGGCCACCTGGTGATCTAGCACACCTTCTACTAGCTCTGCAGGCTAGTACCCGGGATTTATGAGGCAACCCTCTACCCCCTCCGGGTGGCCGTAGCCTGGCCGGAGGTACCCGATTTCCCGCGGGTGTCGGGAACACACAGCCCCCTCGAGTCCAACCCAATCCGAACAACTTCCAGACGGGAGGGGCTCGGCAGTTCGGCCCGAGGTTCCTCTAGTAACGTCAGCTAGGGGTCCGCAAAATACATGGGTTATTCAAAAATTAGTGGCAACACTGCCTGCATTTGACGCTATCAGTGGTAAATCATGTAAGCTGATAACAAATAAGAGCATCTAATGTTTGTTAGCTGTGAGTTTTAAGACTATAATTTTATTTATTAAGACCTTTTTAGTAAGTTTAATTGTAGGGTGTTATCTTTAGTGCTCTAAATATATTTAATAAATACGACTAAAGATGCTTCATTAAAATTCAGGTTGCAAGAGGTATTAATACCGTACAGTGCCATACAGTACTATCTCAAGCTTGTGGTAGACCGACTTTACCATATCGTACCGTGGCTAGATGGGCGAATGCATTTGTTAGAGGAAGGGAAGACGTTCAACAAAAACGTGGAGCTGGCAGACCACAATCAGCAAGTAATGATATGTATGTGAATGCTGTTAGAGCACTGCCGAAAGAACATCGTTGTTGGACTTGTATTGTACTAGCAGGGGAAGTTGGAGTTGCACCTGGTACCGTTCTTCACATACTTACGAAGAAGTTAAAGATGAGGAAAATCTGCGTTCTAAGGATTCCACATAATCTTACAAAGCAAACAATGTGGCAGAAGATGGAAACAGCGAGATTACACAGAATGTCTTCGACGTATCATAGCATTAGATGAAACTTGTGTCCGATGCTACCAACTAAAATTAAAGAGACAATCAGCTGAGTGGCGGCAGATTGATTCACCACGAACAAAAAAGTATCGACAAGAACAGGATCCACTTAAAGTCATGTTCATTGTTGCTTATGAATTTGACAGTGTTCTTATCACTCATTCAGTTCCTTCAGTAGGAATAATAGCATATGGTGGCAGTACATGGGTGCAGAGACTAACAAATAAAATGAATGTAATATTAATTAGGAGAACACAACGACGATATGCAGGAGCTACAAAGACCACCCCCACAATGGCGCTACTTGTAATACCTGGGATATGGCCAATGGACCTATTAATAAGATTTAGAGGAGCGGACTATTAGCGTAAGAAGGACAGAGAGAAAGTAGATGAAATGTGTAGTGTTTAACGCCCGCATATGGCGATGACACTGATGATAAATGAGATGAAGATGAAGCACCGGTGGAATGAAATGGCGGGGGAAACCGGAGATCCCGGAGAAAACCCGCCCCAGCGCCGTGTTGTCCACTACAAATCTCGCTTTGCGGTCGCCTGGGATCGAACCCGGGCCGCCTTGGTGAGAGCTGAGCGGTCTAACCACTGAGCCACGGCGCGGCCGAAAGTAGCTGAAATAATAGGAGAGGAATGTGAAACTAGATGGCAGATCAGACGGAAATTATTAATGGACTGGCAGCATGAATGGGACAACACAGAGGAGGGCCGCAGAGCACTATAAGTATTACCAGTGATAAATGAAGGACTAAAAATGAAGCACTTAACCCGAGTAAAGGAATTATACAATTTATAACCGGTCATGGACCATACGCTACTTACCTTCATAGAATAGGAAGAAGAGGTACAAGGTTATGTACAGTATGTAATATAGATGATACACCACAGCATCAAATATTGGAGTGCAGAATACATGATAATGAAATTGGCGAGATAAGACAGGAGCTATAAGGCAAAACCACTTGGACAATAATAAGAAATGCGGAGGATTTTACTAAACTCGATAAACTAACGAAATACATATCATCGAAGGCATGGGAAGAGTATACCTTATCTAGGGACCGCAGACACAGGGGACCTGATAGAACTGCCACATCGGTACCTGTAAGAAGATCTACAAGGTTAATTGAAAGACATGAGCAACAAAGAGGCCTAAGTCCTACAACACAGGAAACACCGGCAGATCTAGACGATATAGAGGAAAGAGGAAGGTATCGAGCTACAAAACATCACAGGAGAGGAAATCTAAATAGGAGGAACTCCTTATAGAAGAGCATAGAATTTGAGACTTGACAGCAACATATTCATACATAAATAAAACACATAAAAAGTTAAATTTATTATATTTAGGTTAGGTTCAGTCATCAGTAAGCAATGATGACTGATAGGTTAGGTAACTGCAAACCCTGTTGTTAATTTACTTCGCAGATGGAACTGGAAAGTTCTGGAGCATCCTGCATACTCCCCAGATATGAGCCCATGTGATTTCGACGTTTTTGTGAAAATGAAATTACGACTTAGAGGAGTTCCCTTTAGAACCAGACAGGCAATTACAGCTTCAGTAGAGCAGTCTGTTCAAATATTAGGACAAGTGGATGGCATCCGTCGACTTCTGATGTGTGAAGGAGAGTTCATGTTGGAGAAGATTATTTCCAAGCACTGTGACGGCTTCAAAAATGTTTTATTTGTTCATTCAATTGTTGCCACTAATTGTTGAATGACCTAAGTATTTCAAGTATTGAAATGATCTCAATCGCAATCTCAAACATTGAATCATTCACTTATTACTAATATCCTCCCAACAGATTCTAATGCCGAATTTATGCTTGAAAGGAAAAATTGACAAATATTGCATTGCTATTCCAACCAGAAAAATTGAGCAACAGCAAGATCTCTGAATTTATACGTGTATGGAGGAAGGAAAAACATATGAGATTCTAAATTACACTATAAAATTGTGAAATATATGTACAAACTTTAATGGTGAAATAGCCCTAAATGGCTACACATTAAAACTTCAGCTTGTTGTTTTGGGTGCCAATTTTCTGAGTTTCGATTCCTCTAACTTCTGGTTTTCTCTATCTTCATTATTATTTTTGAAAATTTCCGGAATATTTAAGGTTGGGGGCCCAAATGACCTTGTTGTCGACGGGCCCTTAAACACCACACTCACTCACTCACTCACTATTTAAGGTTGTATTTATTGAACTACGTTCTGCAAGATAATAAAAACACTGCTGTCCTCCACAAGAGAGTAAGTCTCCGAAGCCTGAGATGCAGGGGGGTTGCCGAAGGTTCCCATACCCTCCCTGGACACGTTTATGATACCCATGTCAGTACAGTTACAGAACATTCAAAAATATTCTGACGGCTTCTACTTTTGTGAATGAATCTTTTCGGTTTTAGTGTACAGAGTGAATAGGGCGCATGTTTTTTAACGGTTCTACTCCATGTGTAGCATGCGTTCTCTGCCACACATTCACTGTCCTTGTCCCACTGTGTAAGATAGCATATTCCTTTCAGGGACCTTCTTTGCGTTGCTGGTCATTAGGTATCTTTGAAATTGTATAAAAGAATATTTTAAACTACTTTACGATGTTTATAAAGCGCATTGGAATAATTTAGAATACGAATGGAAGATATGTTGGAATGATGAGTTACTAAAGAGTACAGGAACTATAGGAACGTGTAATCAAAGACCATTAATCTGAGAGGTCAATATGCAACTGGTATTCTAGTCCGAAGTGTTTGGCAAGTCCACTGACCAGCATTGTTCTTTTTGCTACCAGAAACTTAAAACAATGCGCCAATGGTGATTGTCGGGCACATTGTAAGTTGCACTTTTCATTTCGCATGAAAATAAATTGCATTCTGGTGCAAGACACTTCATACTCGGCTAGGGAATCCTTGTCTCAATGAATGGACACGTTATTCTGTAGTTGCTATTGTATTGTAGAGTATTGTAACCTTCAAGCGCACAAAGGTTACTGTAACATACCCTTCTCAAAAATTTGAGATTCAAAGGTACTGTGTTTTATAAGCAATATCATTGCAGTGTAAACTGAATGAAGTGCGTTATCTATTTCTGCTTCAGAAACTTCTGCTTTTAAATAAGAAATCAAGGCCTTAATTCCGTGAAGATTCAGCCTTTATTGTTTGTATTTTTTTTTTTTTTTTTAAATTTTGTTGTTGTAAAGGCAGTAATCTCAGGAAAATTCTCAAGAAATTTGAGTGATACTGTACATCGATGAGTTAGTTTCTGGAGATGACGATTTTTCCATGCTATATCACCTTTTAGTCTTCTCCTAAAATGATCAAAATATCTACAAAATGCGCTCTTGCAGTGCAGTGTTATTAACTATCAGGTTCCTCTGAGTAATATTCCTGGGATTACTGCCCAAACTGCAAGGGACAATACAACTGTATTTTTCATCTTTTGCACTTGAATACAACAAGTTCGTGTAGAAAGCGTTAGACAATATCAAGACACTGTGTTAGCACAAGCATGCTACAAAACAGCAGTTTAATAATATTCAATTAATTTTATGTACATGTCAGTCAAGTTTCTATCTATTTAGAATGTTTGGTTCTCCATGTTGTAGTGTTAAACCGCCAATTTTAAAACGTGACATTTTAACAAGACATTAGCTTGGTGTATAAGCATGAATCAAGTACAAAACAGCATTGTATGTTATATCCGGTTGTTTTATGTGGTCTATGTTGATGGATGACAGCGGCGTATCCTTTTAAACTTCGACAGTTCTTCACACGTCGTAAGCAGAACCATGCAGGAGTCTATTCCTCGAGTCCGAAGCCTCGGTGGCATGCGCCATGTGAACTTGATAATACCACCATTTATTGGCCAACTACCGCTCATTAGAGAGGTCCCCTTAAACATTGTGTTGATTACTAATGGCTAACGGTACTAGATACTTATTAGTTAAGCTAAAAATCATGTATTTACACACCTTACGAGTGTACGTGAAGTTGAAATGTCGATACGATACAGGAAGTGGCACTGAGTTTTTTATACTGTGCAGAAATGACGTGAATGTTTTTAACTGAATTATGTAATAGTATTGATGATATAAATTTAAAAATATCGTTCATTACCCTTTGATGCAAACTATAGTTTGGAAATATGGTTTCTTTGAACATTTTTGTCGTTAATGTCGTGTTTGCTCTGTGATTAAAAAAAGGTAAAACGCTCAAGGACGATGTTCTATGACGCAAATATTCTTATGTAATTTACACTTTTTCTTGTCTAATAACATGTATTTTAAAATTAATGTTTTTCGTGTATCTTGATGAACCTATGTGATCAATTGCTAATGAAGGTCAACATTTTCTATTTTTGGTCTAATTTCTGATTCATAATTTTGAATTAGCGAGGACCAATTTTATAAATACATCGATACATCTAAAACATACACAAATTATAAGTTTGAAATTGTAGACTGGATTAGCGGAATGTTCCCTTGTTGGGTCGTTACTACTAACTGAATTTCGGAATTTTAAATACAACAGTAAGACATTTTGGGCATCACATAGATCACTAAATTATTAAATTGCTTCATATTAGCCCGTAAAAGGGCAATTATATCATATATATCAGCTTGTACGTTGTTACACTATTCCTGTGGATTTTCTCAACATTTAATTAAAATATCTTTTTACTTAAAGATGAGGGAGAATTAATGTTTTCTTCGACATTTAAAATCATAAACACACTTTAAAAACGAGCATAACAAAGGCGGGTTTTGGGCATTTTCGATCGCCATTCATTCCTTGGACAGCTTAACTTAGTTGTCGCTACCACATGTAAAGGCGTAGTTCTTGCAGAGACGAGAAATGTAGTTTAAATTAATTAAAATCCGTCGCTCAGAATTTGATTATTTCGTTCACACTTTTTTTTATTTTATTTTACCTTTACTGCAATGGTCATATCGGCGACCGTTTTGTTTTAGAACATATCGATGGTGTTAACTCGTAATCGTTGGGTTATATAATTAGATCACGCACACATTCATACTCATTCATATTTCCTGACTCTGGGAAAGACGGGGAATCACCTTTGTTGGAGAAAAATCCCCATCCCCACCCCCGGTAATCGTACCCGGGACCCCCAGTACGGCAGGCAGGTGCTCTACCGACAGAGCTACGGAGCCAGCCGTTCACAACATTGTGAGAGGCTGAAACTGTATTTTAAAATAAGTGGTATAGTAATACCTAAGCAATTCGCCTACCAGGGCCATACTTATTATTGTTGATAATCTATAAAGGGGTTTGCTCCATTGTTATCTCGGATCAATGTTTAGACTCCATGCTCCAGAAATGCAAATTTTAAGATAAATAACAGTTTTAAAAACATTTCATTCAAGCATACCACATTTTAAAAATGTAATGAAATATACAATATAAGTCAGGGAACATCAGAGCTGACGCTTCCTGTTCCTAATCAGTGAAACCCTTTTGCGTGCCATCCTGAATTATTTTCTAGGTATGCCTTAAAATCGAAGTCTAGTCATAACGAACTAACTACTTACGCACCATGTTTCGTTCTTGTTTTATATCAACCGGAACTGGTTTTGAAGTAGACGGTTCTGAAATCATGCAGCGTTTGGGACTTTTCATTATTTTTTCCATGCATTCTAATCAATATAATATCCGCATATGTATCACTACGGGTTTCCTGTTTGTCACGAATTAAAGATAATTTTGAATGATAAAGCATGCATAATGAAGCAAAGGAAACATGAAAATATTAAAACTACGTTCTTTTGTGTTCATTTGATATTTAGAGTTATTCCAGTAAAGTTTCATAAAAATAAATTACGAGGCTCAAGTAGGAATAGATTCCTGTACTTTTATTTTAATTTCAACTAAATCTAATTGTAAATAGCGTTGTTTTAAAGAGAAAATTCTAGACATAGTAATGGGTCAGTAAGGTAAAATTTGTAGCATATTGCTTGTCATAAAGTATTTTGCAAGCTGGTTTCATAGAAACTGAAGCTTTGAAGTAATAAATAACTTTAATGGGCTATAAGCGAAAGTATTTTGAAAGCAGATTAAAGATGTGTAACCTGCAGACATCACTCTCGTGTAACCATATTTTGATAGCTGTCCTGTACCTGTTATGAATGAGAATTTCATTAGTTTTGGTTTGAATGATTGGAGCAAATTGCAGTTCCATCTTTAATCTGCAGTCACGTAAAGGGAGTGGGGTAATTGGTTCTTAGACGTGTGTGAGAACTAGAACTTATCAAGGCATACACATATTGTTTTTATTTCCTTTTTGTTATGTTTGTCGTATTGTTCTGAATAAGTTGAGTACTTAGGTACGTTGTACATAAACATTCGAATGTTTTGCCTCAGTTGATCTTTGTGCAGTTGGTTATTGTAATTAAAATGTTGTAAAGCATTAGTTGACATCTAGTTGTAATTTTAGTTTTACTTACATGCCAATGTCAAAACGAGGTTATTAAATAACAATTTAATGTTCATTTATGTGTATTTATTTAAATATCCTCCTGTAAAATATTAGTACCTAGACATATGACAGTCGAGTGTCTATACCAGGTGAGTCAGACGCGCCTATCAAACGGCATTGGACTCTTAGTCCAGTTTTGTGCTTACTAAACTGTATTGTTTGACGTTCTTAGACATAGGAATGCGCAAAATTCAAAGGAATAGCTGTTTAAGGGACTTAAAGTACACCTCAAAAACATACGACTGCAAGTAATGAGAGCGAATTCCGGTTTCCAGGCGATTTTACAAACCTTTTACTAGAGTATACATGGCAAAGTAATTCAGTAAACGCCTCGGAAAAAAAATGAACCTATCACATGAGTACACTAACAACGTCAGCCAAAAGGAAAATGGCGCATTCTTGAACTTAGAGCAAGGGTTAGCTGCCAAAATTTAGGAAAAAATTAGAGACACGCCTTATCCATCATGGACCCGTACAGTTAAAATGGACATATTATTAAACAACGGTTTGTATTATAGTTTTGCTAAACTACGTCTCGTGCATCTCAATTAACATGCATAAGAGCTTTTGCCATTTCTGTAATAATATTAAAAAAACAGCAAATGATTAAAAGTGTCTTAAAAAGCTAAATCAAGCACGAGAACTCGCGAGATGGCAAAGGTATAGCGCCAGGCATACAAGTAGCACTACTGAGCCCAGAACTTGCTTTCAGGCAAGTCTCGAAATGGCTCAATGGGACAGTGATATCTCCTGTGCCCTAACACACAGTGATACAGGTTCGAGTCTCAGCATTGTAAATAGTCTTTTTTATGGAAACTTAGAGTCAGACTGAAAAATTCAATACCATAGCCGGGATTTGAACCAACGATCTTCTGGTCTCCGTCCAGCCGCTTTAACCATTAAGCTAGTATGACCAACGTGCCGATATGACATTAAATTCTCCAATTGACTCAGGAATAGAAAAAAGGTCATTCCAGCGTCACAAAACATACCAATATAAAACGACATTTTTAATAGCACAATAATTCGATGTCTGTAAAATTATGTTTAACTTCCATGTTAAACTCTGATAGTCACTGTAATTTCCATGATTTCTGTGTTCAACTGTGTATAAATAATCCTTATTTCAATTGCACGTATCTATAGGTGTGTTTAAAGAACAACCTACTTTTTTACCAGTAAAGAAACATCAAACAATGCCAAAAGAACGCAAATAAAACAATTAAAATAAACATAACAGTTTCAGAATAATAAATACAAATTGTGAGTATTAAAGGGTAAAAGAATTAATATACCTATGCAAAGGATTCGAACTACCATCACAACAAATGAGATTATACGAGGGTCCTTCAATAAGTAACTGAACTAATTTAATTGTATTTAAATAAACCGTAAAAGAGCAACCATGGCTGCTAGTGGTGGAAAGGTGAATCCTCTTCTAGCAGTGCTGTGAGTGCCAGTCATACAGAGTCAATCAATTGGGAGTTAGAGCCCGATATGTGAGGTCATGTTTACTGCACCTACCATGGAACTGAAATAGCAGCAACGCGCATGAATAAAGTTTTGTGTTCTGTTAGACAAAACTCCTACAGAAATCTTTGAAATTGTGCAGCAAGCATACAAGGACCAAGCTTTAGACAAAACACAAGTCTTTGAGTGTATAAACGTTTCAAAGGGGTTCATGAAGACCTTCAAGACTCTCCGTGCCCAGGAAGACCCGTAACAGCAAAAACGGCAGTCAACATTAACGCAATTGACGCAATTGTGCGAGAAGATCGTCGCATAACAATTTCGAAAGTTGCAGATATAATACATTTGTCTGCTCAAACTGTAGACGACATAATTCGCAGTGATCTTGGCTATTGAAAAGTTGCAGCGAAATGGGTACCACACGTGCTGAACCACGTGATGACGTGTCAAGAATGGCTGAGAAGGTTACGACGGGAGCCAGACTTTCTGAACAGTCATCACTTGTGACTAGAGTTTGTTCCATCATTACAACCCGTTAAGAAAACAGGAGATTTCGCAGTGGAAACATTCATCGAGCCCTACGCCTAAGAAAGCAAAAGTTCAGAAAAGTGCAGGAAAGGTCATGCATCCCGTATTCTTTGACAAAATAAGGGAATTCTGCATGATCATGTTGTAACTAATCAATGCATAGTAACTGCTGCTTACTACTGTGACGTACTGAAGGGGCCACTGAAGAAGAAAAGCGACCAGATCTCTCAAGGAGAGGATGGATCTTGCATCAGGATAATGCCCTGCTCATCGAGCTCGTGCAACTCAAGATGTCATCGCAGAAATGGGCATTAAGATCATGCCTCATCCACCTTATTCTCCGGATCTCACACCATGTGATTTTCACCTCTTCCCTAAAGTGAAACAGGAGCTTCGTGGTCGCCATTTTCAAAGTGATAAGGGGTTGAACAATATTGTCGTGGGTATCCTGAACAGACTGTCTAAAAATGGGTTCAATGAGTGTTTCGAAGAATAGGTAAATCGTCGGAATAATTGTATTTCATCAGAGGGAGAATATTTCGAAAGTGTGTAGGTAAATATTAGTGAAATAAAGCCATTATGTGTTAATTAAAACATTAATTCGGTTATTTATTGAACGACCCTCGTAGTTCTGCGTTCGTTTCAACTGAGCCACCTAGTAACGCGAGGTAAACATTCCGTCTAACATGTATTCGCTGCTTCCAGTGAACATTTGCAGACGTGCAAACGTCCGCTGTCTAATTACGGATATATTACAGACGATGCGATAACATCTATATTAGTACAAATTTCATCTAGTGTTTAACATCTTAAATACGCGGGTAGAACGTCGTAATGTGGTTGATGTTTTCATGTTGGAGTATAAAACAAGGATTGCATAAAACTCGAGAATACGGGGCAGCTGACTCACCTGGTATAATACACACTGGTTTATTTTAATACGGAAATACTAAACCGTCATCTGCAACGTGCAACTCCCATTCCTTACCTGATTCTACCACACCAATTAATGTTTTTACTGCCACCTTCTTTCGATCCTGAACCTAAAACCTATCTGAGTTCATCTTACCTTCCAGCCACTTAGGTGAAATGTTTCTACTCCTCCCCTTGCACCTCTTACCTAGATTTTCCCTTTATGCATTAAGCTAATACGTTTGTGCCGAAGTTAAATTCAAACTAATAAGAGATGGCTCAACTTGGGCTGGTGGAAATTATAAGGTATTTCCGCCAAAATTAAATAGAGGAAAGACATACCTAATAGGAAACTAAAATATCGGCATGATGATGATGATGATGATGATGATGATGATGATGATGATGATGATGATGATGATGATGATTGGAATTTAGGGGCGCTCAACTCAATGGTCATTAGCGCCCTTTCAAAAACTGTATTTCACTTTACTATTCTTCCTTTCACTTAACTTATCTTTAACTTTCCTTTGACTCTGCTGTGGCTTTGCCTTCGCTTTGCCCTAGCTCCACTTTGGCCTTGCTTTGGCTTTACATTAGCTTTGCTCTGATTTTCCTCCAGCTCCGCTTTGGTTTTTTCTTTGGCTTCATTCTGACTTTACCCTTTCTCTGCTCTAGCTCTGCCCTGGCTCCACTCTGGTTCCGCTCTGGCTTCTCATATCGGCATGTTTCCGCGCACTCAACTGTGTTGTACTTCCAGAAGTAACGAAAAGCATAAAAACAGCCTTTCTCCTTTCCCTAGTTATACGAAATTACAAATTACTCGAATGAAGTCTATGTTGTTAAAATGAGTAGCTACGAGATTGTTCAAATTCTAACCTAAGCTGTGCAATTTTCCTATTAAACTAAGGGTACACATCAGCTGCAAAACAAAGATACAGAGGCCTGTTTCCAACGTAAACATATTTATTACTTACCTTACATCTGGACATAAGTATTCGAAAAGAGAACAGCTAGTATTTAATTACCATCCCCTCTCTTTGAATTACTGCTGATAATCGTTTGGGCATTGTCTGTATGTGTTGTTTAGTGACTGCAGAGTCCATATTTCTCCACTTTGTTTGAAGAGGTTCTTTCAGATGGTCCTTGCTTCTGATGTGATGCTCCTCGAGTTCCTTCCAGATGTTCTCTATAGGAATTAAATCTGGAAATGGGGGTGGTGACTTCAAAGTGTGAGGAGTGTTGTACACGATCCAAAGCCTTACAGTTTCAGCAGTATGCTTCGGGTCATTGTCCTGCTGGAAGAAATAACCATACCCTAATCCCAGCTTCTCTGCATTCTTTTTAAGATTGTTTTCAAGAATCCTCTTGTATTCAAATTTGTCCATGATCCCATCTATGAACATCAGTTTCCCAAAGCCAGTTTAATCTATACAGCCCCATACCATCACACTACTGCCACCATGTCTCACTGTAGCCACCATGCTCTTAGCTTCCCATTCTGTATTTGGCAGTCTCCACAATTTAAGACGTCCATCACTCTTGTATAAACAGAATTTGCTCTCGTCCAACCAGTGAACCTTATCCCAGAATTCTGTTGGTTTCACCACATACTGTTTGGCAGATTCTATATGCTTTTTCTTATTCACCTTATTAACACATGATTTCTTCCTAGGATCGTGGGCACTGTACCCAGTAGTATTTAAAACACGTTCAGCTGTACTGGTGTGAACCACAGTGCCAGACTATTGCTCAAGGCATCCTCTAATCTCAGATGCAATGATTCTCGGATTCTGCTTCACCATTTTTATTATTTGCCTCCTGTCTCTGGTGGTGAGTTTAGAAGGAGCGCCATATCTAGGTTTATTTACAACAGTATTTGTCTGTTTGAAGAATTGAATTATGCAGAACACTGTAGTTTTGTTTCTGTTAATGGTTTTGGGAATTTAAGGGAGAGATTTATTTTGTTTGCACATATTTATCACGACATTCCTCTCGACACTAAAATAAATACAGTACAGATTGTGTAATACATACATGCAAAGTGATATTTTAAATATTGTTTCCGAGACACAAAATGTTAATGTTTACATGTTTAGCAATTCAACGCTGCCAAATAAATATTACAGTATTTATAGTACGTGCAATGTTACATGTTAAATTATTCGAGTACTTCTGTCGCCCTCTGTATATACAAGAAAACGAGATCACTGTCATTTAGTGTAGACAGCGCTATTGGTTGGGTTTGGTTTCCCCGAGTAATATAGTGCATACTTTATCTCTCTCCTACCCCTCTATTGACCTAGCAATTCTGTTATCCAGTCTTAGGGTGGGCAGTAAATAGTGTAACAGTTGTACATTAACAGTAATGTTTCAACGGTCTGGGAGACTTGTTACCATAAACTGTTACAAAATTGAGGAAGTAACTAAGGTAAAAGTAACTAACGTTAACATTCACGGCATGTGCATTGGTAACACTTATGGTAAACTAGTAACTTCTCTTGGAGAACAGATGAATACTAATAAGGAATAAAGGTATTGTCAATCAATATACCACCTGTTGAGAAAAAGGGCTACAAATTATGTTTACTACACGTATCTATTCAAGTATCTGCGGATATTAGACAACATTTTATGTTAGTACAAGAATGTAAAACAAGATTACATCAGACAAATTCTGTTTTGATATCGTGAATATTGAAATGTAGTTACAACTAATCGTTATTGCTAACCACTAATGCATACTCCAGTTTATAATTAGAGTAACATCACAACTAAGGTGTTCACAGCATAAAGAGAAACCAGCTGCTATCCAGTGATTTATCGAGCGGGATGGCTCAGGTGGTTTCGTCTGTGGCCCGCATTCGCGACGCCGGGGTTCGATTCCCGTGGCCGACCTACCTGACATGTTTTTTTCGGCGGTTTTCCCGAGTCACTAGGCGATGCTGGGTAGGTTAATTACATCCCCCGAGTTTCTTGTCTCTCCATTTCATCTACATTATCATTTTATATCTTCTTTCATCTGGTTGTCTCTTTCAGGTTGAGGTGTCCGCGGGTGTCTCGGTGGTGCATGGCAGGATAATATGCTCTAATGTAAACTACTTCCTTCTATGGTAGGTCGGTTGCCGGTCTCCGCGCCCCTGCTGACACCATTTCTGAACCGCCAGCCAGGGTCCTTTGGTGCTTGGCTGCTGGGCTCATTGCCGTCCCGCTGTAGGGGAGCGTGTCCGTTGTCCTGGCCTGTCGGGAGAAGTCTATCCAAGTAAACTGTAGGGACTCTGCCTTCTGCAAAGAGAGCCTTACGTCGGCCGCTCTCTGTCTGCTCTCGTCTCATTCTTCCTCCCGGGGGTGCCCCACTTGGGGCATAGGCACAATGAGCCCAGTATAGTGAACTACGTACTGAATCCCCTCCGTAGTAAAATCCTAATCCTAATCCTATCAGGTCCTTAGTTGATGAACAGCTTAATTGCGATGTTAATTATAAAATTGATATAACTTCAAACGTGATAACTATGAAAAAAATTTTAATCATTATTGTTATTATTTTACGTATTTTTACTGCAACAGTTATAACCGTTACAGGAAAATAATTGTCACGTTCCTAGTCCTTTATGTTCGGAGTTTTAGTTTTCATTAAATTTTTTCTGTTGGAATCTGTTGCTTCAGTTACGGTTCAGAGATTTAATACATAAGTAATTTTCTGTTGTGACTTGCTAAAATACGAACCATCTTTTGAGCATCGAGAACATTTTCAGGATGTATTTGTATGATAAAAATCAAGGTTCAGTTTTATAGCTTTTTATGCATTACAGAAACTACTATTTGATTGCAGTTGAGGTAGCATAAACGTAATGTCTATATTTGCTTATGACTTCGCTGAGACATATCAAATAAAGTTAATATCAGCGAAAAAGTTACTTAATTTTCTGATTCGTTACTCACTTGTGTTACTTAAGTGTATATTGAGAGAGTGGAGCCAGACTGAAAAGTTCAATGCCATAGCCGGGATTTGAACCACGGATCTTCTGGTCTCCGTCCAGCCGCTCTAACCCATTGAGCTACTATGGCCAACGTGCCAACATGACATTAAATTCTCCAACTGACTCGTATTTTTTCCGGTAAACCACTAGGAGTTCTCATAAACACATGAGGCAACTACCTTAATAGCGACTTACTATACTGTAAGTACTTTAAGACCCGGGCTTTATAGTTCGGACTCCAATGACTCCAATGTGACTATAAAGCCCAGGCCTTAAAATACTTACAACATAGTAAGTCGCCATTAAAGTAGTTGTCCAATGTATTTATGAGAACTGCTGGTGGTTTACCGGGAAAAACACGAGTCAGTTGGAGAATTTAATATCATGTTGGCACGTTGGCCATAATAGCTCAATGGGTTAGAGCGGTTGGACCTAGAGCAGAAGATCCGTGGTTCAAATCCCGGCTATGGCATTGAACTTTCCAGTCTGGCTCTACTCTTTCATAGTGCCTCCTACACACGGCTAGTGTGAAAGAACAATTAATTTCCATTAAGTGTATGTCGGTTTATTTGAAACTGGAAGCGCCAACCTAGGGTATGTGTAAGCCCGCAAGGGAGAACGGAGTCAGTTCAAACCTGCCTTAAGTGACTCTGTCATCTGCTGTCATTTCTCCTCAGTCCTACCACCCTTCGTATCCTTTCACATCATGCTTCCCTTCCGTTTGTAACAAAACACTTAATTGGTCGAGGTGTTAAGTCTCCTTTCGTGTCTTGTCAATGTATTACAGTTTACCTTAATTTCTATGTAAAACAGGAAGGCAAATATAAATATGAACCATTTATTCTCCAATGTGATCTAATCGTTTACTTTACCTCACCATTAATGGACATAGACGTACAAACTTGGATAAAGTTACAAGAAAGAATCATGCTTAGTTCATGTAGGAACATTGAAAATGGAGATGTATTTAAAAAGACCGCTACATGGAATTATAAGTTTGCTAATTATGATGTTACACTGTAATGAAATGCAGGATTATATTCACAATGGTTCTAGAACGCTGATCATCTGTGAAGCAGTTATTTTTGATATTTTATGTTGTTTGAGAGGAATAGTTCGAGGAATTGTAATGTTTAATGAAATGGATGAAATATAAGGTACGTTATGTGTAACCATGACAACCTCAAATGGGAGGAAGTTGTTAAAAGTTTTAAAGATTTTTCTTCTGCTTAAGAACGTCGTAGGAGAAAGACACGTCTCTTCGAGGTTGTGCATAGATTGGAGAACATGCATATAGTTTTGGTTTCACTTTTCGTCAGATCATTGAAGTGTAAATATGTATCTGTAGTATCGATCTGCAAGTTCACAGAAAATCTGCAAGGATTCAGTACTGAGTACTTTATAAAAGGATATAATCTACAAATGTTAAAATTGTGATAGGATATAATAATGGTTGCAGTAGAGTTAAATTCCAATATTTTGAAGAAGAGAAACTTTATTATTGTTTTCTACAAATTATTCTCGCTCCGATACTACGGCCAAAGAGAGAGAGAGAGTGAGAGAGAGAGGGAGGGAGGAAGGGAAGGCTCAGAGCGCCGTGGCATACTTAAAGATCCACACAGAAGGTGAGAACAATTAACCATCTTCCATCCTTAGCGCCTTTTGCATCAATCTACTGCTTCAGCTGTACAATAGAACAGTAAGCAAACCCAGGTCTAACTCTCTCTCTCCTGTCTCCTTCGAACTCCTATACACGAGAGAACTTACCGCTCCTGATACTTGAAGCAGTATGTCATGTGAATCGTCTACTCCTTTCCCCAAGTACAGTTGACTGTAAAGTACTGTGAGTCATACGCATACTAAGTGTTCATAAAGAAATAAATACTGAAAATTATGTTAAATGATTACGCACAATGTTAACTCCAAATTTACCCCTTAAACGGTGCTAGCAATAGGTAATGCCTCTTAACATAATACACAAGTAGATAAGTCTCCAACGTTAAATTCTTTAAGAAGATATATGCTTTCCAGATTACAAAATCAGAATATCCCGTTTGATGACAATAACACGAAAATAAAATTGTATGATTTAATTCTAGCCAACAAGGGGACGCAGAAGAAATTGTTGACTGACCTAATATTGTCAGAATATAACTATGCAACCTTAAGGCTTAATCCGGATCTGAATCCTATAGAATTAATATGGACAGATGCTAAACAATCGATTGTTTACAGAAATGTAACCTTTAAAATGAAAGACGAAATGTTGCGCCGCCAATGATGTGAGTAAATTGGACAAATGGAATGGGAAAAAGTATGCCATCATGTGGATGAAATGAAATAGGAGTATTAGGAAAAAGATGCACTATCGGAAGAAAGAATTGAAAGAATTAGAATTGAAGACAAAGGGCAGGATAGGGTGTATTACCTGGATAAGGTTTTTACCCGGGGTTTTCCCTTATCCTTACAGAGGAATGTCGGGTAGCTCTAAGCTCCATGGATCCTAGACACATTTGAGCATCATTCCACCCATTTCATTCACCGTCCGATATGACTTAACGTTGGAGGACGTAAAATTAAAAAAAAAAAAGGAAGGAAACAGTGACGAGGATGACAGTGATGATGTCTCAACAGACGGACATACGAGGGTGTTTCAAAATGTAATGCCTCCTATTTTTTTTCTCTTTTAATTGCCAAGAAAATTGAATCCAATTTACATAGCATGAAAACTACAACATTGACGATTACTTTGTCACTATTCAATATAATCTCCGTCCTTTTCCACAGTTTTGGTCCACCTTTTAACTAGGGCATGTATTCCAGTGTGGTAAAACACACAGTCTTGCTTCATAAGCCGTTGACGCACGGACGTTTTCACAGCCTCCTCATCTTCAAAATGAATCCCACGATGAGCTTCCTTTAGTGGCCCGAACAGACGGAAGTCGGATGGTGCCAGATCAGGGCTGTATGGTGTGTGATATGTGAAATGTGTAGTGTTTAACGCCCGCTTTTACTACATACGGCACGGCAGACGGTGACACTAATGATACATGAGATGAAGATGGAGCACCGGTGGAATGAGATGGCGGGGAAAACCGGAGGTCCCGGAGAAAAGCCGCCCCAGCACCGTGTTGTCCACTACAAATCTCACTTTGCGGTCGCCTGGGATTGAACCCTGGCCGCCTTGGTGAGAGCCATACGGTCTAACTACTGAGCCACGGCGCGGCCATGGGGTGTGAGGTAAGACTTGCCATCCCAATTTCTCTATTTCTACAGTGGTGTAACGGCTGGTGTGTGGTCCTGCATTGTCATGCAGAAGAAGAATATCCGCCATAGTTTTTGTTGGGCGAACTCGGGGAAGACGTGTTTTCAGCTTTTTGAGAGTTCTGACGTATTGGACAGAATTTATTGTGCATCCCTGCTCCAGAAAATCAATCATAACCACACCCTCTGCATCCCATGACACTGTCGCCATAACTTTCCCTGCCGACCGCGGAGTTTTGAATTCTTTTTTCTTCGGTGAGGTTGTGTGATGCCATTCCATTGACTGCCTCTTTGATTCTGGTTCAAAAAAATTAACCCACGTTTCGTCTCCAGTAACAATTTTTTCAAGAAACCCCTTTCCCTCCAAATTGAAGCGCTGCAAGTTTTCGTAGGCTATTGTTTTCCTTGTTTCTTTGTTTTGGATGGTTAACATTCTTGGTACCCAAAGTGAACAAACTTTTGAGTAACCCAGCTGTTGAGTAATCGTCATCACACTGTCTTTAATAAGGGAGGTAATGCGACGTAATTCACCTGTTGTTACCCGGCGATCACCACAAATGATGCCATCGACTCGCTGAATGTTGCATGGAGTCACTGCAGTCACCAGCCTGCCGCTTCGCTTTTCATCATCCAATGGTTTTGCCCTTCAGCTTCGTTACAGCGACGAACCCATCGTCTAACAGTGCTGACATCCATCGCTGCATCACCATACACATTTTTTAGCCTTTCGTGAATGCGAATTGGCGTTTCAACTTCCGCAGTCAAAAATTCAATCACAGAACGCTGTCTAATACGAATGTCGTTGTCAGCCATTTTGCAAGAGGATGCAGTGCTGCCACCTGTTGACTTAGGAAGTTACTACTGCAGGGGACTGGAGAAGAAGGTTTGAGGAATTGCGCCAAATTCACCCACCCTTGTACATCAGGCAAAATATTATTAAAGGCAAACTTGTTTAACTCAGTGTTAAACTTGTGTGTAAGTGAAAAACCTTTCTGGAAATATAGCATTTAATTTGTTGGAGGCAGTACCTTCCCTAGCTAGCGACACATGAAATAAACAATTCAGTGATCGTTAGGGAGAGGGTGAAGTCATCGAGATGAGATGTCACTGCCACTTAAGGTGTGGGTAAACAAGGTAAGGAACTCATACATAGCCTTCATTTGAACTTCTCAGCGTTCAACAACCATTGCTCGGCCTATGCCTACTATATATGTATTATGTTACCGTTTTAAAACTTACTATGTTACATTTATGTACCTCCAGCGACCATTTGGGCTACTGACCTTGTTCGCCCTCTGCAGTATATATACATCCTGCGCGATTTGAGGCGACACGCTTCAATACATGCTCAATCTGCTATAAACTCACGTGGCTTCGAATGGCCTGCTATACAAACGTAGAGTGGAACAAATGGCACGTGCACCGCGTAATGAGCAGATGTGTTAAGAAATAAGTAACATCAATACAAAAATACATTAAAATACAGAAAATAATATACAAAAGCACAGCTGAATGGCTACAAATACCACCGTTTATAGTAACAACATTTAATTAATGCAGCTAAGTGACTTCCATGTAGTCCAATTGGTTACCTCGTCACTATTTATACAGAACATTTAATTGGGTAGAAATAATAACGTCGGAGCGCCATTCGAAATGATCGCCGTCGACATAGCTGGACCATTCCCAGTATCCGACTGAAGCAACAAGTACCTGGTGGTCATGGACTACTTCACCAAGTGACCGGAGGTGTATGCCATACCGAACCAGGAAGCAAAGACAATCACAGACTGCCTCGTGAAGCAAGTGTTCTGCCGATTTGGGGTGCTGTTTGAGCTCCACAGCGACAAGGGCACCAATTTTGACTCCAACCTGATGAAGGAGGCACTGGAAAGACTTGGAGTGAACGAGACCCGCACAAGACCTCTACATCCCCAGTCGGATGGCATGGTCGAAAGAAACATCAAGACTTTAGAAGAACACATGAGGAAGGTCGTGGCCAGCCATTAGCGAGACTGGGACGTCAAGGTGCCACTGTTCTTGCTGGCCTACCGCTCGTCAATACACACCACTGGGATGACGCCAGCCAGCTTAATGTTCGGCCGAGAGTTACGCCTCCCTTGTGACATGGCCTTTGGGAGCCCCACGGACGCAAAACAACCAGCAACTGAGTATGTAGAGAACCTGGTGGACAATCTCCACGATATGCATGAGATGGTTCCTGAGAACATCCAGAAGGCGAGCGACCGCATGAAGATCCGATACGACAGGCAAGCCAACAGCCGAAAGTTCCAGCAAGGTGACCTGGTGTGGTTGTACCGTCCTACCCGGACCAAGGGACGCTGCCCGAAACTTCAACAGCCGTGGCAAGGACCATACCGGGTGGAGAAGAGGATTAATAACGTGATCTACCGCATCCAGAAGGTGCCCCGAGAGAAGCTGTTGGTGGTACACCGGGATCGTCTGGCCCGCTACGATGGGGCTGTTCGGGACCACCAGCCTTTAGGAGGGAGCAGTGTCACGGCGACGAGCATAAATGGTTCGGCGCAAAAAAATAACAGACGGATAGTTTTTCATGGAGATAAAGGGCTTGCATAAGCAGATAAACATAGCGCCGGAGATAAAGGAGTTGCCGACACAGATTAAATTACGCTTGTGGAAGGTGCTAGAACAGTCGATTTCTTGTTTGTTCCGGAAATATCTCGAATTTATCAATGAGGTATATAAGAAGGCGGCAACTCACTAAGAGTCAGTCGTGAACAGATGTTGTAACGAGAGCTGACATTGCAAACAGGTGTAATCAGAACGCTGTTGATGTGATCATCGACCTTGGTAGATTGTGTATGTAACGTGAGAATTCATCAGAGTGAATTTCTACGCAAATAAAGAACATTTAGAATTTCTGCAAATTGGACTTTTAATTCTACAAACCCACAAAGTCATTATATATTACAGCGTGCTATATATGAATGAAGTTTAATATGTAAGAACTGTGATTTTAGTATTTCTATAATAAAACCAAGATAATGCCTTTTTGGGGTAAGCAACAAATAAGATCTAAAATTAATTTAGATGATCAACCTATAGAACAGGTCTCAAGTTTCAGATACCTTTTGTGTGAAATAGGCTCAAAGAAAGAAAGAGAGATTAACCTGAAAATGTCAAGATTTCAAACTCTATGAGGAACATTACACAGCGCTTTAAGAAATAAAACAAGAAAAAATACAAGAAGTGAATGTTATGCAACAATGGCAAAGCCAGTGCTTGTATATGGAAGTGATGTCTGGGGTATAACAAAGAAGATGGAAAGTAAGATTCAAGGATCTGAAATAAAATTCTTGAGAAGAACTAAAGGATGTACAAAACTATACTACATAAACAATGATGTAATAAGAATGCAGCTGAAAGTGAAATCTATAAACGGAGCAATAAAATACTACAGAAATAAATGACTGTTGTGGAAAGAATAGACTGTGATAGACATTCGAAAATAGCACTAAATTATAAACCAGCAGGAAGAAGAGTTGTGGGCAGACCGCAGAAGAGACGGAGAGACATACTGTCAAAATCGGAGCAGACGACGTGTCGAATACATGGAGTAAATATGATGATGGTGATGATGATGATGATGATGATGATGATGATGATGATGGATTGATGTAAATTAGTGTAGTAGCCAGTAAGACAAATTATCTGTAACAGGGAATCTAGGTATAAATGTTGTTTATTTAGCTATATGACTACGTCTTCTTTGCTTCTAAATTATCTTATTATCCCAGTTATATAAATATAAACGTAATGCTGAGACAGGAATTCTATTCGTAGTTAATTTCTCTCCATCTTAATCAGCCACACGTTCGGGCGCAATTTGGTGCGGGATTTCTATTTTGGAGACTGGATGCACATTGACTGTTTCGAGGATCCAAGTCAAGAAGCCAGATGTAACAGGGTTAATTCGTTGTATTTTGAGTTGTATCTTGATGATTGTGTTTGATTAAATAAGAGTCATGAGACATCTGTTTTTCAGGCGTGGTTCGGAATAAAGTTTCGGAGAAGTCAAATTTTGCAACAATTTAATTGTATTATTTGGATTACATTTTACTTGAACTTCCTTTCCCAGTCACTTGCAGGTTACTTCCAACATATCGATAAATTCTTACTTTGTTATATTTAAACAGTTCCATATATTACATAAAAGTTATTGATCTTGCACCACTATTCATCACACTCACTTTACCAAGATTATTGATTTTTCGTAACTATCGTTACTCCTATCTTAATTTGTGATTGGCCGATTTAATTCCACGTCACAACATTACGTCATACAATTATTACTAAGACCAATCACAAAATTACATATATTTTTACTTATTTAAATTACTAAATATATTTACATAATCATTTTTTATAAATTTGTATAATAGTATATTTATATTTATATAATAGTTAAAAGTTAGACGATTTACTGTAGAGAACTATTTTTATGCAAAAAGGTCAAGTGTTTCAGATCTTCACATACAAAGTTAGTAAAATTTAATGTTGAAAAGAGCCCTTTGCACCCTCTCCTGGAAGCGCATTGCCACAGATGTGGTTTCTTGCTTTGATCTTTGGAGGATTAGGGTGAACGAGCCTGAGCTGATTATCTCTTTGGTGGTCCTACAAGAGACCACACGGCTCAGATGCTTGCATTCTCACGAGCTGAGTTTGGAACTATTCCAGGCTAATCGTACTAGCGTCCAGCAACAGGTTTCAATATGTTTCTTTGGACCCATCGTGTCCCCAATTACAAACCTCTATAGGTTATTTGCTAAGAGAGCAAATGCTGCATTTAACAAGCGCTCTGTGTCGGATCTGGTAATATTTTGGTTAGGTCTGACTAAACTTAGTAATGTCTCCTACAGTAAAACTGCATTACAATTTCTGCAAATTCCCCATTTCTGTAAATGGAAATATCAAAGATATATGTTTAATTATACTCAGTATTCCTTTCAACATTTCAAATCTACTTAGGAATACCTAGAGATGAAAAAATGGATGTGGTGTGTGACATTCACGTGACTTTCTCTATGCATTACACGCACAAACACATACGTAGGTACACACAGATAGGCTGTACTAACACTAACATGAAAACTTCATTCATATGGGTACAGTTCATTTAGATCTAGGTCAATCACAATATTATATAACCACAAGGTCAACACACGATCATACAAATAAAGGATATATGTTATGCTTCTGATATATGTTAGCAATAATACAAAAATTATTCCTGAAGCGACGTTACATTATTCACGTTACGATGCTTCCTACAAATTGCTTCAGTTTAAGCAGTAGGTACCCGCCTCGGTAGCGTAGATGGTGACAAGTCTGCCTCTCGTTCAAGATGTTCCGAGTTCAAATCTCGGTCAGGGTGAGTTACCTGGATAACGGGTAACTCTCAGCTCTATGGACCCTTGGCTCATCTGAGCATCATTTTACCCCTTACACTCATCGTCCGATATGGCTTAACGTTGGAGGACGTAAATTACACAAACACACACACACACACACACACACACACACACACACACACACACACACCACACACACACACACACACACACACACACACACACACACACACACACACACACACACACACAAAGAAGTAGGTAGGGGCTTTCCTACCTACTTCTACTTAACCCTACAGAAAGAACCCTCAAATATTAGTATCAAAAGCACAGTATAACTCTTAAGAAAAAAAATTGATAGTAAATTGTGGCTTCTCATAACCGGGACATTATTCCCTTAGAATAATGTATAAAATGTATAAACAATCCAATAATTATGAAAAGCTACTAAAAATCAAGATATATACATAATTACTTTTTACTCATCCCAAACGGAATATTTTGTTCAAAATCATAAGATCTATTTTGAGAAAATAAAACATTGGACATTTTACCACTTAAAGGGTAGTTGAGATTGAAAACTTTAATGACGAACACAAGAAAGGTGCTAAATTTTGGCATCACCCAATATTTGGTTTCTAGCTTAGGCTATCCTCAAGTATTTTATAGAAATGCTCTTTTTAGTGGATTAAGGGGTCCTTAGATATGTATGAGGTATAATATCTATACTTTCTGTACCTAGCATCGAAAACCGATAAAGAAGGGAATAAGAGTAACAAATACACATTGTAAGCTAATATTCAAATATACTTATTAGTTTCTTTCTATTCACGAGTTGCACTGGGTTGTAGACATAAAACTAAAATAGGGACAGCAATAATGTCACACAAAATGCATTTAATTATAAGCTCATGTTGTTTACCTAAAAAAAAGAGAACATAAAAGAAAAAAGACCGACATCGACGATCTACGCTCAATTTTACATTCAAGGTGCGTTCATAAAATGTTACATTCTGGAACTTGTAGGTACATTGTCTATGCTGTACTGTCTATATATATACTATTAAATTTATAGGATTTCAAACAAATTTTATATGTCTAGGCAAACCATTTTCCAACTCTAACTAAACAAATCGGATGTCTTTCTATTTACTTTTTTATAAACTATTATTACAAAAGTGTAATCGTGTCTATGTCATTATAATCAAGCTACACATTTACACATATGTTTGTACTGATAAGAACTACACAAGAAGTTAAAGCGAGAGCCATGTTTTAAAACGTGGGTGGCTATGTAATGGCTTTGAAGTTCTGTGCTCCAACATGGTGACATGACAAAACGAATTAGTAAGTAAAGAACGAAACTCTTTGGAGATCAAAAACATTACAAGGATATATTGGAAACGATTAACGCCACAAAATATTCTATTTTATCCCTTTAATGCATGGTGTTGCCGTATGCCATCATTAAGCTGTATTCAGCTTGAACAATGTTTATCATAATATAAATATTTTCTTATTATAATATTGTACTGGCCTTTATCAGTTACTCACAAAGTTTCGAGTCTTTTGAATTGTAAATATATTATTTTTACAATCACAATGTAGGGCTTTCTGTTTATATATATATATATATATATATATATATATATATATATATATATATATATACTATAAAAAGGCACAGCACAAGCAACTGCAGTGAAACGGTACCACGTCAGCATTCAAGCGTGCCATCACATCAATTATTTTACTTGGGCCCTCCCTGTCCTTTACCACAGGCATATTTGACTGCAGTGGCCGAGATTCGAACACACGACGTGAGTTTGGCTGTTGGCTTTGAATGTATGGCCAGTCCATTACCTATCGATTTAACGATCACTTTAATTGGAATCGATTGCGTTAAGACACCGCAGAAAGCAGTATGAAAACCAGGTTAGTAATGACGGCAAAAGGGCTATAAATAGCAAAATCATTCATGTATTAAAGGGTTGAATAAGCTGTATGCTCTGACAAGACCTAATTTTTTTTCCCTTATAAGTTTTGTCTACCCCTTACGGTTTACTAGTTATACAAAAGTCATTCAAGATGAGGAATATTTCATAAATATATAATTTAAACATAGTACTTTAATCAAAACCATTAGAGGCATTTTTGGTTAAAGAAAGTGAAAATGAAACGATACATTTTCAATGTGGAAGGTAGATTTAAATGCAGAAAGTATTTCTGTCTCTTTCTTCCAAGATGATGGTCCTTGAAGCCGACCCTATAAAATAGGAACAAATTAATAATAATAATAATAATAATAATAATAATAATAATAATAATAATAATAATAATAATAATAATAATAATAATAATAATAATAATAATAATAATAATAATAATAATAATAATAATAATAATAATAATAATAATAATAATAATAATAATAATAATAATAATAATAATAATAATAATAATAATAATAATAATAATAATAATAATAATAATAATAATAATAATAATAATAATAATAATAATAATAATAATCATAATAATCATAATCATCATAATCATCATAATCATCATAATCATCATAATCATAATAATCATAATAATCATAATAATAATAATAATAATAATAATAATAATAATAATAATAATAATAATAATAATAATAATAATAATAATAATAATAATAATAATAATAATAATAATATTAATAATAATAATAATAATAATAATAATAATAATAATAATAATAATAATAATAATGATAATAATGATAATAATGATAATAATGATAATAATGATAATAATGATAATAATGATAATAATGATAATAATGATAATAATGATAATAATGATAATAATGATAATAATGATAATAATGATAATAATAATAATAATAATAATAATAATAATAATAATAATAATAATAATAATAATAATAATAATAATAATAATAATAATAATAATAATAATAATAATAATAATAATAATAATAATAATAATAATAATAATAATAATAATAATAATAATAATAATAATAATAATAATAATAATAATAATAATAATAATAATAATAATAATAATAATAATAATAATAATAATAATAATAATAATAATAATAATAATAATAATAATAATAATAATAATAATAATAATAATAATAATAATAATAATAATAATAATAATAATAATAATAATAATAATAATAATAATAATAATAATAATAATAATAATAATAATAATAATAATAATAATAATAAAGGCTATATAACTAAGAATCGTATTTATATATAAATAGTACATCAATGTTTGTCTTACACAAATGTTTTTAATGTTTTTCTCAATCTATTGTTCCTGAACATTCTTGGATACTCAGGTTCACACACTTTAACTTGACCGGAAACTTAACGCATTGTTTGACTTAGCTTGAGGCAGTCTAAGGTTCCGGCCCATCGGGACCGAGTTCATTCATAGAACTTGTGATTGTAACAGCTGACTGCAGGATTTGGTCAGGACCTTTGGAAACCTGAGCGGGCATAGGTAATTTATCTTAACCGTGGGGAAAGGGAAGGTGACTTGGAATTAGGTCCAAAACTGGAAAATTTGAACATTTATCGTAAGTGGGGATAAGAACCAGCCAAGTATAATTAATATTTCTTCTCGATTTTTCAAACTCCAATAAAATACCTAGAGTGGGAGGAATTCAAGCAATGGCTGAATGTATGTTTTTTCTCTTTTTTGTAAAAACATTCCCGTCCTGTGATCTATACGAGATGGTCCCATATTCGACGTCGTCTAACAAATCCGCCTCTGCTCCATGCACCAAGACAAAGTATAATACCTAACAGTCGTGCCAGCGCAATAGGTATATATTGTTGTGGTGTGTAGAAACAATAGTGCGGCATAGCTGAACTCTCTCTCTCTCTCTCTCTCTCTCTCTCTCTCTCTCTCTCTCTCTCTCTCTCTCTCTCTCTCTCTCTCTCTCTCTCTCTATATATATATATATATATATATATATATATATATATATATCGCATCTGCAACTCTGCCAACGACAACTTCACGGTGGCGAGCTGAGGAATCTAAGGACAACATTAAACTGTCATCTACAAAATATGATGTGTCTGACTCCACAACGAGTCAGGACGCACCCACTCCCTGAAGCTCCGGTGAGAGTACTCATGCGCGAGCTACATCAGAAGTCACCTCGAACCTGTTACAATCGCCCTATCCTTAATCTCCACAGGCCACCAATCCTTAATTGTGAGGCGTTGAGCACAAGGGAGAGCTCGACGTGGTTCTCTACGGGCCGGACCACCTCATAAATTCTAATGTTAATTAATATTCATCCAAGTTTCTTTATACCTACTGTTAACACACATATACACATGGACAGTTTTATAAAAAAGATAGTTTTAATAAATAATTTACGTAGGTATATTAAAATCCAGGCACAACTTTAATGGAGATGGGGAGGGCATGTCGCCAGAATGCACCACCTCCGGTGGTTGCAACGAATAACAATGTGGGACTCCAGAATGGGATGTGGAACGGCTGGGAGACCAAAGATGAGATGGACATTAACAATAGGGATCTACGTAGGGCAGCTGTCGCTGACCTCCCTCTCAAACCATGGAGTTACCGAGCTGTCCCCGAAAGGCACCCGCCGCCTCCGTAGGGCTTTCCACAGGGCAAGACCTAGAGACTAACGAACTCCCCCATCTGGTCCGAAAACACAAGACGGGTGGAAGTGCATACACCACTTACGTGCACCAACTTCAAAATGGGAAGGCTACCGAACAACCTCGGTGGGGGCGCCTGTGATCTAGCACACCTTCTACTAGCTATGCAGGCTAGTACGCGGAAATATATAGCTTCCCTCAACCCAAACCGCAATCGCACCCGATGTCCCACGGGTATCGGGAACCACTGTCCCCTGGAGTCCAACCCAATCCGAACAACTCCCCTACGGGAGGGGCTCGGCAGTTCGGCCCGAGCTTCCTTTAGTAACGTCAGAGGTACCACGAGTGCTAAGGATCCACAGCGCTTGCACCACAGCAGCTGAAGGGTCGGATCCCCTCCCCTACGGGGAGATGGGATGGACAGATACCTTCAAAAAGATAGCAGGCACACAGTGGTCAACAGAAGTTAAGAACAGAGCTACATGGAGGACATGGGAAAAAGTACTACTCAAGTGCTATAAACTAAAGTTGTGTATGATAGCTAAATATGTACAAGAGTGGTGTATGCTAGTTCTGAAAATTATGTGGAAAGAAACCATTACTATAATTTAGCAATCACAGAGCAAAAGTGATGTTTTAAATGCTAAACTAAATTAAGATTTGCCAATGCATGATATAAGAATCATGATACAGTTGGGGCACTTGATGTATGAGCGTGTTATTTCTAAAATTCTTTCCTCCTCTCTCTTCACTATTTTATGGGCTTACAGAAGTGATTCACTGTGATAAATAATATTGGTCGTGGCTGGCCCCGTAGCTCAATCGGTAGAGCACCTGCCTACCATGCTAGGGGTCCCGCGATCGTTTCCCGGCAGTGGGGGTGGGGAGTTTTCCCCGACCAAGTTAATTCCTCATCTTCTTCTGTGTCTGAAAGTATGAATGACAGTGCAAATATGTGCGAGAGTGCTACTATGATAGGAGAACACAAGAAATTAACAAAAGATATTACTAAAGGTTGCCCTCAGGGATCTCTATTAGGACCGGTCTTTTGGGATATTTTAACAGAACCCATACTGGAGAAAATAGGGAATCTCACAGAAGCTACGGAAATTATAGCATACGCACACAACTTAATGTTTATAATCAATGGAAATAGCCGAATTCAAATCGAAGAAAGATGTAAAATAGTTATCGATACACTACAAAAGTGGTGTCAGGAGATTAAATTAACGATAGCTCCAGTAAAAACTGTATACATGCTGCTTAAAGGAAGCCTATAAAGAAATCCTAGTATTAGGATTATGAAATGATCAATAGCAAGAGTACAACATAAATATCTGGGGATACTCTTGGACGAGAAACTAATCTTCTCAAATCATGTTGATTATACAAGAAATAAAGCACAAGGAGTGATGATGAAGTTAACATCAATTGTTCAGAAAAACTTCAAAGTACCTGCAAAGGCAGTTAACATTTATAACACAAGCATAACAATAGGAATTGTTGGATATGGAGCGAGTAGCTGGCCACATAGATTAAAATATAAGAAGTACATAAGATTGTTACACAGATCTCAATGACAGATAATTATTAGAGGAGCAGCAGCATTTAAGACAACATCTACAATGGATCTTGTTTTAATTATGGCAATATGGCCAATTGATTTGTAATCAAACTATGTGCAGCAAATTAAAGAAACAGAACATAACAAAAGTGCACGAACTGATCGACGAACAATGTAAATCTAAAACTGAAATTAGGAATAAAATTTTAAATGATTGGCAACAAGAGTGGAATAACGCGGATGAAGGTAGAAGAATTTACGAGATATTACTAAATATCAAGGAAAGGTTACTCATGAAACATTTGAAATTGAGGAAGTGAATCATACATTACATATCAGGACATGGATCGTATGATACATACTTCAATCGAATAGGCAAAAAAGAAAATAGTAATTGTGATATCTGTAATGTTCCAGGCAACCCAGAGCATTCATTGTTTGAATGCAGTAAATATATATTCGAACTACAAGAAGGTAGAACAAAACTACAAGGAAAACAAATATGGAATATAGTGAGGAAAGAAGAAGATTATAAACATTTGCAAATTATGACAGAAATAATATCCAATTTATCCACGGAAGACTACAACCAGAACAGAGCACAACTACGGAATAGAAGAAGGAGAGACACAAGATAATACCCCAATACAATTGAGGATATCAACAAGATTTATAGAGAGAGATGACATCAATTAACATCAACATCTATTGGAAAAGGATCAACATTCATAGGACCTTTATATAGAGATGGAATCGTTTAATATTAATATTTATTGGAAGGAGATCAATATGAATTTACGGAGAAGGAAAAGAAATCCAAAGGACACATGAAAAAGCTCTCAAAGTTGTCGAAGGTAACCAGTACCATGGAGTAAGAAGAAATAACTAAAGAAAATACCTACAACTGTCAAGTAAATATTGGATGTCCAATCAACAGGGAGTTTCAATGCAATTTAATGGACTTCAGGATACAAAGTTGGGAAGACTTCAGTTGCAGGTGCAAAATATTAGAAATAGGTCAGCAGCCTTCAATCAGTATAATTTATTATTCAGATTAAAATTGTAATTTAGTTATTTATTAAAAACTGTACATAGTAATAAGGCTGCTGTTAGGTTAGATTTAGTTGTAAGGCCATTGGAGAAAGTGGTCATTAGGTAGGCATAAGTTCTGTCTGCAAATAGAAACCTTTTATTAACTAAATGTATATCATTTGTAATTAAAGAGCACAGTAAGTCCAGGTATAGACTCTAGACACACGGACCTAAGCTCGCAGATTAAAATAAATAAATAAAAGAAAGTGCGATTGTGTGCCTGATCCAATGATAAAAACCCAGCGAATACGATTTAACACCTTCGGTATGTTCCAAAGGAAAACGGCCGCCGATATGACCATTGAGATATAAACGGAACAAATATAGAAAAGGTAATTGGTCGTCTTATCTCCTAAGGAACAAATACTCGCTGTATCTCACATGTGATTTACTAAAAAAAAATTTTCGTCTGTGGAAATTTTATGTTTATACTACTACATGTAGAACTGCGCAAGATAGAGACGTTTCTTAACTCTTCTATGATCCAAAGTTCTCTCATTCTTTGGCTGTGGACTTTTTCTCGTCTGTCCACGTTGTTAGTCCTGTTAGTCAACTTGCAACTGATGCACCTTCGTCTAGGACATCATCTGGAGTGATTCCTGCCAATTTTAAATCGTTTTTACTTTACCATTCCATTTCATTGTACTTTACTTCTATTTTCCTAAAATTGCATAATTTGCATATTTGAAATTATTCGCTTAATATCTCCATAAAATTTTAACCTTCGTTTCCTAATGTCTGTATATTATTTTATTTCCTTTTTACTTCTAAGTCTGTATTCTTCACCTGAAACTTGTGGACTTAAAACTTTTCTAATAATTTTATGTTCTTTTTATATATTTTCGATATCTGCTTTGATGATAGAAATTAATGTTTCTGTTCCATAGAGACACTCCGGTTTAATTAGTGTTAGCATCTTAACTTTTACATTTATAAATACATCTTGTATTATATATGTTTTGAGTTAGCCAATATGCTATTTCATTTTCTTGGCACTTACTTTTGTTTGCTTTAAATCGATTCCATTTTCATGAATTATTTTCCCAAGATATTTAGTTGTCTTACTTATTTAGCTTTTCTGTATTTCGTTTCCATGTATTTTGGGTGCTTGTTTATTGCACGAAGTAATATACCGTTTTTCGAAAGATATCTGAAGACCAAGTTCCTCTGCAGCTTCTTTTGATAATTCTATCTGTTTTTGAGCTGTTATGATGTCACGGGTTAAGATTGCAAGGTCATCTGCATACGCTAGGCAACCTTATCTTTAATTTTCCTCTCCTTGATATGATTAATTATTATTAATTATTATTATTATTATTATTATTATTATTATTATTATTATTATTATTATTATTATTATTATTATTATTATTATTATTATTATTATTATTATTATTATTATTATTATTATTATTATTATTATTATTATTATTATTATTATTATTATTATTATTATTATTATTATTATTATTATTATTATTATTATTATTATTATTATTATTATTATTATTATTATTATTATTATTATTATTATTATTATTATTATTATTATTATTATTATTATTATTATTATTATTATTATTATTATTATTATTATTATTATTATTATTATTATTATTATTATTATTATTATTATTATTATTATTATTATTATTATTATTATTATTATTATTATTATTATTATTATTATTATTATTATTATTATTATTATTATTATTATTATTATTATTATTATTATTATTATTATTATTATTATTATTATTATTATTATTATTATTATTATTATTATTATTATTATTATTATTATTATTATTATTATTATTATTATTATTATTATTATTATTATTATTATTATTATTATTATTATTATTATTATTATTATTATTATTATTATTATTATTATTATTATTATTATTATTATTATTATTATTATTATTATTATTATTATTATTATTATTATTATTATTATTATTATTATTATTATTATTATTATTATTATTATTATTATTATTATTATTATTATTATTATTATTATTATTATTATTATTATTATTATTATTATTATTATTATTATTATTATTATTATTATTATTATTATTATTATTATTATTATTATTATTATTATTATTATTATTATTATTATTATTATTATTATTATTATTATTATTATTATTATTATTATTATTATTATTATTATTATTATTATTATTATTATTATTATTATTATTATTATTATTATTATTATTATTATTATTATTATTATTATTATTATTATTATTATTATTATTATTATTATTATTATTATTATTATTATTATTATTATTATTATTATTATTATTATTATTATTATTATTATTATTATTATTATTATTATTATTATTATTATTATTATTATTATTATTATTATTATTATTATTATTATTATTATTATTATTATTATTATTATTATTATTATTATTATTATTATTATTATTATTATTATTATTATTATTATTATTATTATTATTATTATTATTATTATTATTATTATTATTATTATTATTATTATTATTATTATTATTATTATTATTATTATTATTATTATTATTATTATTATTATTATTATTATTATTATTATTATTATTATTATTATTATTATTATTATTATTATTATTATTATTATTATTATTATTATTATTATTATTATTATTATTATTATTATTATTATTATTATTATTATTATTATTATTATTATTATTATTATTATTATTATTATTATTATTATTATTATTATTATTATTATTATTATTATTATTATTATTATTATTATTATTATTATTATTATTATTATTATTATTATTATTATTATTATTATTATTATTATTATTACTATTATTACTACTATTATTACTATTATTACTACTATTATTACTATTATTACTACTATTATTACTATTATTACTACTATTATTACTATTATTACTACTATTATTACTATTATTACTACTATTATTACTATTATTACTACTATTATTACTATTATTACTACTATTATTACTATTATTACTACTATTATTACTATTATTACTACTATTATTACTATTATTACTACTATTATTACTATTATTACTACTATTATTACTATTATTACTACTATTATTACTATTATTACTACTATTATTACTATTATTACTACTATTATTACTATTATTACTACTATTATTACTATTATTACTACTATTATTACTATTATTACTACTATTATTACTATTATTACTACTATTATTACTATTATTACTACTATTATTACTATTATTACTACTATTATTACTATTATTACTACTATTATTACTATTATTACTACTATTATTACTATTATTACTACTATTATTACTATTATTACTACTATTATTACTATTATTACTACTATTATTACTATTATTACTACTATTATTACTATTATTACTACTATTATTACTATTATTACTACTATTATTACTATTATTACTACTATTATTACTATTATTACTACTATTATTACTATTATTACTACTATTATTACTATTATTACTACTATTATTACTATTATTACTACTATTATTACTATTATTACTACTATTATTACTATTATTACTACTATTATTACTATTATTACTACTATTATTACTATTATTACTACTATTATTACTATTATTACTACTATTATTACTATTATTACTACTATTATTACTATTATTACTACTATTATTACTATTATTACTACTATTATTACTATTATTACTACTATTATTACTATTATTACTACTATTATTACTATTATTACTACTATTATTACTATTATTATTACTATTATTATTATTATTATTATTATTATTATTATTATTATTATTATTATTATTATTATTATTATTATTATTATTATTATTATTATTATTATTATTATTATTATTATTATTATTATTATTATTATTATTATTATTATTATTATTATTATTATTATTATTATTATTATTATTATTATTATTATTATTATTATTATTATTATTATTATTATTATTATTATTATTATTATTATTATTATTATTATTATTATTATTATTATTATTATTATTATTATTATTATTATTATTATTATTATTATTATTATTATTATTATTATTAAGCAAATTCTGCGAAAAAGTTTCAATTAAGGAGTTCAGTGACCGGAATCACTTATTGGTTTCATTTAGCATTCACAAATAATTGCGGACGAAGTGGTCTGGGTAGTTCAGGAGCCCATTCGAGTTGTGACAGGTTACGCGATGAAGGGGAGGAGCGTTTTATGTAAAATTTAATTACGTTCAGAAACACCTTTTCCGTGTTAGGAACAATTACGATGTGCATACACGCAAATGCAACAAAAACGTTCAAGATGTAGTTTTCTTTTTGGCTTTGTTGAACCTTGAAGCAGATGGACTAAATAAGGAAACGTTACACCGTGTTGTGGTACTTATTCCCACTCTCCGTTGACTAGATGAACATCCGCGGATGTTTTCCTTTTACTGTTCCATTTATATCACATCTTTAACTCTAGTACTAATATCAGTCACCTTTTACATAAAAGACATTTTACCTATTGACAGTGATGGTGCTTAGATACTGAGGCTTTTCTTTGAGAGTTAATAATCTTGGTTAGAGAGAAAGTTCCCATCCCTGAGAGGAGAATCGAACCCGGACTCTTGTACAGTAGGAAAGTACTGTACCAAGTTTGGCACGGGATCATTACATTATAATTTTTGATTCGAGGTAATAACTCAACATCAACTTTGTAATTTCGAGGCTGCTAACACTTTATTTCACAATTTTGGTTTTTAATGGCGGTGATACACATTTAGCTAATACTATCATATTATTTTAAAGCTCAATTCCTCTTTCCTGTAAGTTTTAAAATGTCCTCAGACGCATTCATAAACTATATTCTTAAAGCTGTCTTACTCACAATACGAGGACCCATTTCGTTAGTAAGGAGTTAAAATAAGCATGGGCAGGTTACTGAAGTGAATCAAGAGTTCAGGCCTTCCAGAATACAATCTGCGACTGATAGCAGTATCCCACGACTCTATCTAACAGCTTTTGTTTTAATGGTTTAGTTCATAATGCGCTGACGTGTATTTCAAGCGAAAGTTTTGCCCCAGGCGATGGATAGGGGGATACCTCCTAGATATATGTAGTGCCGAAGAAATGAAATAATCGGGGTATTTCATAACGGGTAGATGTAACTCGAAAGTCGTGGTAAATGCCCGAAAAAGCAAGTGCGAGTTCAGGAGCAGAGAATGGCAGCCCCAGCACTGAACTATGTAGCTCTGAGCAGCGTACGTACCGAGAACAGAGTGAAATATTTTAAGAATAAATAGCCTCAACATACGTCTAGAAGATACCAAGATACCTTACCATTTACCACCTTCTCATAGAACGCAACGAATACAAAAGAAACAGAAAAAACACGGAATCCCACAGGACATCTCCATACTGCTAAACAGTTTCAAACTACGCCTCAATCTGTTTACTTACCTAACAGATATAGACATTTGGAAATTAATATAGATTATGTGCAATATACTTTAATCAACTGTAATTCATAATCTACACAATGGTGTTAAAGTAATGAATTTTTTGTTTTGCAAAATAGTGTTGTTAACTTATATATGTTCTTGTCTTTGTTTTCAGTTTTCTGTATTTAATGTAAATTTTTTCATAATTAATTTTATTAATGTGTATATTTTATGTTTAATTGTAATCCTGTATATTTAATGTAAATTTTATATATGTTACTAATTGTATTACTTTGTAAAAAATGGTCGCGATATGACCCAGGAAGTTAAAGCGACCTTAAATAAATTTAAAAAAAAAATACCAACGAAGTAGAAGATATAGATAAAAATTGTCTAATATAATTAAATCAGTTAAAAGAATAACAGAAGAAGCAATTGGAAGAAGAAATAAGTGTAGAAGAAAAATTGATCTGTGAATATGGAATGAAGAAATGAAACAAGCTATTGACGATAAATAAGTAGCATACAAAAGGTTTCTACAAAGTAAAACAGAGGAGTTAAGATAAAATTATAAAGAACAAAAGAAACATCTCAAAGGCAATTGCAAGAAGAGGACTTCCTGATTCATGGGAGAATTTTATTACACATTTAGAGAATTACATACATGGTAGATAACAATTTACCTGTAAAGTGATTAAGGCATTAGCGAAACAACAGAAAGATAAATTAATAATAAACAATAAATATGAAGAAGAATGGTTGAAATATTACAAGGAATTGTAGTATAAATCAGAAGAAGAAATGAAAGTCAATAGAAGTTAAAGTAATACTTAAAACCTTACAGATTTAATAAACGAGAAAGGATTACAGTTATCTTTACAAAACATAAAAAATAAAAAGACCCCAGGATCAGATGAATAAATGCCAAATCAATCAAGTACGGCGGAATAAAAGTAAATTTAACACTACATAATGTTATAACAAATTCTGGTAAATGAATAGAATTCCTTAAAGCTGGTACTATTCAAAAAGAGCAAAAGAAACTTATGAGATAATTACAGAGATATAAGTCTCCACAATGCAGGCTATAAATTGTATGCAAAGATTATAAGCAAAGATCTAACTACAAAACACTTATTACTAGAAAATCAAATGAGATATAGAAAAGGAAAACCCTGAATAGGTAAATATTTTCTATTAACCAAATTATCGAAAAGAGAAGGGAATATAATTTAGAAACATATTAGTAGGTTTAGAAAAAAATTTTTGATACGACAAGCAGGACTACACTTCGGCAAGTATTTTACAAAAAAGGAATATGCAAAATAAACTGACAGACCTACTCAGGAATATATATCAGTAAACAAAACTAAAAATAGTTTTAGGAAATGAACGAGTATCATAAGATATGATAACGATGTAATTTATCTCCGCTGTTATTTAACATTTATATTGGCAACATTCTTAGAAAATTATAAGACGAAATGCCATCAAGAGTAAAAATGAATAAAAATAATGCACTCAATATGCCACTCTTTGAGTATGATATCATGTTAATACAAGGCAGAGAGGATAAGCTGGAAATAAGTGTGTATAAGTTTCAAAAATTGATCCATGATTATGGTTTAAATATATCAGTAGAAAAGTCAAAGCTAATGCCATTTATAGGAAAACAAAAATATGGAAGATAGTGTTCAATAATAAAGTGTTAGAAAAGAAGTGAAAATTTAATTACTTTCGGATATTAGAACCATAGGAAGACCAATGAAAAGAATGGAAGAAATATGAGGTCGGAACAGGAGATTATTCTCCTAAACCTTGAAGAATTAAGGGTCGGATTCTCATGACGTGTCATATTTTTTAATGAAACCTATAATATTAGTTTCAAGTGGAAACATATATACCTGTCTGCAGATGAAAATTATGCGATTTTTTATTGAGTTTTAAAAGTCATATTTTTCACTTGTTGGATCTTTGGACATATTTAGGCTTATTTCTATGATTAGGTCATATTTTGGTCATTATTACGTTATTTTGGGGATTATTATAGAGTAGTCAGCAGACAATTAGAAATAAAATAAATCAACATTATGTCACCAGCAGCACTGTCCGCTTGTTTTTTGTAAGTTACATTAGCAAGTAGCAACGTTTGCATAGTTGTGCTTGAAGCAAAGTTTGAAGATTCTGAAGCGGACTTTTCCCCAGATTAATTAATTTACTTCAAGCATGCTCTTATAACCTCATGTGATGTGTAACGCAGTTTCTCCAGATATAAGAACATACTGTCCAACAACTGAAGAGGCTTCCAGTTTGACAACCTAAGAATGCACATTGTCATTCAATGTAATTTTGTTTGTTGCTAATGAAAACTAACTCCCAAGTATCAATATTTTTATTTCTTTTAATTATAATTTTCTGAAGTTGTAATAATTATTCTTCTCTACCTTAGGTCATTTTTAAATTAACGGTTCAATAAATTGCTTAATCAAGTAGTAGAGAAGCTTCCCCCCTCCAGAAACGATTAAAATGTTTATGCATGTACAATTACTTATTAATTAAATTTTAATTGTCAATTAATAAAATATGATTAATAAATTCATTACGTTATAGAGGTCATTTTTGTCTTTTTAGGTCATATTTAACATATATTTTAGGTAATAAATGTATACCTACATATTTTTATTTTTAGGTCATAGAAATCCGCTCCTTAATTATCATAAAATGTTTAGGCAATAGACTTATAGTGTTCCATAGAGAATAACGTGCCATGCAAAATTTGTTTTATAGTGTTTTTTTTCTTTTCCTTTTCAAGTAAGGAAAATGGATTGTCAAGTAGAAACGAACAATTTTGACACCGAGTAGGTATAATCGAGGTGCTGAAGCCACTGAAGCTACTCGAGCAGCTACTTGTCGATTTGATACTGTTTTTTATTGAAAAGAACAATAAGCACACAAAAACTAAACACACTATTTTGTAGAGCGTATTCTGTATTGAAAAACACCCAAAAAGTGCTAGAACTTATGGGCCAACCCATCACATCCTCCGGAGATAGACAGAATCTTCCACTCCATTTATGAAACTTTCACGCATCACAAAAGCCCTTTGATCCGGCAGTTACCCTACTGACCTCCAGAAGAGTGAAAACGAAACATCATTCTGAGCTATATCGTTATTGAGTCCTAAAATATCTTTGTGTTTAATATTGGATGACTAATTGATGTATACAAAGTTGCAAGGCTAATCTTTAATCTCGAATGAAGAATTAATTAACTGCACTTACCTCCTCAGATTCTTTATGGTTCACTGATTTATATGTTTTAAAATTGAAACTTAAGCCTTTAGCGCTTATAATTTCGTGAAGTCCTAGCAATTCCTGGTAAGAGGTGAAAACTATTTTATATTCATCAAAAATAGGTAAAACAATGGTGGAAAATTTTGCAAGTAGTGGAAATGCTGCGTAGTTTACACATGCTTTGGTGGTAGAAGAATCAGATAGAGCAGTTTGTTATACAGAAACTTCAGTGCATTATATTAGAAGTTAGTTACAAAGTCTTGACAGTTTTTATTTACACAGACACAGATACACCTAAACACAGATGCAGACAAACATGTTTTTAATTTTTTGTTTCCGCGGACGACAACATATTGTGACTGTGTGTTCGTAGACTTAAACGTCCAGCTTGAAAAATTCTAAATGTTCTTTATTTCCGTAGAAATTCACTGTTCAATTCTCACGTAACAACATTACATCACATATACAACACAATCTTCCAAGGTGGATGACAATAACAAACAGCGTTCAGTTTACATCAGCTCTCGTTACAGCAACACTCTCAGCTCTTCTCTGCCTACCTCTCGCGACTCATTCTCTTTTTACAACTGTCCCCTGGCGTGTCACAGTCTCTTATATATCTCATTCATAAATTCCAGAGATTTCTGTCACAGTAAAGAAACAAAAATTCTATCACCTTCCAGAAGCGTAACTTAATCTATGCCGGTAAGTCCTTTACCTCCGTGATACACTATCCGTCTTTTATGTATCGGCGCTATCGTTATTTGCCGGCTCTTTGTGTACGCTAGCCGCGCTATCGTAGATAACGGCTTCGCGACAATATTTTTAATGGTGAAATCTCTATGTCGAAACATTAGGTGAAATAGATTCTCTCATTAACAGTAGCCGAAGTAGATAGTAGTGTCACGTGAATGGTTGAGGAATGCTTGGAAATATATCTAATTTAGAAGATTATTGTCACCGATCGCACTGTTTTGTTAGAGCTGCAACAAGCCAGTGCCGGTCACTCGTGGGCAGGAAAGAAAGAGACCGATAGTGGTGCGCGCTGGACGCTTGCCGAGAGAGAGAGAAAACAGGGGGAGAAAGACACAGAGACTGGATAGTTCTTCTCTCCCTCACCGTCGCGAAAGGCCTTAAACGTCGGCGGCTTTCTAGATCAATGGTTGGAGATATAAAATCCCTCGTGTTAGTGTTGCGAGTCAGTTCCAGGGCGCTTTCCAGCGTCTCAAACCAAAAGAGGCGGCGGGGCCGGACGGGCCGACACCCCTAATGCTCCGCCATCTTCCCTTCAACGCGGTTCTCTTCCTAACTAGGATTTTCAATATGTGTCTCACCCTCGAGTGGAGGGAGGCCCGAGTGATTTGTATATTGAAACCTGGCAAGAATCCGATACATCCTTCCAGCTACCGATCCATTAGCCTCCTTTCCACCCTCTCGAAAGTCCTTGAGAGGTTGATTCTCACCCGCTTGTCCCCAATACTGGAAGACATTCAAGCTATTCCCGACCATCAGTTTGGTTTTCGTCCTGGGCACTCGACAGTCCAACAGTTGCTGCGTGTGGCAGAGACTGCTGCCCTGGGTTTCCAGGAAGGCGCCTTCACAGCTGCGGTTTCGTTGGATGTCGAGAAGGCCTTCTCTACGACATGGCATGCCGCACTCCTTTACAAACGGATCCACCTGGGGCTCTCAACATAAATATTCAACATCCTACACAACTTCCTGCAACACCGCACCTCCAAAGTCACAGTCGCGGGGAAAACATCAACACTTTGACCAGTGAGAGGCGTAGCCCACGAAGGCTCTGTACTATCTCCCACCTTATTCAACGTCTTTATGGCAGATTTCCCAACAGAGTCACGAGTCGAAATGGCACAATGCGCTGACGACGTGCTTCTGTTCTGCAAAGACAAACACATCCTCAGAGCCTTCAACTCCTTGCAAAGACATCTCCGTCTAACACAACAGTGGTGTCGGCGTTGGCGGATGTCATGTTAATCCTGACAAAGCCACGCCATACTTTTTACAAAGCGCCACATCCCCGCAGCCTGCCCCAACTTCAGCTACCGAGGTCGAAGGATAGAGTGGACTAAGTCCTCCAGTACCTAGGAGTCAATTTGGACAGAGGTTTAACTTTTCGCCAGCACATCAGGGACCTATCAGCGAAGGTGTAGTGAGCAATTGCTTTCCTGTATTCAATGCTGGGGTTGACCTTGATGCCGGTTGGCCTGAAGTTATACCTCTTCCGAGCGCTGGTAATTGCGGTAATGATATACACCTCCGAGATCTGGGGCATGGCCGCAGACAGCTGGCTAGCATGGCTTCAACGTGCACAGAATAGAGGACTTAGGTCTATATATTCTATGAGACGTTATTTTCCTACCAGGTTGATTCACGAAGCCTCGAGACTTCCATACGTGGAGGATGAAATAACTCATCGGGTATCAAAATTATACGCTACTTTACCTACACATAGAAGCGGCCTCGTCAGATCATTGAGGGTTTATGACCCCACTAGACGCCGTTCTAGACTGCACGGGTTATCCCGCATGGCTTACGGGCATCCGAGAAAATCCAGGAGCAAATCCTAACAGCAGCTAAAGCTGAGCTCCACATAATTCCTCCAAGCTGTTTGGCATCAAAATTTTTGTCAAACTTAAGCAAAATTAAAACACCAGGCTGCAAGGTAATGCATCCTATCCTTCAAACCGAATGTACCAAAATTGTAACCTTATGAATAACTCAAATCTCAAAATCCACATCTCATCCTACAAAATCCCGGATTCAAATACCTTATCTGCGGTAAAACCCTTAACGAGTGGGCACGCAGCAAAATCCTTCTGGCTTTATACAACCAGCCAGCACTTCGGTTAGCCGGTCGGTCGGTCGGTCGGTCGGTCGGTCGGTCGGTCGGTCGGTTGCGAGTCAGTTGCTGTTGTTGAGCTGTGCAGCTGTGAGTATGTGGGCGTTTGAACTGTGCCCTAGCGAATTCTTTTGTTTGTTTATGTGTGGTGAAGCAAGGAGACGAGCTTGAACACTGTGTTTGTGCATGTTACGTAATTTTGCTGCTACCAGGGTCGTACAAACATTAATGATAATAATGGAATATATGAGATAAAGAATAGGCAGTCAAAGGCAAATAAAGCATATTTCACATTATTACCAATATTCAGGTCTAAAGACATACACAAACAAAAATACCATTGTATAAAACAATAATAAGAGCAATATTGACATAGAGATGTGAAGTATGGGTAATGACAAAGAAAATGGAGAATATATTATGTGCCTTTGAAAGAAAGATTAGGCCCAGTGAATAATAAAGGACTATGGAGACACAGATATAATAGCGAAATATATGACATATATAAAGAGCCAGATTAACAAGAATAGTTAAATTAAGAAGACTTCAGTGGGCTGGTCATGTATTACGAAGGAATAACCAAAATATACCCTTAAAAGCGTTAAAAGGCAAAATGTTTGGGAATAGAGCAGTTGGCAGACCAAGGGAGAGATGGTTTGATGGGGTGGGAATAGATGCAAGAAACTTACTGAATAGCAAGAATCTGGAAAGAGATGCAATAAATAGGGAAGAATGGAGGCAACGCTTAAGAGAAGCCAAGGCTCAAGTTGGGCTGTAGCGCTACGGAAGAAGAAGAAGAAGAAGAAGAAGAAGAAGAAGAAGAAGAAGAAGAAGAAGAAGAAGAAGAAGAAGAAGAAGAAGAAGAAGAAGAAGAAGAAGAAGAAGAAGAAGAAGAAGAAGAAGAAGAAGAAGAAGAAGAAGAAGAAGAAGAAGAAGAAGAAGAAGAAGAAGAAGAAGAAGAAGAAGAAGAAGAAGAAGAAGAAGAAGAAGAAGAAGAAGAAGAAGAAGAAGAAGAAGAAGAAGAAGAAGAAGAAGAAGAAGAAGAAGAAGAAGAAGAAGAAGAAGAAGAAGAAGAAGAAGAAGAAGAAGAAGAAGAAGAAGAAGAAGAAGAAGAAGAAGAAGAAGAAGAAGAAGAAGAAGAAGAATAAGAAGAAGAAGAAGAAGAAGAAGAAGAAGAAGAAGAAGGGTTGTACAAAGCGTGTTTTTACTTTAATAAAAGGCATTTTAAATTTCTGCAAACAATACTTTGAATTCTACGAACCCACAAAGTCACATTATTATTTGATGCTTATTCCCTCTGTCTTGACTTTCTTTCACAATCTAAAAGTCCTCTTTCAGCTGATCCATGAGAACAAAGTAGGTGTCAGCTGATGACATCAACTTTCTGTCTGTTCATTTCGATCATGAAAATGCTTGCCTTTCCTTGGGATATGTCTATGAAGCTTGGCTTATTTGGAACTAGGGACGTCATGTTGGGAGAATCGGTATTTAACGGCTGATTATTTCTGCAGCGGGAGGGGGAGTCCTCTATTTTGGGTTCTTCTAGGATTCACGGTTGAGCTTAGAATCCAGGTCCGTATACGGCCTACCAGCGGAGCCTCATTTACACGCATCATCGACAAACACGGCACACAACTCCTAGAGGTTAATAACGTATAGGGATTTGTATATGTAATTCTTATCACCGTTTCACTCCCAAGTCTCTTCAAGACTTTCAGAGTATCCTGTAGTTCAATATTATTAATAATAATTCAGTAAATTGTCATGTTATGGAACTAAGTGTTGTCTCTACTTTGCTATATCATCTGGCTCCCATTTTTCACTTACGCCCCCTAGTTGCAGAGTAGATTATAACATTATGCTATAGTTTCCCAAGTGAAAACTACTTAACGTAACAGTGATGCATTACTACTTTCATATATTTTTAATATGAAAGGGAAAAGTATAACATTTTATGTTCGCAATAACATAATGTAGAAAATTTTGATCAATTGACTAATGCATTAAGAATGAAAATGAATAACTCCAATTGAAATGGAATTGTTGTTTATCAATATTGCATTTTATTGAAGTTTCAACTTAATACCTTAAAAATGTAAATTTTACCACAATATTCCCTTTTATATGACAGAGGGTGGTGGGGAGCTGTAGCCATTTTCACTTTTTTATGTTGCTCCCTTTGAATTCAGTACTACTTTATTCAATTCCCATAACGGATAAAAGGAGTTAAGTATATACATCCTGTTAAGGACCTTTTAGAGTCGTTCAGAAGAACAAAAGCTCTGTTATACTATTCTCTTTTCATTATTCATTGCAACTTTTTCGGCACTGAACTCCCACACCGTGACGAAGCATATTAGTCACCTGCAGAAAATTTTCCGCATTAGAAAGGTTGTAATTCATTAACATCAGTTAAATGCATTGGTACCGTTTAGGTTTCGGTTAACCGGGCGGAAGCTGAACGAATGTGCGAGGGGGGATCCAAAAGAAACCGGATGGTAGTCACAAAAACTTTATTGATGAGCCTTTTTACAAAATTACCTCAGTCACCTTCAAAATACTCTGCAATACATGCGATGCACTTGTCAAGTCTCTTTTCGCACTGTTGGAATCATGTTTGGAACTCTTCAAGTTTGATATTGTCCAGTGCCCTTTGCAAAGCTGTTTTTACCGCCTCCACTTCGTCATAACGCATAACAAACGGGAAGGACCATTGCTACTAGAATAATCGAACATGAACGAAGCATTCATTTAATGCAACATGAGAAGTCTTGACTGGCAGAGCATTGTTTTGATAACGACCATAGGGCCAATTTTCGGGTGACGACCATCTTGGCAATATGCAACAATTACTGGCAGCGGAGAATTAAGGAGGCTTTGGCCATTTCCTCCGAAAGGAGAACGCTTAATCGTGATGCTGGATTTCAGTTCAGCTCCTCTTGGAAACCGGCCTTAAAAATGGAAATCCGGCTTAAGAAGCACAGATCAATACAGCTAGATAATCAAGTTAAGTAGTTAGGTTTCTTTGACACAATTAATTTATTTTCTATACTCACGCCATCTCCTGACCTGGCATAATTTACTGAAACAGTCTTTTGTTCAGTAATGCGAAGTTTGATAGTGTTTTGTCTTTTTGTATATTTCTGTTATATCCAGTGTTTCATTTGTGGTTATAACATTTAATAAATATCCTGATGTTGGGAGAGATGCACATTCCCGATACGTCGATTTCTAATCGTCTTTTCACCTGGCTTGCTGCCCGAGAAGAAATTGAAGGTAAATAATCTTTGTAGGAGTTTGTATTTATGCCAGCTTTAATTGCATCAAGGGGTCGTTTGTTTACGCTTAACTTGAAAGCATATGTTGTGTTTTAATAGAAATTCATAATAAAATATGAGGTTTTTCAGCTCATACATTCTCGTTGCATATACAGTGTAGGTACAACTGGGACATCCTTATTAGATCAGTATTAAATTGTATTTAAAGGGTAGAGGAGTTCCAGTAGAGATTAAAGTTTGTAATACTCAAAGTAAAATTTAAAATTATAGTTTAAGACCTAACCGGGGGCGCAAACCTTCTGTATAATAGCGGGCCCAAGAATATTAAATTAACCGTTTCCTTTTAACTGCCCTGGGGTTAGGCTCCTTTTAGCTGGGAAGGTTAGTCACTTACCTATAATCAATTGGCGTCATATCCTCCATATAGTGCAATATTGAGCAGTACCTTTCTGGGCTAAGAGGAAATAGCCCTTTTTGGAGTTCGCTTTGACCGCATGTTGGCTGGATCTGCGTCTTCTCATTCACCTGTAAGTGCTTCTTAAATTTATATTGATGCGTACTTTTTGTGATATGTGATTGGTTTTACATGTCTTAGTGCTCAATTCTATTTTTAATACAATGTGGAAACGAATGATACTGGCCAGTTAGTGCGGAATCCGCCTAAGTTCTTTATGTCAATATCACAGACTGGTCACTATGTTGGTGGAGACAGCTTCGCAAAGCCTCCGTGCTAGTTAAATCTTGCGCAAGTACTGTAGACCCACGAGAAGAAGGCAAGCTAGAGGAATGTGTAACATAATCACCTTTGTTGTCTCAACGGTGTTTATGCTCGTCTTCCCAGTATGACAAGGATGGAAGTTTCGTTTAAAATACGCAAGTGTTGTCACATAACTCATCCATTCATAACACCTATCACTGCATTTACTGTAGCAAATATTGTGTTTCAAATGGGATGATGTTTGTCCTTGAGCGCTACTAGGTGAGCAACCAACTGGAGTCCTGCGGTGTTGTCTTATTGCACTCCCCCTATGTGGTATGCGATGAGCGCCAAACTAATCAATCTCTAATAAATACTATTCTCTCTAAGACAAAAATTCAGATTTTGCAATAACTGATCCATTAGGAAGGAGAGAGTAATGTATTTCACATAACCTTAAAAACCCCATAATTTTAGCTCTAACAGTTTTCCTAACAGAAATAAGTACTATTGTATTATAACAATCATTGAGCACTGTGATGAATATCATTATTCTTCGGCATATATGCGTGAACGTATATTTGAAATTACTCAGAACTGAAACGTAAACATTTGATATGACGTGGTAAAAGAAATATGTACTTTTAATAAGCCAAGAGTTTGTTAAATTCGATGAGAGGAAACAATGCACTTCCTACTGGTCTGGCAGAACGTGTCTGGTCACATTATATCTTTGTTTATGAATGGCTCGTAATCTCTATTTACTCTAGAGAGTTCGAAGCAGCATATTCAGTTACTCTTCCGTTTAAAAACCATGACAAAAAGTATCAGCTGGATCAATGAGACACGACACCTTCCCCCCTTCCCTTACTACTGCCAGAACTTGAGTTAATGTGGGCTCAAATTTCGATGCAAACAGAAGTAATATATACTAAACTGACTGGCGTTGAACGACTTATTCACGAAGAAATTAACAAGGAACACAAGACTGGAAAAACTGCGTGAGACATCACATACTACAAGAAAACGATTTTTGGACAGAAATATCAAGTAACGAGATTTTTGAACTAGCATCATAAATTTGCAGTACTCAGACGTTGAAAACAATGCCAATGACGAATTATTTCTTAACGTAAATAACATTCACAGCTATATGAATACACCGCTGGAATTTTCGTTGGATTAGAAAAATAAGTAATTTATAAACTGTAATTAAGTTTAAAATAAATATTTAAACCATGTGCGTAATACACGTAATTACGTGCATAATATTGAATATCCATGTTGAAATTGTGATTTCAACAACTGCATTATTATGAAACTTTGGGAAATTTAGTTAATGTTCCCTTACGTCTAGCGCCAAGAAGACTAGCAAGTGTGCGAGAGAAAGAGAGAGAGAGAGAGATGAAGGTATAAAAAGAGTGGGGGTAAGGAGTTGGCAACGCTGAAGGCTCTAACGCATCTGATTCGCTACAAGGCCGCGCCGTGGCTCAGTGGTTAGACCGCTTGGCTCTCACCAAGGCGGCCCGGGTTCGATCCCAGGCGACCGCAAAGTGAGATTTGTAGACAACACGGCGCTGGGGCGGGTTTTCTCCGGGATCTCCGGTTTCCCTCGCCATCTCATTCCACCTGTGCTCCATCTTCATCTCATGTATCATCAGTGTCATCGCCTGCGATGCCGTATGTAGTAAAAGCGGGCGTTAAACACTACACATTTCATTTCATGATTCGCTACAGGCGAGAACTCTTCCCAGTTGAAACACAAAATAGATTTGGTGGCATGGGCGACTCATATGCACTCTCATACACTCATTTCCTAGTAAACAGATCCACTACCGGAGCAGATAAACAGTTCAATCCTCCCTGCCCTTCATTCCCCTCTCGCCTTCTTGTCGTGGGCAAACAGTAGCATGCCTTTGTTAGGCGACGCAATACAGTACATTGAGTAAATGTTCCAAGTGAAATAGAGCAATGAAGTATTTCTATTTCCCAAAAAGTATGATTCATATGTGCGTACAGAAACAGTGCAAACTGTAATGAGATTACTTTAAGAAACATTTCTGATGTGTACGTTCCTAATCGAAGTTCAGTTAATCGCTTAGTAAATAAATTTCGTGAAACAGGAAGCGTTCTTGATAAGAAATATGCATAACCCATACTTACTCACAGAGGAATCTCCGTATAGCATTGTTCTAATCTTGAAAGATCACCTAAAATCATTTCGTCGTCTTTCTCAGGAAATCTAAATTTCCTATGGCTCTGTTCGAACTGCTACAAAGCTATTAAAATTAAAGCCCTATAAAAGTACTGTAGTGTAAGAACTTCAACCGGGTAACCCTGCAAAGATGTTGCGATTTTGTCAATCGATTTTGAATAGAGTAAATGGTGATATAATTTTATAATTATATAATGATATGATGATATAATGATGATATAATTTTCTTTTCGGGAAAATTATGGTTACAGTTGTTAATGGGTATGTTAATTTACAAAATAAACGTTATTGGAGTTCTGAAAAGCCTAACGTAATACACGAGGAACTCCTGCATTACAAAAGAATAGAAGTGTGTTATGTTATCAGCGATGAAAGAATAATACATTTCTAAGTAAACGATTAACACTGAGAGGTATGTACAAAGCATTTTATGGCCTCTTTATGATCAATTAACTGAGAGAGAACGTGCTTTCATGGCCTTTTAACGGACTTTGCGACGGCATATACAACCAATTCTCATTAAAGGAACTTCATGATGTGTTTCAAGGAGCTATCACTAACAAAATATGACTCCTTCGAGTTAACCCCGATTTATTTATTATTATTATTATTATTATTATTTTTTTTTTTTTTTGCTATCTCCTAAGGGCATTAAAAGAGCAAGTGTACAAAATTAATCTACAAACTTTAGATAACGTTAAATGCAGCATTCGATAAGAAATTGCTGTCATTTCTATTAGGAACTGCATAGTTTAATCTGCAATTAGCTAAGCAGATGCCAGAAACGTTTGAACAACAACGCGAGGCAATTTCAACACCTCCTTGCTTAATATACGTGATTAATTTACCTTTCTTTTTAAATATTTATATTGAGAATGTTAGAAATAACTTACTTTGAATTTCCTGTCACCCGGAAACCGATTTGTTTGAGGAATCGTTCAACTCCTGAGAATAAATATTTCAAGCTCTTGAAGTTATGGAGACTGGAAAGCTCCCTGGAACCTACTTTCTCTTTTTTCATGCCATCAAATAGGGAAGGTACACCCTATTTTTATAAGGCACTAATAGCTACAAACAACTGATTAGGGACTTGGAACGTATCCTAACCCACCATTTTAGTATAATTTTACGGAGGTTTTGGCACGGAAGTCATACTTGGTGTATTGTACCAATGTCTCCAAGTGGGGCACTCCCGGAGGGATGAGGCAAGAAGAAATAGTGTGCGGCCGTCCCAAGGAGACACGACAGTGCAGAGGGCAGGATACATACACTTTGCCAGTTGGAAGCTATTCGGCAGTACAATCAGTATCCCGTCTTATTGTGGTCCGAGAGCGGCCGCACTACAGCGGGTTCCGAGACCGGAGACCGTCCTACTGGAAGAGGAAGTTTTACCAAGAGCATATCATGAAACGGAGGGACAGGAAATTCTGAAATTCAATTAACCTACTCGGCATTCTCCTAGACACCCGGGAAAACCCCCGAAAATACTCATGGGTCAGGTAGGTCGGCCACGGTAATAGAACCCAGCCCTCCAGCTGGGTTTAGCACCAGAAGTTAGGCTTAGAGGAACTGTAGAGCTTACAAAGAACGCGAAGACACAAAAAGAACATTATCCTATTTTATTTATCAGATAAAGTTAAGGTACGTGCCATTATTAAGAATTTTCCAAATTCAGTAAATAAAAACTGTTTTTAAGAAATTGTAGCATTGCAATATCCTGTACCGCTAATAAACACACCCACAACAAAGACCGACTTCTTATCTGCTCTAAAAGTAATAAAATCCAATGTTGTACGAAAATCTTTGAAAATGAAGCTCCTTTGCCACCACATGTTTGTACAAAGTTTGATATGCAGGCGTTAAACGGGACAGATACACAATTGTCGATCAGGATTATACAGGAAGTTTTATCATAGTTTCGACCGTCATCAACTTTTGCTTCATTCTCACATTTCTATCTGTACACCCTTTCTAAAGGAGTCAAGCTATTACTATGTCCATCTCTGCAAGAACATCTTACGCAGAAGTTTCTAGAGTTCCCAGCCACAATCAACCTCTTCATTCTTCTGTTCCCTCTGAACAGACGCCAACTTTCCTACTGCATAACCTTTTAGTAGCCTACGCTCGCACTCAACCTTTGGAACTTCCAAGGCTCGCCTCAAGATAAAGGTCTAAATCGCCACTTCTTCCAGCTTAAATTCCTGGCCTGGAACGCTAGTGGATTGAGGAGAAGAAAAATCATCCTCTCGGTTTTCTTACATCATCACAGTACTGATAAATCAGTGAAACTTACTTGCTCCTCACCAAAACCTTCAAGACTATGTCATCAATCAAGAGGATGCAACTGTGAACATTGTCTCAGAAGGGATAGCCCTCGTCAAGCATAATTGAAATATCATGAGATCTAAAACCTTCGTCTAATACCTAAATTCTAAAACCTAAAGATCTAAAACCTAAATTACTTCGTCTTCCTGACCTTGCAGTTATTTCATTTTTTTTTTTTTTTTTTTAATTTTAACACTCTCCATCACATCCGACCAACACTGAACCAGTGAAATGATTCTCAACTGAGCCTATGGTCATCAAAGCTTAGAGTTATCCGACTTTCATGTTTTAGCATAACGGGAAGCCTATAACTCCCCGTAATGATATTCGAACTTGGGATCTCTTGAACGTGAGGTAGACACCATACCACCATGCTACAGAGGTGGGAAAGCTTGAACTTCAGGGTGCTGAACAAAACATTGCTCCCATTTAAGTCCTTGAAATTTATAAGAACCAGACATCGAATAATTGCTATTTTTATCATTGTTTATTTGAATAAAATCAACCCGCTCCACTTTCCGAAGAACTCATTTGCTAATGCGAGGCTGGGTGTTGTCTACTTCAGGTGATAATCGACGTTGCCCTAGAAGTTTTGTTTCCCAAAGAGCCTACGTTACATTCAATATACTTATACACTTCTAAATATGCCATGAAACATTAACTCTAACAATGTTGATTGAACTGTCACTCATCTCAGAGTTGTGATTAACATCTGAATAAAGAATTACTACACTTAAAGTCTTCATTTTGACATGACCTGCGTTTACTGCAGTTCCCATCTCTCTTTTACAGCTACATTCGTCCACGTGATATAGGAATAAATGGTAGCCGCTGACTCCCGAAGTGGCAAGTTCAAGTCTAGCGTGCGTGGGGGATGGATATTTCTTCTAGCGTTAAAATCCTTACCAGTTCTTTGGAAGAGACTATTCCGTGTAATAGATTTACTGCACGAAAAGAACCATAAGACAATGACGTTATTGTAATATGCAAACTACGCAAACTTCCAAGTTCCTCAAATACTTGTAGCTATTGCCTTTAAGTCTTTTACCGATGGTGTCGAAACTTCTAGAGACTCTTCTTAAAAAAAAAGACTCGTTTGTTATGTTACTAACACTTAAGTAATACTTTATCACCAGTTTGATTTTCGACGGCATCATTCGTACGCTCATCTATTAAGATTTACTAAACACGCCATCTTAAACTCGTATTTGTAACCAAAGAACCCATTGTGTCGACACTTCTATATTTCGTTCAGTTGTTTGGCAGGATATGGTATGACGGCTTTCTTTATGAACTCCATGACGTTGGCATGCCACTTAATCTGCTTCGCTTAATTGCCAGTTATCTTCAGAACCGCCAGGCTTCACTACGTCTTTGGAGTAACATGAATGACATCCTATAACATACTGGTTGTAGTATTCCAGAGTGCATTTCTGCCTCAATTTTGTACAGCATGTATGCTACTAATGTACCTGAGGTTTCTATTGAACTGTTTACTGACAATATCGTGATTTTTAATAATTTTTGCATTGATACTGTATCTGTCGCTAGATTGTTTTGCGGTGCATTGTCCACAAAACTCGAGCAAACTTTAGACGTTATGTGTACCAAGGCTGTCTTCTGTTCGAGGGTTAAAACATCCACCTACCTATGTCCTCACTTTAACCTTTGTTAATCATAATATACACACAATACTATTATGTGTTTCAAATGAGAAGGTGTTTGTCCTTGAGCGCTACTAGGCGAGCAACCAATGGGAGTCCTGCGGTGTTGTCGTATTGCATTCCCACTAAGTAGTGTGTGATGAGTACCAACTTAATCAATCTGCATGAAGTACTATTCGCGCTAAGACAAAAATTCAGATATTGCCAAAACTGATCCATGTGGAAGGTAGAGAGTAATGTATCTAACATATCCATGAAAACCCCATATTTTTAGCTCAAATAGTTTTTCTAATACAAATAAATAAAATACTATTACCTGAATTATAAAAATAAATCGCGACGTAAACACTGTATGGATATCATTATTGTTTGGCATGTATGCGTGTACTTATATTTGTAATTACTCAGAACTGAAACGTAAATGTTTGACATGACGTGATAAAATAAATACTTTGAATAAGCCAATTCGAGCGAGAGGAAACAATAAATTTCCTGCTGCCCTGGCATAACGTGACTGGTCACATTATATCTTTGTTTATGAATGGTTCGTAATCTCTATTTACTCTAGAGAGTTCAAAGTGGTTGGTGTGTATGTATCTACATATAATTTTCATTACTCAGAACTGAAATTTAAACTACTGTATGGCGTGATAAAGGAATTACTGTGCATAAGTCAAGGTGTTAAATTCGAGAAAGAGCAAAGCTTCACATCCTGTTAGTCTGTGCAATGCTGTATGCTTACGTTTATGAATGAATGCTGGATAAGAAGTGTTTATTTACTTTGGAGAGCTCAGACCAATATCATTCAGTTGTTCTTTACACAATAGAGTAAGAGTTAAATAGTGCAATGTCTTCTTGCGGTGAATTTAGTGGCGAGTCAAAAAGACAATTATTGCGGAGTCAGGCTCGAAGTATTGTTTTTAAGGTGTACACGTTCTTCAAAAATTGGTTAATGAGGAATATAGAAATCAGCTCGATTTCAAAAATACTTAACGGCTTACTGCTGAAGCATGTGGTGTAGGTAAGACAAGTGTGTCTCGCATTTGGATTAGAAAAGCAGGTAATTCATAAACTATAATTATAGTTATATTATTTGAAAATATACATAATTTGCGAAAATGCTTTTTCCAATTTTGATTTTGGCAACTGCATCATTGTAAAAGTTTGTAAAGTATAATTCGCTTACCCTTACATCTAGCGCCAAGTAGACCTGCTTGTTGTATGAGTGTGCGAGAGAGGAAAATATATTAAAGAGTGGGGTAATAAGCTCGAACGCTGAATGTGATATAGCATCTGATTAGCTGGACTCCAGAACCCTTCCCATTTGAAACATATAATAATCCCATATTCTTGTCTCCATAATCTTTATCCGGTCCTAAATCCAAATCACTTCAGCTGCTTTGCGGCCACTCCTACTCTGCATGAGTTCTACACGAGGTTGAGCTTTTTACACTAAGATTCAATGTTTTCAAGGGTTCTAAAGTATTAGTGAATGTTTCATGGTACATCCAGAATGCACAGCTTCACCTTTGAATTAAGAGTAGCTGGCATATATCAGCAGTTTTGTACTATGAAACACAAGTTCTTTGCTCACTTCTCTCGAGTACCTTGTTGTTGCATGTTTCGAAAAGGAATATACAATATTCCCTTTATTTATTATTCTCTTTAGTGAATATTTAATGAATATTCCTTTTAGTTGTATTCTTTAGAGTTGTTTCGTGTACAGTACATCTAAAATTTGTATAGAGCCAATTTATTATCAAAGCAAAAGAAAAAAAGTCGTTTTTGAAAGTTTGTCCGCATAGGTCATATTTGGCAAGTCTACTTTGTCGCATATTGCAGCAACACTTAAATTAATTCAAAGTTTGTGGTGACTTTAGTAGAAACAACAAGAATCAAAGAAAGAGACTAATGAAAGACAATGACCTCCACTCCAGTGTGGAATCCAACTTGGATTGAAGACTTCTCTACCACGACTATCTTAATTGTTTCATTTGTACAGCCTCTTTAACTTGTGCGGTCGTATAGAGATCTTACCTTGAGTAACAACTGGAAAAAAGAATTATTTTTTCAAAATATTTTTTTTTTTCATACTTCATGATAATTTAGAACAAAGTTTGCAGGAAAAGTTTCATTACATATTTCGTCTTACGTACAAGGGGCATAAGCGGAGGCAGAAGCAGCAATTAGTGCTGTACACCAATGCAGAGTAGGTCCCTGAGAGGAATGTGCCATCCTTACACAGTGGGATAAGGACAGCGAAAGTGTGTGACAGAGAACTCATGCTACACAAGGAGTAGAACCGTTAAAAGGACATGCGCCCTATTCACTCTGTACACTAAAACCGAGAAGATTATTCCTAAAAGTAGAAGCTGTCAGAATGTATTTGCATGGACTGTAACTAAACTTACATGGGGTGCCATAAACCTGTCGATGGAGGATGTAGGAAGCTTCTCCAACCACCTTGCGTCTCATTCTTCGAAGGCATTCTTTGCTGTGGTATACTATAGGTGTTTAAAATCGGGTCTCCATATGGTTGTATTTAAATTCCATACTTGTTGATGTCATCCGAGAAGCAATTTAATATATACAGATTGTTTCAAAATTCGACCGATTAACTTTAAGGGATTATCGAGGGAGGAACATTTTGAGATAGGACACTTATGGTCACAGAGTGAATGACTTTCTGCGATAAATTTGAGATTGTGATTACTGACACCACCGCAATGATACATAAATGCGGTTCCTACATTGATAGTAACTATATGTGTGACGGACTGAGTGGTATCCCAAGGACTTCAGCAAGACGTACCATATTTCAAGTTCAAACTCATTTTCTTTCTTTTATCTTGCTTTCCTTTTTTTTTAATTTTCGTTCTTTAAATTGATGGTTGTGAAGTATGTGGCATATTGAACTAGACCATTTGTTATTAGCGTACTGTTAAATTTAAACATACAAATCAAACGAGTAAATTTTACTGAAATTTAAAACATATTCTATGATGTTCTGAAGATACTTAACGGACGTAACTTCAAAAATGGCAATATATTAACTTGTGACTAATACGCTCTAGTGTAAAAACGCGCTGTTACCTCTGGAAAGGAAATAATTAATTTTCAAGTGAGACACATTCCTGCTTAAATTTTACTTATTCGCCTTCAGAAATCGTAGAGATGTACGGAGCCGCTAGCCGTCAGCATTTCCATTTGCAAAGTCTGATAGGTTGAAATAGTTTCGTTTTGAGAAGCGCCAATGATCCACAAGGTAGCACTCCATACTTACATTTGGAAAAGATCACATATCCCTATAAAAGCATATGGTGACTTCCGCACGGATTGCTCATTGTCTAACTCAGTGTTGACTATATTGCAGCGGCGGCCACAGGGCTCGCGAGCCGCATGCCGCACTTGATTCCAAGTTTTGAGTAAGATTAATTAATATAATTAATGAGAACTAACAACATATCCAGGCCGGAGGATGAAGAAAAATCTTTCCCTGAACTTAATGACCTCCAATTGTTGTTAGAGTCGGCTTTTTTATGGATGTGGTCCAGCTCTTACAAACATTAAACATATCTTTAGAAAGAAAAACTTATTTCTGATTTTGCCCAGACTGTATTTTGCTTTCATAGCAAGTTACATCTTCAGAATAAAAAATTTCCTCACTTCAAATGTTTGTAGTAAATTACTGAAAGCCTTCCTGACGTTCAGTTGGAAACTGAAGATTACTTGAGTAGCATGTCTGGCTTTGCTGAAGAAATCAATGGCAGCTTTAATGACTTAAGATCACTAAACATACTTTTCGTTCCTGGAAAATCCTATTGCTGTTGATGTGGACTTTCATCGCCAATAACAAATAATACAGCAGCTGTAGAGTTGGAGCTACTGGAACTGTAAGAGGACGAAGGGCTAAAAGAACTCAAACCAAGTGGCGTTTATACCATAAAATTTTGGAAGAATGTTCCAGAAAAAGTACCCACTAACAAAAGAGTGTGTTAAAGAGACTTATTTGAATCTTCGGAATTACTTATGTGTGTAAATCACTATACTCAACCCTTAAATTCATTAACTCTACATACATATCTGAACTAACTGGCGAACATTTAAGTGAACTTGTGCGAACTGCGCTTACCAACTATAAGCCAGTTTTCTAAAAAGTAATAGTAAAAATAAACACTCGAAAAAGTACTTCTCAAAAGTAAAATTTTATTCCTTCATATGTACCTTAAAAGCAATGTTTTGTGTGGTGGAAAAAAATAAATGTTCCTTCCTTTGCTATAAAATGAAAAATGTGTGTTAATTTTATAAATATTTTTATAAAATCCCTTACAATGTGGCTGCTCCCAAAATTTTCGGCTTCCAAAATTAAGGTGTATCACCCCTGATATACTGATTAGTGATACGTTCGATTTCTTCGGAATTAACTAGTTTTTAATTTTGTGTTTAACTTGAAAAGGGCATGGATATACGAAGAATAATGGTAAAATTAGGTATGAATAACCCAAAAAATTGCATTCTTGTAAAATTGAAATTAAATTTTTATTTAACTGTTGTGGTTCTCATCGTCCCAACTATATTGGGTGTGAAATTATGCCTAGAGGCCTCTTTATCAGGTTTGAGGTTCTTTTATGATAAGGACCACCGGCTTAAGTTCCTCCCCGAAGGAAGCAATGCTAAGAATTTTAGCCCGGAAAAATCCATTTCTTCCCCCGGATTTGATCCCACCCCTTCGGAAACCTGAGGCTAACATGTTAAACCCAGACTACGGTGCACGATATTTTCAAATTTACAATACCAGTTTTATTCCACACAATATAATTTGAAACAAACAATATAAATATTATTTATCAGAAGGGATAGGAGTTAAAAAACGTAACCGAAGATGGTGAGCGTTATACGAGATTTAATCTTTCCAGAACGGAGATTGATAGTAATGATAAAACATTGTGTCCTCTCCTGTTGATACAAGATAGCACAAGGTGAGCCATACTGCCAAGTGAGACAGTTATTTTAAGTTCATTGGTATTATTTCATATTTGTTACTTCAAATTCATTTTATCAGTAGTTAAAAATAATTCATCTTAAATTAAAAAAAGTGATGGTAAAAAGTGGACGAGATTAAGTGACAATTTAAAGAAAAAGTGTGATTGAGAGGGTCATGAAGAAAATAAAGTGAACAGTATAAACTTATGTAATTATTTAATTGAAAAAATACAAAATTATGAAAAATAATATTTCAGTATGAAATTGTTTAAGTTTACAAGAAAAGATTTTAAGAGTTAACAGATATGGAATGAACGCATTGGTCATTAAATCTGACTTGGTCCAATGAAGAAATATTTACTTGCCTAGTAACTGCAAAATCAATAAACTTGAATTTGCGAGAAGGAAAGCTCACTATTTGTCAAAAGATAAAAGAGAAAATGGCGTTTGTGTAAACAACGCGTATTTAATAATCTAAAGAAATTGTAAACTTTTATCGTTTGAAATTGAGTATTCACTTCTGTTAATAGAATAATTTTTAATCTACGTCTCGATATATCTTGTTAATTCATAACTTCAAAATAAAAGATTGAAATATTTAGTTTCTTTTAAGAAGTAAATTTATTTTATCTACAAGTAGAAGTTAGCAGTTCCATCAGGCTTCCTTTCCGAGACCATCTTGAGATAAGAATATCTCATGCACAGTTTATGTGAGTTTTTTTTTAATTTTTATTTTTAAGCAGGGGAAAAATCATCAAAAAGACGCCGATATTGGCCAGTTGGATTATTACCAAATAAAAAACCCCTGATAGCCATAAGAGACTTCTTCCTGGAACCACCAATAGGTATTACTTCAAGAAGAAAGGCGAACGATGGTCGACGTACTAATGTATAGAAGGCCCTGAAAAGCAGAAGGTGATGCTGTGGTAGAAGCGTCAGCAGTGACCGGTTTACTCTCCGCGTTCGTTCTGCTCCTTCGTCTTGAGGATTGAGGTAATCATTGCAGATATAACATGCCAGTTCTCCCTGGACTCCAGCGTAAGTGAAAGAATATTGTTCAAAGTTACAACCTGACCAAGTTGGGCGTAACAGCGATGACGGATGTCAAGCCATTGAGGGCAATCTAAAATCGTATGCTCTGAAGGGTCCGTTTATGCACAGTACGAGCAGAGGTCGATGTCATTGAGCCCCATACGGGTCAAGTAAGATTTGAACCGGTCAGGAGTTGCGTGACATTGTACCCGATTTTGCCATGCTTGCGATACAGCCAGGGTGGGATCTCAGCTGTGCCTTATGGGTTTCCTGGGTCCATTTCGCCTGCCACTGTCGAATGGTGTTTTCCCGAACCAAGAGCCGTTGCTGCAGCGAACAAGTTCCATGAGCATAGGTGCGTTCCTTCACCAGGAGATGGATTGGTGTAATCCCAGCGACAATCTGCAGAGCCCTCGTGGAGGTAGTCCTGTTTGCACTACAGATACGCAGTGCAACCTTCCTTTGTACGCGATCGAGCCAAGTTTGATAGATAGCCTTATCAAGGCAGGACTTCCAAGCTGGGGCACCATACAGAAGAATGGAATGTACCACACTACCAAGACGTTTCCTGGTGCTAGGTTTAGGACCACCGACATTGGGCATCAAACGTCCTAAGACCTTTTCAGCCCTGAGAGTCACATATTGGAGATGTGTATCAGGATACATATTATGGTCGAACTGAAGACCGAGATAGCGCAAGTGTCTCTGAGACCGCAGACCCATTGCAGTAAGATAGACGATGATATCCCGTAGGGAGCGTCTCCCCTCCGGAATTACAATGTCTGTCTTGTCTGGAGCCAACTGTAACACCTTTTGCAACATCCACATTTCAATTCGGTGCACAGCCCATTCTATCCTGTCCTCCACTTCATCTTGGGATCCTTCAGATACAAGAACAGCCAGGTAATCGGCGTAGGCGATAGATGTAGCTCCCTACGGCAAAGGCACTCGGAGGACATCATCGTAGTAGATGTTCCACAGAGTAGGTCCCAAAACTGAACCCTGTGCCACTCCACAAGTCATATCCAATGTCTTAGTGGCACCAACCAAAAGCCTCCGATTGTGCAAATAACTAGAGAGAAGGCGGAGTAAGTAAGAGGAGACGCGGCGTCGCCTGAGATCCGCAACGATGCCGTCCACTGCGCCGAATTAAAGGCATACAGCTCATGTGTAAACAGAGAGGAATTGCTAAACCTACAACACCGGCTGCAAAAGCACAAATTGAGACGACTTCGTGACCCGGCACTTCAACTCTATTCCCAGAGGTAAGGAAGCATCATCATCTGCAATGCAATAACAACTTACCACTCATTAATCTTGTTTCAAATGGCTTCTCAACCTAGAGATAATCCACGCGGAGATCATCCTCTCATCATCACCTTTGGAATACTATTTCACAAGTCGGAGAGGAAGAGACTTATGGAATGTTTGCTAACTTTGGACAAATGATTCTCCTGATCTTAATTAAAAGCAAGATAGGAGTCTTAAATTTTACCTTAGACTTCAAGGTACCTATTGACATGTCTGAATGGTAGTAGTGTTTTGATTTGAGGAAACTTTTGAAAGATGGGAACATAAATAAACAGGATGAAGCTGCCCGCCTCTGTAGTGTAGATGGTAGCGTACCTGCCTTATGATCAAGAGATCCCAGGTTTGAATCTCGAACAGGGCGAGTTAGCTAGATAAGGAATTCTTGGGGGGTTTCCTTTATCCTGAAAGATGCATTTCGGCTAACTCTAAGCTCTATGGAATCTGGCCGCGCCGTGGCTCAGTGGTTAGACCGCTTGGCTCTCACCAAGGCGGCCCGGATTCGATCCCAGGCGACCGCAAAGTGAGATTTTTGGTGGACAACACGGCGCTGGGGCGGATTTTCTCCGGGACCTCCGGTTTCCCCCGCCATCTCATTCCACCGATGCTACATCTTCATCTCATGTACCATCAGTTTCACCGCCTGCAGTGCCGTATGTAGTAAAAGCGGGCGTTAAACACTACACATTTCATTTTCTATGGAATCTGGACTCATTTGAGCATAATTTCACCTATTTCATTCATTCATCGATAGATATGATTTAACGTTGGAAAATGTAAATATTTGTCCTGTGAAAGTCGCCCTCGAGGTGCCTCCGCGGAACACAACCAGTTGATGGGCTTGTTGTAGAAGAGAGGCGAGTATGAAGCTGAAATCACTGTAGGAAATGTCTGTAAGCTTGAGTTATAAAACGTTTGTGCTGGTTAGATCCCAGTTTATTGACCGAAGAACATAAACTTCAGAAATGAAGCATTACCCTAAATCTTCAGATATTTGAAAATGAGGTTGATGGTTTTTGACGAGCGTTGTGATAGGCGATGAAGGATGATTCCATTTTTAGCAGCATGAAACAAAATGTCACTGAATAGGCACAGAAATTCCTGCAGATTAAAATGATGCACTTGGTTTGTATAAAAACCGTGTAAACTTGTTATTACACCTGTTATTTTTTTTTAATGCCACAAACCTCAGAAGTTCTTGTTGAACTAGCAGTCGATGGGGCGACATCCGAATGACAACAGTACATGCTTAGAAAAGTACGAGTTCTTTTCTAAGGCACAAGAGACCTAAATAAGATGGCTTAACCACTTCCCAGCTACTTCTCTGAGCAATCTCGAGTATCAAGAAAAGGTACCATTAGATACAAGAAATAGTGTTACAACAGACTCAGCCTTTGTGCAAATGTGGAAGTATGCAGTGAGTCACTTGATGTGAATGTTGGCGATAAGAAGAACATTAGTGTTCGCTGTGTTTTCCTTCACTGATTTTGAAATGACGTATAGGTAAGTGAAATCAGCGGCCGTACTACGACCCGAGAAGCCATAAGCACGTATTTCTTTTAGAAGCGTTTAAAGCCTGTTCCTACTGCATACGTTACAGCAGCCAGTGAAAACTGCTTATACATGACATTAGATAATAGATAAGTATAACTAACATTTGGGAAAGAGTCGTTTCAAGCCTAAGTATATCCTGGCGAGATTTGAGCCTGTTAAAGAATCGCTCTGAACATTTTGACTACTCCTGTTTTTACATACCTATATCGTTGCATGTATATTTAGAGACCCATTAACAAGAGTTTTACATATATATGTGTATCTAATCGTGTGATATATATCTTACTAATACATTGGTGAAGTGGATACACGCAGTACTGGAATTTTTCCTATAGTAGTTATACGTAAGGGGTTGAAAAAAGCAGGGGCAGGTTTACAAACTTGCAAATGAAAAATCGAATAAAGGCCATGATTATTGGATACTTAGTATCACAATAATATGCTTAAGGGATATTCTTCAACTAAAATCTCGGTTAGGGTGAGTTACCTGGATAAGGTCTTTTCCGGGGTTTTCCCTTATCCTAAAAGGCAAATGTCGGATAACTCTAAGCTCCATTGACCCTGTGCCCATTTGAGCATCATTTCACCCATTCCATTCATCGTCCGATATGACTTAAAAAGTTAAAGGACGTAAATTACAAAGAAAAAAAAAGTCCAACTACAATAACGCTTAATTAATGCTGTTCTTCACTGGAGTTTTGAAAAATAAGGCAATTTTGAAACCAGATATAATCAAATATTTTCAGAAAGTCTTTTCAGCAAAATTTTATAGTAAAAAGTCTTAATAGAACTGACTGAAATATTTCTTCAAAATACTAACCATGACACGTGTTCTTGTTAGAAAACACTAGAAATGTAATGTATAATCGCACATTTGTTTTCCTTCAGAACAGGGTAACGATATACACTTACTCTGAAACAAAAAATACTCTCCAGTTTATTTTATAAATCATACATTAATTACATAGCCGTGAAATAAATAAATTGCTTTAATTTTCATTTCCAGACAAAGGCATCACTTAGTTTTCAATAAGAAAACAAATATTTAAGGTTCTTCGACATATAGTCTTTTCAAAGACAGTTAATTACTCTTTTTAAGTTTGATTTTTCATTGTACACCAGTGTTTATAAATGCATTTTTAAGCCCGATTATTTGATATTTTAACACATATATTTTTCAGTTTAGTCAGATTAATGTCCAAATGTTGGTGCTTAATGTATTAGTTTTGGTTGATTGGAGGTGCCTTTACTTCTTAAAATACAACATCATCCATCTAAAATGTTGTAAAATATCTTAGGGTAAGAACTGAAATGTATTTTCACTATTACATACCAATTTATATCGTGGACCAGTGCCTCTCATATGTGATGTGACTTTCCAGATATATTATTTCCTAAGGTGGTGAAAATACTTTCTCAAAGATCAAAAATAGGTTCACTGTCCACACACACACACACACACACACACACACACACACACACACGCGCGCGCGCGCGCACACACACAGACACACACACAGACACACACACACACACGCGCGTGCATTGTTTTGCGGATCGCAGATGAAGTTAAAACTTAAAATTTAAGTTAGACTTAAAATTTGGAGACTTTTTATCAATGTGACATAATCACGGATGAGGTGGTACATCATCATGTTGGAGCACGATATCAACATTGTTTTTATGTTGTTTATGCAGTTAATGTTAAAGTTGCAAATTACTCCCCTGAGTTATAAATATCGATTCTTTTTTAAACTTTTTGTGGTTGTGCAAATTTCTTTCAAACGTTCTCTTCATCTTCAACGGCGATGTGAAACTCATATACAGAAGAATAAATACAAGTCTCATATTATAAGAAACGGATCGGCACATAATCGGCTGCAAGCTTTGCTATTTAGGACTTAGGTTTTCTTAAACACTAGTCCAAATCAAACCCAGAAACTTCAATGCTCTTCACCTACGAATCGCCCCTTGTGGATGGGTCTCTGTGGTAGTCATGTTTCTCACTCCTGAGCTATAGAATTAAATATCTTCGCAAACCATTCAGGTAGACATTATTGTTATTTATTATTTAATTATTATACTGCAATTACATTAATTTTCGGTTCTTGTCAAAGTGTTCGGACACTAGGGGCACAGCCTAATCAAAATTGTTTTGAAACATAATGAATTTAGAGATGTAAAATATAGGTTGTCTCGAGGAGGTTTCCTCCTAGTCGGGCGGGGCTATTTTTCTTTTTCCCCGTCCGGGTGTCTTATGCCGCAGTACCTAGCCGCTTTGCGGCTTAACCTGCGAAATGAGCTAGTATTTGGTTTCATGTTCTGCTGGGGTGTTTGAATTTGCTTGGAATTTGGAATGGGATGCCATTGTTTAAGTCTCTTAGGCAGCTGCACTTAATCGTTCCCCCGTTTTGGGAGACACGATTTAATTTTTTGCTCCGTTTTGGTTACGGGTTGTGTAGCGCTTGATCCATCAGGCGTAAAAATTGGTCCCAGAGATATCTGGGGTTTCTCTTGGGTTAACCAAGGGGCCCCAAGGCGACTCTCGGTAGTCTGAAGGACGGCAAGCGTCTTTGATCCCTCTGGTCATACCTTCCCAGGGAGTTCACTAAAGGGTTGGGGTGAATTTGGATTTTGTCGTACATTGATCGTGCCCTCTCGTGAATGACATCGACAATGTACGGGATCTGGGAGTGCTCATGTAGGATATGAGCAGGGAAGCTCCAGCCTGTATCGTAAATGATGCGAAGTGCCTTGTTCTGCAGCGACTGGGGCCTGACGAAAGTGGTTAGGTTGTCTCGAAAAGAAATTCCACGAATTAATAGTGAATGATAAAACCACGTCGTCAATTTGTCCTAGTGGAATTACAAAACATACCTAACCAATAATCTGGTTAGAGAGCGAGATGGGACATTTGTGCCGGACGAAAACCTCCCCGCCTAGAGAGTGACTAAACAGTTACAATTAAATTAAATTAGAACTCTAACCATCTCCCTTCTCCCGCTGGCTGTTACACAATTAAGCAAATGCAGCCATCTAGCGTCAAGATAAAACCAAAACAACTGAATGCACTAGGCAAATAGCACTAGGTACGCCACAAAGTTGTTTGTAATCGGGGTTCTTGTCCCTTCTCTTCTTGAGCTTGTTTGTTATCAAACTCGGTTACTGAGCTTATTAGACTTCCCATTTTGGGTAATCGTTAACTCAAAGTTTTAAAAAATTATGTTAATAGCAAGTAGCCCATTTTCTGCCGGTATATTTTACATTAAAACATTGAAATTTGTTACTTGTGTTCTTGATATGGATTTAAAGTTGAGACAAGTCAACACATATGAGAAACTATGTAAACTAAGCAAAAATGTTTTTCAAGTTTGTTTCAATTACTGAGTATTATGAAAGTAAGTGATAAGATGTACAAAACCCAGCATTAAAGTTATAGTAAATTAGTCCTCTTTCTACGCTGCATGGTTGAATCTTTTAACATCAAATAACGATCTATTAATTTCATTTACGTTCATCAGAAATATGCTATGATGATCCATAAGAAGTGTTGTTATAAGTCCTTGTCTGTATTCTTTATAATTTAATTTGGTAAAGTGAAATAAATTGCTAATAACGCCCAAAAATCTTCCAATATTCACGGAAATGAGAATGAAATACGGACGGAAATGTATTTTGACTTCCTCAACTCCAGCTATCAAATTCTGAAAATGCTGAGTAGTCTAGTAATATTTTTTAGTCTTAAAATATTACCTAAATAGACGAGTAATTGCTTTCTCTGATTTTATAGTATCTAAGTAAAGGAAGTATCTAAGTCTCCAGAAAATCAACATAACATTTTCACGAAAAAGAAATCGCGTTTTTACATCTCAGTGAACGTTTACTTTATGACTCGCGTGCCCAAGTGCGTAGCGCGGCTGACGTTAGTCAGATAAATAACAACATTATTATTTCTATTCACTTTCTAAAGATGTGACTCAAACACTTTCAAGAAAATCCCCCTCTTGCCATATTACTGTTTACATGGAGAAGTCCTTACTACTTGGAAATTAATTGTTCATTCACACTGGCCGTGCGTAAGCTAAAGTGTGGAAAGATAGAATCAGACTGAAAAATTCAATGCCATAGCCGGGATTGACTCTTGACTCTATCTTTCCACCCTTACTACTTTTTTTCCTTAAAAATCTCTTGCGATTTTGATTACAATAACACAGTTTAAAGTTACATGATTAATAAAATTTTCATTTTATATTTTTACCGAATAGCCGCTAAATCCCTTTCTTTGGGAATGAATTCTAATTCTGTATAACGTATTTAGGAGATAGACGCAACTTAGTCCTCTGCTGCTCTCCCAAAATGCAAATCTTCGAAATTACAAATTCTCTTTCATTTTTTTCTGTTGTCATTGGTTTTTGGATATTTCAATACTTTGTCATTTTAAAGTAACCATTAATCACTTTTTTCTTGCGACACCATAGAAAGAACAAAATTTCACAGCTGGCATATACACCTTCAGTTTCCTGTATTCTCTTTGTATCTACAACCAAATGTCTAAGGAAACCATTTCTGCAAAAATTTATCTTGGTTAGAAAGAAGTTGGCAGAAAAATGAGCTATTGTAAGAAAGTTTGTGGAATAAATATCAAAATAACTAGAGAATACGTGAATGTAACATCCTATTTTTTTAGTTAAGCACAAATTTTCAACGTTCGTACGTTTAATTTTCTACTGTAATTATTTAACAACATAAAGAATTTCTGGTTTCATATTATCAAAGATATCCTTAATACCATAATATAATATTTAATAAAATATGAATGAAAACTGGCGGATATGGAAATTCCCTATCCTTTAATTAATAATTTAAAAGCTTTGAAGATGGCATATAGTCATAACATCAAGAAAAATAATATTTCCGGAGTAGCTTTTTATATTACACGGAACAGTTTTCTCTTTTCATGCATTTAATGCAGTTTAATAACACTTTCTGTATTTGCTGTATATTCTCTGTATATTTACACACAGAAAATACAGCAAAACTCACCCACATAAAAGTTATTAAAGGACTTTTGCACATTAAAACTTCATTATACACATCATGAAAGATACTCAGAGGTTTTGACACTGATTTCACCTCAAACATTAAATTTGTGAGGCGAAATTTGAATAGAGGTGGGAGAAAGAAGTCAACTCCAACCAATGTAGGATGCATGTTCATATTTTAATGATCAACCTAATAAAGTGTTTTAATCTTTTATTTATTTAGGAGCCTAACTTACAAGCTTTACATTTTTATTTCTGATCACCTCGCCTTAATACAGGGTAGCGCTTATCAAGTTCCCCAGTTTCAGTTCTATGTCCTGGGAAAATATGAAGCCTAGTATTGGTAATATCATGTCCATAAATGATGGGAACAATGCAGTTTTGTTTCTGTTTACTTCAGCGTTAGTACCTATGGAGCGTTGATCAATGGCACATCGTGTTTCGGCCGAGTGTTTCTTTCACGAACGTAAGTCATGTTGTGACAACACAGAGAAATATTTCGGATTCATTTCAATGTGCTAAGACACGGTACAATTTATTCACAGTAAATAATGATGCAATGGTTGAATAAGTTTGCAATATGTTGTAGTGTCTCAGACATTAAACATGGTCCACCTAAAACAATGAGGACATCTTGCTTCTGTTCGAGTGAAAAAGCTGTTCAACGCAGTCCGCGTCGTTCAGCTCGCAAACAATCAAGAATATTGATCATTTCTGGAAGGACGTATACTGCGTGAACTCAAGTTTCACCCATACAAATTGCAAGTGAAACAAAAATTTCTCTCTTCGACCATCAAGAGCTAACCTCTGCAACGTCATGCTTAACATGTTGTGGGAACATCCAAGTGTTCGAGGAACATTGCTCATAAGTTACGAAGCCAACTTCCATTTAGATTGTTCTGTTAATAAACAGAATATGAGGTACTGGGCAGTTAATAATACAAAGGAAATCGTTGAAAAATCGTTAAATTCCCCGAGAGTAAGTGTCTGGGGTGGTGTCGATCAGTTAGGAATCGTGGGACCGCTTTTCTTTGGAAATGACTTAGGAGAAACTGTGACAGTAAATTCAGACTGATACGTAACAACGTTGTAGACGTTTGTGATTCCTGAACTTAGAAGGATTGTAAAAGATCCAAATAATGTTTACTTCAAAGAAAATAGTGCTACGACACATACGGCACGCAACAGCATGACGTTCCTCAGAAATGAATTTAAGCCCATGAAGATTTGGAGACATAGCAAGACCTCGCTCGTCCGATTTTACAGTTTTCGATTACTCCTTGTGGGGTTGATTGAAACAGAAGTCCTTTATTAGACGTATTGCAACTCTACAAGCGCTTAAAGAAACCAACCATTGCTAAAGAAATGCATGGAGACCTGCTGCATCGTGTGTTTTCCAGTATCATTACCCACTTGCAGGAATGCTGGACAATGAAGGTCATCTTGATGATGTAATTTTCAAGACATAATTCCATAATATGAGGTAAATAAATGGCATGTTGTTACTTTCAATTGGTATATTTGTTATGTTCCTCTACTGTTTGAGTAATTAAGTATAAGCCTTCAAGATCAAGTATCTTGTTACGCGCAACCCTGTATTTTTCAGCACAACGCCTTACTTTAAAGACCAATTTGAAACACGCAGGGCCTGATTTTAAGTTTGACATATAAAATGTCCTTCATTGTGACTGTTGATAGTTAATCCTTTGCATATGAATCATGTGGGTGATCAATTTAACAGTAAATTAGGCCACTGATCTCTTCCACAGTTCACAAAACAAGTGACAACGTTTTATGTAGATATGGTTATTTTTGGAACCATTCACCGAATTGCTTAAATGTTATAGGACATGTGGAATTGGTTTTATTTAAAGTTCTTTTCGCATGAATTACAGATAAAACTCTTTTAAAGTAGGTTATTTTAAGGTTAATATTCTCAAAAAACTTTCTGCTTAATTTTTGTTTAGCAGTATATTGATGTTTTAAAAAGGAGAACTGAAAAAAGTAATTCATTTCAATCCTCTACCAATAATTGTAATTTTGAACAAAATTACGTCTACTGTGCTTCCAGAAATCCAGCGGACGCTTCACATTTTAAAGAGTCGACTTCATAAAGCGACTTTAAAACTAGAGGCAGTGAGACAAGTACTGGAAGTTCAAAGCTTTGCTATGTTAGGAAATTTCTCGCTTGGTTCATCGGGATATCGATTGCTCGGGATGGAATTTTCCACCATTTTCCCCCCGCCTGTGCACGTAAGGGTAACCATGCGCAGTTTTCTTCCTTGGTTTACTCTGTTTCTTAGCCGCTTCTTTGAGTTGATCTGCGCGGTGTTTCAAATTGTATAATGAGGCAGTTTAAAAGCAATGCGTTAACGTCACATTGGTTATCTTAACACGTAGCGAAGCTGTTAACACCGGTTAGAACCTTGGGCGGACTCTGCATTTGGGTTCAGAGGAGGGCACAGACTTTAGTGGCTTCTCTAAGCTCCTTGTTTACACCGTCACTATGCATAGTAAGAACAGGATTAAAAAGCATTGTGAAATGTAATTAGTACCTTCCTTTACAGGGTGTAACTGAAGCCTCCTACGGAATGTAAGAGTACAGAAGCAAGAGTATCTCAAATAAATATACGACCACCTTTTTGTGGTGTACGAGTAAACTGTTGTGTACTCACGTCATCTCTTGACCTGGCATTTAATTTACTGAAAATAGCCTTTTGTTCAATAATGCGAATATTGATAATGTTTTGTCTTTGTTTTATTTGTGTTACATCCAGTGAATCATTTGTGGTCCTAACATTCCTAATGATGGAAGAGATATAAGCTCCCGAAACGTCTATTTCTAATCGTCTTTTCACCTGGCTTGCTTCCCGAGAAAAACTTGAACAGAGTAAACTGTTATTTACAAGTTAATGTTTCACATTTTCAATAAATATTGCTCAAAGTTGGCAGTGTGTTCCGAGCTATATAGCTCTACATTATGGACTATTGCAACTCCAGCTGCCTGCCATATCTCCTCATATCTGAGTCACTAACGAAAAACTTGTAAATTATGAATGTCCGACTTTTGTATGGCCCAAGAGTAAAGAGACAATAATCATAAGTGAGAAAAATCATTCTAAATGAGGTGATACCTCACCGTAAATGATGAATTACGTCCAATGGAACTTTCTCCAATAAACCATGTACATCGTTTGAGGCATTATTGCAGTATGATTCTGATGTTAATGTTCCAGCCAAAACGAAAATGTTACTTGTGTTTCTATAAACTGCACTCGGGTACAACAAATAAATGCTGATTTCGATTGCAACCTCCAATCAGGGACTAAACGCTTCTTTGAAGGAAAGCAACTTGTAAAATCCTGTTATTTTTTGTTAAAAACTTACGAACCGTCATATAAGTCTCATTTTGTGACGATACTATGCCTCTGAGGCTGCTTAAATGTCATTGAGGACCCCTTGCTCTAAATTAGGAGCTCTAGTGCTCCTTGAAGTTCAGTCGTTTTATAAGCAGAGCCTTTTTCTGGAAGGCATTATCCATTCACTGGAATGTCTTCATGTCGGCTCCTTTCCGTGGTCGATTATTTCAATTTATCATTATATCCATTGTCATTTACACTCCAACTTGCCATATTTCTAGACATTTGTCCCAATCAATGTGCTTGTAGACGGTAGCTCGTTAAACCAGTGTCCTTGGTATTACACCCTGTGGTCTATATTTTCTCTTCAGTACATTTTTAGTTTTCTAATGCATAGGTATTTGTTTTGTTTTATTGCCTGTTTGCTGTAGATTATAATGGTACCTACAGGATATCCTCCTTTTAGGATATATCTAATGCATGTGTTCCATTGGTGGGATTTTCAATTACTTGTTTCCAAAGTTCTTTTGTAAGAAGTCAGACAAAGACTTAAGAAAGTAAGAAATTAGATGCTGAAGCACTAAATATAAAGAACAACACTGAAAGCAGTGTTTGTCGCTAGGAAACGGAAGAAAATGAGAATATTAATTTTTCAATTAAACAGAGCAAGAGTATAAAGCTGTGATTACAAATACCTTTCACTGCAGGTACACATGTGATAAATGAGCAGGTAAGATATACTTACGCAGTTAAGGCAAAATGTAATACGTTTTCATTTCGAATATTAACCAAATCTTTAACAGTAATAAGTGAATGTAGCTGCATGTCTCCTAGTTTACATTAGAGTTAAAGCATTATTCAGTCATGCACACATTAAGCCACCTAATTGCTCAGCAAGAGTAGGTATAAAGCAACATAATGTTCATCTCTTAATAAAACGATAGCTTCAAATTACTAAGACTTGTGCAAAAACACCTTGGTGTTTGGTATTGTATGTTCTCACTGTTTTGCTCATCAAATATGCTTGCCCATAGCCCGGCAAGATTGTTAAACAAGAAGTAGACTGGCCGCATCCAGCAAATGAAATAATTCATCCACAGTAGAATAAAACAGACGCATTCATCACATGTACCTATTGATGCTTTAATTGTATAAAAGCCTGAATGTAGGCACTGGGTTTTAAACTTACTGTAGTTCCATCCTATGGAAACAGGACATTCTACTGATGCCTTGGTAACAATTGTCACTTCTACCAACTGAAGGCCTTTTCAGTTCCATTATTCTCCCACTGAGATTCATACATGATTTCCAGACACCGAAATGCAAAAATATAGTAAAAAGAACTGACCACTCAAAAAACCATATCTGATCATTTTTCCTAAGTACAAAGGTGGGATACATAATGTAGATATACGATCTAGGTACAACATGTCACATGTTGTTGACAAAGGAAGTTTTAGAACCCTACGGTTCAACTGACTTTATTTTGAATAATAATACAATAAAATTAGCATTGTAATATAGATTAGGCATGCATTATTTTGGGAAAATAAGACTAATTTCTTTCATTTATTACAGTTATAATAGTGCTTAGTTACGATATGCAAATTAGTCAAGTGATCACCTAAATAAGAACATTTCGCTCTTCCTTACTGTACGGCCAGTATAAAAAGAAATAGGCAATTTAGCAGAACTAGCTTGAAAGTTTAATTGTGCTTGACGTAGCAAGCACAATCCATTTTGATTGTCACGCACAATATCTTCTAGCCCGCCTCGTTGGCGTAGATGGTAGTATGTCTGTCTCACGTTCAAGATGTCCAGAGTTAAAATCTCGGTCAGGGAGAGTTACCTGGATAAGGTTTTTCCGGGGTTTTCCCTTATCCTAAAAGACGAATTTCGGGTAACTCTAAGCTCCCTTGACCCTGGGCCCGTTTGAGTATCATTTCACCCATTGCATTCATCGTCCTATATGACTTAAAAAAAGTTAAAGGACATAAATTACAAAAAAGAAATCTTCTAGGATCATTTGATAACATATCTGTAATGACTCGTGATTGAACTATATGATTTAACAGATATCCTATAGGCGGATATGTTCCATCGAGATGAATATAAATACTTGACGAGTTGCAATTAAAACTACAAACAAGTTGACAAGACAAACCTTTAACAGTACAAACACATGGTTGAAGATATAATGTTTAAAGTATCAAACTTATGAGTGTAGAATGCGAACACATTGTTAGTCAGGAGAGTACTAATATACGAAATCACACACCTTTTCCTAAAGCACGATACAGAGTATTCCTGAAAAAATGTATAAACCAAACCAGACTAATAGACGAAATTGATTTTAATGGCAGAACTGAACATTTAATAAAGCAGAACTTTCAGGGCACCTGTTATTTTGGAAACAAATGAAGAATGAAGAATATTCATTGACTGTCCTGAAGTCAGGGAACAACTTATGCTGATATTTCAGAAAACAACACGGTGTCCTGAAACTCCTACTGGATTTTTTTAAACGGTAATCTGCCAATAGCAGGTGTGTTCCTTATGAAGCAATATCAATTATCAGGAGTGGAGAAAATACTTTGTACCCTCGTGTACTTGGAAGAGGCGAACACTAACCAACACTTCGTGCTAAAATAAGACGTGTAAAGGAGTTGACTGCCTGACTGTGGGAAACTACTCACGGAGCTCAAATATATGCAATCCTTCATCTTTCGTGACCCTATATTGCTTTATAAATCCTAACATAGTTTTCAAATCAAGCTTAATAATTTGTAATGGTTGTTATAAAAACTGTTTTAACTGCAACATTGTCATGAATGTAAAAATCATAGAGGCATAAGCATTTTAAATACATGATATAACATTTATACATTTATTCTGAAATGTTGTTTAAATATAGTAATGGAAAATATAGTTATGGAAGTGCAAAATGGATTCAGAAAAGGAAGATCTTGTTCTGGCTGTATATTTACTGTTAATCAGATAATTGAAAAACATAGGGAGTTCAATGTACCGACTTTTACGGCATTTATAGATTTCGAGAAGGCCTTTGACAAGGTCAATAGAAGTAGTTATGGAGTATTATGAAACAGAAAGATGTACCCCAACATTTAGTAACAGCAATAAGCAGTTTATATGTAGAAAATAAGATCATGACAGAATCTGGAATAAAGACAGATCTAAAGAAAACGATAAACAAAGGAGTAAGACAAGGATGTCTACTTTCACCGTCACTTTATAATATTTATATTGACGATGCCATAATTGATTGGCAGACAAAGTTAGATTCGCATTTTATAATTTAAAAAATATATTTATATAATAAATATTATCCAGACGATCAAGTTCTCATATCTAGCTCAGAAACTGGTCTACAAAAAGCGTTATATATTAAATAACGCTGTCTGCCAATATAGTTTAACAATATCTATAAACAAAACTAAAGTTTAAACCTTCAAAGAATCCAATACCATAAGAGCCAATCAATTATTAGAAGGAAACCCTGTTGAACAAGTCAACTGCTTCAATTATCTTGGTTGCAAATCTCTTATTTTAAAAATAGTGACATTTTAAATCATTTTAAATAAAATAAAAAAATTTAATGGTATACGTGGCACCATAAAGAGAACCTTAAAAATACGAGAAGAGAGACTGAATTGAAGTTTTATAAAGTAATGGCAGTTCCTATATTATTATATGGTAGTAAATTTTGGACTTAAAAAGCAAACAGAAGAAGAAAACCCAGAACAAACTGAGTGAAACAGCAGAAATTAAGTTTTTAAGAAATGTAGCAGGGTATAATCTTCTAGATAAGTGAAGAAGTGAGGACGTTCGAAAAGAATTTAATGTTTTTAAGCTAACAGATAGAATACAGCAATATATAAATAACTGGAAGGAACATGTCGACAGAATGAATGATAGCCGCATTCCAAAATTAGTTTTAGATTACAAACAATTAGGTAGAACAAATATTGGTAGAGCAAGAAAAAGATGGGTACAACAGTTTTGATTTAAAATTTATGAGACCGGAACGAACCCTGATGACTTAAACCGTGAAAAGTTGATGAGGATGATGATGATGACGACGACGATGATGATAACTGCAACATTTACGCACCTATGTTTGTATTATACAAACATATACACCGAGCAGAATGGTTCAGGCAGTTTGCCTGTGGCTCGCATTCGGGAAGTCTGGGTTCGATTCCCTGGCCGGCCTACCTGACCCATGTTTTTTTTTTTTTTTTTTTTTTTTTTTTTTTTTTTTTTTCCGGGATTTCCCTGGTTCGCCAAGCGAATGCTCGATAGATTAATTACATACCCTGATTTCCTCTCCCTCTGTTTCATCTGCATTATCATTTCACATCATTTCTCATCTGGTAGTCTCTTTCAGGGTAGAAGTGCTTGGGGTGGGGCAAGTCTCGGCGATTTTTTTTTTTTTTTTTTTTTTTTGTAATTTACGTCCTCCGACGTTAAGTCATATCAGACGATGAATGGTATTTTTGAAATGATGCTGAGATGAGCCCAGGGTCCATACAGCTTAGAGTTACCCGACATTCGTCTTTCAGGATAAGGGAAAATCCCGGATAAAACCTTATCCTGGTAGCTCACCCTGACCGAGATTCGAACTCGGGACCTCTTGAACGTGAGGCAGACACGCTGCCACCACGCTACCAAGGCGGGCGTCTCGGCGATGTATGGCAGGATGATATGCTCCTGGTAAACACCTTCATCCTCCGGTCTGTGAGTCAGCCTGAGTGGGCCGTTTCAGGAACGTGGTCGGCGGCATGCCTGTTGTCCAAGCCTGCTGGGAGTATGCCCAGCGCTGGTGGCAGCCTCAGGTCTCCAACCCGGACTGTGGAGTGTTTCAGCCACGGTAGCAGGGATGACGGTAGATCTCACCATCTGGGAAGTTTCAAGCTGATCAATGTTGGATCCTACACTACATTGTCGTGACTCCTTGGTGTCGGGCGCCCTCTGTCTTCTCTCGCCTCATCTTTCCTCCTGGGGATGACCCACTTGGGGCATAGTCAATTTGGTTGACGTGCAAGATCTCCTCCCTATCTATGGATAGTATACTTTATAAAATTAAGCATCTCCTGTAAGTTTTATGAAATGTGCATTAATAAACGTCATTGACAGTATTTCTTTCATCACTATCATAAAGTAACTCTTTACTCAAGATATGGGGAGAATGTGTTCATTCGCTCGAATGATGAACACAGACGTATGACAGCTACCTAGCCAGGCACCACGTATCTACAAAGTATAGCCAATCAAGGAAGAATGAGAGAGAGAAATACCCAGTTAGTCCCCAAATGTAAACAGGAATCTCGTTTTGCCAAACCGGCCTTAACTAAAGGAACGCAAATAAACAATCACTAAGGTTACTCTCAAATGGGGACAAACACAGGACCTCAAAGTATTCGAAGAAAGTACTTGGATTGTATAAGAATCCATGTTTGAATAATTTCCTTGTTTCCAACAGTAATATTAACTGCAATTCTCTGGACAGATTTCTCCGAAATATTGCAGAAAACAGGATTTACAGCCACCTCAGTGTGTCAATTTTCATTAGGAAACTTCTCGTGTTCCTGGAAGAACGGAAGTAGTTGCTATTTCTAGTCTGAACTTGTCACTGTATAGTACGTTCCAGTATGGAAAAAAAATGTGGCAAGAGAAACAAATCACTCGGCACAAATCTAGATCACAAAGGAATACAAGTAATCCTAATCGGGGATAAGTTCTAGGTCTAGATTACAGACGGTGACGTTAAGCCCTTAACAGAGAATTAGAGGAACCAGAAATCAAGGATACTTCCACATTTAACGCAAGAAGTTAATTTTACCTTCTTCCAGTTCTGCTATTTTTAAACACAATTGTATTCGAGATTCAATTGATATTTCTTATGACTACTAGATATTGTAAATGAAATAACATTCCTTGAGATAACATGCCATCCAGTTCAAGTTAAATCTTTGAAAACTGCTGCTGCTAATACAAGGTGATACAAAAAACGGGAATGTTTGAAATGCGAAGTGACAGCCATTCGTATGCGAGGACGCCATTTAAAGGATGTAATTTTTAAAAAATAACACATTCATTCAATATTTCTTAAATAGCAAGTTGGAATGTTTCTTTTTGTATGAATAAAATGTTTTCTTACGTCACCCTTAGTTTTATTGCACTGCTCAGATATTGTCGTTCCTTGTGTCATCCTGTACTACTACTGCTGTACTTACATTACTATCAGCATTACTATCATAACGACTATCACCATATCATCACTACTACGTCAAGTTCTATAACCTTAAATGAAGTAATAGAAAAACTTTCTGAATTAACGAAGCGTAAAAGCTATTCCGGAAACAAATGAACTACCCACTAAAGATCAGTAACAAAGTGAAAAATGAAAGGCAATTTTAATTAAGTAAATAATTGGAAAGAAGATGAAAGAACAAGAATTGCAAGACATAATAAATATTAATTGACCTTAAGAAACTTTCCAAAGAATTTAATTGATAAAGGATGGAGTAACAATAAAGGAAGATGAATATATTGTTATCACTAAAGAGTTACATGAAACGTGAGTGAATATGAAGAAGATTTTGTGTATAAACCCACAAATCTATAAAATGTGTGAAGAAGGTAATTCACTTCAGAGATGATTAGCTGCAGTATAAAATGAACGGAAACCATGGGTAACGATTTTAAGACTAAGAAAGGTACTATTTATGCCAAAGAAAACGGAGGAAAGTCAAAGAAAGATAAGCCTAATACGATCACAAATTTTGATAAGATCCGAAAAAGTTAAAACTCAAGGAAGAAGTAAAACATGTATTACTACAATCAGAGTTTTCTTAGCTCTGTAGGAGAAATGAAACTCAAATACTTATATATGAAAATGGAGAAAGACAAAACGATACAGTAATATAGGAAAATGAAATGCAGGAGGTGCAAAAACGAGAGCAAACAATGCTAATCTATATGCCCATAAAGAAAAGAGAATTTTCAAATATTTTAGAAATGTAAAAGAAAATGTAAGTACTACAGAAGTAATTATTAAAAAAAGATTAAAAATAATGATGAAATGTCGGAACAACTTTGATATCTGTATCCCAATGGCTAATAAATATTTAAATAGTCTGCTTAGTCATAAGAAATGCCGAATGCAGAGGAGGATATGTCTAAATTTCCAGAACAATTGGAATGTTTTTTCCAAGCTAGGCACAGTGAAAATCTCCAAGCATAGGATTTAACAAATATAATTCAAATAGCATGTGATGATACTGTTCCAAAGAAAAAACTGAGAAAATTTCTGATCCAATGTTATAGTGGAAACCTCTAGATTATATCTAAAAAGTAGAGGGGTCTTGGTAGGGTACATAACACACAAGATGAACCCAGAAAAGGCTATGTCAACAGTGGTACCATTTATGTAGGACCGCTCTTACAAATGCAATATACGAAGTGAAAGTGAAGGTGTGGAAAGTGGCTCTAGAGGAAGTTAATACGATTGGAGTAAAGGTATCGTCTCACTACCGCCATCACTACAAACACTATTACACGACCACTACCACAAGCACTACTACCAATAGCACTACCACGACCACTACCCACTATTTGCATCACTACTACCACCATCACTGTCGCTACTATTATTACGATCATTACTGCCACTGCTACTGCTACCACCACCACTATTACCACCCTTAGCCCCAAGCCGACGGCATTTCTCCTGTGGAGCTTCTTAAGAAGCATATTATTCAAATGCCTAGCACGTTTCCTGAGGGTGAGAAAGTGTACCCTCCCTAGTCGCGTGCAGCATTCCATCTACATCCTGTGATGACTATATACCGCAGGTCTATGGAGTTTAAGTCTAGTACCTGTACTTGTTTATTTTTTCTCCAATGTTTATTAAGTTACAAAGGCCAAATCTTAATTTACCGTAGATCTAAAAGCTCCAAAAAAGCTGGATGTGATTATATCTATAGAACAAACCACATTTTGGGTTTTTATAGTAGCATCCCCGTAAGTGATTCCCTTAGTGCTGTTCAGAAGCTTGATATTTGTACAACTACCATCGCAATGCACCTACCTACAGCGCATCCAGGACACGCTTCCCCAAGTTCTACACTCCTACGGTGATAACGTGGTATACCTACTCGTATGCATGAATTCCAGATCGCGTTGGCTTGTCGTGGAAAGAAATATAGGATTCTGCAGGTAAGCAGGCAATCGCAGCCTACTATCAAAACTTCAGGCCTACTGAAGTAAGCGCAGTCGTACTGGCATGAGGAGTGTTCAGACCAACAAATAAAGGATATTAGTGAACAAATCCTGCTATGATAGCAAAAACTGCTTCTATTGATAAAACATAATGGAAGTGACCTGCAATGTAATAGGTGCTGCGACGAGTAATATAAATGGCAGAATTAGCTAAAATAACACCAGTTAATTCTCCAACCATGAAAAGAAAAATGAATCCTAAAGCACATCATTCTTCGTGGAAATTAGCTTAGAACAGCCAAGGAATCTCCGATAACTCGGGAACCTTCTGTCGTTCATCTCGTCGGGAGGAGAAGTATGTGTTTTAGTGTTTAACTCCCGCTTTTACTACATACCGCACTGCAGGCAGTGAAACGAGATGGCGGGGGAAACCGGAGCACACGGAGGAAACCTATCCCCACTGTTTTGTCCACTACAAATCTCACCTGCGGTCTACTTGGATCCAACCTGGGCCGCTTTGGTGAAAGTCGAAAACCACTCGGCCACGGCGCGAATTGGGAGGAGGTGAGTTTGGATTGGTTGCGTATTACAACTGCAATTTTACATACTGTCATTTTTTAAAGGGGGAGCCTGTCCCAGTTCGCTGTGTAATAATGGTCTCTCCGTCCGTCATGTGCTGCTAGACTGTGTATCTATAGCACATCGGCAATCTCTGCAACTGCTGTTAAGATTTCTAGATATACTTGGTGGACATAACAAAGACTTTTAGATTTTGTGAAGACTAGACTTTCAACTTAGCTTTTAGTGAAGTACCTAGACGTCAGAGATTTTTAGACCTTTTGTCCTTTTCAATGCATTTGTTTAGGATTTACCTCTGCCTGTTGCTATGGTTGATTGTTGTATTTACTAACATTTTTATTTTGAGTAAACCTTAATTCTGGCCTTTGCCATGATTTGTTTTTAAAGGGTGATGATGATCTTGTAGTTGAACGGCCTTAAACATACATCCATCCATCGCTAACCCACTATCACCACACCCGCTTCTTAGAATAGTGGTAGCGTGTCTGCCTCATATTCAAGAGGTCCCAGGTTCCAATCACGGCGAGGATGAGTTATCTGGATCAGTCTCTTTCCGAGGGTTCCCTTATCTTGACAAATAAATGTAAGCTATATAGATCTGGGATCATTTGAGCATAATTTCATGCATTTCATTCATCGTCTGACATGACTTAACACTGGAGGACGCTAATTAAAAAATATAACCAACAATATGACCATCACTACCTCTACCACTAGCACCATCACTATCACACCACTACTTTTATTATTATTACTTCTACTACTACTACTACTACTACTACTACTACTACTACTACTACTACTACTACTACTACTACTACTACTACTACTACTTCTACTACTACTACTACTACTACTACTACTACTACTACTGCCTGCCTCGGTAGCGTAGATGTTAGAGTGCCTCACGTTCAAGAGGTCCCGAGTTCGAATCTCGGTTAGGGCGAGTTACCTGGATAAGTCTTTTTCCGGGGTTTTCCCTTATACTGGTAGACAAATGTCAGGTAACTCTAAGCTCCATGGGCGCCGGATTCATTTGAGCATCATTTCATCCATTTCATTCATCGTCCGATATGACTTAATGTTGGAGGACGTAAATTATAAGAAAAACTACTACTACTACTACTACTACTACTACTACTACTACTACTACTACTACTACTACTACTACTACTACTACTACTACTACTACTACTACTACTACTACTACTTACTACTGTAGGGTTGCTATTACTACTTTTGCTACTAATGTTTTTTTTATTACTATTGTTGTTGTTATTATTATTATTATTATTATTATTATTATTATTATTATTATTATTATTATTATTATTATTATTATTATTATTATTATTATTATTATTATTATTATTATTATTATTATTATTATTATTATTATTATTATTATTATTATTATTATTATTATTATTATTATTATTATTATTATTATTATTATTATTATTATTATTATTATTATTATTATTATTATTATTATTATTATTATTATTATTATTATTATTATTATTATTATTATTATTATTATTATTATTATTATTATTATTATTATTATTATTATTATTATTATTATTATTATTATTATTATTATTATTATTATTATTATTATTATTATTATTATTATTATTATTATTATTATTATTATTATTATTATTATTATTATTATTATTATTATTATTATTATTATTATTATTATTATTATTATTATTATTATTATTATTATTATTTATTTACTTTTATTACCATTGTTATTCATTCTTTGACAACTTTAATTAATATCACTGAGAAACAGAGTTTCTAATCAAATAATCATCTTTCAAAGGCTTTCAATAATGCAGAAACTCAAAAAAAATCTCTAATCACAAGAGGTGTTTTCATTCCCAAAAAGCGTGTTTCTATTATGAATAGATACGTATGAATGTTTTGGTGTAAATACCTTTAATTATTTTCCTTTCGTGGCCTTTTTAGTTAATAGCTAAAGAAATGAAGAATCTAATGTCTACAAATAATTTTGGGGATTATGTAGCCCACTATTCATGGAATGGTCCAAGTGTGTGTATCAGCTTTAAGGTTATCAATTTACTGAATCATTTCTTTACCTGCATTAAAGGACTGCGATATTTACTGGCCTATATGCATATGTTGCTGCCTTGGATTTGAGGGTATTCTTCATGGAAGAAATCTAGGCTTTGTTATTAAATCATAAAAAATATTTTAAGACGAAAAATTTGTTTCTCTTGTACTTTCTTATGCAATTTCTTATAATTTCGATGCCTCCTACGTGAGGTAACTGTTTCGCCAGAAACATTACAGTGTAATAAGTCACCGGAAGCCGCTATCATAACCTTCACATGGTGACACTTATATACCTACTGCAAGTTACTTTAGTGATTCGTCCCACTGCGTAGGTTAGTAGGAATTCGTCTATCATTACAACACAGAAGGTCCGGAAATGAAATACTTGTGTGAAGAAACATGAATTACGCAAGTCTTCTTACAGACCCTAAATAAGCAAACTATGAAAACTGTCTTAAAATGTCAGAAATGCAGCTATTCTGCAACAATACATATTTCAGCGCTTTAAATGCGGTGAGTATGTAATGATGCAGACACTAAAATCATGAAAGTACCCTCAATACGAAGCAGAGTTTTGAAGTCTAAAATATCCTCTCTATTCTAAAAGGTAATTTAGTTTCTTTGTTACTTAATTGTTCATTATTATCACTTAAAACGTGTCTTGCGGTGGAAACTTGGTTCCGAATTTACTCGAATAGTTCAGGAAGTGAACATAATAAAGAAAACGCCTTTAGGAATACCGCTTATTGATTAAAAAGCGTAAAAGGCACGAATGTAGGTATGCACTGTGACGATACTGACAAGTAGCTGCACCAAACTCGCTTTATTTGTCACTAGAATGGTTAGCCCACTATCACTTCCACTTTTTACAAATACACAGAGTAAGCATGCAAGAGCAATGTTCTCTTAGGTCTCTGTTACACACACCAAATTAGGCTGCATGAACTTTTCGGCTCACACAGAATGTTTTCCTTTTCCACTGTTCCGCTTTTTGACTCTTACTCAACAACTCACAGCTAGGACGACCGCAAAGTGAGATTTGTTGTGGACAACACGGTGCTGGGGTGGGTTTTCTCCGGGATAGCCGGTTTCACCCGCCATCTCATTCAACCGGTGCTCCATCTTCATCTCATGTATCATCAGTTTCATCGCCTGCGGTGCCGTATGTAGTAAAAGCGGGCGTTAAACACTACACATTTCATTTTTTCACAGCTAGGAACAGAAAACTCAGCTGAACTCCTTGCAGACTGACTCATAACCATTTTGCTCTGACGACTGACTGAGGCTCCGTCCGTTCATACGTGATTGCTGACAGGTTGAATTCTGCCTGAATGTTGTTGCTGACTGCTCACCTTCAAAAGGGTCTAATCGTAGGATAGGATTTTACAGGATGAATTTTTGTTTCTAGTTTAGAAAAGAGAGAAAGAAGGAGCCTATTGCCTCTCAAAGCCCATGTACCAGAATGCAGAACCCAATGCACCCTTGAGGGAGTGGTTTAGAACTGCATTTTGATTGGGATTTGTAAAAATATCAGAGGCCATCAACATTCTGAGGGAATAAAGCAGAGCTCAGCTTTTGCTGCTGTTTAAATTGTTCCAGTGTTATCTCGCGTGGGGCTACCAGCAGAATAGACGGATCTGAGTTCTGTGCTGGCCGGCCCAGGCCGCGCACTTCACACCTTAACACTTCCTCAACAATCTAAACTTAATTGAGGAATTCTGGCCCTACAAACCCTAAAGATAAGAGATCCATACAAAGAACTGACTCAATGTTGCCACCAATAAACAATTCAAATGCTTTAATTCAATTCTACAATCCTTGATTATAACAAATATAACATCTTCATTATAACAATATGTGCTCCGTTTAAAATAGCACAGGGAAACAAAGAGCATCACAATCTTTAACCAAAATAACTCTATCACAAACAATTTTCCTGAAACAAGAATAATAAAATATGAGGGTAACAAGAGTCCTGGAAAACATTTAAATTAACGGTGATGCTAGTCAGTAACTACACAGTAAGAATTTACCAAAGCAAAGTAACTGAATAGTAAAATTACATGTCTAAAACTTCAAAACATTTGAATATTTAATTTATAACTTTTGGGTAAGCCGACAGTTAAATTCCGTCCCCCATTTAACGATGTAGAAAAGCCAAGCTAGCTAGCAGTCACCTTATTAAAACCCAGAAACATGAAAAGGAGGAAAAAAAAAAACAATAAAGCTTCTGGTCCCGGAACTGAAGGGAACAACCATTAAACAAGTCAAAGCTCACCAAAAGCGATCAGGAAAACCCAAGGAAAATTTACCAAAAACAAAAAAAAACTTGTAGCACTTACCCCTGACTTAATCGCGTCAACACCAAGCACCAACTCCCCTCCTGATTCGAAGCAGTACTACACCTAGGAAGATTTTTGGATATCGCAGAGCACAAAGAGAGCAGCGGCGGAAATCTGAAGCGATCCAAAGAGTAAACAGCCTCGAATCGGGAAGACAAGGAAATGAGTGCCGGAGAAAAAAACAAAAGGCACAGTCCTCTATTCTGCTCGTTGTAACCATGAAAGTCATGCCTCAGATTACACGGGCGTATAACATCACTGAGGCTGACTTTTGTATTCCTCTTTTTTATCCTGCTAGGTCGTGAAATTTATCGAGTCGAAGTCGAAAATTCTAGATGTCCGCTGAAATCGAACGGTCTGGAAAACATCCAGCGCGGTAACAACAAGGCAGTTCCAGTTTCAGGACGTTCATTTGATGGTTGATCTTGAATGTTCAATTTTGTGCTTCTCTGGACGTCAAACTACGGTAGTTGAATAGGTTGGCTTATATTTAACTTTTTCACACATTGCTTCAGCTGCACATTTTGTTTTCATGTGATGATATGAAGAGAAAACTTGCTCAATATCTACTTTTAATATGTTTCTTTTTGTATCTCTTTTTTATACATAAGGTAACGGCATTATCATTTCTTCTGCACTAGGCTCATCACTGTTTTCTTTGGTGATGATGGATGATGGTTCTTCCCTTGTAGCTGACTGCTCTTCTTCATATGGATTTCATAAGTCTTCCGTTTGCTTTTTTGATTCTGTAAAAAGTGTTAAAATGCCAAGTGATCTGCAAGACAGTATAGTTGTTTTGGTTACTGAGGCTGAACCACTGATAGCGGCCTGCTTTTAATATCTGCTCCAACAGCTCCTCCAGTTCCTCTATTTGTTTAGGTGGCCGCTGCAGTGGGAAAATACACTACTACTACTACTACTACTACTACTACTACTACTACTACTACTACTACTACTACTACTACTACTACTACTACTACTACTACTACTACTAACTACTACTACTACTACTACTACTACTACTACTACTACTACTACTACTACTACTACTACTACTACTACTACTACTACTACTGCTACTACTACTATAATCATCTTACTTTATGAAGTCAAATGTAGCCCTTTCTTTGCAGAATAAGTACACTACAGAGTAAATATAAATACGATTTTTGGATCTATGTTCCATTTAAATTAAGTTAAATTTAATTTTTGGACACTTCCAATCAAGCTTAATCAAGCTCGTTTTTATTCGAAGGCCCTGCTAGGAAATAATATATCATAGAATAGTTCTCTCTTGATTGCACTAATTTAATATTGGTTTGTACTTAATTTATGCTGGCACACTGGCTATTTACTACCACTCTTGGAGTTGAAAATGTTCAGAAAACACAGGAACAAAATGGTGTTAAAATTTATTTGTTAAAGGCATAGAGAGGTACCATAACAATAATTTTGAGTTGTTTTCTAAGGTAGTGCAAATCATATATTACGTTTGTGAGGCAGAACATTCAAGAAGTAGTTTTGATAGTTGCTTTTCCAAAATGTTGAATACTGAACGGAAAGTTGAATTTACTGACCATAATTTATATAGTATAACAATGCTTTTGCTCAAGGTTTAGTCAAGGAATTTATTTGAAATGTGAGACGTTGATGATAAAATATACCTATTCCATAAATTTGATAAAAAGTATCTAATTATGTGTCAGGAGGAACAGGATAGTATTTGTGGAAACGTAGAGTCAGACTGAAAAATTCAATGCCATAGCCGGGATTTGAACCACGGATCTTCTGGTTTCCGTCCAGCCGCACTACCATTGTGCTACTATGGCCAACGTGCCGATATGACCAGAAGATCCGTGGTTCAAATCCCGACTATGGCATTGAATTTTTCAGTCTGACTCTACGTTTCCACAATTTAGCCTACACACGGCCAGTGTGAAAGAATAATTAATTTCCAGGATAGTATTTACCCTAAAGCTTAAAGCAAATTTAATTGATTTTCGATTTTATACCACTAAATGTAAATATAATTAGTGTATTTTATTGATATAAGTAATACATACCTATAGGTATAACGGCATGAAATATTTTGCTGTCATGTACAAGACCATCCTTTTCGGAGAGACTTTGCTTTACTTTTGATAAAGCATAGAGATGAAAGAATATGTGGATGAACTCGTACCTTCACTTTGCTTCTAACACCTTTTTATATATGTCTGGGTGTACTTTATCCATGCTCAAAGTGTTATTCCACATGTTCTCTTTACCTCCCTTGTCATGCTACAGATATATGACCAGCCAGGCGCGGCTCTGGACGAATTAATTGGGTGACTTGGAAAATTGGCTAAACTAAATTCGCAAAATCAGATTTTATACTGGATAGTGGTATTGAATTTTTATGGTGCTTTCCTCTGTATATGAATACAAAAGTTCTTTAAAATTACCATTATTTAAACAGAACTCGCTTTCCTTATGCCCACGAAATGTCATTTCTTGTCTACTTCCCTAATGGGATATTGCATGAAAAGCCTGTTAAGCTTAACGTTCTCATTGTATTTTACAATATATAGACGTGAGCTTTCCCGTGGCAAATATTAGAAAGTAAGGGTCACCCACCACACATTATTAATGCAATAAAAGGATATACACAAATACAACTATAAGAATTGATACTGGGGATAGGTTAACAGAACAAATTTTCTACCAATACTGGACTAAGACAAGGGTGTAGCTTACCACCTACTCTTTTAGTATATATATGGACGATATTCTAAATGAATGGAAGATTTTAGTAGACCCAGGAATCAAAATAAAAGAAAATATTTATATTAATACCCTGCTGTTTGCGGATGACCAACTATTGATTCATCGGAATGAAAATCAACTGCAAAAATCAATGTATATTCTAAATAATATAGTACAAAATTATAATTTTAAAGTATATGGCTTTTAAAGGAAATTATAATGTAGTTAAAAAATTGTTTCAGGAAATAGGATTTTAGAGCAAATATCGAGTTTTAAATATTTGGAATGTAACAAGTTTTAGAAACAATGCTGATATAGAAGAAAAAGTAAACAAATTCTGAGCAATATGTGGGACAATCCAAAGAACTTTTAAAACAGAGTGAGAAGGGATACAAAAATGAAAATGTATAAGGTAATGGATATTTCAACTTTACTATAAGGAAGTGAAACCTAGGTGCCAACACAAAAGGATTTAAATAAAATACAGACTGCAGAAATAAAATTATTAAGAAGTGTTAAAGGTTGTACAATATTGGACAAAATAAGAAATGAGGATATTAGAAAGGAATTAGAAATCGAACCAATCCATTTCAAAATATCAGAACGAAGGCAAGAATGGCATGAACATATATAAAGAATGCAGGATGGAAGATATCCAAATGCAGTATTAAAGTATAATCCAAAAGGAAGAAGAGACAGAGGACGACCAGGAAACGCTGGAGAGATCTATGAAGCTGGAACGGCCGATATGCCCAAACATTGGAGCGAAGAAGAAGAAGAAGAAGAAGGAGAAGAAGAAGAAGAAGAAGAAGAAGAAGGAGAAGGAGAAGGAGAAGGAGAAGGAGAGAAGCAGAAGGAGAAGAAGAAGAAGAAGAAGAAGAAGAAGAAGAAGAAGAAGAAGAAGAAGAAGAAGAAGAAGAAGAAGAAGAAGAAGAAGAAGAAGAAGAAGAAGAAGAAGAAGAAGAAGAAGAAGAAGAAGAAGAAGAAGAAGAAGAAGAAGAAGAAGAAGAAGAAGAAGGAGAAGAAGAAGGAGAAGAGAAGAAGAAGAAGGAGAAGGAGAAGAAGAAGGAGAAGAAGAAGGAGAAGGAGAA
>CM060953.1:85267640-85305140 GCA_030765055.1 Mantis religiosa
TCCCGAAGAGCATCTGCAATTCTGTTAGTGTTTTCTCCCAGATCCTTGAATCCGACACAATTATGCTCTTCAAAGATGCTTCACCGCAAAGTTTTTTCTAAATATAACACTGGTGTTCGCCTTCCAACATTTACCACGATGCATTTGTCATTATTTTTCCATAAACAAAAATGTGTTTGGGGAATGTAACACACCAAGTCGTGTGTTGGATTCATTGAAAATCCTTTAAATATTGTAAATTAAACAATTCACATATCAGACGATAATCACTGATTACCTAAAAGTTACGTTTTTACTCTGGATGCAAACTGATAATAAACAATAGCAAATGACACGCGGGGCTCGCTTCAAGCCAGTACCACTTCTACCAACAAATTTCTTTTCAAATAAACGAAGAAGTAGGAAGAAAGTCCTGTATTGTGTTGCAACAAGAGTGGGTGCAGAATATACGGCTTCTATGAATCGAATCCGTAGCCATGGTAACCAACAATACATTCTGCCCTCCAACTCTCCTCACTCATCGCAAGTGCTACGGTCACCTTGGCCTTTTGAGGAATCACTAGTCGGGAAGTAGGCTAGCTGCATTATCGACATGTGGACGTCAAGAGAGCAGCTTCATTACAAAATAAATTTGTAGATATTTTATAAACGAAAATTAAATGCCAGAACATAAAACAACCAGGTAAGTTACTCAAAAACAAATAGGTGCCTCGGCGATTCAAACACATCAAGGGAGAACCGCCCCAGCTCTATATGATCTACTATTTTTACGCAATAATGGCGCCTGTGTATTGCCCATGTGTGCGTCTTTATGGTACATTCGTTGCTGTATCGGTGGCGTGTAAAACGGTGTATAAATAAACTAAATATGGCATGTTCTGGTGAGTTTATCTTAGAGAGTAGAGCTTTCAACTTTGTATTGTTGCAATAAAATATTAATTACCAAAAATAAACTACATGGGAAAAAGTCTTCAAAATATAAAATATCTTTTCCGGACTTAGCTCCCTCTTAGAGAGAAATATTAGTGACAAGAAAATTCTAGAGTAATTGCTATCTAACGTATTAATGACGGAGAGCCCTGTGATATGAAAAAAGTCATTTTTTGTTACCTGCGGTAAAAGATTGCGAAGTAAGGAAAACCTTGAAACACGAACTATTTAATACACTGGAAGAGAAAGTCGTATTCAAAGTATCAGATATCTATACCATGTTATGATTCTTTCAGTATTGGAAAAATACTTTTTTATTATTACGAGGTACGTCCAGAAAGAAAGGTCTGTTTGGTAATAAAATTAAATTGTGTACAGATACAGAAAATTAATTATTGCATAAAATTCTACAACTCTTAAACTACTTTTCCACATAACTGCCGAAATTTTGCAGGCATTTGTCATAGCGAGGCACAGGTTTTTGTATACCTTCTTAATAGAAGTTTGCCGCCTGTGTCTTCAACCAGTTGGAGACATTTTCTTTCAGCTCTTCGTCATTGTTGAAGTGTTGACCGCCAATGAAAGATTTTAGATGCAAAAACAGATGAAAATCGCTAGGAGTGAGGTCAGGGCTGTACGGGCGGTGGTCAAACATGTCCCAGCCAAAATCCTGTAGGATGTTTTTTTGTCGCATTTGCAGTGTGTGGTCGTGCGTTGCCGTGAAGAAACACAACACCTTTTGACAGCATTCCTGGGCACTTATTCTGTATTACGTGGCGCTATACTAGCATTCAGAAAACGAATCGCAGATCTGCTTTCACAAGGGGCGGGATTTTCAATCAACACCGACATTGTAAACAAGCATAACAACGCGTATGTGACTGACAGCGATCTCACAATGACGCATGTTTCTTCTCCTTGATACAGAGCATCCGCCGCACATGTGTGGAACTGCGATCGCAGTGCTGCAGCGGAAATAAATTGAAACAGAACTTACTTTCTGGATGCCCCTTGTATTTTTAAGTCCTCAAACATTAAGTCATATCGGACGATGATCGAAATGGCTGAAATGATGCTCAAATGAGCCAGGATCCATATAGCTTAATGTCACCCGACATTGACAGTGAAGTTAGAGGCATGTAAAAGAACAAGATTCGAGACAACCTGTAAAATGGTTGCGCCAAATTGGCCTACTAGGTTAATGTAAAGTCGGGAACTTTCGATGAAACTGTGTTCCAAGGTAGAATCGAGAAAAACCGCCACCTGCTGATAAGTAGCGTTTTTCGACAGTTCTTTAAAATGTAGCGTAGCATCTTTATAATTACAAAATAGTGTAACTTCATTCTATATATCGTCGCTTACGCTTCCCATCGACAATTATAGGTTACTCACGACTTTCTAAAACACTTCATACAGTTACTTTCATGGAGAGAACTTCATACACCAACATTATACCATTCATAAGTACTTTGTTTCCAGAAATTAGCTCTATTCAGAATTCTGACTCCTTATCTTGACTTGCGCCATTAACAGATTTTGACACACCTTTGTAAACTTTCATTTCAGAAACCACAAAATTATAAGCCATCTGATGATACCTTCTTTATTGTCAGGGTATTTATATTAAAGTGACTTATTTGATCGAAAACTTGGACACACCTTTAACCCTATCACATAAATATCAGGATGGGTTTTTGGTGCGAGGGATCTGATACTTCCCTTGCGAGGAAGACGGCTAGTGTATCATTTTTGAACACCTTGACGATATCCATCGATGTTATCGGTTGGGGAGGCGAATACAGTAATTAGTTACAATTTGTAAAGAATGCAATATCTAGCCAATATTTGCACAGCATTTGATAATCTTTTAACTTATATATTCTTTTAATGTATATTATTTATTTTTTCAAATCATACATTTATTTACTATAGTCTAATACGGATATTAGTAGTTATAACAATCCAAATCATAAAGCATAAACGACTAATTATACCATGAAGGCCATCAAAATTGCTATGAGAATTACATTATTACCACCACTTAAAACACTTTATTCCAGTTTTCTGAAGAAGAAGAAAAAGAAGAAGAAGAAGAAGAAGAACAACAACAACAACAACAACAACAAAGAAACGAACTATCTACTTAAAATTCTTAACCTAGACTCATCCAACCGCCTTCTCAACAACTATTCGAATGAATTTTGAGTTCTTTGAGATCAACGTAAAGACTTTAAACATACCTTTATATAGCGTCATACTGAAAATTTCATGCCATGGCCGGGATTTAAACCAGGGATCTCCTGGTTTCCATGCGCTTGCTCTTCACCATTGAGCTACCATGGCCAACATGCCATTTATCCAAAATTAGCCTACACACGCGTAGTGTGGAAGAACGATTAAATTTCCATTAATTATACCATTACATAAATTTTAAAACGTAACGACTAACATATCTACCAAATGAACGGGATGGCTCAGGCAGTTTTGCCTGTGGCTGCCATTCGGAAGGTCCGGGTTCGATTCCCGTGTCCGGCCTAACTGAAATATGTTTCTTTTTTCGAGGATTTTCCCGGGTCGGCAGCGAATGCTGGGTAGGTTAATTACATCCCCCGAATTTCCTGTCCCTCCATTTTATCTCCATTATTTCACGTCTTCTCTTAACTGGATGTCTCTTTCAGAGTAGAAGTGACGGCGGGAGTGTCGGTGTTGCATGGCAGGATGAGTAAAACTTCCTCCTTCGGTAGGACGGTCTCCAAAACCAGTCTGGTGGGGCTGTTTTCGGAAAACAGTAGGGTGGGATGCCGGTTGTACTGCCGGGGAGCTTCCAACTGGTAAAATGGAGGAATGCTGCCCTCTACACTCTCGTGGCTCCTAGAGACGGCCGCACTGTGTTTTCTCTCTCCTCATCATTCCTCCCAGGGGCATAGGTACAACAGATCAAGACTGGTCGCAGTGCCAAATCTCCTCCATAGAATTTTATCCCATCCTACCTTAGCGTATCATTGTTTTATGCTTATGTCCTAAAATTATCATTAATTGATAAAACATAAATAAGTAATTATTGTAGCGCCTGAGATTTACATAGTCCGATTTATGAACTAAATTAAGCACTGTATATAACATGATCTGAACTAATATATGAATTAACTTCAAAGTATTACTTAAAATTGCTAAGAAGGGTAAGGGCGGCATATTTCGAAAACTATTTTCATTTTTGGGTATACTACATGTTATAGTACATCAATAGACACGAAATTCTGTGACAACGTTCTTTATTCATATTAGCTTACAGTCGCTTAGACAAAAAAGTCTTATAAAGTAAGTTTACATAAGACACATTAAAGAGCATTTTTGCCCGCCTCGGTAGCGTAGATGGTAGCATGTCTGCCTTACGTTCAAGAGGTCCCGAGTTCGAATCTCGGTCAGGGTGAGTTACCTGGATAAGGTTTCTTCCGGGGCTTTCCCTTACCCATTTCGGGTAGCTCAAAGCTCCATGGACCCTGGACACACTTGAGCATCATTTCACCCATTTGATTCACCGTCCGATATGACAACGTTGGAGGACGTAAAATTAAAAAAAAAGATCATTTGGATTACGCTACAAAAATGGTGCCTAATTTCGAGTACATTTGTGGAGTGCGTTAAGCCAGTTGAGAGTGCCCTTTCATAAAATCCCTGAGACATTTTTTTTCAGCCATAGCACTAATAGAATCAAATTGATGCTTTACACAGTTCAACAAACCTAGCTGGAATGCCATTCGTCTAATATCTTTCTTTCTAAGTCCAAAATAGCGATCATCCATAACCGTACAGTATGCAGCCAGTTAGGTTTCCAGCTTCTCAACAGGTGCACACTCTTTTCCGATTTTTGTGGTCAATAAACTGTCAATATCTTTCTGTTTGTGGTTTACATAATTCTCTAATCTCTGTTTCATATAACCTTGCCCCGCTGACATATATCACTCCGCGTGCAACTACCTTCCCCCTCATCCTAATTGGCTAATGCTTTCGCGCCATAGGCCATAGGCGGTGCCTTTCCGTCACATTTAAACCTATAGTAAACGTCATAATAATTGCCAGGAAGATAGATAAAATCATACAAATAAGAATATGAAGGCATGCAAATATAATGAAGTTTATAATGAAACTGAGCAAGTTGAAATTGAATGAATGAGCAATGAAACTGAAACAAGTTTATAATTAAAGGTCTTCGGTTTTTTCCACTGGGATTTTTTAAAACCAGCACACATACCTTGCAAAAATGCTTGTCTTTCAATCTTAAAAGTCGTGTCACGCCATACTTGTCTGTGCTTCATTCACCCAGGTCTCGTCAAGGTAGTATATTTTTCGATTTGTATCCCGGTACAATCTTATTGTCCTTAAATAACGTCTTCGCCACACAGCAATATCGCCCCTGGAGTGGTAAGTTTTCCTGTGGTCTCAATTTCATGTCACGATGTTCCTACACCTGTAAGTTCAGGACACAGCTGTTCGACTTCTCTCACTGAAAAAAGACGGATTCTTCTCTGTGAGTGAATTAAACACATGCAACACAATCCTTTATCGCCGCTTTGTAAAGGCTTTCCCTTGCGATGCTTCAGCGAAAAACTGGCTGTAGACCTGCCATTATACATATAATAAGTACACGCGCAATAAACGATCAATAAAATAATTTAGCTCTCGCACTCGGCACAGCACACCTTCGAATGGCGATACATGACTAATCCAGTTCAAACCAAGGTCAGTGATAAGCCATATAAACAAATATGTCATCACTACCGCTAAATCACATGCTATCGTGCCATGTGCTTGAGAGCAAAGCAACCTCCTCTTTACTTCGTTTAAGAGTTAACATGCATTTCAGATAAATCAACTCTGTTGCGTACTATTTTTTATTCAAGCAGTTACGAAAATATAAATTTGACAATTCTCTTCCAACATACAAAGATATATCACCATGTTAAATAACGAACTAAATTTTACCGCACAACAGTCTATACATAACAGCAGCCAATGAGAGGTGATAAGGTCACGTGACCGTTAAGAGATACGAGGCAAGCTTATGTGAAACAAGGATTAGTGTGGAGCGAGGTACGCCATACCATTTGGAAGCTTTTAAAAATTTGAATTTCTTCTCCTTGATGGCCTTTACTGCTTCTCTCATTGCTTCTTCTGACCACCTCCTTCTGCACCCTGGTGCCATCTGATGGACAAAAAGTCTTTTAGATTGGTAAAATATTGTTCATTCCTAATTTCGGATATCCGAAATTACGATGCCCTGTGGTATCCGAAATTAAGAATTTCGCCATATTGGATAAATAACCGCTTGGATTAAACAAGATATAAGTAATTTCAAATGTTAATGCATAAGTAACATATTAAAGGCAGTAATTACGTGATTTAGGACCTTACTTTAAGCTCCAAAAATCGCTATGAAAAGTGGTTTTCAAACATTCTGATCGTGGACAAAACAACTTACGAATGCTACTTCACCGCAAATAACTGCATAATGGCTGAAGGTTCACTATGTTCACCTGGTACTTCCTCCTACTTGTTCACAGGCTTTCCGAGGGAGTGCAGTAGCTCATGGAGCAAAAAATCTACCATCCGAAATTAGGCACCTATCCGAAATATGGTGCCCTTAACCTATACCTAATCTAACAGCAGGTGACCCATTGTAACACATTAATAAACTCCAACTTAACAAGTGAAATACAAATTTATCAATTGTTACGCCTAAAGTTTATGATTGACGACAATATAAGTATTTGCTTCAACTGTAATTATAGATACTTTAGTGAAGAATGGGCAATATAATTCAAGCATCAAAGAAATTCAACCTACCACAACTAAGCTGTAATTGTTACAATAGAAAAAATCATACACGATTACAAATGTCAAAATATAGACTTCAAAATAACTGATTCGAAAATGCCCTTATTCTTGAAAAAATCTAAAAGAATATCGTAATAGAATTTTTTATTTACGCATACCTACTTATTCTTACTTATGATTCATGTCCACAGTTTTATTGACATAAGTTTTGTTCTTAAAAAGGAGGTGACACGATTGCCATCATGAACCTTAATGCTCCAAAGAACCATAGAAAATTATAAAAATAATTTCTGCTCCTTTATTTTGCCATTCCTAAAACGAATCATTAATGTAGGTACTACTAAATTATTAGACTTTTTTAGAAAACAAAAGCGGAGCATTTATAAGATCTGACACAACTTGGTCAAGTTCATTTCCGTGTGGTTTGACAGAAGTATTGCTGTCTTACACCCAAGAATCCTGAGTTAATTTCTCGGTGGGATGAATAACCTGAACATATTTTTTAAGAAACCATATTGAAAGGAAAATAAAATCGACTAAATTTAAGCTCTATGGATCTTTGCTTCACTTCAACTCCATTTCATTTAATCACTTGTCATAGTCCATGGTCTGAGGGTAACGAGCTAGCCTTTGTTCCCGACATCGTATTGCCTCTTTCGGAAGGGAGGTAAAGCCAGTGGATCCATGTCGCTTTACGATATATAAAACATCTTAAGCCTTGAATGAGTAAATCCAGACTGAAGAATGCATTGCCATAACCGGGATTTGAACCACGGATCTCCTGCTCTCCGTGCGGTTGCTCTAACCAACTGAGCTACTATAGCCAACATGCCAACATGAGTCCCGAGTTCGAATCTCGGTCAGGGTGACTTACCTGGATAAGGTTTCTCTGGGTTTTCCCTTATCCTGAAAGAAGAATGTCGGGTAACTCTAAGCTCCATTGACCCCGGACTCATTGGAGTATCATTTCACCCATTTCATTCATCGTCCGATATAACTAAATGTTGGAGGACGTAAATTACACAAGAAAAGTATGCCCACATGACATTAAATTCTCCAAATGACTCATGTGTGTTACACAATGAAGCCTGGGACTTCAGTACTTACAGCATAGTAAGTCGCCACAAAAGGAGCGTGTCTCATAGCATATGAGAACCCCTAGTGGTCTACCGGGAAATATATGAGTCAGTTGGAGAATTTAATGTCATGTCGGTACGTTGGCCATAGTAGCTCTGTTGGTTAGAGCAACCGCACGGAGAGCGGGAGATCCATGGTTCAAATCCGAGCTATGGCATTGAATTTTTCAGTCTGGCTCCACTCATTCAAACCTTAGCTTACACACGGCTAGTGCGGAAGAAATGATTATTTCATTCTTAAGCCTTTGATCCCAATTAAGATGTCTTTCATGCCCAAGGTTAGATAGATTGAGACACTGAGAAATACGGCAGTTAAAGAGCTTTCGTAAATAAAAAATCTATTTCATTTCATTCATTCAGTGCATTATGACCTACAGGTTAAATGATAAAATGACCTCTATCTCGTGTTCTGAGAACGCCCATTAAAGATCGAAACATTTCGATTAATTTAGATTAAACATAATTACTATCGATTAAGAAATATTTTTCTCGTTGTGTTCAACAAAATATGGATATTCAGACCTAAAAAAAGGACTACACCCGAGTATTTAACTGCAAATAATATGATGTACATAGATACTAGCAAAATAAAATAATGAAGTGTGTGTGCAGCACAGAGTAACATATGTTTTCTCACTCCTGAAAATCAGCAAGCCAACTCTCTCGGACAGACTTTCCAGTCCTAGTTAACATCTGTTTTGCCTTCTTGTTTCATAAATAAATATTCTTTGACACGACCATTTGTTTATTCTGTAATCAAATACAACAGCAAAGTTAAATACACATTTAGAATTCGGAAGATTAGAATAATCTGCTTTTGTTCTGTATTTTTAGTTATTCTAAACATTTCTTCACAATTTAAATGCTGTCGTTAGCATTCATTACCATCTCCCCATTTTTTGTGCTTTCGACAGCTAACGGTTATTCACACAGCCCTGATTTATATGTAAAAGCATAAATGACCAAAGTACAGTCAGCTACGAGTATCGTACACCTGTCGAACGATTGTAACTATTTGGATATATGAAAAACTAATTTTAGCATCCGTGCCGTTCCTTGGAAAGCTTTGAGGAATATGTGAATGTAACACTATAGTGCTTGCGTCAGATGCTGAGAACCTGTTTCGAAAACACGTGTTATATCAACGAACTCTTAGTATCTGACAACCATTAGGTTCCCTCTAATGGCGGTCGTGCCAGCTGTAACGTTTCAATAGCTCTGCCAACAACGGCTGCGTTTTGTCAGTGTTTATTACAATCTCTTTGGTACCTCTGGTATTCAGATTTTCAGTACTATCAATATTATTATTTATTCTTCAAATAAAGTAACCCTATTTTACCAGTAAGGTGAGTTAGGGTTCTAGTTACAAAAACACATAAATACGAGGGCTGTTCAAAAAAGGATGATCATAATTTTTTACGATAATAATTTTTGGCACTAAAATTCAATCTTATTATATTCTTTTAGCTTAATGTGAAACAAACAAGCCGTAATAGTTTCATTCTTGGTACTCCTGGTTCTCGCCTATGAGAACCAGGCAAGTACAGACATGTTCAGTATCGCCTACCGCTGCAATGGAGGTAACATGCAGTTAGAATTGATGTTAGAGAAAGATCCGGAGTTTCTTTCAAACGCAATCACTGCTGATGAAACTTGGCTACATCATTTTGATCCTGAGAGCAAACAGCAAAGCTCATTTCCATCACCAACCCCCCAAAAAGCAAAAGTGGTTGCGTCTGCTGGGAAAGTTATGGACATCTCATTCTTTGATATTCATGGAATGGTTTATCAGCATGTTGTAACTGCACACACATCAGTAACTGGACAATACTACAGGGATGTCCTGAAAACATTGCAAGTCCACATCAGGCGCAAAAGACTACATTTTCATGAAGTAGGCTGGATGCTGCACCACGATAATGTTGTTGCTGAATATCTTACAAAAATCAACATGAAATGCATCCCTCACCCTCACTATAGTTCGGATTCAGCCCCATGTGACCTTTTGTATTCCCTAACTTGAAGAAACGCCTTCGTGGGAGGCATTATCCATCATCATAAGCAGTGGTGAAAGCTGCGGAGGTGATTTTGAAGGATCTCTCAAAAATGGTTTCCAGTCTTTGAAGACTGGCAGACAAGTGTATCGCATTCAGGAGAGGCTATTTTGAGAAGGACCATAAAAAATATGAGGATGAGTTAAGGTACGTTGTCAAAAAAAATGTGATCATTCTTTATTGAACAGCCCTCGTACAAAGATCAAAATAACTGAACATGATAATAGTTATAACGTTTTAAAAATTTGGCCAATGAAGTGCTCAGAGGCTGAAGTGCAAGATTTTTTAAAGAATATATTAATCAATGGTGTTTGAAGATCTATATTACAATATGAAATATGTTGAATAAGATTATATCTCTTTTTCGAATAAAGATCACATTTAAATATTAAATGTTCAACACTTTCATCAACGCTTTCACATTTATATATCGATCAGGAGAGTCTATATGGAATCTTCGAAAGAAAGTTTTAAATTTCCCATGTCCGGTAGCAAACTGGGTCAAAATAAAATTAAGTGAAAAGTACTTGCAGTTTACACATCAATAACGGTAGTAAAAAATAAATTTCAGGTCATTTGCCCTTTATCCCTGTTTATCCAAGTGCTGTTCCACATTTCAAAAAATTATTTTTTTCAGTGTTTTTTTTAACAAATGTGATTGTAGAGTCTTTAAAACTGAATTCGTTTTGGGATAATGCGTAACTAGCAATTTCATCTGCTCTCTCATTGCCATATATACCCATATGGCCTCTAACCCATGTGATACACACGTGATTGGTGTTTTGTTATGATATCGTTCCTTATTTTGGTAGCAAGTGAATATGTAGTGTATTTATCTCCGATAACACTGACAGATGCCTGTCAGATGCAAAAAGTTCGGCCTGGGATACCTATAGAGCAATTAGGTGCAAGTCTGTATTCTCTATAAAGCGACCCCATATTGTTTTTATGAAACACCATAAAAGCGCATCCTACACGAGCTGGATTCTCTGGATGATCAGAATATCGTGAGCCATCTGTGAATATTTTGTAGTCATATGTCTGCCGTTATTCTCGATGACAATGTTGTGAAATAAAGAAGGATGTCCAGCTTTCAAGAAATGAAATCTTGGATGAAAGTCGAATTCAAGAACTTGTAGGAACCCCTGATAACCTTTCTTTATGTTATATATCTTTGCACTGCAGATTGTCGATAAATATAAAGGTTCAATGCCTGCGATTAAAAGGGCAGCATCTGTGGAAATCGTTCTATTACCCTTGTTGATTCTGAATACACATTGCATACCTTTGTAACCTTTATATCTGGTTAAGTTAACATTGCAGCCAGCGTTTATTTAGTACATCTTGGAATACTGCCCAGCAGTATAGTACACGAGCTTTGATAGCTCCAAGGTATAACCTCTTCATCCGAAGATGCAATTGACAAACCATTGAGAAGTGTACACTGGTTTTTATTTGCACGTGGTTGAATTGTTCTCTATATGTTAGTTTGAAATCTAAAATTACTCCAAGCTAAGGCAATTTATTCACTAAATTGAATTTCTGTCTGTTAAGATGAATTACTGGCTCCTCTTTCACCTTTCTTCTACTAACTACCCTTGCAGTTGCCTTTGTTGGAGTAAAACAAGGTTTGTTATCTACTCCCCACTGGAAAAGTTGTTCTAATGCTCTGTTTGCCATTGTAGATAAACCATTGATAGTTTTAGTTAATTGATGAAAATTAATCATTTCTTCACACTAGCCGTACATAGGCTAAGACCTTTGATAGATAGAATCAACATGAAAAATTCAATGCCATGGCCGGGATTTGAACAACGGATCTCCTGGTTTCCGTCCAGTTGCTCTAATCCATTGAGCTACCATTGCCAACGTGACGTCCTGACACGGTAGTTCAATGGATTAGAGCAACTGGACGGAAACCAGGAGATCCGTGGTTCAAATCCAAGCCATGTCATTGAATTTTTCATGTTGATTCTAATTATCAAAGATCTTAGCCTATGTACGGCTAGTATGAAGAAATGATTAATTTCCATCAATTAACTAAAATAATAAGAGTTAAATGATGAAGCCTGGAACTGAAGTGCTTACGATAGTAAGTCGCCACAAACAGGGTATCTCGAATACCAGAGCCCCAAGTGGTCTACCGGGGAAATATATGAGTCAAATGGAGAATTTAATGTCATGAGGGCAAGTTAGCCATGGTAGCTCAATGGGTTATAGCAACTGGACTGAAACCAGGAGATCCGTGGTTCATATCCCGGCCATGGCATTGAACTTTTCATGTTGACTCTGTCTATCAAACCAATGATAGTTTTATTTTTCATCAACAGAAGCGCATCATCTGCATATTCTATAATATCGCAGTTTTTTGGTAAATTTATGTTTAAAAGATAATCATATCATATGATCCAAAGACCCGGACTGCAGGAAGATCCTTAAGGACAGCCTTTGGTAATAGGTTTTTCTATTGTAGATCCACAGAGGAACAGCTGTGCTCATCTGTTATGGAAATAATTCTGCATAATTTTAAATAAACTCCTTGGGCAGCGTTTCTTCTTTAATTGGAAAAGTATTCTAGGCCACCATGTGTTAGTGAAGGCACCAGTTTTATCAAAAGATACAAGCACGCCATACATTTTCTGTCTGAATGTATGTTTTATCCCAGAGGAAGACAGCTTCGAGAGTAGTGACGTATTTCAGTCGGGAGCGAGGCCTGCAGTGCGTATGACGTCAGGCCAGAGCCGTGTGGTACCAAGTTGCCTATATAAATGGCGCTGTGAGAACAGAATCTGAGGGTTCAGTCATGTGTAGCACACTCGAAGACAACAATGTAGCTGCCATGTACCTAATGGAACTGTTAAATTTACATGTGACGATTTATTCAATGGCAAATATACATACAAGAAAGACTTGGCTGATCTTTACAACAATGTCCCCCAAGCCAGATTTCCGAGATTGTATTCACTTGCCGCAAGGATATTGTGTATGTTTGGCTCGACATATATGTGCGAATATTTTTTTTTTCTGTTATAGAATTAGCTAAGTCCAAACCTCGAAATACCTTGTCGGATGCCAATCTAACATGCAGCCTTCGATTACAAATTTTCCAGACATTACGTCCTCACATAGATAAACTAGTTAGAGAAAAACGAAACAGAAAGTGTCGGAAAATATCCATGTAATTCTGTTCTGAGTGGATCTCCTCTAATTTGCAAAGAAAATTACTTTATGTTTTACTTTATTTACTTTATAACATGCCTGACCTTCAGGTAACCTATGAGTTGAAGTTTTATGTATTTTCTCATAGCACAGAGCCAAAATGTAATTGTTTATAAACTGTGACCAATTGTGTAATTAAAGCAGCCAGCATTAATAGTACAATACCCAAGATGTAAATTGTACATATTATTAATACCCGATATGTTTCCTGTCTTTCCTACTCTGTCGGAATCCCAACACATCAATCTATTTCTTTCCTCTTGGACAACAGAAATCAGCTCTATGGCGTCACACGCTAACCTGCCTTTCGTTCGGGAGCATATTTGGCAGTTAGAGCTGATGGAGCGACGTTACACCGCCACTACCTGTCTTCCGCTTTTTTATTCAGTCTGTAACTTCTAGCACTGTATCCTCGGTTGACTTCTGTTGGGCGAATCCGTACTAATTTTCATTTAATAGTTCGTTACTTTGAAGATGATACATATTCTATCAATTATCGCTTTTTCTAATATTTTGCCTATAGCTGACAACAGACTAATTAGCCGAAAGGAACTAACTGTGGGGTTTTGTAGGTCATATTTCTTCGGGATTATTTTTACAATAGCAATTTTTCATGCTTCTGGAAACACGGCTAGTTCTAGACATTTATTTATACAGTGACAAAGAATTGCGGTAAAGTAAAATGAATATGACGCACTATCAATATTGGAAAACGAGCAACTGATTTACAGTTTCCTTTTGCTCCCCACAACCACGCCATTAATACAGCATTTACATTATAACTGAAAATGAACTGCATTGCTGAATACAATCATAAACAGAAGGGGAATGTCGGAAAACCAATAAATAATGTCACTTCGTTCACGTTTCACTGCCACTTTCTCTGTCACTTCACCTGCATTCAAGACATTGTCATGTAATAAAACACATACAAACTAGCTTCTTCTTTGAATGATTCACTTGATGAGAAAACTAACACAGGACGTCTTTAATTTTTCGCAGAAGCAGCACTCATTTTACGTCACAACGACGTCACAAACTCCTTGTGAAACCGAGGTGATGGTGCTTCAGAAGCGCATGCATCGAGGTCACCTACTCACTGGCTCATTTACTCAGAAAAGCTTGGTTAATGAATGAATGAACGAATTCCTGTATTAACTTAAATGGAGCATAGGTTCTACTGAACCGGGCTACCTGGAATGACGTAGGCAACGGGTTGAGGATCAGAGGTTTCCGGATCAGAGAAATTCCGTGATGCCCAACGCCGGAATTGAAAGTATGAGAGCGACGAAGTAATAGGAAAGATGATGATGGGGCAATCGGTGGAATGCTGGCGAGGGAAACCGGAGAACCCGGAGATAACCCGCCCCAGCTCCATGTTGTTGACCACAAATCTCACGTTGCGGTCGCCTGGGATCGAACCCGGGACGCCTTGGTGAGAGCGAAGCTGTCTAAAACCTCAGCCATGGCGCGGTCGCTTGCTTATATAACAATGGAATTTTCCAAGATCTCGAATGTTCGAGATTCGGGGAGAAGGAACTCTTCCAGAAGCTTCTATTTATCTCTCAATAGCGTTTCTGGTGTTTACGCACTGCAGGAACATACTTATCTCCCAATATCGTTTACCAGACGACTGGTCAGCATCATAACAGAAAAAGATAATTTTAGAGGACAAAACCGGAGAAATAATCTCTAAGAGAAGTTAAGACTGACGGTGCAGAGGAAGAGAATGGTAACGGAAAAAAAGAAGTTATGGCTAAATGTCTGAAAAAAAATAAGAGAAAAGGATGATGGTTTGAGCATAATGCCACATCAAACCTAATAAGTTGACTTAATATACCTATTATACCATAGAAAAGAAGCAAAATGAACAGTTTATTGGTCAAATTATGGAATTCGTTCTTCATCAAACTCTAAAACAATGTTCCATACAAAGTTCTTATTTCTTACTGTGACAACATAATATATAGGTTAACCCGTGGCTTAACAGCAGTAATGGACCAAGGCCTGCCAACCCGACTGCCGGCGTCACGCCCACATACGCATGGGAGAGATGGATGATCATCCAACCGATACTGGGAGGAGATGCGGTCAACATCTCGGCATCCCCAGCCGGAAAGTCAGGTTTCGTAACCAGAGCCGCTATCAATCGTAGCTCCTCACTTTCCTGACGATGCTGAGTGGGCACTGGGCCATAATATATAGGTAATAAAATTAAAAAATAAAATAAAATAAAATCTGAATATCATTCCCCGGCTCCTTGAAACTATACCGGGGCACAAATTCAAATTTTGCATTTATTATTTCTTAATAAAACATTACATTATTAATAATACATAATTGTTTCAGATTTTCTACAACTACAAAATCTACAAAAGCAAAATAAATAAAACACAAAAAAGCAAAAAAAAAAAAAAAACAACAACTACTACTACCTATAATACTACAAAATTTACTGGTAACCAGCAAATTTCTACTGAACACAATACTAATATTCTTTTAACTACTTAACCAAGCAAGTGCAATAGATCAAGACTGGTCGCAATGGAGAAGCCCTTCCGTAGTAATCCTGATCCTAGATAACTAGAAAATGCGTTGTTTTCTGTGATACAGAAACAGAAAGTCAGATTGCGATATATCGGATATTGGGGTTTACGAAAATAGGTAATACTTCTTAAACGTTAAATGCTTTAATCTCAGTAACATATTGAGAAATATTACTTTTGTTTGATAATAGCCTAGAACGTGATGAATAATGTAAAAGATAAGCACGATAAGCAAATTAAGAAACAATCTTTGTTGAACTCACATAACTTTTTCTATTTATATACATATATTTCTTTGTAGGTAGTTTGAAAATAGATATGTACAGTGAGCTTAAATAAGACACTCAGGTCTTTTAAGAACAACTTGCTACTTGAAGGCTTTGAGATTTCTTTCTATTTGCGTGACTGAAGGAGAAGAAAAACTAATAACATTTTACCATTTAACAAAAGTTAAGTGAAATTGATAACAAGGAATAGCTCTATAATGGTTAACTCCCCGCAGAATAAGACTATATTTGATATACATTGTGTACTTTAAGGAGATCTAAACGTTTTCCGTAGCAACTTTTTGTTTACTTCTTGCAGTTTCCTGCTTATACAGCAGTCACTCTTGAAAAGCAAGAATTTTTGTTTATAGACCTTCTTTCGCTGTTGTTCCACAGTATACAATTCTTTATAGGATGTGAAAGAACATTTAATTTTGTTCAAAAGCCCCTTTATTAAATTCGAGGTTCTTTGACCGACCGTATATTTATGACCAACTTCATTCCCTTCCAAAGAAAGCCCTGCTAAGGATTTTTACTTGGAAAAATTCCCGCCATGTTTAAATCCGTGACCTGGGGAACCAGATGCTATGGTTTGTTTCGAATAACCTTGCCCACTGACATGTATCGCTCCGCGTGCTGCTGCCTTCCTCTTTACCCTAATAGAATAATGCTTTCGGCGGCTTAGGTGTTGCTTTCTCACCAAATGGAATAAAAGTCATATAAACAAATATGTCACCACTACCGATAAACCTACGTACTATGTATGACCAGTCAACCTGAGAGGCAGGTTTGAAGCAAAGGACCCTCCTCTTTAATTCGTTTAAGAATTAACAAGCATTCCAGATAAATTAACTCCGTTGCACAATATATTTAATTAAGATATATCGTGATAAATACCGAACTCATTTTTACCCCAAAACACTCTATATGCACCATGACAGCAGCCAATGAGAGGTGATTAGGCCACTGAGCGTTAAGAGATACGAGGCAAGCTTACTTGAAACAAGGGCTCCTACACCAAGGAGAACCGCATTCAGAATGAAGAGCACTTTAGCGGTTATCCCAAAAAATTAATTTCATGAGTCACATAATATCTTAAAATTACGATAATTGATTCAACATCTTTAGAATAATTTTTGACAAAATCAACAATTTCTGAAAGAATTGTATTAAGTGATAAAGGATTCCTTTTTAAATATTCGTGTCACAATTTTAAAAGCTGCTGAATTCAAATACCTTCCACGCTTGAAATTTAACGTACCTTTATACGAGGTACGTCCAGAAAGTAAGTTCTGTTTGGTAATAAAATTAAATTGTGTACACATACACAAAAATTATATATTGCAAAAAATTCTAAAACTCTTAAACTACTTTTCCACATAGCTGCCGAAATTTTGCAGGCATTTGTCATAGCGAGGCACAAGTTCTTGTTTACCTTCTTCATAGAAATTTGCCGCCTGTGTCTTCAACCAGTTGGAAACATTTTCTTTCAGCTCTTCGTCATTGTTGAAGTGTTGACCGCCAAGGAAAGATCTGAGATGCAAAACAGATGAAAGTCGCTAGGAGCGAGGTCAGGGCTGTACGGGGGATGGTCAAACACGTCCCAGCCTAATCCCTGTAGGATGTTTCTCGTCGCATTTGCAGTGTGTGGTCATGCGTTGTCGTGAAGAAATACAACACCTTTCGACATCGCAAATTTGCCGATAAATTTCAGTTGGTTTCACTTTTCTAGCATTCAGAAAACGAATCACAGATCTGATTTCACAAGCGGCGGGATTTTAAATCAACACTGACATTTTAAACAAGCACAACAAAGCGTACGTGGCTAACAGCGATCTCACAATGCGGCATGTTTCTTCTCCTTGATACAGAGCGTATGCCGCGCATATGCGGAACTGCGATCGCAGCGCTGCAGCGGAGATAAATTGAAACATAACTTACTTTCTGCACGCCCTTTGTACATATCTTTTTAATCCAAAATAATTTAAACGTGTTTAATAAGGGTTCAAATAATAGTAAAGGGAATTTTATTTGACTTGAATAATATTAAATTTGAAACAAATAAGTGATATATAAAAACAAAATCTTATGGAAAATCTTAACACGTGTATTTTGCGTGAATTCTCGGTAATAAGTTTTTGGTTTTCAAAACAATACTTCTGCTTACCGCAAGTATGTAGTGGAGAACACAAAAATACATAACTGATAAAGGAATACGCAGCTATGAAGAGGATAGATGTGTTTAAAGGAAGATATTCGGTGTGAGAGGAAAAGAAACGCCACTGGCGCCGCTGATCGCCACATAACGCATACATACATACACTTGTGTACTGGAGGGTTGCGATGCAAGACGAAGCACAGACGAAGGAGGGGGGAGAAACAAGGCTGCGTGCCAGCGAGCAGGCCTGTCCTTGAGCGGAGAACACTGTACGTAAGTCAAAGCACTCCCTAGGCCGCCTCGCCGTGAGTCAAGTTTGCTCCGGCAGTGGCGTGTGTTATTCATCACAAGCATACAACCTTTCCATACTTGCTTTATTAACATCTAAATGCATCAACATTCATATGTTTTGTGTTAGTAGATGAGCAAAATGTTGCTGTTTTGATGGTAAAATTACTTTATTGCTTGAAAACGGCTTACAAACTTCCAAATCAAGTTCAGAACAGTTCTTGAACACCTTAAATGTTACCTGTGTCACGTCAGAATACAGTTTACCACAACTCTACATGGCCTTTTAGTGAACTGCAATGTTATTAAATGTGCTATTTAAGTTATAATAAGCATACTTAAAAAAGTATAGTTCCTCTAGAGAAATCAGCTATAATTTGAGTCTGAATATTCATAAAACTTTTAAATCAAATACTAGAGATATGGGATCAGTCATGATTTTTTGTCTTACTTCGAAATTTAAGTAGAATGTTTTACAGAAGTGATTAACATAGGAGCAATGTTTCTTACATATTGGTTAGAAAATGCAAACTATTCAATGCTAAACTTGGAAGAGCCGAATGGTGAAAGGCTCCATTACTAACGTAAACTGATATTATGATGCATTTTAAAGGACTGTCATTCCTTTGACCTTGACAGCATATGACAATCATTGGTTTTCGTAACATTGCTTAAGGTATTGGGTCCTAAAGCGTGCACAAAGGAGTCAAGAGATGTGCATGCAACATTTTGCCCTTCTTTTTGGACGTCCTTGATAATTTAATAACTGTGTAAGGTTAAAAGACCAAGAAAACTACTACTGTATATTTCGGAACAAATCAATATCAAAGCAAACTGTCAAATAAATGATTAAGAAAGAAAATGCTGTAATCAGTCACTGTAATAATAACATGATATGGTTAGAATTTGTTAGTGACGTAAAGAAAATAGAATTATCTTCTTTGAGCACCAACAAATAAAGCAAAACATTATTCAATCAGATCCAAAGAGGTCCTAAATTTTACACATTTGTAGCTATACATAAATATTAGTACTTACTTTAAATACTGCTTACACTAATGCCTAATGCTCAGAGAAAAGTATTAGTGCAGCATAGGGTATAAACGAGAAAATGAATATTAGAAGCTAGAAGATAGATAATATTGAAAAAGGAAAAGAGATTAGTTAACAAAACCTAATTTGTAAAGTGAGCGAGAAATCATATAATGGTGCGATCTCGAGATAAAAGAAGTTTTTTGAAAAGAATTACAAAAAATAAGCAACAAGTTATGAATATGGGGAAAAGCAAGAAAAACTGTGTTTATAGGGAGGCAAATAGAGAGTTAATAGATAAAGGTACAGACTATTAAAGAAACAGTGATAACATTATCTAAAACCGTGCAGCACATAGTAGAAAAGAAATATAGAAATGCAAAATATAAGGAGGATTTGTGAAAGTGTCTTTGGAAGAAGTGAAGGATATATTTTGCTGTTACGCCACTGAGGTTCGTTAAATCGATATAGCTGTTTAATGTCTGAGAGTAAGTTTTTATTTCTCAAGTTTACCAGCCGTCCATGCAGCTCACTGCTCAGTAAGACGAAGCAAAATGAGGAGAAAAGAAAGGAGAGACAAGGAAAAGGTGGATAAGGAAATAAAACAGTAAAGATAGATGATGTTGAGTTAATGATCAAGCCTCTTCCAGGCGTATGTCCGCCATTGTTTGTTTCGTTCTTTTTTATCCTCGCCACTAAATGGACATGACCAACGTACGCCAACTAGGACAGCTAGTCTGTCCTGGCCAGGATGTAGCGCCAACACCGAGAAACACGCGGTCGATAAACGGCTAATCAAGAGGAAGCAGCCATGTTGACTTGACACACAAGAAAACATCCTGCTTCTTGCACGAATCCCACGTCATCGTCATCCTCACCTTCTTTTTCTTCTTCTTCACCATCATCTCCTTCTTGTTCTTCTGTTTCTTCTTCCTCCTCCTGCTCTTCTTCGTCTTTTGTTCAAGGAACTTTTCTTATTATCGTTCGATATATCCCCTTGCATATATGTATTATAAACGAGGTGACATTTTCAAATGCTTGCTTGGAGTTTGCTAAGGTATGTTCCATAAATTCCTGCTCTTTTCTATGATAGACAGATCACCAACTTAATCAACATGTCATTACACTGCTCATTCCTTCCGTTTTACAAGAAAGTAAGAAATACTTATTCCCCATTTCACCAACAGATGTTAAGACTTAACATGGCTGTTAAGTCATTACACTGCTTATTACCTTCCGTTTTACAAGATATTAGGAAATACTTATTCCCCATTTCACCAACAGATGTTAAGACTTAACATGGCTGTTAAGTCATTACATTGCTATTTACCTTCCGTTTTACAAGAAATTAAGAAATACTTATTCCCCATTTCACCAACAGATGTTAACACTTAACACGTCTGTTAGTCTGTTTAGCAATACTTATAACAAAAATTGCATTTCACCAAGTTTTAGTTTAACACTCGTGTTAAATCTCTTGTTAAACTAACAAGGCACGTTTCTGTTGTTAAGTCGTTAACAATTGTAGAATTGTCAAAATGGCGGGCGTAAACGCAGCTTTTGATGTCCATTTGCTATATTTATGCCCAATTTCACCAACAAATGTTAAAATTGACGTTAACAAATGTAACATAACAATTGTCACAGCGCTAATACTAATGTTAAATTTCTTGCATTTTACCAACCTGTTTTCTGAAAATATTAACAAACCTGTGTTAACGCCAAAAGAACTTGTAAATATCACAGCTATAGAAGGCTATGGATGAGTTGTATTATTTTCTGCGTACTACGATGCGCTTTTGTTTTCATTTTCGTCTGCACAAGCTGAAAAATGGCGGATAAACAAAATCATAAATAAAGCCGTGAGACAAATTTCTCATCGATGGAGAAAGAATTGTTAATTAAATTGGTGACGAAGTGTAAGGATACCGTGGAAGAGGACGGATGCGGTGAATGTAAAAGAGAAAGATGTCACGGGGGAAATATTGGAAACGAATTTAATTCAAATGCATGTGTCACTATTAGAAGCACCAAACAACTTGTCAGTATTACGTAAATTTAAAACGAGGTGCGAAGAACAAGTGACTTAAAAGTTTCAAGACCGGAGGTGGACCGTGTATTATCCACATAATTCAGCGAATTATAAAACCGCAAAGTTATTAATACTTGAAGCTTAGGCGAGATCGTCATATTCCTTTCTATGCATGTCCTAACTCAGTATTACGTAAATTTAAAACGAGGAGCGAAGAAGAGCAGGTGACTTGAACGTTTCAAGACGGGAGATGGACAATGCATTATCCACATAATTCAGTGAATTACAAAATCGCAAAGTTAGTAATACTTGAAGCAAAGGTGAGATCGCCATATTCCTTTCGATGCATGTGCTAACTCAATATTACGTACATTTCAAACGAGGAGCATGTTCTAACCTCTCTTGTACTTCCGCAGTAACCCTCATAGTAACATGTTTCGACAGTCTATACCTCCGTAAAAAATTTTCTTCTGATAGCTCCTGAAAATCATTTCTCCTCATAGGCCGTACTCTACTATGAATGACATTTAGATGGTCTTAAATATAGCAAATCGACATCAACAGCTGAGTTCATGCTCGCCATTTTGATTATTTACCTACTATTGTTAAGGACTTAACATCAGAAATTTGGCTTGTTAGTTTAACAAGAGATTTAACACGAGTGTTACGCTAACACTTGTTGGTGAAATGCAATTTTTGTTTTAACTATTGCTAAACTTGTGTTAGGTCTTAACATCTGTTGGTAAAATCGGGCATTCGACCGTCTAAATGGCATTCGTAATAGAGTACGGCCTATGAGGAGAAATGATTTTGAGAATCTATCAGAAGAAGATTTTCTATTGAGGTATAGACTGTCGAAACAAGTTGTTTTGAAGGTTACTGAGGAACTACGAGAGTGGTTAGAACATGCATAGAACATAACAAGTTAGAACATAAGAATATGCCGATCTCAGCCTTGCTTCAGGTATTAATAACATTGCGATTTTATAATTTACTGAAATCTATGGATACTCTCCACCTCCCGTCTTGAAACGCTCAAATCTCTCGTCACCTCGTTTTGAATTTGCGTAATACTGACGAAGTTGTTTCGTACTTCTTTTTGTGACGTTTGCATTCGAATTAAATTCATTTCCAGTCTTTTCCCACGTCACATCCTTCTCTTTCACATTTACCGCACTCAATCTTTTATTTTCTATTTAGTTATTAATTCAACTAACAATTCTTTCTCCATTGATGAGCAATTTGTCCCAGGACTTCACTTGGTTTACCCGCCATTTTTACAGCTGTGTGTAAACGAAATAAAAACAAAAGCGCATCGCAATACGTTCATAAAATAATACTATTCACCCACAGCCGTAATACACGTTTTTCGGCGTTAACTTGTGTTTGTTAACATTTTCAGAAAACTAGCTGGTGAAACGCTGTGCCAATTGTTACATTACATTTGTTAACGTCAATTTTAGCATCTGTTGGTGAAATCGGGCATGAATGTTCATACAGAGCTGTCCTGTAATATGTATACTGTTAGCAGCAAAGCCTGGATTTAACATTTCACCTTTACCTGCAATTTGTCAACAGAGAAATCACTTGAGGTTTTTGTTTTATGGATAAATATGCGGGTGGAACATGAACAGATTTGTGTACAGAAAATAAAAACATGGGTAGAATTTACTTGATTATTTCAAGATTAGTGTATAAAGATTAGAAGCAATAAATACAATATTTGATAGTAATGACGTACTAAAATACTAAACACCATTTTCAGTTTCATATTTGTGTGGGAAACAAATGGCGATCACTCAGCGTGTTTCAAGCAGCGTATGGTAAACACAAAAACAAATACTAGTGGTCCCGGGTTCGATTCCTGGCGGTGGGGGTGGGGAGTTTTCTCCGATCAAGATAATTCCCCATCTTCCACAGAGTCTGGAAGTAAGTATGAATGAGAGTGTGAATGTGTGCGTGATGTAATGAATAAAATCCAAAAGATAACGTGTTAACACCTTCGGTATGTTCCAAAGGAGAACGGCCGCCGATATGACCATAGTAGTTAAAGGCGGGGTATAAATGAAAAAGCAAAAATAAAAAAAATAAAAAAAAAAAACTAGGGAGGTACAAAACAAATGCTAAGAAGATAAAGAAAATTTTCGGCAAGCGTGACGTATTGAAATGAATCGCGTCCTTCCATTACAGTTTATTAGTAGAATGTAGATGAATGTAGTAAGTTTAAAATAGTCAAAGAAACATCTGTTAGCATTCTATATCAAACATTTCACAAAATCTTTATACCTTATTAATTAAACTGGTTGCTTTAGAAGACGACAAAGTAGGAATTCCATTTTTTTGTAAGTGATATAAAGTTTTGAGCATTTTGCTCATCATTATCATTAGGGCCCGGATTTCTAAGTAAAATCTTATAAATGCTTTACTGAAATATGGAATTTGCTTACTTATTTTATGCTTTTTTTTATTAAAATAGCTTATTTTATCCAAATCATGTAAACTTGTTGAAACAGATAGGAGTCGATATAAAGACGTGGATCTTCTTGACTCTAGCGTAAAGAACGTGTTTGTACTGTTGCCGATTAGAGTTCAAAAATTTCATGAAGTCCTTCCACATCTGTCTTTACCGCCTTAGCTAGTTTTAGCCAGATTAAACTCTTGGCTAAAGGTTGTGTCACACTACGCAGAACATTTCAATGAAGTAAAAACAATGTTGTACTCCTCAGATGTAGAAGATGCAAGCAGCATTGCCACAGCACAGGAATGTTTTGTTAATTTTGGCATCCAAGATGAGACAGAGTACATCCATAACCGTTTCTCCAAAACAATTTGTATTATAACACAGCTGGAAACTCGAAATAATACCTTGGACATTCACTTTCTTTGATAGATGAAATTTCAGTAACGTTGTCTTCAGAGACTCGTGGTATTGTTGAAACTGCCTTTGAGAAAGCCAGTAAGGTATTAATGAGAGAACACGGTTACGAACCACTGTGTAAAATTTCTAAAACGCTTTCTGGCACAGAAACGTGTATCGAAGAGAAATTCACTCAAGAAGAACTGTGGTGCTGTTCACATGTTCCAGTAACGTCATGCGACGTCGAGAGATTCATTTCACTCTATGAAAGAGCTTTCCAGTGACAAACGCAGCAGCTTCCCGCAAGAAAATCTCAAGATGACCTCCCTCGTGTACTGTAACAAGCTTACGTAAGGTAAGAATTCTATGAAACATTGTTTATGATTAAATTTATTTTTATTTGCTTATTTTTGGCGCTTATTTGTTTCATTTTTCGTACGTATATGCTTGCTTATTTCACCATTTAATTGTGCTCACAAATCCAGGCTCTAGTTATCATGTAGTATATTTTTAACTACGTACATAGTATTGAGCATTGAATTTACAAAATGTGAGTATACTGTCGCATTATAGATTGTGAACCGGAAGGATTTTAGACCAAAAGTTGTCGATAGGGTTGTGTATACTTAAAGGTGGTTTACCGTAAGGGTTTACAATCTACTTTGCAACTGGGAGCGTAGCTGAAAGGACAGGGGGTCAGATGGTAGAGGTAAATGGTAAAGGGAAATTATAGTCAGGTTACAGATAATAGAAATAGTGCAACTTTCTACGAAATGCCAGTTTACTATAACATCATGATTTTCTACAATACTAGTCAACCCCGAAGTCTTTGGGTGTATTGGTGTTGATAGCTACATTAGTACATCAAGATCCAGTCGGGCTTACCTTCGAGGAGATGTCGGTGCGTGGTGAAGTGAAGATTTGGCATAGCCTCCGGCCGCAACAATACACTCTAGACTCCCCGCGCGTCTCGATAATCACCACTATCAGTATTCACGGCCAAACCCAAAAAGAGGGGGCCAACACACGTTGAACCTAGGGACCTTTTCCCTTTGATCAGCAGAAAAGCTTCTGGAACATTCCATCCGCCATGTTGGTTTAAGCCCAATGACCTGCTGATCGCCCATTACCAACTACCGGGTTCAACGTCTAGAGTTGCTGCGTTTGGCATTCTTACTTGGTTAAAACTCCGAAAATATGAAAATTACGGGTTTGTCGTCTAATACTCCGCTGTGAGGTTTCCACATATTTACTTCCACAAATTAATACTTTCAATTGTATAAAGAAACCTCATGCTATTAAAATTTCAAATAAATTCCTAAAATAAATCAAGTTCCTTCACTTCACCAAAGCATAAGCGACAATATGCAGATTTTAATTAATACATTCCATTTAACGATTTTAACAATGGGTACAAACACAATGGAGCCATAAAGAACTATAAAGATGGCTAACACGGTTTTGAGGTTTTGTTTAAAAAAAGGTCTGGGGTAGACCCAAGATCCAAGACTAACGTGACAGAAGACAAGCAAAACAAAAGACGATCGATGTTCTTATAAGAAACGATATGAGTGTCACTTTTTTCTTTAATTAAGCATCTATTCAAATGACGTTCTTGCTTGCACGAATTTACACCAGAATCTAACAGCAACCTTTATTTAAATTCTACAAATCTATATAACAGTTTTAGAATATAAGCCAATATAGTGTTGCGCAAGAAACTAACGCTGTATTTTCCGTTCAAGGTATACTAATTACCAGAGTATATTAAATTATTAACTAATAAGGGGAGCTCATTGTGTTCAGCACCATAAATTTTTATGATCAACTATTTAAGGTATTATTTTTCTTGGTGATTACAAAGTTTATAACAATTACAAAATGTTTAACTTGTATCCCGGGAGTGGAGACTCTTCTTCATCATTTTCGCCCCCATGTTGTAGAATCAGTAGGACGCTAAAATTTATACGTTATGTGAAAATAGTGTTGCCAAAGAGAAGACAAAGAAGTTTAACATCTCGACATTAATAATGATTAAAAAAGATTGCTTAACCATTCCGTTCACTGTTCACTAGTACATGGCTTCTACAACTAGAAAGTTGTCTAGCGGAGAATTAGGAAATCTAGTGAACATGTTCTTCCGCTATTAAGGTTATCACGGAGCTTTACGAAGCTAGATAAAGAGAATGATTCACAACAAATACCTACACCATCTAACAAATGAAAATAATCATATTGTTTTCTCAGTCATTTAACCCTCATATATATAAATCAGTTTAGCAGCTCTTAACTTTAGTTAAAATATGCTGGAATACGTTCTTAAATATTATGTTCTAACAAAAGGTCTTCTGTCGATATTATCTTTTGTATGATGGAAAAGGTCGTACCAAATCACACAGGTTAGTTTGTTATCTGAATATTTGATGTTAATTCTCTGCTTTCTAGCTAAAGCACCACTTGTATGGTGAGATTTTTCCAGAAATGTATAAAATTTGTTTTAAATGTATTTGCTAATTCACTCGTGCTTCAGCCAAATTTTCCTCTCAAAAATTCTATTTATCTCTCTACTAGGGTGCTGTATATGTATTTTTCAGACAAATATACTGTTATATTATCCAGGAAGTTCAGATCAATGCTATTGTAAAATAAAAACAAAAGGTGTCCGGGAAAATACGTATAAAATATATTAAAGAACTTTAACTTATGCAAAATATTAAATAATAATATACATTCTCATAAACTCTGAACATGTAATAAAATTTTATGAAGTTTAAAGTTTTTAACATTGGAGTCAGAGGTAATTAAATACATGAATGACTGTAATTCACAAATCATTCAACGTTGCTTTATGCACGGCGACGTTTTTAACTTTTCAGCAGAAATTTTGTGACGCATCATAAAGTAGGAAGAAAACTAATCATAAGCTAGAGCGCTTTATTGTTGTCGTCATTGTCATTAGCTTATGTTATTATCAATAACATTATCATAATTTTACAGTTCATTTTCGAATTTGATGAACAATAATAGTATCAAAGGACAAATGGACTTCACTGAAATTCTGTTGCAACAGCCGTGATTGTGCTGATTGAAAGTCTAAGAAATGCAATAAATTATTTTAGAAAATATGTACATAATTATAAAGGAATACTTTTAGTTTATAATGGCTGCTTAATATCTGTTGCTCAGCAACACTTATGAGAATGCTTAAGACGTTGTTTCCATCAAATTTTGAGGTAGTTGATATTTGCTTTTAGTATGCTACATACTGAAATACAAAGTGATAAAGACTATTTATATCACATAAGTACAAAACAAAAGGTATCACTTCTGGCATTTACATAAGCAAGTTTTCTTACTACGCCCCTTTACGCATATTCCACCAATATTTGACGTATGATAGAAAGTGCGTTTATCCGACGTATTACCTTTATGTATATTAATTGTATTTAAGTCTCAATTAATGCATAAAAGTCTAAAAATGTTAGTATGGAATCTTCTTAGGCCTTTTAGAAGTCAGCCATTCTGACACGTGCAGTAGCAATGTACTTGCTGTTTTACTTAGTTTTGAGGGCTTCTCCACTCCTCCACAGTTAGGGGAAGAGGTACAAATGTGCAATAAGAGTAGTAATATGAAATACGATGATTTCACGTCTTGTAAATGCTCAATTATGGCGAGCTTCTTGTAAACTATGTTAACGAACTTAAGACTGCTTTGTAATGCGTTCATGTTGCAGTTGGCAGCCATTGCGAGTGATTGAAGCTCTTAGAAAGAATTTACTAGGAAGAAAAATTGTTGCAGGTTGGGTATTTTCAGTTTCATTATTGTTATAGTACATAAATTGTTAATATATTATGCTGACTTTTTTGTTAACACATTATCCTGTAAAATGACGTGATTGTCGGCCCCGTAAAATTATTTTAAGACGTTATTTGCACTTCTGAATTTCAAGATGGTTGTTACTAATATGGAATACTACTTTAACAACCAGTTTTATTTTAAGATATTGCTTCAGAAATGAAGATTAACACATCTCCTCGAGGCCGAAAGCAGTGGAATGAGTCTGCTATGCAGCAAGGAATCACAAGTGTCAGAGAAAAGAAGATGGGCTTAAAGGCGGCAAAATTTTAAGTTTCCAGGGCCATTCTTTTTAGGCTAGTAAAATCAGATCTACTAGCTGATTTTGCCGCAAAGACCAAACTTGGGCGAAAAACTGTTCTATTTCCCGAACAAGAACAACGGTTGAGTCAAGATGAAAAAGTCAATGCCACGGCCGGGATTTGATACCACGGCTGGTTTCCTTCCAGTCCCTCTAACCCATTGAGCTACCGCGGTCAACTTGCCGTCATGAAATTAAATTCTCCATTTTACTCGTGGTTCAAATCCTGGCCGTGGCATTGAATTTTTCATGTTCACTCTATCAAAAATATTAGCATATAATCGGCTAGTGTGAAGAATTGATTAATTTCCATTAATTAACTAAAATAAGAACAACGGTTTATTGAATATAACATGACAATGGAGACTAAATTCTTTGGACTTAACCGGAAGGATCTCCAACAAATGGCATTTCAATGTGTCAAAAGCAATAATATCCCCATTCCATTTTTGGGCCAACGGTTTGGAAGAGGGTAGTTACGCCTCTTTTTGAAGCGGCACAAAACGAATATTTCGTTACGAAAACCCATAGCAACCTTAATGATGATGCTGGTTGTCTCTTTTGCTCAGGAAAAGTTTTTCAGGACAAGGCAGAGGAAGAATGAGTAATATGTTTAATGTGCGAAATGTGGGCACACAGTGAATGTGCAGGTTATGATAGAAGACAATATGTGTGAGACTTTTGCAAGTGAAATCACATGAAATTTAATAACTAAAATGGGATATTTTGTGATTCTTTGTGTGTTTTCCTAGAGTGATTTTTATATTTTATAGTGTCCCGTTTTGGTGATGTATTCTTAATGTTCCATTACTTGATTTAACCCAAACATATTTCAAATAAATGGACTATTTCATATTTTTACCCCAAAATCTTAAGAGCAAAAAATGTCAATGTTTACCTTAGTTTAGAAATGTTTCTACGGTAACGTGTATTCCAAAACCTAGGAACCATTAAAATACATTCCAAGCTATGTGCTAAAGGTATTTTATTTGATTAATGTGAAGAATTGAGAAATTGATTAACCAAAAACAAAATGGTATTCCACATATGTACCCCTTCCCCTACCGTTTCCATTCTTCCCGACCAAACCAGCCATCGTCCTCCAGACACCGATCTCTCATCAACCTGTGGATCTGTCCTCTCCAAGTTGTTCTTGGCCTGCTCCTCTTTGTTTTACCACGAGGTGAATATTCCAAAAGAGCTTTATGTCCCTATTATCCGCCATAGCAATGCGAAATTTAGAAGTAGGTATTTTGTTTCTTAATGACGCTGTCAATTGTTGTCAGCGCCGCCGTTGTGATGGGGTAATCTGTTCCATCTTCTGCAAAATTCGCACGCAACTTCTACACAACGACTGCAAAGTAATTATAAAATAAATTAATAATGCATAATTTATCACATACCGTGAAAATAAAATTTTTTTTTCCCCTCAAACATCAAGTTCAACGCTGTCTGTAATGTCAGATGTTCTTATTTAGCATCATATCAAATTTCTTTAAATAACAATAACCAATCAAGTTTTAGCATATCTCTGTAATTATTCTGAAACAGAAAAGTAGGATTGTTTCTTAGTTTTCTTTTTCTTATAGGAAAACACAAGGTGAAGGGAGTCAGGTTTTTCACTTCACGCATGCAACTGGACCAAATCATGTAAATCTGGTTTATTGTATCGCAGAACATTCTCCTTCCAACAGTGAAATGCTTAAATGCATAAATCCCGTTGATGTGATATTATTTATACTACTACCAGTGTGGCTTAAAATTCAACCAGCACATTGTTTTGTCACATTGAAGATGTCCATGAATTTATACGACACGTAATGCTAAACAAACTAAAGTAAAAGAAGGGTCCATTAGAAATGTTATTAAATATCACACACTGTTCTTACATTACTTACCTTATCCTTAATCTGTAAACGAATCCTAACACAGGAAATAAATGTATGACCAACATAAGAAACCGCAATAATGCCCTACAAGCCGTTACGTTGACTATGTAATTTTATCTGCTTTATTCTCGTTTCGTAGACTCAAAGCTAATTGGCTACGACCCTTCCCCTTTTGTCGACGCAGGTAAACAATCAACCCAACCCTCTACCATCTTACAGTGACTTAGTTTATTGTAGGCGTTCAGTGAGTTAACAAGTGTAAAGTCAGTGTTCAGTATAACTTTAAAAATTGAGTTTGAAATTGTTGAATCGAAACGAGGAAAACCGATAATTTTGTATGCCGGATGTAGGTTAACGCTTAACAAAGTTTACCAGAACCAAAACAAAAGATAGTCCTTCTATACGCGTAAATGCCCTGGAAATATTAAAACCGATTTGCAGATATCAACAATACTTAAAAACAGTGACCATACGTGTGAACCCACCATTGCCAAAACTAAGTTGAAATGTATATTACTAAACTCAAAAAGAAGGCCAGAGAAAAGCAGACGCCGATATCGCAAATATATTGTCAAGAAATTCGAGACCATATAAAAATTTGTGCTGCCCTTACGTATAATGGGCACAAAACTTCTGGAACGATGACCCTGAGCCTCAACCCAGCTACCGAGCCTGATTTACTGGGGATTAACGACATGATACCTATGCGACATAATTACTTTGCGTACTCAGGACGAGCAGCGAACAAAACGTTGTACAGCGAAAGATGTGCCACGTGTAGTTGTATTTTCAAGAAGTCAGTAAACAGTGTTTATTTTATTTCATTTTTGTGATATTAATAACCATGGCTCCTACGTTTTCAAAGTGGCAAGGTATTACATACTCAGAGCAGAGAAATAATTGTAAATGTCCTTTACTTCATGAAACAAGAAGCAGAAATGAAAGACGAAATTGTATGTTCACCCGAATTCCACAAGAGCCAAAAGAGAGTAAATGAAAGAGTAGCCAAAGCAACTGCTGTTTCACTGCGTTTCGTTTACAGGGTTGTCAAAGATAAGAAATATCACGAGAACGAAGGAGTGCCATTTGATACACCTAGGAAAAAAACATAAGGTGCCTAAACCTGCTACAGAAATATATGTATTCGAAAAATGCGTCATTAGGCGCACGATTCACAATTTCTATGTGGAAGTAAGAACCGTCAACAATAGGTAAATTGCTCATCAAGCTAAAACAGAGGATAAACTTTCAAGGTGGTGCTACAAGCCTCATTACAATTATAAAAGAGTTCCAGTGGAAAAAAAATCAAATAGGAGATTTTAATAGAAAAGCATGACATACGATCATAGCGGCAAGCTTAACTTACTCTCCTCCGGAAGCGCAGATCAGAAGATCGCGCCCGCCTCGGTAGCGTGGTGGTGGCGTGTCTGCCTCACGTTCAAGAGGTCCCGAGTTTGAATCTCGGTAAGGGTGAGTTACCTGGATAAGGTCTTTTCCGGGGTTTTCCCTTATCCTGAAAGACGAATGTCGGATAACTCTAAGCTCTAAGGACCCTGGCCTCATTTGAGCATCATTTCACCCACTCCATTCATCGTCCGATATGACTTAACGTTGGAGGACGTTAAAAAATAAACAGAAGATCGAACAATAGTGTATGAAGATGAGTCGTATAATCCCGCTGCTCGAAGGGTTACTATGGCTTTAACTTTGTTAATAGAAGCTTCTCAGATAACGCACTGATTATTCTTGTAAGGGTGAGAGGGGTACTGCCGCGCTTCCCAGACCTGTGCTATTCACCAATGAACGCATCACTTCAGCCAATGGAAATCGCAGGAATCACAAATGACAGATAAATGTACACTCCACGTGGAGTAATCAGTGCGTTATCTGAGAGTACCTATAACCAAAAATAAATCCATGGTAACCGTTCGAAAAGCGCGACTTTACATATTGATCGCCCAGGACAAGAAGGCAAGCTAGAGGAATGTGTGCAACGTAATCACTTTTGTGTCTCCTCGGGGTGTACGCTCTCCTTCCGAGTATGACAAGGATGGAAGGTTCGTTTAAAGTACACAAGTGTTGTCACTCACATATACATATATGTATGTATACATAACTCACCTATACATAATGCCTATCGCTGCAACAAACATTAGATCTGGCAACATGGATGACTCATATGCACTCTCATACTCTCATATCCTAGTTACCAGATCCGCTACCGGAGCAGACAAACAGTTCAAGGTTCTCTGTCCTTCATATCCTTCTAGCCTTGTCGTGGTCATACCATACATAGCAGCCACATCACACCTAAAAGTTGGACTGACGACACTGAATTAGGTTTGCAGGCAACTGTTGCTAAAGGACGACGACTTATTATCGTCCATACTGATGGAAAGTTCGGCTTGGCTGCAAATGCCCTTCTCATGTACAAATCACAACAGAAATCGGGAGATTTTCATCAAGAAATGAATACAGAACATTTTATGAAGTGGATCAACACCATGTTAATGCCTAATGCCTAATGCTTAATGCTAGGTCAGTTATGGTCAGTATCGACAATGCTTCTTACCATAACACTAAAATTGAGAAAGCACCCACCTCAAATATCTTGAAAGAAGAGATGAGAGCTTGGCTACATAGGTATAATATATCTTTTGATGAAAGCATGAGCAAAACAAAGTTATATGACTTAATTAAAGTCAATAAAACACTTCAGAAGTTATACATGCTGGACCAGATACTAGAACAGCATGGCCGTAATGTACTTAGACTGCCACCGTATCACCTAGATCTGAACACAATCGAATTAATCTGGGCTGATGTCAAAAAATGGGTGGCATGCAGAAATATCACTTTTAAAGATGTGAAACTATTGTGTCGGCAGCAATTTGGAGAAATTGGTAGAGCAGAATGGGAAAATGTATGTCGACATGATTAAGAAATTGAAAACCAGTATTTTGAAAAAGATGGAATTGTAGAACATGAAATAGAAAGAATTCTCATTCAGGATGATTTTGGAGAAAGTAGTGATGGTAGCGACAGTGACAATGACATGAATGAAGATGAAGGATGTCAGGCGTGGAAGAATTAGAAACAGATGATTGACTCTATGTTAGGTCATTTTTACAGGGTATTTGTAAATATAAATATAATCTTAAAGTTTATCAGTTTCAAAATAGTGTGAAGCAGGAAAGAGTGGCGACATTTATTTGACATTGACTGTGACTCACACTCCTGTGAGTGGAGTTCTGCTAACCCGTTAAGTGCAACTCGTTTCCTACCTCTTATTAAGATTTTCGCATGTCAAGCACTGTTGCGGTTGTTATACGTACAAATATAATAACGCAGACTACAGATAAATTATACTGAATTATAAGAACCGCTGCGCAACCTAGTGAGCGGTTTATGAACTGCTTAGCAATACGAATGCTTCTGATAATATAGACCTGGTTCAAACGTTGTTGCTACGCGTCCACCCACCTCCTTTCGAAGACGAATAGCGGATCTTCCACCAATTCGCCTAATATCTGTTTCATATAACCTTGCCCCTCTAACATGTATCAATCCGCGTTCAACTACCTTCCCCCTCATTCTAATTGACTAATGCTTTCGCGCTATAGGCCATATGCGATGTCTTCCCGTCACATTTAAACCTGCAGTAAACGTCATAATAATTGCCAGGAAGATAGATAAAATCTTACAAATAAGAATATCAAGACATGCAAAGCTACAAGTTTATAACGAAAATGAGCAAGTTGAAACTGAATGAATGAGCCATGAAACTGAAACAAGTCTATAATGAAAGGCCTTCGGTCTTTTCCACTGTTTTTTTTTTTTTTTTTTTTTTTTTTTTTTTTTTAAAGCCAGCACACATACCTTGCAAATATTCTTGTTTTTCATTCTTAAAAGTCATGTCACGCCATACTTGTGTGTCCTTCATTCACCCTAGTCTCATCAAGGTAGTATATTTTGCGACTTGTATCCCGCTACAGTTTGAATGTCCTTAAATAACGTCTTCGCCACACAGCAATATTGCCCCTGGCCTACGCATCTAACACACCTGTATGTGCAGAGCACAGTTGTTTGACTTTTCTCACTGACAATGACGGATTCTTCTCTGGGAGTGCATTAAACTAATGCACAACAATTCTTTTTGGCCGCTTTGTAAAGCGTTTCCCTTGCGACAATTCAGCAAAAACTGGCGGAAGACTCTGCCATTATACATATAATAAGTAATCGCTCAATAAACGATCAATAAAATAATTTAGCTCTCGGCACAACACACCTTCGAATGGCGATATATGACTAATCCAGTTCAAAACAAGGTCAATGATAAAAGTCATATAAACAAATATGTACCGCTGAAACACGTGCTATCGTGTCATATGCTTGAGAGCAAAGGAACCTCCTCTTTACTTCGTTTAAGAATTAACATGCATTTCAGATAACTCAACTACGTTGCGTAATATATTTAATTCAAACAGTTACGAAAATGTAAATTTGACAAGTCTCTTCCAACATATATAGTTATATACAGATATATCACCATGTTAAATAACGAACTAATTTTTACCGCATGACAGTCTTTACCACAACAGCAGCCAATGAGAGGTGATTAGGTCACGTGACCGGTAAGAGATACCGGACAAGCTTACGTGAAACAAGGATTAATCCAGTTCAAAGCAAGGCCAGTGATAAAAGTCATATAAACAAATATGTCATCACTACCGCTGAAGCACGCGCTATCGTGCCATGTGCTTCAGAGCAAGGAACCTCCTCTTTACTTCGTTTAAGAATTAAGATGCATTTCAGATAAATCAACTACGTTGCGTAATATATTTAATTCAAACAGTTACGAAAATGTAAATTTGACAAGTCTCTTCCAACATATAAATATATATCACCATGTTAAATAACAAACTATTTTTACCGTACAACAGTCTATACTACAACAGCGCCAATGAGAGATGATTAGGTCACGTGACCGTTAACAGATACGGGGCAAGCTTATGTGAAACAAGGATTAGCTGGTGAGAACGTCAATTGGAAAACTTACGTTAAGTATCTTGGTGTTCTACTCGACATTAAATTGACGTGGAGAAACCACATTACATATGTGGCTAATAAAGTTACCAAAAGAATGGGTATGCTCTACCCTCTCTATAACCGACGATCAGTGATGTCTCTGCCTACAAAACTGCTCCTGTATAAGCAAGTACTCCGGCCAGCCATCACATACGCCAGTGAACAAAACTGCTCATGTATAAGCAAATACTCCGGCCAGCCATCACATACGCCAGTGAAATATGGGGAGTAGCAGCAAAGTTTACCTACACCGCCTTGAAATTCAACAATCCCGATTCCACCGCATTGCCACAGACTCCCCTTGGTACATCCCCAATCTAGTTATCCGACGTGACCTAGGTATCCCCACAATAACAGATATCTCTACCCTTTCACGTTCCTTCTATCAAAACCTCTCCCACAACTTCAACTCCCTCAGCCGTGGTCTAGGTGAGTACGACATCGATCCTGGAGAGCGCTACAAACGCCCGAGACTGCTTCAAGGCACATAAAATAACACATCAGATGTATATATATATATATATATATAACTTCAACCTCATCTTCTGCCACATATTATCCTTCCTTACAAAACACTCCACTGCCAGTAGAGGGCCCAGCCCTGATCTGGCTTGAGACCGAAGGTCTGACTTACAAAACAAATATTACAGTATCATCCTAAAGGTAGGAGATCGGTGGGCAGACCTAGGAAACAATGGCTGGAGGACTTCGAAGGCGGAACAGGCACTTGATTGCCTATGCCATGAAGTGAAGAAGAAGAAGAAAAGGAGAAGAAGAAGAATATGAAGAAGAGGAAGAAGAAGAAGAAGAAGAAGAAGAGGAAGAAGAAGAAGAAGAAGAAGAAGAAGAAGAAGAAGAAGAAGAAGAAGAAGAAGAAGAAGAAGAAGAAGAAGAAGAAGAAGAAGAAGAAGAAGAAGAAGAAGAAGAAGAAGAAGAAGAAGAAGAAGAAGAAGAAGAAGAAGAAGAAGAAGAAGAAGAAGAAGAAGAAGAAGAAGAAGAAGAAGAAGAAGAAGAAGAAGAAGAAGAAGAAGAAGAAGAAGAAGAAGAAGAAGAAGAAGAAGAAGAAGAAGAAGAAGAAGAAGAAGAAGAAGAAGAAGAAGAAGAAGAAGAAGAAGAAGAAGAAGAAGAAGAAGAAGAAGAAGAAGAAGAAGAAGAAGAAGAAGAAGAAGAAGAAGAAGAAGAAGAAGAAGAAGAAGAAGAAGAAGAAGAAGAAGAAGAAGAAGAAGAAGAAGAAGAAGAAGAAGAAGAAGAAGAAGAAGAAGAAGAAGAAGAAGAAGAAGAAGAAGAAGAAGAAGAAGAAGAAGAAGAAGAAGAAGAAGAAGGTCTGACATTCAGATCTTCAATGTCCAGTCGTGTGCTTCTTTTCTGATAATATAAAATAACTTTTTGCCGGAGTGCTTTTTATTCCAGATGAAAACATTCGGACAAGCCGTTTAATGACGCATAAGAAATGTAGTCTTATTGCAAACATGTTGGAAGCAATAAGCGTATCATGATAACTGCTACTGTTCCTTATTATGAGTTATCTGTGGCGCTAGTGTCGGCAGCTCATTCTTCTTAGCTAGTTACAGGTATTATTATACTAGAGGGCAGCACACTTGTTTATCTACATCTTTATGAAATATTCATTAAATGTTGCAGTGGCACTTAGTCAAACCTAAATGTAAATGTAAAATTGAACTAAAAATAACTTTTGGACATGTTATAATGAACTTTAATCGACTTACTTTGGATAATATATGTTGAATGAAGTCTGATTTAGCATATAGTTTTCTCATTACTCTGCGTTTAATACTATAGTTATGAATTATATCTCGTTAGTTCCATTCATTCATTCATTCATGTTTATCTTTAATTTTTGGGAGGAGTACAACGCGATGTACTCCTTATTTAATAGTTCAATAGTACAAATGTTTATGACACCGACACCGGCTAAACCTACAAGCATCCCAAATTCACTTTAGGTTCATGCGCCCATCATAGACTCACTAGTCTCCTACAATTAACAACATC
>CM060953.1:85307640-85315140 GCA_030765055.1 Mantis religiosa
TTCTTCTTTCCTTCCTTCCTTCTTTCCTTCTTTCCTTCCTTCCTTCCTTCTTTCCTTCCTTCCTTCTTTCCTTCCTTCCTTTTTTTCTTCCTTCTTTCCTTCCTTCCTTTTTTCCTTCCTTCCTTCTTTTTTCCTTCCTTATTTCCTTCCTTCCTTCTTTCCTTCCTTCTTTCTTTCCTTCCTTCTTTCCTTCCTTCCTTCTTTCCTTCCTTCCTTCTTTCTTTCCATCCTTCTTTCTTTCCATCCTTCTTCTTTCCTCCTTCTTTCTTTCCTTCTTTCTTTTCTTCTTTTTTCCTTCTTTCTTTCTTTCCTTCTTTCTTTCTTTCCTTCTTTCCTTCTTTTCCTATTTTCTTTCCTTCCTTCTTTCTTTCCTTCTTTCTTTTTTCTTTCTTTCTTTCTTTCTTTCCTTCTTTCCTTCTTTCCTTCTTTCTTTCTTTCTTTCTTTCCTTCTTTCCTTCTTTCTTTCTTTCTTTCTTCTTCTTTCTTTCTTTCTTTCTTTCTTTCTTTCTTTCTTTCTTTCTTTCTTTCCTTCTTTCTTTCTTCCTTCTTTCTTTCTTCTTTCCTTCCTTCCTTCTTTCCTTCGTTCCTTCCTTCATTCTTTCTTTTTCCTTCTTTCTTTACTAATTTCCTTCTTTCCTTCTTTCTTTCTTTCCTTCTTTCTTTCTTCTTTCTTCTTTTTTGTAATTTACGTCTCCAACTTCAAATCATATCGGACGATGAATGAAATTGGTGATTTGATGCTCAAATAAGCCCGAGTTCCAGAGAGCTTGGTGTTACCTGACATTAGTCTTTAAGGATAAGGGAAAACCCCGGAAAAAAAACCTCTTCTAGGTGACTCACCCTTGCCGAGATTCGAACTTGGGACCTCTTGAACGTGAGGCAGACACGTTACCGCGATATCTTTACATAGTACAATTTGACCAATGAACTATAACATCTCAAATTTGACAAAATCTGTAGTTACAGATTGCATTTATATGTGTCATTTACTATGGCGAGACAATACTGTTGATTCAACTTTTAAGCAGCCCATCGTTACAGCTTGTGAATTTCATACAAACAGTGAATTTGCACTCTTTTACTTTGACAGTGCTAAGTCAATATAAAGTGTGAAGGAAGGTTTAGTAAATCGAAATTATTAATAATTGATGAAATTAAATGGCCAGTCGACAAAACGGGAATTTTTCTGAAGGGCGACAAAACTGGAATCAACGAGACGGTAACGAACCATTATGCCATGCTTTCTTTAAGCTAATTCTGGGAATAGCTGCTGATTCAGAAGTGAAATTTGTTGTGCGAAACGTTCATTAGTGACAATGAATAATTGATTTTGCAATGAAGATCTGTACCTTATAACTCATGGTAAAAATTAACATTAACAAAACATGTTAATATATGTTAGCTATGTATTGTGTAGGTAAATAGCACATTGCTGCAATCGTTCTTAATTTGAATGGTATAAGACTAGTTAGAAGGCAGTCCGTACTGAATATTTAACTGTTTAAACAAATTATGATAGACATTTAGCCGACTTTGAAGTTTTTAGAGAGCCCCACGGGGAGTTAGTCTCTTTTCGTCCCCAATTTTTGAAAGTTACTTTATTTTTGAATGCTTAAAATGAACATTAACTTATTTAGAGTATTTATGTTATTTATTTTCCAATGTCTTGATGTCGGCCGTTTTTCATTACTGCAATGCCAGATAAATAAGAAATGACGTAAATTTGACTTGAAATGGTCTTGTTAGTCTTCAATGCTGATTTATTTCTTTATTTCCTGTCAATATTTGAAATTAATCGGTCAAGCTAGGGTCCATAGCATTCTCAAGGTCTTTTTATAAGCGAGTGGGTAAATGATGTGAACTCTTGAAATTAATCTGCTATATTCCATCCTTCTGAGATATTACAAGCGGGGCGCCTTAAAGAGTAGTTCTGCATATCGAGCCACTTGTCTATAAACCATTCTTAGAATTTAAATTCTTTTCTTTTCAGGTCTGATTTCTAAATAGTACAGAGCTATGATTCAGAAATTCCAGAGGAAGACTTGCCACAGCTCAACACACAATGTGACAGTATATTTTCTTTGTTTTCCTGGTAGAATGGAAAAAAGGTCGTATTGTTGCCCTTCACAGCATTAATTAAAATGACAGTTGCAACTCAAAATCTCTGTCAGGAAACGAACTTCTAGCTGACAGGACGATAGTCATTTCGAAATCCATCAAAAGAATTACAGGGAGGCATATTGATTTTAATTTCTGCAACAGAACATCATAGTTCCTCCCTACTTTTTTCAGTAGAAAAGTCTAGACAGCTGGAATGAATGTCCATTGACTATACACTGGTGCCTATTGTAAATAACTCCTTTCCTATGATGGCCTCGGTGAACTGTAGTTATGACGGGGTACTCTATTTGACACTCAAATATCAACAGCGGAAATGAATCCTCAGGGAGCGACATCTCTCTTTCCCTACTCGCCAACCCCAGATTTCAACCCCTATGGCTCTCATATCAAAATTCTACGAGTAATACTTATATAAGACCGGGATTATAATGGCCAGACCCACATAAATCTCAATTCAACTGTAACTTCATAAATTGTTATGCTTAGCCAATTACGGAAATGCTGGGGTCCGTTAAATGTCACCAAATTCATTCCTTATATGTTTCACAACGATCACGATTCCTTATTCCTTCAAGTTTAATGGACAATTACCTCAATGATAATCTCATTTGTAACCCTATAAGAAACACATTGTCCTTTTGTGGTCAAATTAGTGTGACGCATCCTGCGTCCACTTGTGCACAACTTAAGTTACTTTTTTATAAGCGAGAATTCGACAATTCCCTGTCGCTTTTATTGCTGCTGAGAGTTATTCGTTATAATTTTAGATAAAATGGAATATTTATCTCAATTAACTCTATGCCCCATGGACCCTGGACTCATTTGAGCATCATTTCACCCATTTCAATCATCGTCCGATATGACTTAACACAGGAAGATGCAAAACAAAACAAAAAAAAAGTTTGTTGTCTGACTAGATAATGTAACACTGATTTGCCTGACTGTTTATTGATTGCGTGAACTGCGTGACTAGATAATGTCCTAGATCAAAATATAAATTTACTTAAATACTAAACTGACTAAAATGCATGTAACACTGGATCATAAGATACTTGACGTTAGGGCATTCGCCTTTGGAAGGCAGGATGCAGACTTCATGGCGAATAAAACGGCAATTTCCTTAACGACATTACCTTGCGAAACGCCAGCCCACGATTCTGTAGGTATTCAATTTCCATAGAAAATAAGAATAAAGAAGATGTTGTAGGTTACAAAACAGATTCCAGGACTGTCTTTAGGGATGTATGCTAAGCAATGTTCAAATTTGTCAATATTTATCTATAACAGAGGCAAATTACTGTGTTTGGTTTTAACATTTTTCACAATTGAATTACACTTAAGTAGCTTGCCCAACACAGTTTATTTGGAACGTGGGCTTTTATGATGAATGATTGCTGTTCTGTATGTACAAGGTCATACGGATAGATGGCTTTAACAGCAATCAACTTGTTACATAGTTCGCTAAACAAGAAAACAGGTTCGAAAAAATGCCACAGTCGAGAGAGCTAAATGTTACCGAATGAAGGAGCCTTAAATTATAGATAAGTAAACGAAAATGCCTCAAAACGAGCTAGTAGTAGATAGGTGGTCTCGTAAGTAAAGTCGGTTTCTTATTTTGGTATTCTGTAAAATTTATTGGGTATCTTTGGTTTGGTAATGATATTTACGGGATGACATGGCTATTATGTGTTTCAAATGGGAAAGGTTCTGCAGTCCAGCTAATCACATGCCGTATCACACTCAGCGTTGCCAGCTTGTTACCCCACTCCTTTTTTACTTCCCTCCCTCTCGCACAATCATACAACATGCACGTCTGCTTGGCGCAGACGTAAGGGTAAGCGAATTATATTTTACAAACTTTTACAATGATGCAGCTGCCAAAATCAAAATTGGAAAAAGCATTTTCGCAAACTATGTATATTTTTAAATACTTTAACTATAATTATAGTTTATGAATTAACTGCTTTTCTAATCCAAATGCGGGACACACTTGTTTTACCTACACACACGGTTCAGCAGTAAGCCGTTGGCATTTTTGAAATTGAGCTGATTTCTATATTCCTCATTGCCTAATTTTTTTAAGAACGTGCACACCTTGCTTGACTTCGCAATACCTGACTTTTTGACTTGTCACTAAATTCACCGCAAGAAGCCTTTGCACTATTTAACTCTTATTCTACTGTTGTGTAAAGAACAACTGAATGATATTGATCTGAACTCTCCAGAGTAAATAAACACTTCTTATCCAGCATTCATTCATAAACATAAGCATACAGCATTCCACAGGCTAACAGGAAATGAAGTGTTTGCTCTTTCTCAAATTTAACACCTTGATTTATTCACAGTAATTCTTTTATCACGTCATGCAGAAGTTTAAATTTCAGTTCTGAGTAATGAAAAGTATATGTACATACATACACACCAACCACTTTCAACCCTCTAGAGTAAATAGAGATTACGAACCATTCATAAACAAACATATATTGTGACCAGACACGTTCTGCCAGGGCAGCAGGAAATTTACTGTCTCCTCTCGCTCGAATTGGCTTCTTCAAAGTAATTCTTTCATCACGTCATGTCAATTCTGAGTAATTACAAATATACATATACGCATACATGCCCACCAATAATGATATTCATGCAGTGCTTACGTCGCGATTTAGTGTTATAATACAGGTAATAGTGGTATATTTATTTGTATTAGAAAAACTATTTGAGCTAAAAATATGGCGTTTTCATGGTTATGTTAGATACATTACTCTCTACTTTCCACATGGATCAGTTTTGGCGAAATCTTAATATTTGTCTTAGCGCGAATAGTATTTCATGCAGATTGATTAGGTTGGCGCTCCTCACACACCACTTAGCGGGAATGTAATACGACAACATCGCAGGACTCCGATTGGTTGCTCACCTAGTAGCGCTCAAGGACAAATACCTTCCCATTTGAAACACATAATAGTGTTGCGTATATTACGTATCAGTCTTCAGTTGTAATAAACAATCACAAATTGGAGAAGGCAAAGTTTGGACTTAGAGTCCTTCTAAAACACTATAGGAAATAAAATTATAAAGCTGCTGCCACTGCTCAAAGAATATGTGAAGTGAGGAGAAGGTGTCGTTAGTGAGATTGTGGCACAACGATGGTTCCAACGTTTCAACAATGGAGACGAAAACTCCAAAGCTTCAGCACGTTCTGGAAGACCTAAGGTATGCAATATTGATTTCACACGCCATATTTTGCGAGAAAATCCGCAAAAAATCAAACAGAAGTTGTAGATCTATACTTCATGAACTGAAACAGTAACCTATTTTAGGTTTAATTTTATTTAAAATTATTTGTGACTATAGTGAGTAGGACACGACGCTTAGGATAATTTGGTAGTGTGAAAGTGATTTGATTAATAGAAGAAAAATAAATTGGATATAATCATGACTTTAATAACAACAAAATAACGAAAATTTAAAAAAATATATTTTGAATGTTAAATAGTGGAAAAAGTTATTTTAAAAAAGCCATAAAACTATTATTAAATATCACTACGAGCATAGTTATAATTGGATGTGAGGTGGACCAATAGTAAGATGTTGAGTTGCCATAGCAACGTCAGGATCATTAACACGAAATGGGTCGTAGAAAACGGACGTGTGTGTTTGTGTCTGGAGGTCTGCAGAAAGGACGCAGTAGATAAAACGTTGCGAAAGTAACATAACTGTTTTTAAAACTATGCAATACCAAGGTTCACAAATATGATTATTTCTTTCATTATTTAAAAGAGTTATTTCAAAAGATTTTAATAAATTTAAAATACTATAAATCCATCATTGCTTCATATACGCGACACTACTCTGAAAGTTGGATCATGTTAACCCGAGAGAGCTGCGGTAACTTACAATAACCAGCTTCGAGATAATCAACGCGGTGCATTGCAACGAGTTCATGAAATTTTTAGACGGAGATACCCAGTTCTATTGTAACAGGAGAATGCAACACCTCATACTGCACGAACAACTATGGAAAAAATTCAGGAATTAGGAGGAATAGAACTGCTACCACACCCAGCATACAGCCCTGATCTCACACATTTAGATTGTCATCTTTTTCGATCCATGGCCCATTTTCTGCATGGAAGTAATTTCGACAACATTGATGCAGTGCAAGTGGGAGTCACCGAATTCTTCACTTGAAAAACAAGAGACTGGTACCATCGTGGGATTATTCACCTCGCTGAAAGGTGGCTTAAGTCCATAGAATCTAATGGTCTATACTTTCAAAATTAGATAATTGCTTGTCAGAACACATTTAAAATAATTGTTTTTCTTAAAAACGACATTATTTATTAAACAGAATCTATATTAACCTGCAGTGACATTTCCACAGAAATAAAGAAGTATAAAATGATACTAGAATGTGTTGTCCTCTATGACACGGAAGTCCTCTGAGCACTTAAATTCATTCTGGAGAGAGCTAGATAGGAGGGAGAAGTTATAGAATATGAAAATATTGGGGATAGTAAATGTAGAAAAGATATAGTATAAACTGTATGGTCGTGCAGGTGAATGGCATGAGATTCCCAAAAGGGAAGCAGTACGTTAGAAACCAGAGGGAAGCAGTAACAAAGGAAGCGCAGTGAAAACTAGAATGAGGGAGGGAAAGTATGTATAGAACCGAGGGGATAGGGAACAATAGGAGGAGGGATTAAATAAAACTAGGGTCACACAGTGTGCAAGAATTACATTTTTTGGTAATTTGAATTATATTTGAGCTCTACTACAGTATCCAGAGGGAAACTGGAAGAAAGAAAACAACCCTTATCTTCTCATCACTTTCTTTGCTCACTGTTTTTATGCAACCGCTATTTATTATTCTTATAAAACCTTATTCTTACGTCAACATAGGGTTATTTTCATAAACGTTTGGATAAATAGTTTTATTACACATTTGGAAAAGATAATTTCAGCATGAAGTAATTATACAGAGAGGATTTTCTGTTTAGACCCCACTTCAAGTGCTGATGCAATCGACAACTAAACCAGCTTCATTTTTTCTAAGTAGGAGGGCTGTTTAATAAAGAATGACCACAACCTCTTTTTTTTTTTTTTTTTTTTTTTTTTTTTTTTTTTTTTTTTTTTTTTTTTTACAACGTACCATTACTCATTCTCATAATTTTGATGGTCCTTCGCAAAATAATCTCTCCTGAATGCGATGCACTTGTCCCAGCGTTTCTGCGAGTCTTCAAAGCATGCTGGAAACCATTTTTTGAGAGATCCTTCAAAATCGCCTCCACAGTCTTCACCACTGCTTCTGATGATGGATAATGTCTCCCACGAAGGCGTTTCTTCAAGTTAGAGAATAGAAAAAAGTCACATGGGGCTAAA
>CM060953.1:85320140-85556222 GCA_030765055.1 Mantis religiosa
TCCTCCTCCTCCTCCTCCTCCTCCTCCTCCTCCTCCTCCTCCTCCTCCTCCTCCTCCTCCTCCTCCTCCTCCTCCTCCTCCTCCTCCTCCTCCTCCTCCTCCTCCTCCTCCTCCTCCTCCTCCTCCTCCTCCTCCTCCTCCTCCTCCTCCTCCTCCTCCTCCTCCTCCTCCTCCTCCTCCTCCTCCTCCTCCTCCTCCTCCTCCTCCTCCTCCTCCTCCTCCTCCTCCTCCTCCTCCTCCTCCTCCTCCTCCTCCTCCTCCTCCTCCTCCTCCTCCTCCTCCTCCTCCTCCTCCTCCTCCTCCTCCTCCTCCTCCTCCGGTGTATGTTAAAAATTTCACCATGGAGTCTAATAATTTGCACACGTCTGTAATGCTCATTTCAGTATAATCCTGCTTCTCAAAACGTTACTATGGATTTATCTTTGTTAATAGAAACCTCTCAGATAACGCGCTGATTGTTCTTGTAAGAGTGAGAGGGGAACTACCGCAGTTCTCGGATCTGTGCTAAGAACCAATGAACGCATCAGTTTAGCCAATTAAATTCGAAGGAATTACAAATGGCAAATAGATGTTCACTCCACGTGGAGTAATCAGTGCGTTATCTGAGAGCTATCTATTTCCAATGATAAATTCATGGTAACCTTTTGAGAAGCAGGATTATAAGTGCAGTATTAGATATTATCCATGCGTGAGTTATGTGAAAACACTGTATTTTAGATGAATCTAGCATTCTTATCATACCCGGAAGGCGAGCATACACATCAGGCGGACAGCAAAAGTGATTGAGCTACACACTTCTCTACCTTCTTGTATTAGGTGGACAATAGTAATAATACTTACTGCAAGATGTCACAGTCGTTACAAATTTTCTCGGATAACAACCTTTTCGCCTCAACAGAAACGCACTCGCTGACGCACTCATGCACGTTTCACGAGTCTTCTTACATCAAAGCGAAAATGCTCAGTAACGGAGAAGCGTTTTTTCAAAACTCGATAGATGCAAAAAATGTGTTTCGGAGAAAAACTGTTTTTTTCTATGTACTGGCAATACTAATTAGTTATACAGCAACTGTATTAATCATTCAACTCTCCTTCCTGAAACTCTCATTGAAACTGAAAAGAAAAAAAATGCCGTAATTTAACGAGTGCAAATTTGAGGTATGAAAATGCAGAGTTTTTCAAAAACCGATAGATGCTGATTTAACTTTTCTGCGTGAGCGAGAAATTAACACATGAAGTTTTGTTATTGTTGTCATTTATTGTTTTTGTTACTTTCTATTCATGTATTTATAATTTTTTATTTATTTTGACCTTTTCATAATACATAATGTATTATACAACCAACATGTTAATGTTTATAAGGATTATTTGATTAGGTATAAACTTATAAATAAACGTTCAGGAATAAATGTGAAACCCAGGTGCATAACCTGAGTTCGCAATTATTGCCAAATGTGTAGAAGTGTACAAAGCTTGCAAAAATGATCGAGAATTCCAAGAATCGCAACAGTGAGATGGCAGTCAATACCAACATGCATTTCATAGATTTCAGATTACTGCACATAAAATTGCATCTATCGATTGTTGCTTTTAATGAGCAAGTGCATCTATCGTGTTTTGAAAAAAACTGCTGATATTCCCTACCTTCTACACGGACATGAATCGAATTTTGCAAAATCTGATTTCACAGAACGATGCAGAAAGTGAAAATTATGCCGATACTATATATAACTCAATTTCGTAAAAGTTTGCATGTATCGAGTTTTTGAAAAAACGCTCCTCAATTCAGCCATAAAAATGTACCTGGGGTTCCCGAATACGCTCACTTTCTTCTCGGGCAGCCAGCCAGGTGAAAAGATGAGTAGATATCAAAGGAAATCTGAAAGGAGCACGCTTAATCGTGATGCTGGATTTCAGTTCAGCTCCTCATGGAAATCCGTCGAATTAAAAAGCAAAGATCATTACAGCTTGATAATCAAGTTAAGTAGTTACGTTTCTTTGACACAATTCTCTATACTCACGCCATCTCTTGACCTGGCATTTAATTTACTGAAAACAGTCTTTTGTTCAGTAATGCGAATTTTGATAGTGTTTTGTCTTTGTTTATAGTTGTGTTATATCCAGTATTTCATTTGTGGTGATAACATTTTGTAAATATCCTGATGATGGGAGAGATGCACACTCACGAAACGTTGATATCTAATCATCTTTTCACCTGGCTGGCTGCCCGAGAAGAAAGTGAGCATATTCGTCGCCAGGAAAGCTTCAGGTTTTATTTTGGGGTTCCCGAATGTTTGTCCGGAGCAGCTCTCCGATCTGTAGAAAAGTGGCTATGCACTACCATTAGTTTCCCTGCGTGCCTGGAACGCAAAATCTGTCGAATGACATTGTTTGACATAATTCTTCACGTCCTGTTGAGGCTGAAACCAAAGGAATTGCTGATGTAGCATGTTTCTTTCAGTTAGCATTTAGGTTTCTTCTGTAGAACCGGCATTCGCCCAGGACGGATTTCCTTACGATTCCTTGGTTTTAAGTTTTTCCATTATATGATCTGGTATTGATGCAATCCCCTACACATTCGGCACGGTCATGGCTCAGCTCCTCCATTATCCTCCAGCTTCCTTTTGCCTGCTGGTCCACGCTCGTCCCTTGCGGTTTCTTCATCCCCTTGTTTCCTTTCCTCTGCCCAGTTGGATCAAAGAAAGATTTATTGAGATTTCAATCAGTTAAAAGTATAGTAATGACCCCAGCAACCCTAGTGGGTTTCTTGCTGATCTAGAGACTCGTTTGCTGAAGTAGTTTATCTTACACGTTAGTCTCTGTTTGTTCTAACTCTTCCGTAAAGTCTTTTTACCACAGTATTGTAACGCGGGCGCTGGAGCACCCTGTAAAGCAGCTGGCAGCGGAAGGTAGGGGAGGTTCGGTTAGCCACACCTCCTCCTCGTTTGTCTTGTGGTGGTGACAGACTGTGGTCAGGGAAAAAACATGACTGTGTCGCCGGTTTTCTCTACACCTGTTTCTCGATCTTTCTGTTACTAGAACAATCCTGTAAACACGAGAAACCGGCGATATTCCTATATAAAGAGAGTTACAGACAGACAGATGGAGTTAGTTAGTGAGTTGAGTTGGTTTTGGTTTAGTCAGTAAGTGAGTTGGTTTTGTCGGTGAGTGAGGAGACAGTCGCAGTTCTTGGTGTAAGAGTTAGTCAGTGACGTGTTAATGAACGAAAGGATTGTGCAACGGAAGACTGCACGTAACTTTGAATGTGTACCGGAGCTTACGTAACCGCGAGTACAGTGAAATTGTAACGGACGGACTGGTGAATTGTAACTGTGTGCAGCAAGTAATTCTGTGTAATTGGCAAGTGTTAAACTGTAAGTCGGTGGAAATAAAGAACATTGTTGAGTGGTGTAATTGGACTTTTCATTTCACGAACCCACAAAGTCACACTGGTGTCAGGAAGCGGGAAAACATCACCGAACATTACAACCATGGACGCGGCATTGGAAAAGATTTTGGAGAAAATGATGGAAATGAAGACGGCCAACGACAACCTCACCGCCGAGTTGAAACAAATGAAGACGGCAAATGAAAACCTCGCTGCAAAAATAGAAACGGCTAACAACAACTTGGCCACGACAATGACCTCAAAGATGGCCGAACTGACCACGGAAATGAAGGTGGCGAACGAGGCTCTCGCCGCCAAATTTCAAGAACAGTTGGCCGGCGTGAGGGATGACGTGACGGAGCTGGGCAAGCGGATGGGCCAAGTAGACGACCGCCTTAATGATTTAGAGTAAAAGGCCGACAACATCGCAAAACCCCTCACCCGCCTGACGGAGGAAAACCGGCCTTATGTGTGGACGGAGGACGCCGGAGACGCTTTCCAGCACCCGAAAGGGACCCTGTGCAGTGCTCCAATTTTGGGTTTCCCACAACCGGGTGGCGCCTTCATTGTGGACACCGACGCTAGCGACCATTACATTGGAGGTGTCCTATCGCAGATCCAGGACGGCCATGAGCGCACAAGAGTGGAAGAGAAGGAGCGTGCCGCAGCAGTCCGAGTAGTTGTGGCAGTGCCTGCTGAAGGCTGGGATAGCGCAGGCCTGAGGAGGGAGCAGCTGGCGGACGCAGACTTGGGGCCACTCTTGAGGGAAGTGGACGCAGGGACGAGACCAACCTGGGAGGACATCGCACCGAGGAGCGCCACCTACAAGTCGTACTGGGCCCAATGGGACTCGTTGAAGACCAGAGAGGGCGTGCTGTTCCGGGTATGGGAGTCACCCGATGGGAAGGCGCAGAGAGAACAGTTGGTACTTCCCCGGAGCAAGGTCCCGGAAGTCTTGGAGGAAGTGCACGCCGGTACTTCAGGAGGACACCTGGGAGCGAACCGAATGATTCACAAACTACGGCAGCGCTACTTCTGGCTCAGACTCCGGGCAGATGCTGGTGGTACACCTGGACCGCCTCGCACGCTACGATGGGGCTGTTCGGGGCGAGCACCCTGGAGCACCCTGTAAAGCAGCTGGCAGCGGAAGGTAGGGGAGGTTCGGTTAGCCACACCTCCTCCTCGTTTGTCTTGTGGTGGTGACAGACTGTGGTCAGGGAAAAAACATGACTGTGTCGCCGGTTTTCTCTACACCTGTTTCTCGATCTTTCTGTTACTAGAACAATCCTGTAAACACGAGAAACCGGCGATATTCCTATATAAAGAGAGTTACAGACAGACAGATGGAGTTAGTTAGTGAGTTGAGTTGGTTTTGGTTTAGTCAGTAAGTGAGTTGGTTTTGTCGGTGAGTGAGGAGACAGTCGCAGTTCTTGGTGTAAGAGTTAGTCAGTGACGTGTTAATGAACGAAAGGATTGTGCAACGGAAGACTGCACGTAACTTTGAATGTGTACCGGAGCTTACGTAACCGCGAGTACAGTGAAATTGTAACGGACGGACTGGTGAATTGTAACTGTGTGCAGCAAGTAATTCTGTGTAATTGGCAAGTGTTAAACTGTAAGTCGGTGGAAATAAAGAACATTGTTGAGTGGTGTAATTGGACTTTTCATTTCACGAACCCACAAAGTCACAGTATTTATCTCTGAGCCGATGTCCAAATGTAGCTGGAATTTCATTTCTGTTTATGCACTCTACATTTCGCATAACTCCTCCATTCTGGATTTGATTTCTCCATTTTGTTCTTCGTTTCTGCCTTAGCAGCATTAATTTATGTTTCCATCTTTTCCATTGCAGATTTCATTTCCGTCTTAATTACCTTTTTCTGGAAATTACATTCTTTGTTTCACTTTTCATTTGCTCTACTCCAAAATTCACTTTCTTAATTTCAGTTATGATTGCCATTTCCAATTTCATTTTCTACCTTCTTATTTCAGCCAATATGTTTACCACTTCACTTTCAAGCCCATCTGCCTTCCATTCAAGAGTTCACGAATTCGAATCTTGGTCAGGTAGATTTAGTTGGATAAGTTTTTTCCAGCGTTTTTCCATATCCTAAAAGACGATAGTCCGGTAATTCTAAGTCGTATGGATCCTGGGCTCATTTGAGCATCATTCATCCATTTCACTCATCGTCGGATATGATTTGCGTTTGAAGACGTTAAAAAAAAAAACTATTTTCATCGCGCATAATGAAATAACCATGATGCTACCTCTACTTCCAGACAGTCCAATCGCTAGGGAGTCAAACATATGACAGTTGTATCTGTTAAAGTAACAGTACTCACTGTACGTTGTCACAATAATCACAAATGTGGTCACTAAGGGTACTTCTTCCTTGTATCACTTGCTTTGCGTGACTCACAAACAAGAGCGCTCGCTGATATAATCGTAAGGCATTTTACAGGTTTACAGAATATTCGAGAAGGCGAAACTTCTGGAAGATTGTGGTTGTCTGAATTTTCGTTTTAGGAATGCATTACTCATTTACAAAGAAACAAAAAAATATATTTTTGGAAGGTTGTGTATTTGATGTGATCAAACTTTTCAAAATGGCCTGCAAGTTCAGAACATTGGATATATAATCAAGTAATAACTTCCCCCAGTATGCAAAGCGGTTCATCAGGCATGTCACTTGCTCTTAAATTGCCATTTTCGTTTCTGCATACCATTAATTCAGACATTTATAACTACTACATATCACAGTTCATACATATGGTGATTTTGTCGTATTAGTACTTCAAAACAGAGCTGAGTGAGGAAATTCAGGAGCCTAAATGGCTCAAGTAATTGGCTTTTTAAGCAGCGAGAATCCGTTACAATCCCAAAGTCTTTGGTTCCTTCTGTTCTACATCTTCTTTTGAGTTTACTGTAAGCCACTGTTTCAATTTTTTAATAATTCGATTTATATTAGTTTGCTTAATTACGAGTGTCTTCAAATAAGCATATGGGTGACCTCGATCTTTGCCAGAACACTTAGGCATGATATCCGAGCACTCTCGAAACTTTGGTTTCGATTTCCTTTACATGGAAATAACTGTCAACAAATGCATCACTTTATGAATTAACATTTACTAAAATATTTTCCTCCCTCTCTCTCTTTGTCCATATCTCTCTCTCTCTCTCTCTCTCTCTCTCTCTCTCTCTCTCTCTCTCTCTCTCTCTCTCTCTCTCTCTCTCTCTCTCTCTCTGTTCTATCGTGCCTACTGGGGAAACTAATGTCAAATGGTTCAAAATGTCAAAATGCCTCTCAACTTTGCCAGGTTGAAATGTGATTTATACACCAATTAAACAATATTTGAAAGCTGTGTTAACACCTAAAATTTTTCAATGTTAAAAGGTATCTAAATTAATAATATTTAAATTTCCAAACAACAGTGGTTTGTATTTTACTAAGACATCTATCTCTCTTAGTAGAACACCAGAAAGAAGAAAAGCCACGTTGTTATGGGGAAGAGACTTACTAACCATCGCTTGCTTTGGTAAAGAACTGTTTATTTGCTTCCTAATTTGGATGCACATATTCCTAATGGACAACACCTAGAAAAACGTTGAACGTGGCCTTGAACTTCCTCCGTCTTTGCCGCACCTTCTTCGGAAGTGCAACTCAGCCGACTTCCATTGCTTTTATTTCAGGGTCTCAGCTGCAGTACTCTTGACTCATCTCCACCTTGTTTTGGTATAAACATATTTTTTATTTTATGTATTGCTTTAAGTAGCCACAATATAGGTATAACCAATCAGGATCACAGCTTTGGGGATAGCGATATCTTATATATAAGAATTCCTTGGACAGGTGGAGTCAGACTGAAAAATTCAATTCCGTAGTTGGGATTTGAATACGGATCTCCCGGTCTACGTCCGACTGCTCTAACCATTGATCTACCATGGCCAACGTGAGAGTGTGACTTTAATTCTCCAACTGACTCGCACTTTTCCCGGTAAACCACTAGGAATTCCCATATACACATGATTAGAGCCCGGATTTTGATGAAAAGTCATCTTTTTTCTGAGTAGTCATAGACGATGCTTAATTGGAAATTAAGTGCATTCTGGAACAAATACGTTAGATATACCTGGTTTTTATGGGTCACATTTTTTCTACATTTTTATAATAGTCATTTTTTAACATTTAAAAGCATTACGGTAATTTTCTTTCTTTTTCACGAATTTATAGGGCATTTTCATCTGTAGCCCGCATTCTGGGACTGGTTCGATTCCAGCGGCGGATCTCACCCTGACCAACGGGCTTTTGGGGGATTTTAAAATAATTTGTGATTAAAAGTTCATTTATATATCTTTTATGAAACAGTAACTTTGTAAGTGTGGTAAACATGTAATTAACACAGGTCAGCGTCCTAACAGTGCTGGTGAATTTATGACGCATTAATTCGAGGAATCGTCGATTACATCATGTAATACGTGTAGATTGCATCCACAGAAAATCGTTTGCGAGCTCTTCAAAATGTGAGACAAGCATCTCAGTTATTGTTAAAAGAAACGGCTTCGAGTCAAGTAACAAGTCATCTTCCTTTTATAAAGAATTATGTTAAGTGTTTGTTAGTGCAAATATTCTGCTAGGAAAATTAAGTAATTCCAAATTACAAGATTTTCTTGAACATCACACTGATCATACAATTCCAGATGAATCAACTTTGCGTAAAAGTTACCTAAACATGTTATGAAAACACGATAAACCGAATACGTGAATGTGTGAGTGGGAAAATTAATTATGTATCAATTGATGACACCGATTCAGAGGGCCTTTTTTTGTGTGTAATTTACGTCCTCCAACTTTAAAAGTCATATCGGACAATGAATTAAATTGGTGAAATGATGCTCAAATGAGTCCGGGGTCCATGGAGCTTAGAGCTACCTGACATTCATCAAGAGGGGCGTTATGTAGCCAATGTTACGCTAGAAGCTACTAGCATGACAACGTGCTCCTCTTCCTAACAGATGCAGCGCCTTGGATGGTAAAGGCGGCAAAATCGATCCAATTATTTTACAGTAAGATGGTGCATGTTACGTGTTTGGCCCATGCTTTTCATCGAACTGCGGAATAGATCAGATCAACATTTCCAGTTGTAAATACACAAATTTCCACAGTATAGAAAATATTTTTGAAAATGCCAACCCGAACTATGTAGGTACTTCAAAGAAAAAGCCCCTAATATAGATCTGCCACCGGCACCGATTTAGCATGCTGGGGTACCTGGATAACTGCATGTACATACCACTGTGATAATTCTCAAATAGTGAGAGAAGGGTGGACAGCTGATAGGGTAGATTCGAAGGCATTGAGAGCGCACAGGATCTGTTTTCTGAGACCCAAATCCAAGGTAAATTAGCTTTCATTAAATCAAATTTTACATTTATGACGGATACCATAACCCGCCTTGAAGAAAGTGGCATGATATTGGATATTGAGTTAATAAAAATTGCGGAGGAGAGGATACAAAATGTAAAAGGTGAGATTGTGGACAAAATTAGAAAAACTAAAATTTGCCGATATCTGTCAGGAGAAAACTTCAGAACTGATATTTCTGAACAGGATTTAACAGGCAGTGACGTCAACATGCACATCTGTGGAAGTGGAGAGAAGTTTCTCAAAGTATAAAGCAGTTTTAGCTGACAACGCCGTTCCTTTACTTTTGATAACTTGACGATGACCATGATGGTGAACTGCATGGCTAAATAAGGTATGTTTGGCTAATGGGTAAAGTAACTTACTTTTTCGCACTTTATAAAATTGAAAATGACCTGATGAATTTTGAATTTATTTAGTAGCAATAATTGCATTATTTACTAAGAAAGTAAATTTTAAAATGTGGTTATTCGAACCATATATTCATTATTTGTCTGTGAGATTATTAATTTATTATTATGAAAGAAATTGTTAATTTTTAGGTCTTTTCTTACATTTTATGTGCATTTTTTATATTTTAAGGGCATTTTATTGCTCATTTTTAGAGAATTTTTAGGTCAACAACTACCGGGTCCTACACATTAGACAATTCCTAATAGGCAACTTACAGCACGTAAGTACCTTAAGTGCCGGGCTATATACGTCAACCACTATTAGGTCTATTAATGGGAATTAAATTTTTCTTTCACACCAGATCGGGAGATCCGTATTCAAAACCCGGCTATGGTATTGCATTTTTCAGTCTGACTCCACATGTCCAAAATTTGAATTACAGGCGGCTGGTGCGAAAGAACAATTTTAGTTTCCAAGTAATTCCCTCTCTGAGGATAAAGAAGGTGCATCTTAAAGATGTCAAACGTGTCCTCCAGATTTTACAGATAGTTAAGGGAATATGAATTTTTACATTTTCCGTGAATACGTCGATCTCTCTTGTCTAAGAATATATATCTCAAACGTGACGTCCAGTTCTTACAGACAACTAAAGGTATTTCAATTTTAAAATTGTAGGTCAGCATATTTTTTCTATACAAAAATTTTGCTCTAGGTATAATCTAAAATCAACACTCCTTAAATTTTCTTTCACTATAAAACTGTATACCTAAATACAGGTATCCACAGTGCATTATGCATCCCTGTGTTAAATACTACTGAATAATATGAATAAAACGAGTAATGCAAACATTAATCTAATTTTCTTGCGAATTTAAGGTGTTTGTAATTTTTCGCTACTTTGATCTCAAGCTTTCATAACTTAATTATATTTCATTAATTTTAATAGTATTCTTATGCGGAGACAAGAGCGAAGAAGAAAAATGGAAGAGGCTGAATTTGTGATCAAGGACATTTTATACAATAGAAGTATGATTTTTCGCAGTTTAGCTAAAACTAATTTATTTTGTGCCTGTAATTATTAAATTCCGTGAGGTTTGTCAGACTGAAACAGTTTCTGATGAAAGGATTGGTATCATGTTCAAACGCGTGATCTTTCTCCGCAAATAACATGCAGTATGTCCGTGTACTTACGTAGGTATATTACTTCTAGTATCTATATTTTTTAGGAATGGGTCGATACCAATATTTCTCGATACTGGATTGTCGAAACTAATTCAGGATATCCACGATTTCTACGTCTAGTTTCAATATTAAAGTGTTGTGACAACCGTGTAAATATAATCAAATTAAATAGGTGCACATATTTAATGAGGCAAAACTTAAAACCATCAGCGTTCTTAATTCTAAACCCTACATTAGAAATTTAAATAAAACACAGTCCACTTTTACAAGATATGTTAATAATAATAATAATAATAATAATAATAATAATAATAATAATAATAATAATAATAATAATAATAATAATAATAATAATAATAATAATAATAATAATAATAATAATAATAATAATAATAATAATAATAATAATAATAATAATAATAATAATAATAATAATAATAATAATAATAATAATAATAATAATAATAATAATAATAATAATAATAATAATAATAATAATAATAATAATAATAATAATAATAATAATAATAATAATAATAATAATAATAATAATAATAATAATAATAATAATAATAATAATAATAATAATAATAATAATAATAATAATAATAATAATAATAATAATAATAATAATAATAATAATAATAATAATAATAATAATAATAATAATAATAATAATAATAATAATAATAATAATAATAATAATAATAATAATAATAATAATAATAATAATAATAATAATAATAATAATAATAATAATAATAATAATAATAATAATAATAATAATAATAATAATAATAATAATTAATAATAAATAATAATAATTAATAATAATAATAATTAATAATAATAATAATAATAATAATAATTAATAATAATAATAATAATAATAATAATAATAATAATAATAATAATAATAATAATAATAATAATAATAATAATAATAATAATAATAATAATAATAATAATAATAATAATAATAATAATAATAATAATAATAATAATAATAATAATAATAATAATAATAATAATAATAATAATAATAATAATAATAATAATAATAATAATAATAATAATAATAATAATAATAATAATAATAATAATAATAATAATAATAATAATAATAATAATAATAATAATAATAATAATAATAATAATAATAATAATAATAATAATAATAATAATAATAATAATAATAATAATAATAATAATAATAATAATAATAATAATAATAATAATAATAATAATAATAATAATAATAATATTAATATTAATAAACACCTGGCAGATTCACCTTGTCGAGGCCAAGTCTACTTCCTTTTCTGTCGCATATGGATCCTGCGGTAAACCCGCATACCAGTGGAGCTATGAGTTCGCTTGTCCTCAGGTGAATGGTTGTAGGAAATGGATTTTGGTGGTTGTTGGCTACTCAGTCGTATTAATAACACTTTGTTGCAGAATTATTTGGTTTAATTCCTACTAAGTTTTCTTATCGACTTGGAGCGGTGACCACCTGTTAGTAAAATTCCTAACATAAATTCAATTTTACTTGAGACCCTGGATTACTTGTTTAAAGTTACTTCCGTGCGGTTTCTATTTCTTCTTTATACGGCGACTATTTTGCTCTAATAAAAATAAACTTCTAGTGCAGCTTCCACTTACTCTGGTTGCGCTATTCTTAACTTCACTGCATTTCAGACTTATAAATCTTCGCTTCTCTTCTTAATGCGCATGAACACGTCCTTACCTTTTAGGTAAGTTTTTCTTACTTCACGATTCAGTCCGAAACTTATTTTGATACCCTCCCTAACTTTATCACATGACCAAACTGGCTCACCCTTCTCAAATGTTACATTATTATTGGTTTCTCATTTATTTCAAATTTTCGCATTGGTTTGAAAAACTCATTTAACTCATTGACGTTCAGCCCACCCTGAGTTGGGAAACGCCTACCCTGAGTTGTTTGTAACGGTGTACATCGTTATCAAATCAGCGAAGTAAATCTCTTTAGCGTTCATGCTTAACTGCATTTTGAAATCCTTTTTTGTCCCAACACATTCTTGGCTGGAAGTGTTCTATAGTTCTCAGACATTGAACTTTTACTACCACAAAGAAGGTAACGGTCTTTACTTCCTGTCTCTCCAACGTGTACAGATTTTTCCTTGCCTGTATGCTAGTATATATCTTATATTAAATTATATTCTTCCCTTCTTATTCTTTAAGTCAGCTGCTATTTTAATCACTCTAATTTCATATCATTATAACAAGATTGTTATATTAGTTTAGCAAAGCATTTCTATTAATTTATCTTCTGTTTTAATTATCTGATTTCGATTAATTCGCCGCTTTCTAATCGCTGCCTGATACTGCAGTTACAATCTTGCTGTGCTAAATTGTCTTTCAATACAGGTGGAATACACAAGTACTTAGCGGCTTTTTTGAATTTGTTTACCAGTAATCCAGTGCACTAAAAAGCAGGTGACAAATTATAGTTGAGATATAGAGTGACTTCTTGGGAATTGGTAACTGGCACTTAATTTGACACATTTTCTTGCATAATGCTACTCTGCAGGTAAGTTCCTTACAATTTCTCGGGATTTGCAATGTTCTACTTGCGGCAACAGTACTTTCTGATTTTAAAATAAAATAAAAATTGTCGTAACACCAACCAAAGTATTGGAAAAGTATCGAGCGAATTTTCTGAAGGATCATTTGATATCGATACCATGCAAGTATAATGAGTATAGAGGTATCGCAAGGGTACATGACTCAACCCTAGTATTTTTGCTTACCATTTTTGGATAATTTTGCTAGTTCTGCTAAGTGATACCTCCTTACTGGTAAGAGAACAAAGGATCACATATTTTTAGTGTTCACGGTTCAATGCGAAATAAAAACATAAACCGTAATGCTTTTCTTTAGATTTGGAGTCCTTTATCTTAGGGTCCTATGTAGTCAAATACAGTAATTATATTGTGTATGGTGACCCTATTCAATTTGCAATTTCTAACAGGACGCGTTTATTTCCCATCGTTTTCCTAGTCAGTTCTGCTCCTTTTCCCCTTTAATTTCCCTTTCATTTTATATCCCCCTTTATTCTCTTTCCCTATTCATCAGCTTATCCCCTTCATTAGCTCTTTTTCATTTTTTATCCTAATTTCTCTAATCTTCTCTATCTCTACAATATCGCTATTGCCCCCCTTCCATGTTTATCTTCTCACTTTTCCTGTCATAACTCATTACCAAAACTTTCACATTTTCCTCATTAGGTTTATATGTACGAGGCGTGTCCGTAAAGTAACGTCTCCAATTTTATTTAATATAGAAAACATGTTTATTGTCAATGAATGTTACATTGATGGAAACGCGGAACTTACAGATATTTTTCAACGTAATGACCATTGCGATCGATGCACTTTGGCATGCGTCGTGGCAGTTTTTGTATACCCTTGTCATAGCACTCTCCGGCCAAGTTGCGCAGGTAGCGCTCATCCTCGTTTCTCACATCATCGTCGGTCTGGAAATGTGTTCCACCCAGGTGTGACTTCAACTCAGGAAACATGATAATCACTAGGTGCTAAGTCTGGACTGTAGGGGGGTGGGAAAAGATGTCCCATCCGAACTGGGCCAGGAGATCAGCCGTTGCATGTCGCACACACCTTGCAATAATGCAAATATTCGGTCAAAATATTGTCAATCGTAGTCTTACTGACTTCAGGGATAAGTTCCCACAGCTCGTGAACTGTCACATGCCGATCTTTAAGCATTTCTTGCTCCACTTTTGCAATTATTTCGGCTGAAACTGAAGACGGACCAGAACGCTGCACGTCATGGACGTCTGTACGTCCGTCTTTGTACTCTCTGACCCACTTTCGCACGTTTTTGACGTCCATACAGTGTGGCATAAAGTGCCCTTGTCCCTCAAAAAACGGATCACTGCACGCTACTTGCACTTGTCGGTGGAAGTGATAGGAAGCACCAACGCAAACGGCTGCCCAGCCAAGACTAATGATTCCAACGGGTTCATTGTGGTGGGAATTTGAAGGGGTGAAACCAAGCTACACGCCAGTGTTGCCGGATCTTGCGTAATAGCGTTCCTCATGGCTCCACCGCCTTGAAGACCTTATTTTACGGACACGTCTCGTAATTCATTAGAACAGAGATGTCGAAAACGGGTATCTTATTTGGCCGTGTTATTTGTTTCACATGCTGTTAAGTAATGCAAACTTCCATATGAGGTGACTTGCAGGTTATCATAATTTGAATAGCTGCCATTGAAAGGGTATATATATACCTATATATCTTCTTTTATCATAAACTTATCCTCAAAGGGTTTCATGTACACAAAATCATGTCCACTGCTCTCTCAAAACTTTGGCCTTAGGAAAACGAAAATGTTAAAGCCCTGTATCACAGTTGAATGTATCACAACATAAAGCATATATACAAACACACAAATTATTTACACTTCGTTTCACTTTGCACAAATGTCTTACACTTTTAGGTAAGTATCGTTGTGCCCTGTGTACCTGTTCGCAAATCAACCGAATGCGGCTCTGTTATGTTAGATATGTCGATATTGGTTTATTGTCTGATATATTGCAGAGGCCCTTGACTCGTACATCCATCCTTTATTAAGGAACAATCATGTTCAGTGTCAGATATCAGGCAGTCATGATTTTTTATACATGTGCATCCGTAAATGGCAAACTTATCCTAACCCTAAAGCTAAAAAAACAAGGATAAGTTACTAATAACTAAAATAACATACCAAATGGACAGAAACAAACATTCTGTACAGTAACCGAACAAAATCATAGTCGTGTTCTTCAGGAATGGAGCACGACGTACTGCACAAAGACAAAGATATTCATTGAATGCGAACGCTGTAGAAATAAAATATATAAATAGTCAGAAATCATAAAGCAATCAAAGAATCGAATACTGAACGCTTATGCAACAATTAAAGGCAAAGCCACGAATGCTGTGAACGATATTAAAACATCTTTCTACTGGATCCACTGTCGCGATCTCTTTAAGGCAAAGGTCAATTCAACAGCTTTAAGTCAATTTGGAAACAAGAAACTAAAGGCGATCTACAATTAATCGGAAAAGTTACAGCTACATATTTTGGAGAGAGAGAAAAAAAAAAACACCCAGTGTAACAAAATTCACTGTTTCTACTAATAGACCGGCAGTTGCTAGAAAGCTTTCTCCTAGATGATCTACGACACTGGTTACTTCCTACCTACGACCGAGCGAGATGTCTAAGCCGGTTTCGTCTGTGGCCCACATTTGGGAGATCCGGGTTCGATTCCCGTGACCGGTCTACCTGACCCATGGGTTTTGCCAGGGTTTTCCCGGGTCGCCAGGTGAATACTGTCCCTCCATTTGATCTCCATCACACTCTCACATAATCTCTCATCTGGTGGTCTCTTTCAGGTGGAACTGTCGGCGGAAGTCTCGCCGCTGCATGTCAGGATGATATGTTCCTGGTAAACACATCCTACTTTGGTGGGCTGATCTCAGGTCACCAGTTCGGCCTTAGTGGATCCTTTCACGACCACGGTGGATGGGATGTCGGTTGTAATCAGGGCAGGCCATTCCCGCCTTCCCGCGCAAAACACTGTCACTGCTGACTGAGGGGCGTGACGTCACTGAGAATACAACGCAAGATCGCTTACACGCGAATGTGCGTAATGCAATATTATGATTGCACATTATAAGATAAGATAAGGCGCTGATGCATGCAAATTCCACAATCCTTCTGATGAAATAAACGAGATGCAGTTGCTTATGAGCTATTGTAGTTATTGGCTGTGTTTTTTGTCGTAACATTATGAAAACCATTGCGCTGTTGCTGAAAGCAAACATGCATCGTATAAAACTACGAATGTGATTTTCCATTGTTTGCCTAAAGATCGAGAACTACAGCGCAAGTGGGCTTTACGCTGTAAAAGGGCTGATCCGGTTAATGTGAATAATGCAAGGATTTGTTCTGATCACTTCCTGCCCGAAAACTATGAACGGGATTTAAAAAACGAGCTGTTAGGTTTGCCGCTGAAAATAAAATTAAAGGGCGACGCTGTACCGTCATAGAAAATTCCTAATTGGCTTGGGGATGTATTTGAGGCGGCAGTAGCAAGTACCAGCAAAACCAATTTGCAGGTAATTATCAGATACATATTCCATTTATGTATTTGTTTCTATGTGTACACTGAGTTTATTCGCTCCTTTTTTATAAGAAAAGTTTGATGCGTGGAATAATAATAATAATAATAATAATAATAATAATAATAATAATAATAATAATAATAATAATAATAATAATAATAATAATAATAATAATAATAATAATAATAATAATAATAATAATAATAATAATAATAATAATAATAATAATAATAATAATAATAATAATAATAATAATAATAATAATAATAATAATAATATTAATAATAATAATAATAATAATGATAATAATGATAATAATAATAATAATAATAATAATAATAATAATAATAATAATAATAATAATAATAATAATAATAATAATAATAATAATAATAATAATAATAATAATAATAATAATAATAATAATAATAATAATAACAATAAGAATAACAATAATAATAATAACAATAATAATAATAACAATAATAATAATAACAATAATAATAATAACAATAATAATAACAACAATAATAATAACAACAATAATAATAATAACAATAATAATAATAACAATAATAATAATAATAATAATAATAATAATAATAATAATAATAATAATAATAATAATAATAATAATAATAATAATAATAATAATAATAATAATAATAATAATAATAATAATAATAATAATAATAATAATAATAATAATAATAATAATAATAATAATAATAATAATAATAATAATAATAATAATAATAATAATAATAATAATAATAATAATAATAATAATAATAATAATAATAATAATAATAATAATAATAATAATAATAATAATAATAATAATAATAATAATAATAATAATAATAATAATAATAATAATAATAATAATAATAATAATAATAATAATAATAATAATAATAATAATAATAATAATAATAATAATAATAATAATAATAATAATAATAATAATAATAATAATAATAATAATAATAATAATAATAATAATAATAATAATAATAATAATAATAATAATAATAATAATAATAATAATAATAATAATAATAATAATAATAATAATAATAATAATAATAATAATAATAATAATAATAATAATAATAATAATAATAATAATAATAATAATAATAATAATAATAATAATAATAATAATAATAATAATAATAATAATAATAATAATAATAATAATAATAATAATAATAATAATAATAATAATAATAATAATAATAATAATAACAACAACAATAATAATAACAATAATAATAAAAATAATAATAAAACTGTCTTTATTAATAGGCAATATCAGCAAGAGATCGCCGGTGCGAAGTTAGGACCGTGCGAAAGCGGGCGCTGTCTACTATAGTATCTTTATCTCCAAAAAAAGAAATTGACCCGTCGACCAGCACGGAGGTAACTCCTGACCACTCTGTTGTTGCTGAAGAGGAAATAATTAAGACTAAAGACTCAGATGCAAGCCCTGAAGAATGAAAACAGTGTTTTGAAACGGCAGAACAAGATACAGAAGTAATATTTTGTAGATTCCATGGACAAAGTGCTGCGAAGTGTAATGGAGTGATGCAAAACTTAATTTCTATAATAAGTTCCAAGTTTCCCGAAATTCATCACAAAGTGATCTCTCTTAATGTGAGGACAAGAACCTTCATTAGAATTAGGCACTTAAACAAAAGAGCGAAGGCAGAAATGATCAGGAAAGTTGCAGCAAAGAAAAATCTTCAATGGGTTGCTTCGTCATTTTCTAGAGCTACACTGATTAAGTACATATGAATAGTAACATGTTTTAAACTCTTAATACAACTGCTAGAAAGAACCTTCATTATAATACACAAGTGGATGTTTATTCCTTCCGATTTTACACGTAGCAGAGCTTAAATAACGCATACTGAGGGGCTAGTGTTTAACTCTCGCGGTTGAACTGTATTCTCAGTGACGTCATGCGCGTTAGCCAATGGCAGCGCGACTCTCCGGAATGGCCTACCTGAATATTCTAGTTGCCTTGGGTTGTAATGACCTGCAGGGGGAGCTTCAAACCGATCAACTATAGGGACTCTGCACTGTCGTGACTGTTTGAGAAGGCCGCCTTCTGTCTCCTCTAGCTCCATCCTTTCTCCCCGAGATATCCCACTTGGGGCACAGGTAGAATAGATCAAGACTGGGACTCCGTACGGAGTCTCTTCTGCAAATAATTCCAATCCAATCCTTACATAGGACAGCACCCTAGAAACGCACCATAACAGAAAGGAAAATTGAAATGTCTCAAGGGAGAAATTAATATAAAATACGAGTATTTGTTTCGATGGTTACATACCATCTGTCTTTTCTAAAGAGTCTAATTTGGTGGTCTGGGAGCGCAGAATTTTCATCAGCAAGAGAGTACTTACGGGTTAAGAATGTCAGAATTTTCACCGATATGTCAACTCGTTTACATGAATACCAGGGGATTTTACAACCGTTGTTAGCTAAGTCTGTATAATTGCAGCTATAAAAGTTAATGGGGATAATTCCTCTTAAAAATTACCATGGTAGATTAATTAGATTAAAAAGAACTGCGGGAAGTTAAACATCATTAATAAATTTGTCATTCCAATTTAAAAAGTTAATCGAAATTACTTTTAAGATATTGACATTACCAGCATATCCTTCCACCAAACTATAAATATTTATCGACCGAAAGGAAATCAGAAGTATTCAGGGCCAGGTTACAATGCTACTTGTTTAACTTTAATGAGAAGAGGCGCCGTTCTTTCATCTCACAATGATCCAGTGATTGTCAGAATGAGTCGTGCTATGAGAAGTTCATCCAATGCCAGTGTATTTAGTGGCGACAGAGCATTACAGGATTGCTCAATATCGTAACTACTTCCTAAGAAGTAAATGAACCTAAGGTGGTAGTTGGCATGGAATGATTTATTCTATGAAGGTCAATATAACAATCCTGTGTGTTTGAGCAGACGCATTTGAGACTTTTGTATCTCAATGATCGTGGCGCCAGATTTCCGGCTCTCAAGCCAATTTGTCTGAAACTCTCTTTGTCTGATTGTTACGTTGTTGGAAGCATGAAGTAGGCCTAAAGCAAAAATAACTTTAATGACTCGTGTTTACATTTATGGATATACAGCAAGGCTTATTTGTAGTGAATGGGGATATTTAAGTGCAGTAATTTATGTTACTATTAAAGAAATGTGGCACCCTGTGAAGTAAACGGTATTAATTGAGAGAACTCCATGGAACATCAGATCCTTTACATCAGTGAAGGTTTATCGTTGTGATCTTCAAAACAATTGCTAGCTCTTAGCGATGGGGTTGTGTCTTCTTCTTTGTGTAGGTATGGTCATATTCTCACAACAACAATAATAGTTATATACTGAGTTTTCTGTTAATATCCTATGGTTGAATTTTAAATAATATGGTATATTGTAACCCCAGTATCAGGCAGCGATTAGGAGGCGGCGAATTAATCGAAATCAAATAATTAAAAAAGAAGATAAATTAATAAAAGTGCTTTGCTAAACTAATAGAAAAAATCTTTTTATAATAATATGAAATTAGAATGGATAGAGTAATGATTAAAATAGCGGTTGACTTAAAGAATAAGAAGGGAAGAATATAATTTAATATAACCATATATGCTAGCATCCAGGCAAAGCAGAGAAAATATTTTAGTAAAAATCTGTACACGACGGAGAGACAGAAAGGAAGGACCGTTACCTTCTTTGTGCTAGGAAACGTTCAATGTCTGAGAACTATATAACACTTCCAGCCAGGAATGTGTTGGGACAAAGGGCTTTCAAAATGCAGTTGAGCATGAACGCTAATGAGATTTACTTCGCTAACTTGATAACGATGTATACCGTTACAAACAACTCAGGGTAGGCGTTCCCCAACTCAGGGTGGGCTGAACATCAATGAGTTAAAAGAATTTTGAAAACTAAAGCGAAAATTCGAAATAAATGAAAAACTAATAATAATGTAAGATTTGAGAAGGGTGAGCTAGTTTGGTCATGTGATAAAGTTAGAGAGGGGATCAAAGTAAGGTTCGAACTGAATCGTGAAGTAAGAAAAATTTACTTAAAAGGTGATACTACGACAGGAAGGACGTGTTCATGCGCGTTAGGAAGAGAAGCGAAGATTTATAAGTCTGAAATGTAGGGAAGTTAAGAATAGCGCAACCAGCGTAAGTGGAAGCAGAATTAGAAGTTTATTAGAGCAAAGTAATCGCCGTATAAAGAAGAAATAGAAACCGCGCGGAAATAACATTAAACAAGTAATCCAGGATTTCTAGTAAAATTGAATCTATGTTAGGAATTTTACTAACAGGTGGTCACCGATCCAAGTCGATAAGCAAACTTAGTAGGAATTAAGCCAAATAATTCTGCAGCCAAGTGTTAGTAATACGACTGAGTGGCCAACAACCACCAAAATTCATTTTCTGCAACCATTCACCTGAGGATAAGAGAACTCATAGCTCCAATTAGAACCCAATCAATTTAACACTGGTATGCGGGTTCGCCACAATATGTCTGTCAACGAAGAATGCTACAGTAAAATACAGATTTATTTGGAACATGATATGAAATAAAGTGTATTGTATCCTTGACTGTTTTCGATGTATTCTTTGACACTGGCTTAATTTATCAAATTTTGTCAAAGTAGTAAGCTACATGGGGCGTTAATGAATTACATCGATATATTTTCAGAGCAAATGGAGATATCTTAAACAAGTAATTTTTGATGGGGGACTTATGACATGTTGGGTAAACATGGAAGTTGCGGCTATAAGCTTCTAAAATGCCAGTACGCCACTGCAAATGATGGTAACACTTGAATGCACAACACACCAAAATGAAGACACGTGTCGGAGCACTCCCTCTGGCACAGTGGTCTAACATTGGCTTTCAAGTAACAGGTAAATGAGTTCGAGTGTCCTTCACTTTTTTTTGTAAGTTCTTAATTCTTGTATAACTAATTTATGCGTTTTCGGAGTAATTTCAAATTTTCACTGCGATTAATAACAAATATTTATAATAAAAGTTGAATCCTGCTTAATACGTTTACTGTTCTACGTTTAAATAGGGTGTGGTTTAAAGAATGAACGAAGGTACATAAAATAAAAAGTAAATGCAACTCTTTACTTCAGGTTTATAGCAACTGCTTGAAATGGTGACCTGCGTTTTTAGTGCAAAGTGTCCCGTGTCAAGAAAATCATAGTACTGCTATTGTACTGGCCAATCACATTCACTTTCTTAGTTATAAATCATGCCATTTCTTCCTATTAGAATTTACGCATTAAAAAGTAGAAGACAAATTAGCATCAGCGAACCAAAGACCCTCAGAACGCAGTTTTCGGCTCTACGGATTGGGCCACCAGAAGAGTTACAGAAACACAACTAGAGTAGGCCACATGGTGCATGAAGCTAGGTAATCGCTGTTCAGCTTGGCACTGGCAGGTGCCAAGTTCGAGATTTGAGAGATGTTTGAGGCATTAAATCTTGAGAACGTCAATAACGAGCTACTAAGTATGATATTTCTATTGTCGGGAAGCAGATTTAAAGACATTCTAATTCAATAATTTCACCCATCTTGTTTAAATACCAACTTTCAGCAGTTGATGCTAATTAGGTTCGACAAAATTAACTGTGTTATGTTTAGACGCAGACCATGTATTGTCTGTCTTAATTTGCTTATATTAGTCACGTCTAATATCGTAGCAATTATTTCAGTGTAATTAATTAACACTCTGTATGTACTTCACTTGTTCCTTATGTTGCTCGTAGAAAGATATCAAATCCAGCATTATAGCAACCCCCTTTTAAAGATATGACTATCGCTTCAGCCGTCTGTGTCTTTCTTGTATCTCTTAGGAAACTTGTAATAAAACGTTTTCTGTAAATATTTGTTTTTCTTGCATAAGGTTTTCTGGTGCTGATCTATCTAACTCATTTTTTTTAATTTTAAAGGTATTTGCTTCAAAATTGGTACACGTAATTTAAGTAAACAAAGAAATAACTGTGTAAAACACAAAGCTCCAGTTCAAGTGGTTTCTCAAACAATACTATCAGATGTGTATTTTAATTAGCAAAAATGCATTTTATACTCATTTATTCACATTTCTCAGAGAAGTCTACAGATATTTTATGACCCGTTACAGTAAAATTAGATATAAGTATTTGATTGAAGTGGGTGTTGGTGTTATTTGTAAAGGAATAGATGTTTGTTGTTAGGAAGTTATTGGTTTTAAGTGCAAGCTACACTTAAAAATGATCTAGCAAAAATGATCTTTTATTCCATATTTACATAAGTAGGTTAAAATAAAGAACAAATATGATTTTCGATTTTAAATTTTAGATCTTTAGAAATTATGTATTCAATGTATTCATATTTTCAAACTGTTCCACAGGACGTAGTTTTCTTCCGGTTCTCTTGAAGTTTATCACGTAGATTTAAAAAACTCCTACGTAAAACTTCTAAGAGACTTGAAATGTAAACAAACAGAATTTAAAAATTATTTTATTTTAGATAACGTATAGTAAAACAAACTTATGTAATATATTTGAGGGTTATAATGAGGTAAATGACTTAGAATTTCAAAAACTGTTGCTTTTAAAATAATTTGGGAACTACATTTGACATAAAAATAGCGTTAAAATTTAATAAATATAAAACTAAAATAGATATGTTGAAATTTAAAACCATCTGAAGTTGAAGATAACATTTAAAATAAATTTTTAGTTAAATTAAAAATCAAATTTATCGTGTTTTGTTTTCAATATATCTGAACCATCCTATTGTGAACCAATAAGTAATGCAGTCATAAAATGAATCCTCAGGCACGCAATTTAAGACTATGTAAACACAAATCAGAATAAACTTGAAATATAAGAAATAAATTTTATGCACAAAAATATAAAACTGAGAAATGGATTGAAAGAGAGAGAGAGAGAGCACAGGTGAATTAAACATGTTGCAGGACATATAAAAGTACCAGATGGTAAAATATGTTTAGTCAAAAGGCATTTATTCTAATATTTAAATGACATAATTTAAAACTCGAGAGTTGTATAATTTTCACCTAAAAATTTACTTAAGTGTTCCTTAACATGAAGGGATAAAAACAGGTTTCGTAAGAATGTTTGCAGGAAATTTACAAAAATTAACAGTTACGCCCTTGCTCTAGCAAGCAACAGATTCCTCTGGTTCTGACACCCGATCGTTGAGAAATTAAATGTGTAACCCAGTTCAGAAACAAAGACAAAATCCTCAATGGTAGTTATAAACAGCGAAAGAAGCAGCCCTACAACAGAGGATTAATACGTTACGGAAAGGTCTAGTGCTTCAAGGGGTGGGCCAACCCCTTCACAGTCTACTTGACGCAAGCTAGTTCCCCTGCTTGAGTTATATTTCTTACTATAAATCTTAGCGAGGAAAGTCTAGCGGGAAAAGAGGAAAAACAAAGAAAAGGGAAACGAAGTTTACAAGGAAATGATTAACTATAGGAGTGAAGTCATGGTTAAACTAACGAGACAAACATCAATATACAGAAACTGAAGAATGGGAAGGGAAAATAAAGGAGGAAGAATGGAGACATTTGGTTTTATAGTAAGGTCGATAAAGAAGAGAAAGCCCAAACTGATGTAATGATTGCTAAACAATTCATAATTGAGAGGGATAATTCAAGCGGTGTCGCTTATGGCCCGCATTCGGGACGCCCTTGTTCTCGATTCCCGTGGCCGACATTTCTGACTCAAGGTTTTATTTTCCAGAAATTTTGCCGGGTCGCCAAGCGAATGCTGGGTAGGTTAATTACATCCCCCGAATTTCCTGCCCCTCCATTTCATCTCCATTATAATTTCACATCACCTCTAATCGGTGGTCTCTTTCAGGGTAGAAGTGTTAACGGGTGCCGGCACCGCATGGCAGGATGATATGCTCTGAGGTAAACTTCTTCCTCCTCCAATAGGTCGGTTGACGGTCTCCGAACCGACTCTTTAGACAGCTTCCGAACCATAGTAGGGGGAAATGTCAGTTGTTCTGGACCATCATCTAAGTAAAATAATAATAATAATAATAATAATAATAATAATAATAATAATAATAATAATAATAATAATAATAATAATAATAATAATAATAATAATAATAATAATAATAATAATAATAATAATAATAATAATAATAATAATAATAATAATAATAATAATAATAATAATAATAATAATAATAATAATAATAATAATAATAATAATAATAATAATAATAATAATAATAATAATAATAATAATAATAATAATAATAATAATAATAATAATAATAATAATAATAATAATAATAATAATAATAATAATAATAATAATAATAATAGTAATAATAATAGTAATAATAATAGTAATAATAATAATAATAATAATAGTAATAATAATAGTAATAATAATAGTAATAATAATAGTAATAATAATAGTAATAATAATAGTAATAATAATAGTAATAATAATAGTAATAGTAATAGTAATAGTAATAATAATAGTAATAATAATAGTAATAATAATAGTAATAATAATAGTAATAATAATAGTAATAATAATAGTAATAATAATAATAATAATAATAATAATAATAATAATAATAATAATAATAATAATAATAATAATAATAATAATAATAATAATAATAATAATAATAATAATAATAATAATAATAATAATAATAATAATAATAATAATAATAATAATAATAATAATAATAATAATAATAATAATAATAATAATAATAATAATAATAATAATAATAATAATAATAATAATAATAATAATAATAATAATAATAATAATAATAATAATAATAATAATAATAATAATAATAATAATAATAATAATAATAATAATAATAATAATAATAATAATAATAATAATAATAATAATAATAATAATAATAATAATAATAATAATAATAATAATAATAATAATAATAATAATAATAATAATAATAATAATAATAATAATAATAATAATAATAATAATAATAATAATAATTTGTTTCATTTTCAGATTTTGGTAGTATTGTCAAAAACATATTAATATCTAGCGTTCGTAACGATGGCAACAGCTCTGTTTCTGGCTGAGGATGTGTAAAAGTTTACATGAAATCGCGATCCCGGAAAATATATAAGAAAATCATCAACATTTCTTACAAGATAAGTGAAGCTTTTAGTTGAAAATTGTTATGTTTGTAAATATTTGTTTGCTTCGCTGTTAATAGCTTCATATTTTACGTACTCGAGAATTGATTGGTGATAGATTTAAAAGTCCTAGCGGTGATTTAATGGATAAAGAAAAAAGGCATAGAAAGAGATAATGATTATTAATACTTGAAAACTAGACATTTATAGAAACACATAATGAACTAATCCAAAATAAAGATCCATAATACAAGCGTAATTGATACGTATCTACGCTCCAAATAATGTAGTACAATGCAAATTAGTAAAACTTTTATTCAAGATATTAATAAGAAATTTTAATTTTAGAAGGCATGAATAGGAGAACTGAACGACTTAAGAACAATGGTTTAAATATAGTACGTCCTTAATCTCTGAATGAACTTTACAATCGAAATGCAGTCAACATTACAATGATTAGAAAATGTGGGTGTGTCCGTCCGCTCTCATCATTTAATAATTAATATTTGTCTTCCTCAAAATATACATTGACATTTGCATACGATCTACTTCATCATTGTGACTGGTGTTTAAGTGTGGAATATGTTGGCTTGTGAATTTAAGTGTAAAATTGTATTTAGAATATTTGGAATACATTTCAAATATCTTCCTTTGTAACATAAAGTGTACATTCCTGCTACAAGCATACTTCATTTCATGGCATTCAGATTTAATATTTTCCTGAAGCAATAAATACTGACTTTTTGTTGCTGTTGTCAGTCATAAAAGCAGAGAGGATGTGCAAAACGTCGTTCATGTGCAGGTGCATGAAATTACGAGTTTGTTGTTTCATCACATGTATTTCGTAAAGTCACTTCCCGTTTTACAACTTTACTTCATTCTCCGATAATGGCTCTTTTAATGAGTTTCTGCTTGGTTTGTCTCTAACAGCTGCAATAATTCGGCTATAGCACAATATCCATAAACAGGAGAAATACTTAAAAACACATTTTAGGCTTTAAAGTGTAATAAAATAATAACATTCTGTTATCACAGACATAAAACACCATTGCAGTCCTCAATTAATAGACACATACTTGTTTTCATTTTTCCATTGGAAAAATATTTATCACTTTAAGCAAACATATTTTAATTAACAGTTCTTATTTTGTTATCAATAAGATATAATGTTCGTTCAAACATGATAATTGCACATTTAAATACGTGATGTACATAAAATACTACAGTAATCTTTAGAGTTCGGATTTTTGCACATTTGCATGTTTTAATCCCTGATAGTTAAAGGTATGCACGTGAATAACAAATTTATTTATTAGCAGAATTCTCACCAAATACAACATCAGGACCATCCACAAGCCACCTCCGAATATTAAACATTGAGGCCAGTGAAAGACAAACTAGACTTCCAAGTTCCGGGAGTTTACCCCATTCTCTGTGAATGTGGGACACCGTATATAGGACAAACCGAAAGGACCATCGCTACTAGAATAATCGAACATGAACGGAGCATTCGTTTAATGCAACCTGAGAAGTCTGGGCTGGCAGAGCATTGTTTTGATAACGACCATAGAGCCAACTTTCGGGAGATGACCATCTTGGCAAAATGCAACAGTTACTGGGAGCGGAGAGTTAAGGAGGCTTTGGCGATTTCCTCTGAAAGGAGTACGTTTAATCGTGATGCTGGATTTTAGTTCAGCTGCTATTGGAAACCGGCCTTAAAAATGGAAATCCATCGACTAAAGAAGCAAAGATCAATACAGCTTGATAATCAAGTTAAGTAGTTACGTTTCTTTGACACAATTTTCTATACTCACGCCATCTCCTGGCCTGGCATTTAATTTACTGAAAACAGTCTTTTGTTCAGTAATGCGAATTTTGATAGTATTTTGTCTTTGTTTATAGTTGTGTTATATCCAGTATTTCATTTGTAGTTATAACATTTTACAAATATCCTGATGATGGGAGAGATGTACACTCCCGAAACGTTGATATCTAATCATCTTTTCACCTTGCTGGCTGCCCCAGAAGTAAGTGAGCGTATTCGTCGCCAGGAAAGCTTCAGGTCTTATTTTATTTAATTTATTCCACGTTGTACAGAGTTTATTGTGGACGATTCACAGTGCATATAAATGCGTATTTAAATAATTTGCGCATATTTATGCATATACTTCTTTTTTCAGCAATGATACCTACAAATATTTCACCCCTATACTATAAGAGGAAGAGAAGTATACTATTGAAGAAGTATTACTATTGTCGTGAACGCATTGTTGAGGCGAGGCGGCGCGGCCGACGATTTCAAAGAGACGGACAGTGCTGTGCGGAGTTAAAAGCTCGCCGAAACAGTGGGGGGAATGAGACGGATTTCTGGAGAGTTCGTCTTTCTTCTAGCGCCGTCTTGTTTGTTTGAGAACATTCCGGAATAGTGAGTAAGCTATAAAAGAAGCTACCGCCCGCCACTGGGAGTCAGTTGTTAATTGAACTCGTGTGCGCGAACAGCTGTGTTAACTTTGTATTGTGTATGTGACGTAATTCTGGATTGTCAGGTTGATCAAAGTGTGTTTCTACGAAAATAAAGAGCAATGTTTAGTGTTTTTAACCTGGACTTTTAATTTCAGGAACCCACAAAGTCACACTATTTTACTGCTCCGTTTGTGTATGACTTATGTATCCTGTTTCCACACCCATAAAAGATCGCCAAAGAACAATGAGAGCCTTCTGATGTTACGGTTTGTATTAATATTTAAAACGAAGTCATCTGAAGGTGTCATTTTCACTTAACTTTTAATTCTGTACTAATGTGCTGTTAATAATTATTTGTGAAGTGGGAACAATAGAAAAGGGAATACTACAATGTCGAAAGAGAATAGCATTATAGCTGATTTGGTTTGATGGAAATCGAATGATCCTTTGATAGAAATCCAACTCTTAACAACACATGGAAATACAGTGCTGTGCAAGCGTGTTAAAACATTATGTGTTTATTTGTTGTTTTTTTTTCCCTTCAGAATATTGTCGCGAATCAATTATTATGATAGCGTGGCTTGATGCACACAAAGGGGCAGACAGTGTAGCACGGAGATAAAGGAGAGAATGCAGCGCGGAAATAAAAGGCTTGCTGAAACGGAAAGAGACAGATAGCTGACTGGAAGTTTCGATTTCTTGTTTGTTACAGAGCATTCCAGAAATGTCTAGTAAGATGAATAGATGAATTTAATGAAGCAGTGACTCGCCAAGGGACGGTCGTAAACGGAGCCGGAAAAGAGAGTTGGGACAGGAATTTGAGACTATTCTTCGTTAATTTGTCTCCATCTTCATCAGCCACACGTTCGGGCACAATTTGGGACAGGATTTCTATGTTGGACGCACAATTCTTTCTCTTCTCGTGTGAGCTTTTGTGGCTATCTATTTCCTCTGGTCATCAATTGTATCATCTTATTCTAAATAAGAGTCATGAGACATCTGTTTTTCAGGCGTGGTTCGGAATTAAGTTTCGGAGAAGTCAAATTCTGTAACTATTTAATTGTATTATTTAGATTACATTTTGCTTGAACATCCTTTCCCAGTCACCTCCAACATGTCAATAAATTCTTACTTTGTTATATTTATACAGATTCAAACTATTACTTAAATGTTGTTGATCTTGCACCACTATTCATCATACTCCACCATTACAACAAATCTCTCTCTACCAAGATTCTTGATTTATCGTAACTATCGTTACTCCTCTCTTAATTTTGTGATTGGCCGACTTAATACCACGTCACAACATTACGTCATATTAGGTCATAAAATTATTACTTCGGCCAATCACACAATTACATACATTTTTACATATTTAAGTTAGTAAATATATTTACATAATCATTTTTTTATAAATTTATAAACTTTTCATACTTCAAACATAACCCAAAAATACTGTTACAGAGTTGTAATTGGAACTGGTGTGTGTTTTGAAAGTGTACACTTTTTGTGGTCAATGACCTTGGAAGATTGTAATTGTGTATGTGACGTAATTCTGCTACTGTAAGGTTTGACCAAAGTGTATTTCTACAGAACTAAAGAACATTTTGAATTTCTCTAATAAATATTAGTTAATTAGGGCTTTTGTATATGAATTTACTAACTGTTTACATTGAGATTAGTTAATGTGAGAAAGTTGATATAATGTACTTTATTTTAAACGCATATTATAATGCTTTTAAAGCATATTTAGCAGATATTTAGTGCATAGACGCATGCATATTTGCATACTTTATAGTGCGTATAAATTCGAGCTCTAGCAATCTCTATTTCTCAAGTAGAAAACCTAGCCCTAGCCTAACCTCATCCCTCTATCACAAAGTGATAGCAATCTTTGGAATATCTGGAATAAGCATTACTAACTTTGGCCACTTTTACTGCAAATCATTTCGTCTCTGACTTAGTTCACGGCTCTTCTTGGGCATAGTTCATTTCTGACTGAGAAACGAGGAATCAAACATGGCGTAGCTATATTATTCACTCTAATATCACGTTCGAAAAACTCATGATTTTTCTCTCTACTGACTTTCTCTACCTATTCTTGTACAAAATATTCTTACAAACGCGTATTCTTCTATTTCTTTAATATTGTTAAGTATTAAAATTGCAAAGCTTAGAACTTAGAGTTCACAATCTATCCCGTAACTAGAGGCCTAACTAAAGGGATAAGGAAGGTATATGGTAGAGTAAAGGTATGAGAGACAACAATTAAGTCCAATACTAAACCCATTTACTATATTCTAAATATTGAGTTAAAGTACAGAGCACTCCCGAAGTCTTTAAGAGAAAACAATTGCAACAGAATGTTCCAGTCCCATACGAGCTTACCTTGAAGATCCCTGATCATGTATGGTTGTGGATCTTGTTGGCTAATACCCCAAGTCACACTGTCTCTGCTCTCGACTCTATAAAATGACTACCCTTGCTGCTGGCTTAAGCAGCCCTTAAATATGGATTCTACCAAAATGGTCACCTAATACCAAATCTGCGTTTCCAGGCTAAAAAGCTACGTAGGATCATATTCCTCAAAAACATCCTCACTACAATTCCGCGTCAAAATGACTCAGATTACTTTAGTCAGCAAAGTTCGTGCTTGACCACTTGTACGTGCTCGACATGAAACTAATGTCATAAGCTAAGGTCACGTGAAATCTGGTATTACGCAGCTCTCATAGGTCAGCAGAATTAAGGACTCTAGAATTTGCAAAGAGTCAAGTCACAGGAAGTAACAAATAATAAGATTCCAGAATTTGATATGTTCCCGGATATTCCTCAACCGTACACGTGATAGTATTAACCCAGAGAGATATTTCTGGAAATGATTTTATGACATATTTCCTTGTATGTGTAGGATAGGAATAGAGGAATTGTAGACGTAAACGATAGTCAAATCCTTTAAGTTGTTGCTATGTGAATGACTTTGAAATAACGATCTCTTTGTATGAACATTATAAAAGAAGTAATAGAAAGTCTTGTATTTTAAATAAGTACATTTGGCATACTGATCATTTACAAGGAATAACTTAGAAATGGTTAAATAAAAATGCATTATATGCTTTAACGAGATCAATACATTTTTATGTAGGTAGTCCAATTTAGTTTATCTCTTACGGTTTATTGGTTATGCTAATGTCATCCAGAATGAAGGGGACATCAGGGGACAGTGAAGGGAAATGAAGAGTATCCCCAAAAGTGTATATTTCATTTCTGGAATGAACTTAAACATGTAGTAATTCAATTACCTAGAAAGTCCAAGTCTTCCATGTAACAAGTAGTTTAGGATGTGATGATTTTTTAAGACTGTGTGTGGCAACTTTAGAGGATACTGAACTTAAATAACTAGTTTGGTATTTAATGATATTTCGTTTTTGGGTTATGCTGTTCGCAGCCATAAAAGCACACATACCTGAATGAATCTCTCTAATTTTGCTATTCAGTTTTTTTTTTTTTTTTTTAATGTGCAGCTGAGGTGGTCTTCGTATCGAAATTTTGGATGGAATGAAATACTTTTTCTACTTACCAAAAGTTATGCACTTTATGCAATAAAGTTTCCACGAGGAAACCTAAGTTTCTTCTTTACAAAGATCTCTTTGATTAATAAAATTACGGAAAGCTCTAAATTTTTAGGGGCTATGTGCGGGAGAAATGCACGAATAATCGAGAAACGCGTAGCTTAATTCCTTTAAGGTACAACATACATATGTAAATAGGAAATTACTTTAAAGCTGATTTTCAAACGTGTATTCTTTGTTCACTATATTCCACTTCTGCGCATAGCTACTAAAAGCCTGTTTATTTCTTAATATAGTCCAAGTGGGAGTTCTCTTACCGAGCGAGATGGCTCAGGACGTTTCGTCTGTTATCCGTATTTGGTAGACCTGGGTTCGATTCCCATGGCCGACCTATCCAACCCAAGGGCTTTTTCGGGGATTTTCCCTGGTCGCCAGGAGGATTCTCGGTAGGTTAATTACATCCCCCGAAGTTTCTATCTCTCCATTTCATCTCCAATATCTTCCTCATCATTTCTCATTCTCTCTTCAGAGTAGAAGTGCCGGTGGCTATCTCGGCGGTACATTGCAGCATGTTATGCTTATGGTAAACACTTCCTCCTTCCGGTCTCCGGGCCAACCTTCTGGGCCTATTCCGGAACACGGCGGTTGGGCAGGCCTCCCAGGGGAGTTTTTAACCAGTAAATAGTAGGGATCCTGACCTCCGAGCTGTCGTGACTCCTCTTTGTCTCCTCTCACCTCATCCTTCCCCCAGGGATGCCTCACTTTGGGCTTAGGTACAGTAAACCACAGATATCGGTGCCGAATTCCCTCCGTAGTAATCCAAATTCTAATCTTAATCCTGGGTTCTCTTCTAGGAAGAGTTCACTTTTTTGTACAGCATTTCGAAATTTTCTCGCAGTAAATGCCATTGTACCTAAACCTCCTGTGCCCCATATAATCCAGAGGAGTATAAAATGTACAATAACTGACAAGTTCTTCATTCCCATTTTCCATTCACTGTCCTCTTCTTTCCTCTTCTTCCACAATTTCGGCGACATTCTTTAGTGGATTGACGTACTTCGATTATTTCATCAACATCTTCAAAGCCATTCAAAGCTATTGCCAGTTTAATCCTATTTCTTCATCACTGTAACTTTGAAAATCATTGTTTCTCCATCTGAAAGAATTTTCCTCCAGGAATGAATAGTGTATATGGCTTGACATTAAATATCCCGTGTATGGTGTCTAGAATTATCCATTTGTTATATAACGCCATCAAATCATCTTCATTCACTAGCATTCTCAGTAAACCAGCCCAGTAGCGCCGTTTTACCGATCCAATAATTTCACCATGGTACATTGTTCTGACGGTTACGATGAGAACATAATCAGACACGAGAATACCCCTCATTGGGATGTGCAGGAACGTCATCAAGCAATAAAACAGCCTTCTGTGGCTATCCAAAAATTTTTGCAGTATCAGTTTTTAAAAAGCCATTCAAGCTCCATTTTGGTTGTAACTGTGCACAGGATCGTACTTAGATTGAAGATCCTTGAATGTTCGGTTTTTAGGTTTTCTTTTCTCACTAGCAGTTTCACTTTATGGGGGGGGGGGGCGGAAGCATCATAGTAGTGCACCAAATTCAAAATGGCAATGCGTTCTTTAAACGACTTAGTGTATCCAAGAGCACGAACTTCGCACAAGCAAGGTTTCGGATTGGTAGACATTTACAATACAGGCCACTTTCATTTTCATTATAATTTTGCGTGGTGTGAAAATCTCTTCTCTACAAACTTCTGCAACTCTTTCCGGAACGAATCAGCCGCCTCAACATTTGAGCTGCGTAGAAGATGCCCATTAGCCTGAAACAATGAAACAATGTTCTGCTCGTTTCTGGCTAAGTCACTTTTAAATGACAGCGTCCAAGTCATCGAATGTAAATCTCTTCAGCATTTTTTGCACAGATGGGCCAGAATTAGAATCTCAATACCTGATAAAGTCCTGTAATTTTGGCTTATCATTTTTAATGTTCCCACACTGCAATCCCGTAATGATCAACGCTTACCTTTGCAAGAGTTTCCCCTGCTCATATCTTTTCAATTAATTCTAAGTTTTTATTATGCCAACACGTTTTCATTTTCGTTTCTCCGCCATCTATTTTACAAATTTCTTCTAACTTGCTTCGTTGACAGCTACACGCTGATTAACATAAAGAAAACTGAGCTTGTTTTCAATTTTCACGGAACAAGCTAGCCGATAACAATGGAAACCGTACTCTGTTGTCAAAGGGTAGTCTTTTAAAAAAGTGGAAATCGCACTTATTGTCACACTGTGGGTTGTTTACTGCGTTTACCAGAGGAAAATAATGTATATACCTACGCATCTTTTATTGAGGAGCGGAGATGCACGCATAATCCTCACACGAGTATTGGGAGTATACTGTAGACAACAATTTTGCCATGTGTTCCCTAAGAGTTCACTAACATCCTACTTCATTATCTAGAGTATTTTGAGCTTACCACCACAGACCGGAACTCAGGCAGAATGCGTTTTTAAATGTGTCAAATCTATCTTCAAATTGAAAGTGAATCTGTACGAATTATATATATCTTTGTGACGAAGTGCCACAGTTTTATGTTGCCCTTTTCAATATAAAAGTCTATTTCACGAAATAAATACTTCTCTTTGCCTTTATTTCATAATTTATCTATTATTATTTTATTAATTATTAAATATTTCCTTTAGGCACATTTTATTTCAATGACCGTTACTGACAATGAAAGCTACTTCGCCGGATGTATAGGTATTATTGTCACTAAGTTGCAGACAACATGGCGCCCTTCTTTCATTTCATTATTTTCTTTGTAACAATTTGCCGCACATGTAAATGTATAGATAACAGAAAGCGTACCGCCTGATTTATTTTAAAAGACAATAATGAGTGTGTTTCTTTTAGTCCTCATTACGACGTTGTTTCAATTTGACAATTTTCTGCAGCAGCCATATGCCGAAATTCAGCGTTACTTTATGCGGTGAGTTACAAAGTTACGTTAATACTTTTGGATCCGACGTATTTTGTACCGACGGTAAAGTACTCACATTTAAAATATACGAGCAGTCAATGAACTATGAAAAGCAGCATTTTATATCATAATATATCGGCACAATCAAACACAAAAATGCATTTTCCAAGGCTGCTGAGACGATTTCTTTGTTTCCAGCTGTACTTGTAATATCGAGTCGAAAATCCCAATCTACATTCGACTTATTCGCTTTCCTTAGCGATAAAATCCCTTTGTGGAAATTACAGAATCCTGGAGAAGTATAAGTATATTGACCAATCTATAGCCAGCTAATCAAGTTTGCGAAAATTTTACTTAACCGAATGTTAAGTCAACGAGTCAACTGATACCATGGGTCGTTTCATTTCCAATGTTGCTATTGAACCATTAGGTCCAACGACTATGAATCTATGAAAACATTTCTGCTTATAACAGAGTGTTTTGAAAAAGTTTACGCATTCATTCACCAGTCCAATTAAGTTGCTGTGGCCCGAAGATATTCAATACATCTTACTTTTGATCTGGGAGACTGGAATAGCGTTAAAAGTGTTACTTCCAAACATGTTTCACGTGAGCATATGGCTGTCACAGGATGTCAGAAGAGGTACGATGCTTGTTTCTGGATGTTGACAAATTGATTTCCAGTATTAAGAAGACCTTCGTGAAAGCCCCATGAAGAATCCTGACATTTAAATCCATTGCGACATATGTACATTTGCCTCTCCTCCATCACCAAAAAGAAAGAGCAATCACGAGATGGACATGCATCTTAGCAGAATTTCACTACGCTTCAAATTTTTAGAATATAACTGAAGTGGTGAACGCTCTGGAGGATGAAGCATTTTCAGTTGTACCAGCCAAGAAATTTCTCAACTCTTCGGAAGAGAAATGACTTAACTTTCATTGCGGCAGAGTTAGGGTTCCTGCCGTACGTGATCTGCAGCTTCAAGAAAGAGGAAAACCTTTAATGAAGTCAGTGAAAATTATGATGATGCAGTGCAAAGACTGGACAGTTAGTAAAAAGTGTTATTGCAAAATTGTGATCCGGATAAACTTAAAAACATTTCAAAAATTCTACAAGGTGATAATTATATTGTAGATGAAATAGATGCTACAATTATCTGTCGATGTTCAGAGGTCATTTTCTCATATGAAAAATGTTTTATATGACAGAAGATTCAACACGACCCCAGAGAACTTAAAAAGCATTTGGTTATCTTGTGCAACGAAAAAGACATTGTAATACACAAGCCTTTTAAAAAAAAAAAAAAATACTTCAGTCAATCACAACACTAACATTTACTTCAAAGCTCTGAAGCTGTTTAAAATAGGACGATAGGGTTACTGAGTAGTATAACACATTACGTAAATGCGTTCTTGCATGTTTTAGATATTTATAATGACTTTTTGCCTATTTTAGATATTTATGTCTAAACTTCCAGACTGCTTATCACATATGATCAGCATTGGAACAGCTATACCACCACTGTCACTGCCCGTCTCTGTAGCATAGGTGGTAACGAATAGTGGGCTAAATTGGGCATCATTTCATTCATCATCCGATATGACCTTGAAGGACATTAATTAGAAAAATGTTTATTATTATTCTTATCTTACGTCTTTATCAGTTTTAAATGTATAGTTTTATGTTAAATTTAGTTTATTTTATAGGCCTATTTTTAACTTGTGTTATAGACGTGCTTTATTTTGTTCGGCAAGCGCCTTTGATAGACAAAACAGGCAAAACAAATATTAATTCTCAATGTTTGAGAAAATTCACACCTTTAAAGCAATGATTGTCCATCACTTTAAATACCAGTTTGCAAAATAATCGGCATTCATGTCATCAATCAACCGACCTTCAGAATACATATTAAATGTCGATCCAACTATATTTCGTTTGGTATATTGCACTAAAGAGCATTCGGTGACTGCAATAAATGACAATTTTCTGCAGGAGCAATATGTCTAAAAAGTTGCTCTGCGTAACGTCCAGAAAGAATGTAGGTACCCTGCCCTCTGTACCGTCGTGGCTGCCTGGATCGGCCACCTCTGTCTCCTTTGCTTCATTCTTCCTCGCGGGTTCCCCCTCTTGGGGATATAGAAGTTTTAGGGTAAGCATGGTGGCCTATGTGGGGATCCGTCCCCTTCAGCTGCTGTGGTGCGAGCGCTGCGGAACCTAAGCACTCGTGGTACTTCTGACGTTACTACAGGAACCTCGGGCCGAACTGCCGAGCCCCTCCCGTCGAGCAATTGTTCGGATTGGGTTGGACTTGAGCGGGCAGTGCGTGTCCGACACCCGCGGGAAATCGGGTACCTCAGGCTACGTCCGCTCGGAGGGGGGGTAGAGGGTTGCCTCATAAGTCCCGAGTACTAGCCTGCAGAGCTAGTAGGTGTGCTAGATCACCAGGTAGCCCCACCGGTAGTCTTCCCTGCGGGGTTGACGCGCGTAAGTGGCGTATCCACTGCCATCCCATCTTGACGTTATTGTCGATGAAGAGGGGAGCTTTTTAAGAAATCAGATATTGCCCTATGGAAAGAGCCCCGGAATTATCCATCGCTCCCGAGTAGAAGAAGGCCAGGATTTTTGGACTTTTGGGTAGATCCTGTGCGCATAACTATACCTAATCCACTCCGTAATGAAAACCCAATCCTAATCCTCTTATATAGAGTGCTAAAATTGGTATAATTGATGCCGCAGCCTTTGATGGTAGGAATCCACTCTCTAAAATTAATTTATTCAAAGCTATGATGGTCCATATTTGTTAAACTATAGTTTCGCCCAGTTATAAATCTTTATCAGGAAACATTTGGCGGCAGGCTGTGCTTATTCTACAAGTTCTTAATTACTAACGATTAGTTAAAAATATTAAAACTCATGAAATGAGAGGCAGGGGGAAGCGCATGTACAACTTGTTTGCTCCGTATAGGAGTCCATAATAGATCCAGTTTCAGTCATTCCTCTTTCTTATCAATAACAGCAGTAATTAGCAACTTCCAGAGGTGTCTGCATATACAAAGTAAGAAAAACCAACAATCTGATAATGTAACCTGTAAATTTGAAACATGAAACACACAAATCACCCTGCTCCTTTACTATTTCCCTCCTGAGACAATACGCACGGCTTGTACAATAGCTTGCACAAAGTTTCAGAGCTGCGTATGCTTTCTATAACATTTGAAGCTAAATGAACGCACTACGTTCTTCACTTTTTCTTTGTCTTTAAGTTTTCAAACCGGATTAGGTTTCCCCTTTTTAAATAACTTTAATTAACCCAGAATGAACTTCATTTAAATATTTATTAAACAGTGTGCTTAATATAACATATCCATAAAAACCCTAATTTTAAAATACAGGAGTAAAATTCTCTGAGATGCACTCAAAAAACACTGTTCCAAATTTGAATATATGGCAAGTGATACATGTGCTCTTGTCGGACAAAATTACTGTTTTGACGTCATTATAACAGACTATATGGTGAGAATATCTAATTATCTTGCCTAGGCTGTTAGAACAAACTAATTAACAATAATGCACAAGCCCGCTATACGCTATTTATGTCCGATTTCACCAGCAGATGTTAAAATCGACGCTAACAAATGTAATGTACCAACTGTCACAGCGCTAACATTACTGTTAAATTTCTTCCATTTCACCAACCTGTTTTCTGAAAATATTAACAAACACGTGTTAACCCAGAAACTTGTAAATATTACAGCTATAGAAGGCTGTGGATGAGTTGTATTATTTTCTGAACGTACTGCGATGCCCTTTTGTTTTCATTTTCGTCTGCACACAGCTGAAAAAATAGGGGTGAACAAAATCGTAAAGAAAAGACGTGAGATAAATTTCTCATCGATGAAGAAAGAATTGTTAATTGAATTGGTGACGAAGTGTAAGAATATCACGGATGCGGTGAATGTAAAAGAGAAAGTTGTCACGTGGGAAAATATTGGAAATGAATTTAATTCAAATGCATGTATCACTACTACAAGCATCAAACAACTTCGCCAGTATTACGTAAATTTAAAACGAGGTGCGAAGAAGGACAGCTGATTTGAACGTTTCAAGACGAGAGGTGGACAATGTATTATTCACATAATTCAGTGAATTATAAAATCGCAAAGTTAGTAATACTAGAAGCAAAGGCGAGATCGCAATATTCCTTTCGATGCATGTTCTAGCCTCTCTTGTACTTCCGCAATAACCTTCATAGCAACTTGTTTTGACAGTCTATACCGCTGTAGATTTTTTTTTTTTCCTGATAGCTCCTCAAAATAATTTCTCCTCATAGGCCGTACTCTATGATGAATGCCATTTAGACGGTCTTAAATATAGAAAATAGACATCAACAGCTGAGTTCGTGCTCGCCATCTTGACTATTTACATTTGTTAAGGACTTAACAACAGAAATTTGGCTTGTTAGTTTAACAGGAGATTTAACACGAGTGTTAAGCTAACACTTGTTGGCGAAATGCAATTTTTGTTTTAGCTATTGCTAAACTCGTGTTAAGTTTGGTGAAATCTGTTGGTGAAATCGGGCATTAGCCTAGGAAATGCTTCTTTGGGACAGAAGTTCTAGTTTTCTCCCTTAGTTCTCTCGTTACTATTAGTTTCTCTGGAATTTAAATGGTGATGTTTTGGTAGTAGATGAATATAGCCATTTTTTTCTGTTTACAACACAGTACCTATATTCATTGCATTCATAGAGAATACGTCATTTTTCCACAGTTATAGATGAAACATTAAGATCTAACGGACGACGGCACCAAAACCCTTTTAGAATTAAAAAAAAAGCATTTAATGTTTTTTTTTTCTTTTCTACACCAAGAATTGCAAAATATATAGAACCATATTAGCGGAACACTCTTTGCAGCCGTGGTACTAGGAACGCAGGTTGTCAATGGGACTATTATGATACAGCTCCATTGTTAAGGATGCTGTGAAACCACGACGGGAATCTGCACAAGATACAGCGTAGCGGTTAGGGTTATTAATAATCTGTGAGCGATGGTATCGTAAGTGTTCCGCTGGGGAAAGGAAGCTCAATTTCCTGTGGAATATTGAAGTGTAACGGTCTGTGGGAACTCAACTAAACTGCAAATAACTTAGGCTGTTTCTAGAGTGTAATTATAAATTTAATTAAATAAACCGGCTAGTCTGCATTTGTTTCCATGTCATTTAAAAGCATATTTCATATGAACGATTCTGCAGAATGTTGAATTACTCCCCTTTTGTAATATGTGAAAACCATTTAAAATTAGAATAATCTTTATGTAGCAGTCGCAATACCTACCACCTTTACCATTATATATTTCAGGACCATATGAGCACAACCTCACCCCCACAAAACCATTTCCTGCTTCGTCACTAACGCTGAATGAAACGAGAGGTCAAGAAAAAAATTACACGACTTTCTCTGCTTACTCTTGCACCAAATATTAGCTTATTCTACTATCTACGTCATATTAATCCAATATATCAGGGGTGGCTACTAGTCTGAATTTTGGGAGCCACAAATTTATGAAGTTAATTCGAAGCCAGCCACATTGCAAGAGCTGTTTATAAATGGTTTATAAAATGAAGACAAATTTTTCATTTTATAGAAAATGTAGGAATGCACTACATAGAACATTATTGTTAAGGTACATACGCAGAAATGAGATTCTACTTTTGAGAATTGTTTTTCGAGTGTTCATTTTTACTGTTAGCTTTTTAGAAATCTGGCTGATAATTGGTAAGCGCAGTTTGCACAAGTTCACTTAAACTTTTATCAGTTAGTTCAGATCGATATTTATATTTAATAAATTTAATAAATTTAAATGCTGAGTACAGTGATTCACACACGTAAGTGGTCCTAAATATTGAAATGATTCTCTTAGCACAATTTTTGTTATTGGGCAGTTTTTTCTGGAGCATTATTCCAAAATTATATGGTGTAAACGCCACTTCGTTTGCGTCCTTTTAGTCTTTAGTCCTCTTGCAGTTCTAGTAGCTCCAACTATACAGCTTTGTTATTGGTGATAAAACAGAACAGCCATCGTCCACAACATCAACAGCAAAAGGATTTTCCATTAAGGTTTTGGTGATCTTAAATCATTAAATCTGCCATTGATTTTTTCAGCAAGGCCAGGCATGTTACTCAAGTAATCTTCAGTTTCACCTGTATGTCAGGAAGGTTTTCAGTAATTTACTTCAAATATTTGAAGTGATCAAATGCTTAGTCTGAAGCTTTAACTTACTATGAAAGCAAAATACAGTCTGAGCCAAATCATAAATATTTTTTTCTCTTTCAAAAGATACGTTTACCGTTTGTAAATGCTGGACAACATTAAAAAAAACTATCAAGTACTGGGGTCATTATATCCAGGGAAAGATGTTTCTTTATCCGCCGGCCTCAAGATCTTAGTTTACATTAATTATATTAATTAATTTTACTCTAATCTTGGTGTCAAGAGCCGCACGATACTGAATCAAGAGCCACATGCGGCTTGCTAGCCTCCTTGTGGCTACCGTTGGAATAGACGTTGAAAAATACTATAATTATGTACGAGGGGTGTTTATTAAAGAACGTTCTCAATTTTTTTGACAACATACCTTTACTCATCCTCATAATTTTGATGATCATTCTCAAAATAGTCTCCCCTGAATGCGATGCACTTGTCTCAGCGTTTCTGCCAGTCTTCAAAGACATGCTGGAAACAATTTTTGAGAGATCCTTCAAAATCGCCTCCGCAGCCTTCATCACTGCTTCTGATGATGGATAATGCCTCCCACGAAGGCGTTTATTCAAGTTAGGGAATAGAAAAAAGTCACATGGGGCTAAATCCGGACTATAGGGAGCGTGAGGGATGCACTTCACGTTGATTTTTGCAAGATATTCGGCAACAACATTAGCAATATGCGGCCGCGCATTATCGTGGTGCAGCACCCAGCCTGCTTCACGGAAATGTGGTCTTTTGCGCCTGATACGGACTTGCAATGTTTTCAGGACATCCCTATAGTATTGTGCAGTTACTGATGTGTGTGCAGCTACAACATGCTGATAAACCATTCCATGAATATCAAAGAATAACTTTTCCAGCAGAAGCAACTACTTTTGCTTTTTTGGGGGGTTGTTGATGAAGGAGATTTCCACACTGAGCTTTGCTGTTTGCTCTCAGGATCAAAATGATGTAGCCAAGTTTCATCAGCAGTGATTACGTTTGAAAGAAACTCCGGTTATTCCTCTAATATCAACTTTAACTGCATGTTACCTTCATTGCAGCGGTAGGTGATACTGAGCATGTCTGAACTTGCCTGGTTCTCACAGGAGGGAACCAGGAGTACCAACAATGAAACTACTACGGCGTGTTTGTTTCACATTAAGCTAACAAAATATAATAGGAATGAATTTTAGTGCAAAAAATTAGGACCGTAAAAAGTTTTGATCATTCTTTATTGAACATTGCTCGTATTTCCTTATAGATGCAATGGGAATAGAAAAATGCAGAAGGCTCAGCGGTAGTTGAATATTTTAAAACCTGGTCGCTGTGTGATGATTTGAAATTTCGTTCCCCTAGCAATCCAGGACAAAAAAAAAATTGTATGTATTTGGCAAAAACTGTGTATGTAATTAACGACATCTGCATTTGGTGTATAAAAAGATTTTGTCTATCTCTTAAGGTTTACCATTTGCCCATACAAAAGTCATCCAAGATGTAAAGAACTTCTGATGAGATACTCAGAAAATGTAAAATATATATTTTGTTTATGAAAGAATCTAATAGATGTGGTATTTTCATCAAAATCGATAACTATTTTTGCTAAAGCTAAACAATTCTTAAAGTTTCCATTTAAAAGTTTGGGAGGAGGTAGTATTTTACATATCTTCCTTCAGTGTTCTTAGAAGTTGCTGAACACAAATACAAAGTTTTGTATCTAAGCCTTTTCCGGGCTGTTCACAGAAACATGGACACATACAGACATTTTTCTAATTTTTATTTTTAATTCAGAAAGGTTTGAAAACGTGTGCAATGCCTTATTTTTCACTGGTGGCCGACCATGTAAATTATAATTACAATAATCACATAACTTTGTCATAGAAAGTGTTGGAGATTATGTCTTTGTGCTGCCATGCATGTCTCACACTTTCGAAAAAATGTCTGCTTGCACGTATTAATTTATCTTCTGAATTTGCAGCAATTTATTTTCTGATATTGTATTTCAGTTCTTCCAGCATATGCAGCTTGTTTCAATACACTTTGTCTGTTAAATTCCTCCATAAATAAAAGTTGCATACCATAAGGTCTGGGATGACCATAGTACTTTACTGGTGACCTTATTTTCAAAACAGTTTCTAATTAATTACAACGATAAATCAGCTGTAAGTGCTGTAGCAGAATCTTGTTGAAAATATCCCTGTGTGCAGTCAACGTCACACAAATATTCCAGGAATGGTTTAATTATTGCGTCCCTGTACCTAGGTCCGTTAACTGTTTCCTCAATGAATATGGGCCCCATAATTCAGTACGTATTCACAACAAACCAAATACCAATTTTCTGGTCATGCAATGGCATTTCGAGCACAATATCGGTTTGTTGTGCATTCCAGTATATATTGTTTTGTGACGATACATGACCATGTAATGAGACATATGCACGTCTGTCAAAAATATTTGCATAAAGCCATCATTAATTTTACCCACCAACCAATTGCAGAAATTTGCTCTACCCCAGCATTATGTGGTTGCAGTTCCTCAACTACAATTATCCTAATTTTTCAGTCTGACTCTCTTTAGCTTTCCATATTTCGTCCTACACAAGGCTAGTGCGAAAGAACAATTAATTTCCAATAATTGACCTGATAATGGTTTGAACTATATATAAAGCCCGGACCTTCAAGAGTTACAGCATACTCAGTCACCACTAAGGTAGTTGTCTCATGTGTTTATGAGAACTCCTAGTAATTTACCGAGAAAAACACGAGTCAGATGGAGAATTTAATGCCGTGCTGGCACGTTGGCCAAAATAGCTCAATGGTTAAGAGAAGCTGGTCGGAGACCAAAAGATCCGTGGTTTAAATCCCGGCTATGACACAGAATTTTTGTCTCACTCTAGCTTTTCATATCTTGTATGGTTTTAATTTCATAAGTTTAATGGCTTTCGAAGTGGAGAATTGTGACACACCCGTTTCCTATTTAGACATTTTCTTGAGCTAAGTTCTACCTTTAATCCTATATCATCAACTTTTTCTTTGCAATAACGAGTTCTTTTGGGATTCTTATTAAAAACAGAACCAGTTTTTCTAAATCTCCGAACTGTCTCTCTGTTAGGCGCAGGAATGCCCGGAAATTGGTCTACAAATAGGCGTGTCACTTCTCCAGAACACTGTTCGCACGTATCATATATGAGTATGCAGTGTGCTAAAGTGAATACACTTCTTGGCATTGTAACAGAATTAATCACAATTTGACCACAAAGAACACAAGAATCTGCCTCTGAAAGGAATGCGCCCTCTTACACAGTGGGACAAGGACAGCGAATGTGTGTGACAGAACGCATTCTATACAAGGAGCGGAACCATTAAAAAAATCATGCGCCCTATTCACTCTGTACACTAAAATCAAGAAGATTCATTCACAAAAGTAGAAGCCGTCAGAATTTTTTTGAATGAACTGTAGCTGAACTGACATGGGGTGTCATAAATCTATCCAGGGAGGGTGTGGGAACCCCCCTACGTCTCAGGCCCCGGAGACTTTCTTTCTTGTAGTATACTGTACCTCCCTCCGGCCGGACACAAATAAAAAATAAGACACTATATTTCCGGTGAAATCTTGGTTACTAATTGTTGCTTCGGCTACAATGCTTCGCTCACTTAATGTAGGTACGTAGTAGAGAACATGAAACAACATTAAAAGTTAGATTCTACAGGAGTGTTAGAATTCCTCTGGTAGACCAAGGTCTGTAATTCTGTACCTCTATATAATTTCAACAGCGGCGGACAGACCACAAAGGTGGTTGAATGCATACTATTTGAGTTGATTTGAATGTGTTGATCATAATGGAGGAACTGGCTTTATGGCGTGGATCTCATTTAATGCGAAATATACTATAACTCATATGTATTGATTTATTGAATTTTTTATCTTATGTATAACTAAGTTTCGGCAACATCATGCGCATTGGATTTAGTAAATGGGTGAGTGAATACTTCGTTATTTTTCAGCTTTACATGCAGTTTACTTAGTATCTTACACCTTGGAGTTCTAAGCAAATTAATACCCTCATATTTACAGAAGATCTACTTAATCTCGATAGATCCGAGATAAACCTGATTACCAGTTCATCTGCGTACAAAGCAAATCTGTAAAGATGAACCACCATGCAATATATACAATAAAAAACAAGAAAAGATCTCTCTATAACCATCAAATATGAAGTACTGGGTAGGAAAATATCCGAATCTTCTGAAAAGACGATTAGTGAACTCCTCTTCCAGATCAAAGGGAAAAAGTTATTTAACTAAAACAATAACCATAGGAAATAAGGCAATAAATATAAGGTTTTAGTGACGAAGTAAATTAAACTTGATTCCATCCCTATTAGCTCCAGTCTTGTCAATTTTATATTTATTTTATGCTTTTATATTTAACGTTTTATTACAGATACATAATGAGAAGGCGTAAATGTATCTATTTGGTGATCGAATACCTCCTTATTCTTTTTTCGTGTCTTCTCCAATTTTATTGATATTTATTTGAACTATTTTAACTTTGTTTTTCCCAAATACTTCCTTTTCACTCGACCTTGAGCACAATATATTTCTAGCTTTTGTATCTATTAGAAATGATTTCCACTTCTCTAGTATTTTATTCTGTTTTCCCCTTTCCGTATCATCATAATCCTCTATATAATGTCATTTATAATAAAAACTACAGCATTTATTCAGAACTCTCCCCTCTTCATGTCCCTTTTGGACCATTCATATTGATTATACCTCTCCTCGCCATGCACACCTCATTCTGGCTTCCTTTTACATATTTTCTCTTGCCCTTTCAATTTTTAATTGTCTGGAATGTATGAATGACCCTTTTCCCCTTTGAACTGCTTCTAATCTCTTGCTTTACAGTATCCTCTACTTTTGTTCTAATTTCTTTTCAATGACACTTTCATTACTTATTTCTCCACATGTTTACCACATTCCTGTTTCTTCCAGGTTACATTTTCTCCATTTTCTCCCACACGACCATACATTGTTATGCTATTATCATTTTCCTCTAATGGATTTATTTTGAACCAGAACTTGAATGCTGTTTCCACCATTTTGTTTTCTGCTCGCAGCCTTCATAGTTCTACTTATGCTAGTCCATTTGGTAAACTTTTTGGTAATTTCAGGTTATTTTGCAATATCTCTGTATTACTTTTACATTTTCCCAGTTTTTTGCCAGTCTCACATCTGTGCTATATACGTACACACATATACCACCAGCTATACTTATACATCCTTTCTAATCAATTTTGGAATTCCGGTATTTCTTCTTTCCTGGATTTATGATATTTTGTTCACACATGCTCGGATTACTTATATGATTGCTATTAGTTTTTTCTTCTGCTCGCCCCAATCCCGTATACTGATAAGTATTATCTACTCTTTGGTAGGTAGTTAATAATAATTGATCTCACCAATTTCAGTTCCGTTACTAGCTTCGGGATTCCTTAGTTTATATTGTCCTCTTCGTTTCCTCTTTATTTATTTTCAACTCCCAATCTTTCCAGTACTTTTCAATTACTTCAATAGCTTTTCTTATCACTACAACTGAAGCAGGTTCTGTCACTAGATCATCTGTGAACAATGAACCTGGTACTTCCAAATTATTCATAACCGGTAAATTCTTAGGGATTAAACTTGTCTATCTCTTCTAGAATACCATCTGTGAAAAGGATAAATAACATTGGACTAAATCTGAAACCTTGTGTAAGTCTGAATTATTCGTGTTCTCTCTCTCTCTCTCTCTCTCTCTCTCTCTCTCTCTCTCTCTCTCTCTCTCTCTCTCTCTCTCTCTCTCTCTCTCTCTCTCTCTCTCTCTCTCTCTCTCTCTCTCTCTCTCTCTCTCTCTCTCTCTCTCTCTCTCCTCTCTCTCTCTCTCTCTCTCTCTCTCTCTCTCTCTCTCTCTCTCTCTCTCTCTCTGAGATCGGGCTGTATGCTGGGTTTGGTAGCAGTTCGATTCCTCCCAATTCCTGAACTTTTTCCATGGTTTTTTGTTTTTGTTTTTTGTTTTTTTATGAATGTATTTTTTTGTTTTGTTACTTCACTCTTTGTATAATTGTCTTAAGTGATCATTTTAAATATCTCTAAGAAAAGAACGACTATTGAACAAGTGTATCCTAATTTTTTATTTTTTATTTTTCTTTATTATTTTTATTATTTTTATTTTTTATATTTTTTATTTTATTTTTTATATATATTTTTTCACTTTTTTTAAGATGGGAACGGGTACAGGGTAAGTCGTTTAGAACATTTCTTGTTTTATTGACTGATACTGTGAGACAATAGGAAGGGCTCTATTTGCTTAAATGGTTATTAGAACTGCATTTGTTCCAAGTGATAAATGTATGGCTCCAGAGAACGCAAGGTTTTCTTCCTTATATAGGTCCATCTCTGCTCTTTTAAACATATACGTAAGCGCTTTCCTAGCACAGTGTCTCCTCGCCTTACTTTCAGCAGCCAATGTAGAGTACCAGCAACTAACCACACTGCAAAATTATGAAATTTCGTGTCTTTAAAGCGAAACTCCAGTTGTACCAGCTGTGGTACTGAACGTAAGCATTCTTCTGGACGAAGTTTATGTAGTGCGTCTCGGAGGGAGGTCCAAAGCAAGTCAGCCCGCTGACAGTTGTATAAGCGATGGTCAAGGGTCCCCTTGCCATAAGCTTTTGGTTTCCCTGAGCAACTTGGTGTCATTGCTTCTTGACCTTCGCTTCTTTTACCCTAATCCTCTTTTATCTTAACCTATAGAAGAATTCTCCTATACATCTATTTTTCTTTTCACTCATCCCCGTTAACATGCGTAGTGCCACTACGTCTTTGCTCACGCTGTCCCACTTCTTATCCCATATGTTTTGTCCTACAATTTGTGAACTCCTTACATTCTATCAGGTAGTGAACAGTGCTCTCTTCATCTCCACAAAATTCACATATCCCTACCTCATTACTTCTCAATCCTTTTAGAATTTATAGATCAATAATAATTCTGCTTATCCATTTCTTTTATGTTTAAATGTTTATCCACTATTTATCCACTGTTCAATAAAGAATGATCATAATTTTTTAACGGTCATTTTTTTCGCACTAAAATTCCGTCTTATTATATTTTGTTAGCTTAATGTGAAACAAACACGCCGTAGTAGTTTCATTGTTGGTACTCCTAGTTCCCGCCTGTGAGAACCAGGCAAGTTCAGACATGTTCAGTATCGCCTACCGCTGCAATGGAGGTAACATGTAGTTAAAGTTGATGTTAGAGGAAGATCCGGAGTTTTTCAAACGTAATCACTGCTGATGAAACTTGGCTACATCATTTTGATCCTGAGAGCAAACAGCAAAGTTCAGTGTGGAAATCTCCTTCATCACCAACCCCCGCAAAAATCAAAACTAGTTGCTTGTGCTGGGAAAGTTATGGTCATCTCATTCTTTGATATTCATGGGATGGTTTAACAGCATGTTGTACCTGCACACACATCAGTAACTGGACAATACTACAGGGATGTCCTGAAAACATTGCAAGTCCATATCAGGGGCAAAAGACCACATTTCCATTAAGCAGGCTGGATGCTGCATCACGATAATGTGCGGCCAATGTTGTTGCTGAATATCTTGCAAAAATCAACAAGAAGTGCATCCCTCGCCCTACCTATAGTCCAGATTTAGTCCCATGTGACTTTTTTCTATTACCTAACTTGAAGAAACGCCTTCTTCTGAGGCATTATCTATCATCAGAAGCAGTGGTGAAGGCTGCGGAGGCGATTTTGAAGTATCTCTCAAAAATGGTTTTCAGCATGTCTTTGAAGACTGGCAGAAACGCTGGGACAAGTGCATCGCATTCAGGTGAGGCTATTTTGTGAAGGACCATCAAAATTATGAGGATGAGTAAAGGTACGTAGTCAAAAAGAAATTGTGATCATTCTTTATTGAACAGCCCTCGTATAACTGACATAGTATCTGCTATTCTCTCTCCTTTACGTGTACCAAAACTTGCCTGGAGTTCGGATAACTTCCCCTCTTTCTGTGTCCATCTCTACATTTTGTCAGCTAGTATCCTGTATATACTTTATTTATCACTGTCAAGGGGGTAGCACCTACATATTTAATTTGTTTGGTCCTTTATATCTCCTTTGGCTTTATAAGTGGGTACTACAAAAATTCCCGTCTCCCAGTTTTCTGGTACTCCACCCCTTTACAAATTGTGTTAATTAATTTCACCATTAACCTCAGCCTTAATTAATTTTTGCATCGCATTTTTTGGAATTCACCTAGTAGCTATCGAATTCACATGCTTTGCTATTTTATTAAATTTAGTACTTGTGTTTCAAATCATTTATCTTAATTTCTTTACCGAATTCTTCAGTGTATTGTATTCAACTGTCTTGAACTTCCAATAATATTTTACGGCTCTTGTATTTAAGTATGCTTACTTGCAGTTAGAAATCTGTGTTAAAACAGACTTCATTTCGATTTCGATTTCCCCACTTGCGCCGACCTACCCAGAGCCACTGTTTATTGCTTTCTTCCCCTCTGTGTCTTACCGATTTCTGTTTTAACAGGTAATTATGGTTCTTGTTTATCGATCGATTTGCTAACATCTCGTCACTGGAAACTGGTGTTCTTCATGGTGCAGTACTTTCGGTCAGGTTTCACTTTCCAAAAGTACTAAGCCATGAAGAATACCATTGATAAAGTTTTAGCAAATCGACTCAACGAACAAGAACCATGGAATCGCGAGAACTTTTAGCAGCCTCTTTCATCTTACCTTACAACATTTCATTCTTTGGTATAAGAGTTGCATAATTAACATTTAGAGTAGTCTTTAATACCGATCATTTGTCTACAAGACTAAGATTTTTTTTTTTTTTTTTTTTTTTTTGAAATTTCTTCGAAGTAAACTAAGAGCACGTTTTCTGAAAATGAAATTACTTTTTTTTTTGCGCGCCAAGCTACGAACTTCTCGTACAACTTTTCAAACAATTTCATTGATTTTTCAGAAATTAAATCCTTGTTTACAATTCTCACCTCCTCCAGGATATTAGTAGATGTTGAACTAAACTCCACTTCTTCAAATACACTAAAAAGCATTTTGTCTCCCATTTTGTAAAATAAATACCTGCGATCTTGAATTGATAGTCACTAGTTATCGAAGCGCAGCTAAAATATCTATTTATCACATCACTGATTTATTACATTTTTGTTTTCTTTCCTATACTTTTAAAAATCGAGTACCTAATTATTGTAATCTAAATGTCCAGGAAAAACGATTGTATCACTTCTACATAAGGTTATTGAAACGCTCATGAAGTTCTACTCGTTATTGGTGTTCCATTATAGAATAATCACATAAATAATGCCTAACACACACCTTTAAAATAATTGCACCATTTTTCCGCCTATTCTTTTCAGCCGCACCTTTGCTCTTAAATATCTGTTTCATCATTTTCTACTTTGTCTTGTATCCTCATATACATCAGTTTTATGATTTAATTTCCCCCATTCCACACTTTCTTTTTCGTCTCCAATAGACAGTTGTGCTCCATTCTTCTTTATCGTTTGGCTCTCCTGTGTGCTTCAATTCTCTTTTCACTTTTTCCTTTGTTTTGTAACATTCATTGTCATATATCCATCCTTCTCCATTTTGTGTATAAGAATTATTTTCCTGCATTTTCCACACGACTTGTTCGTTGGCTACCCCTTCTCAGTATAGCTCCCCCTACCTCACTCTTTTGTATGAACCTTTACAGAAATACTGACCCTTTTATTTCCTCCCCTTCTCGAACTGCTTGCAAAAGATTTCCCTGTCTTTTCCTCCATCTGAGTGATTTTATTTGACTCTCTCCTTTCTCCTTTTTAATACTAAACATATTTTAATGGGAGGTGACAATTAATGAAATTATTGTTCATGACTTCAACTTTGGCATCAAAATTCAAACGAAATGATTAACTAAACATCTCATTTGTCTAAATGATCACATTATCTCAATATATAAGATAATAAATATGCTTCACATATGTCCTTAAAGTAATGTCATTAGTACCTACCCGAAGGATTCAAATTTATATTAAACAGAAACACTGAACTTATTTCAAGTTCTGGGATGTGGTATTTTATTCTTCAATAAAAGTGGTGTAAATATTAAACATTTACGATAAAAGGAGCCTTAGAAATGAAACTAGTATACAAATACAACATGAATTTTTACATATTACAAAGTTTTTCTCTCTTTATTAGTTTTAGAGCACTTGTTCAGTGGTGCTCCAAAACTTCACAAAAATAGCGCTCAACAACGAAGTGAATCAAGGTAAATGCACTATTCTTACTTCATACGTGTTTCTACTTACATTCTCTGTAGATTAGGGAAATTGACTAGTCTATTTTTGCGGCAGATAATCACCAGGCATTTTAAATAATTATGGCCTCTGAATATTTTCCTTCTTTCCTTTTTGTTTACTTTACCATAGTATCCTTAACCTAGTGTTTTAACCCAGTATATTACTGTTTTATTTTCTACAAGTATGTATCTACTAGTAATAGTAATAGTAATGAAATGTACCTACCTATATTTCGAGCCTTCTGCGAATGTACTCGTCTGCATTTTAATGACCTTTGCATAACTAGGTAACAGTAAAACATATACAAAAGTACAAGAAATATAGGCTTTTTTCAATGTATAACATTATTTAACCTGGTAGGTGTAACAGTCGTTTTGGTTTGGGCCCCGAAAATTGACAAATATTTAAATGTGTTTAAATATGTGGTTTAGGAATCAATATGGAATCTTACAATAAGCAAGAAAAATTGTTAAAATTCAGTAGGTCATGAGATGAGGAGGCTACATGTAAATGAAATTATATTATTTTTTATTGGTAGTTTTAATAATGAGATTGGGTAATGTGTGACGTGGATCAGTGAGAATTGAGTTTGAGTGGTAATGATGGTAACGAGTGAAGAAAAAGTAAACAATCTTGGAGAAAGATCGAGGAAAGAAAGCGTCTTTCGATGGTAACCGCGAAATTTGCAATTATTGAAGTGAACGGAGGTACAATTTTGTCGGAACGTCGTGTAGGAAAGATGTAAATTATATTCTATAATCTAAAGAGATTATCAACTTTATTTACAATTTCTGCGAAAATACAATTCAATTACACTGATCAAGCTCTTTGTATATCTACGTAACGTCGTGTTATGTAAATTTATTACTCCGAATGAAAAGAATTAAATTATATTAATTTAAAAAATTGAATTATTTCTTCAGAAGATAAAAAATTAATTCCCTCGTTCGAGACCACGCCTGAGTTAACAGAGTTCTCATGCACCGACTGCAACAGCGGCATTGCTGCATTTGAGTGCCAGATCTGAGCAGAAGACTCGGATCGTGAAGAATCTACAACGCGTGGTTTCTTCGTCATTTTCTTCTCAGCGGGCTGGATTCAACTAGCAACCTCAGGCGGAACGCCGGACGAGTTCAGGTGAGGATAACCCCGTCCCACATCATCAGCATTAAAAATTCCGCAACATAGGTTACGTAAGATCATGAATGAAAACGGGTGAAACAGTCCTCAAATAGGCGGAGTTCTTTACAGTTTAAAATTACCCGACATTTGTTTTCTTATGATAAGGGAAATTGAATTTAAATCACAGAAAATTCGTGTCCTTCTTTTCTTTGCGTGGAGTGAACCATTTTCAAGATATTAGCTGTTGTTCGTATGTTCCAATACTTTTTTCTCAAATTGGAAATCGTTATTCTGGCCATGCAAAGAGAATGAAATGCCGAAGCTATCACACAGCAAACAAATCTTAAAGGATTTGGCTATCACTTAAACTTATTGAATCCTCATTTTCCCATTATACGAGGGCTGTTCAATAAAGAATGATCACATTTTTGTTTTGACAACGTACCTTTACTCATCCTCATAATTTTGATGATCCTTCTCAAAGTAGTCTCCCCTGAATGCAATGCACTTGTCCCAGCGTTTCTGTCAGTCTTCAAAGACATGCTGGAAACCATTTTATGAAAAATTCTTCAAAATCGCCTCCGCAGCCTTCACCACTGCTTCTGGTTATGGATAATGCCTTCCACGAAGGCGTTTCTTCAAGTTAGGGAATAGAAAAAAGTCACATGGGGCTATATACGGACTATAGGGAGCGTGAGGGATGCACTTCACGTTGATTTTTGCAAGATATTCGGCAACAACATTTGCAACATGCGGCCGCGCATTATCGTGGTGCAGCATCCAGCTTGCTTCATGGAAATGTGGTCATTTGCGCCTGATATGAACTTGCAATGTTTTCAGGACATCCCTGTTGTATTGTCCAGTTACTGATGTGTGTGCAGGTATAACATGATGATAAACCATTCCATGAATATCAAAGAATGAGATGACCATAACTTTCCCAGCAGAAGCAACCACTTTTACCTTTTGGGGGGTTGGTGATGGATATTTCAACACTGAGCTCTGCTGTTTGCTCCCGGGATCAAAATGGTGTAGCCAAGTTTCATCAGCAGTGATTATATTTGAAAGAAACTCCAGATCTTCCTCTAACATCAACTTTAACTGCATGTTATCTCCATTACAGCGGTAGGTGATACTGAACATGTCTGAACCTGCCCGGTTCTCACAGGCGGGAACCAGGAATACCACCAATGAAACTATTACGGTGTGTTTGTTTCACATTAAGCTAACAGAATATAATAAGATTGAATTTTAGTGCAAAAGATTATGACCGTAAAAAATTATGATCATTATTTATTGAACAGCCCTCGTATTTACAAGGAAATAACTATGAAATAATACTCTTTCTATAAACGTCTATCTGATTAACATGAAGTCAATAGAAGTAAAATAGAAGAATAAGCGTTTTTTAAGAATATTTTCTGCAAAAATGACTGCAGAAAGCCATATGAGTGCACATATAATGCCTTTGTTTTGTTTATGCCCTTATTTCTTGGCATATGCCTGATATTTTAAATAGGACCTCTCTTATTTTACTCTGTTGCTCGTATATGTAATTCCTCGTATTATATATCTTTCAAAATTCTCTAGTCACTATCGTATCTTCATCGCTTCCCTTATTTGGTCTATCAAATGTTTCTTACTTGTAATTGTCTTAATTGGAGTTAAGGACATAATATCACATAACTTTTTTTTAAATTTAGATTAGATTAGATTAGGATGGCTTCAACGTCTCAGCCCACTGCTACCTATATTATAATGTAGCGCCTAAATTATCCCTATGAATATGATCTGGTTTTTTGTTAAATTTCAGATTATCAGATGCACTTCTAAGTTGTTATTTGAAGACTTGACATTAATTTCTGTCACTTTTTCTAAGAGTAATTTATCATTGATGTAACACTTAATTTTAAACGCTTATGCTCTAGGTGTATAATACTTCTTTTATAGTTACATCCATGATGATCTTAAAATGGGGACTGAGATAGTACTTTTGTCTTAATTTTGTTTTAATGCATATTTTCAAACATATTATCTCCTAGTGGATTATAGTTTTGCTGTTACGCATCGTGTGTACGAAATTTGATATCTTGTGCGAGTGTCAAATTGAAATACAGGCCTAATTCGAGACCTCCGACTTACTTTAGTTTTACAAATGCACTTCTTTGCAGAGGAATATAAATTCATGAAAGCTAAAAATGTAAATTTTGCTCTTGTAATTGCTCGTGTATGGAGAAAAATCCATTTGCCTGCCGAAGATCTCCTTAAATGTATGCAGGAGCTACTCTAAAATGAATTAAAACATTTATTTTCGGAGAGGTTGTAGAATTTAATAGAATATTCAATTATTATTGCAGAATATAATTTTTAGACTTTTAGATAGCAATATCAGTGGAGATTTTAAATCTTCGGAACCTCAAGGGTTTCACCAGGAGTTGAACAAGGGTGGAAAAGAAAAATAAAGGGGGAGAGGAGATGGCCGAAGGGTAAGGTCTCTGAGTATGCAATGTTAACTTCTGGCGCTTTAGATCTTACTTTTACTCAGGTAGTGGAACATAAAGGCAATGAGAGTGAAAATCAATGAGAACTGGCAGGAAATCTTGAAGAAAAGGGCATCGATCGCATTACGAGTACATTCTTGAAGTAGGCTAAGCTCAAGAGGATATTGTGTTTTTTGCACTGCACAAGATTATAATTATCCAGCCTTTGATCTAAACGATTAAGTCTGAAAATAATGAGCTTCTTTCTGCTTTCCATTAAGTTCTGAAGTTCTCCTCACTTTAAATCTCTGATTCCTTCTATTGCATGCAATGCAAAGAAGAAGAAGGAGAAAAAGGGAATTCAGCTACAATAAATAGAGCATATATTCTAAGTTCTGTACCGCTTTCGGGAAGTTCTCTCATTTGTTAATCCAAAAATGTGAGATATTGAATTACCTAATTTTGAACACTGTGTTTTTCACATACCTTATACTTTATCTAATTTCTTCTCAGTATAGTGTGATAATAATTTTATATTTGTGGTTGCATGTTACGCCATGCTTACTATATGAATATGTGGGCATTCCAGGGATAACTGTTCATAATTTGTCTTTAATAAATAGACAAATTAATAAAATGGTAAACCAAACATATTATTTAAAAATTGAAGCCTACTTTATTTCTCCACATAATCACTCCTTATCGGAGCATTTGTTATATCTTTATACCTACAAGTTTCAGAATTTAGTCGGTCAATCAGGCCAAGATATTTGGACACAATTTCACCCAGCAATGAACGATAAATATTTAGCAAAGAAATATTATGTCACTTATTTAGGGCTTTCGTTTGTCTCCATATTCTTGAGATCATCCGTTCAAGGCCCGAACTTTGACGACATATCACCATTTTTCCTTATACAATATGAATTGCTTTTAATATTAAAATCCTGAACAGAATTTCTGTTCATAAAAATATTAATTTTATTGGGAATTTTTCATCACTCATACGTTCTGTTTATACTTAGTTTTAGGTTATATTTAGGTTTAAGTTCTGTTTCAAATTTTAATTTATTTTTTTTATTCTTTTTTGCGTTTTACTCCCTGTTTGTTCAATTGCTTTGTTTTTTCGCAAGATATTAGATTAAATAAAACTATTAAATTATTAAACATTTATTTTTAAATTCAGAAAATGAATGGATATTTAATTAGTGAATAGGCAATTTACATGTTGGAAGTCGCTTTCTTATCAATACTGTACATAGGTATTGCTGTCGCACAAGCAATCCTATTTCCAAATTGGCGCGTGACGGTGTTCAAGTTCAAAGTCAAGCGTTTATCCATTATTTTCATTGTCACAGATTTAGCTAATCACAGATTTTCTAAGAGGGAAGTTTGGTGTTCAGTTTAGTTTTCGTAGTTTCATTTAACCAAACCTAAGGTAAAACATCCATATAAATCTTGTCATTTAAGACAGATTGTGTCTGTAGTTGGAGACGATATTTTCCCTTCGGAAGAAGAAGTGTTATTTGGTAAAATATGTGAAAGAAAGGTGTCAGCCAAAAGAAAATTCACTGTTCGGCAACATATGGGTCGCGATAAGCAGTGCAACTCTCAAGTGAGAAGATATATACGTCTGCAACTATGTATCTAGGAAGGAGAACGAATCATCGAAGCTGTGAAGCTTCAACTTCTGCAAATGTACCATTTTGTACATTGAAGAATTTATACAATTACATTTGGACATCTTGAACAGACTAATACACGTTTCGTAAGAACTACGTGTCACAATGTTACAAAGCCATTAGCAATATGGGTAAAGGTAGATATACGGAAAAAAATATCGTATCCATTGACGAGATGAGTGATGTAGAAAATCGTTACGAGGCTAACGTAATCATAGCTATACTGGAGATGCACCATATGAAGTGTTTCTGCTTACAAGTGAGTAGCAGAAACTGTTTCTACACTTTTTGAAAAAAGCATGTTTTTGTTATGGCCTGAGGGCACCAGAAATGATGACTTTTACCTTTTGTGACTATCGCAGCTCCATACATTGTGAAAGCAGTAAAGTCAAATGGTGCCCAATATTTGCTTAGCATAGGCTATGCAATGGGAGGCAGAGGAACTTAGAGCATATTTTTCTCAAGTGGTGTGCCAAGAGTCTATGACGAAGAAAATTTTTGTCTAGAATGCCTCCCGTAAACTACACTGCAAGTCCATAGCTCCCACCAGAATCCGTCATCATCATCATGTCCAGATGACAAAACGTATTATAGAAAAGTTGAATCCTGTCAGTGAAATTGAAGGACAGCTACCTTCATTAAGGCAACTTCAGCTACCAAAACACGCGAGTACGGGAGAAACGTACAAATCTGGAAAGTTCTCTAACTCTAGTTAAAGTTGCATCTTATTTTAAAACTGTAGGGGAAGAAGTTGCAAGAGTGTACCAAAGAAAGAGCAAAGCTCTGTATACAAAACTTTGTATCGCTTTTATCAAGTGCTCACTGGTGAAACATTTGAAACTTCCTGCATTGAAGAAGATCTGACTGCCAGTGATTTAGCGTATTTCAAGTACGCTCCAGTTGCATCAGCGGATGTGGAAAGGAGTTTCTCGCAGTTCAAAAATCTCCTTTCCGGCAACAGGTATTCCCTAACAATCCAGAACATACAACTTGGTTACCCATTCTTATAATTCTGAGTAAAGGAAAACTTTTTATACGTTCATCTTCCTAGATATATAAATTCGAGGGTTTAAATTTTTACTAACTTTTATTTACAGTTCTAACTGAAATTGAGTTCTCTTCAGATGCCAAGAACTTTGTTGCACTCTCAATACTCTGAAATGAAGACAGCCATTTTCAGATTATTTTATTGATCTTTTACGTCATTTTATTTTTCATTTTTGGATACTTTTAGGTAATCAGAATCCAGGCCATAGTGAGGTGTAACGAATATCTAGTTCAGGTTTGGCCACTTTATTTATTCATTATTGTCTTACCTTACACTCGCTTTAGTTGACGGTAAAGTTCTGCAGGTTTCAACTTATGATCATTATGAAATCGAACTTAAGATAATTGATGGAAATTATCCATTTATTCACACTAGTCGTATTAAGGCTAAGGTATTGGACTGACAGAGTTGACATGAAAAAGTCAATGCCACAGCCGGGATTTGAACCACGGATATACTGGTTTCCGTCCAGTTACTCTTACCCATTGAGCTATCATGGCCAACTTGCCGTCATGACGTTAACTTCTCCAATTTCCATGAATTAACTTAAATAATAGGAGTTAAATGATGAAGCCTGGGATTCAAGTTCTTGTGATAGTAAGTCGCCATAAGCGTGTATCTCGGATGCGAGAGCCCCTAGTGGTCTACCGGGGAAATGTACGAGTGAAATGGAGAATTTAATATCATGACGGCAAATTGATGTGTTAGCTCAATGGGTAAGAGCGACTGGATGGAAACCAATAGATCCGTGGTTCAAATCTCCGCCGTGGCATTGAATTTTTCATGTCGACTCTTGAAATCGAATGTTTAACCTGCAATAAGTAGGACTTGTATCACACAGTTCATTTTGATTCATCATATGATGATAATAAGTAATTTCACCTTGCACTCATGCAACATTGAGAAGAACTGCCGTAGCTCGCCTTGGTAGCGTGGTGGTAGCATGTCTGCCTCACGTTCAAGAGGTCCCGAGTTCGAATCTCGGTCAGGGTGTGTTACCTGGATAAGGTTTTTGCCCGGGTTTCCCCTTATCCTGAAAGACGAATGCCGGGTAACTCTAAGCTCCATGGACCCCGGGCTCATTTGAGCATCATTTCACCCATTCCATTCACTGTCCGATATGACTTAACATTGGAGGACGTAAATTACAAAGAAAAAGAAAGTGCTGCTTAGAAAATCTGCGATTTACGCAGTGGGATTGTGCAAACGATAGTTAAATGTTGGGTGTTTAGGTAGGTTTTTCGTGAATGTCACCATTTTGTAATGGTACTAGGGATCACAAAAAGCTGGCGTGCAGTTTAACTTTATTTAGTACATCTAACTGCATCTTTAAAAGCTGGCAGTTATCCAAAAGTTAGATTAAGTTTAATGTTAGACTAGTTTAAGTTTACATTACTTAAAGTTAGTGACGAGTAATAATCGAAGGATTTGTGTACCTTTTAGCTTCCCCAATGTACAGCATTATCATCACAAAATTCGATATATTTACAAGGTGGGAATGTGCCCAATAAATTGGTAACACTTTAGCTTTTTTTGTACTGCATGGCAAAGCGAGAAGGCGTAGCAAAAAAATACGCAACCCAGAGATGTTTATCTCACCTTATCGCACATACACGGTGAGTCCAGTTTATGTCTACTCTGTTCAGATGTAATCATGTCTTCTGGACAGCAATGTGTGATACATAGGCAAGGGCGAGAAAACATATCATATAGACACACGCAGCTTCCAATCGCTCTATTTGTGTTTCGTAACTTACTGTTCGTCAACTTACTAATATTTCACTCTTCTAATCGACCAGATAAGACCCGATAAGGGGCGATCGTAGCGCTGGTCACCTGAAAGTCAATAAGCCTCAACGATGTATCGAGTAATCATGACAATACATACATCCATGAGCTCTACTATGTCTTAAAATGCTACGCCAGAATATGATGATTTCAGCACACGTTGGCTTTTTATGTTCTAAATGGTTCTTCGCAAAATAGCGTATTTGTACTGTGTCAGGATTTGTCTCCTACTATTGGTAGTAATTATTGCAGTTGCATCAACTCATTTCCATTTTATGTATTTTCTTATTTTTCTCAGATATCTACCTTACATTTCCTCGTATTAGCAATTGGATCCGTATTATTAAACAACGTATTATATACAGGATAGGTTGCTTGAGATTTCTTCAGCCGAGGCTCCAGGATCTGGGGTAATATAATAGAAACCCATGGCGCGACAGCCCTTAGAGGGCCAATGCCTACCAACCCGACTACCGGCCTCACGCCCACTTACGCACGGCAGAGGTGGACGATCATCCAACCGATACGGGGAGGAGATGTGGTCAACATCTCGGCATCCCTCAGCCGGAATGTTGGTTTCCGTGACCAGGGCCGCTTACCTAGCGAAAGCTCCTCACTTTCCTCACGATGCTCAGTGGGCACCGGTCCTATACCCGGGACCTAAAATCCCCACCACATGGGTGGGATCGAATAGGGTCTGGGGTTTCCTCAGGAAAAACAAAGGAGGGAATGAAAATGTGGGGAGGAGCAGTTGTTAGATAATATCAGTTTCCACACAGAACTGGAACTGGATTATTTAGAAGGAAACTCGGCTTGGAGTTTAAAACTTGGTCTATGCCCCCAAGTTGGACATTCCTAGGCAGGAAGGATAAGGCGAGAGGAGACAGAGGGCGTCCGTCCCAAGGAGGTACGACAGTGCAGAGGACAGGGTCCCCACATATTACTTAGATGGAAACTTCCCCCGGCAGGACAGGACAACGGATATCCCAAACTACTGCGCTTCGGAAACAGTTCCGTCAGGAGACCTGGGTTTAGAAACCGGCAACCATCCTACTGGAGGAGAAATTTGTCTTTTTTTTAGAGCCTATCATCCTGTCATGCACCACCGAGACTCCCGCCGACACTTCTACCCTGAAAGAGACCACCAGAAGAGAGATGATATGAAATGATAATGGAGATGATATGGAGGGACAAGAAATTCGGGGAATGTAATTGTCCTACCCAGCATTGGCCTAGCGATCCGGGTCAGGTAGCGCGGCCACGGGAATCGAACCCGGGCCTCCCGAATGTGGGCCACAGGTGAAACTGCCAGATCCATCCTGCTTAAATGATTTTATACTTCATTACCAAGTGACCTGAAATTAGCTATCATGTATATCACATTTATGACAATATGCCGTAAACCTTGAGTTCCTGAGTAAAATTAATTGTTTCATGTATTCCTCAGTGTTTAACAGATTTTAGAAGCACTCTTATAATGTGAATAATTACTTCAAATTTAGTAATACTGTCTGCCTCATTAACACTAATTGAAATCTATTAAAATATATAACAGATAACATTAAAAACCCGCCTTGGTAGTGTAGATGGTAGCATATCTGCCGCACGTTCAAGAGGTCCGGAGTTCGAATCTCGATCAGGGTGAGCTACCAGGATAAGGTTTATTCCGGGGTTTTCCCTTATCCTGAAAGACGAACGTCCGGTAACTCTAAGCTCCATGGACTCCGGACACATTGTGCATCATTTCATCCATTCCATTCATCGTCCGATATGACTAAATGTCCGATAGGTTGGAGGACGTAAATTCCAAACTAAAAACAGAAAAGGAAAAAAAGATAACATTAAATGCAGTGCGACCTTATTTAGCAAAGTTTTAGCTAAATTTAATTTGCCACTTGCTATGATAAAAGTTAAAGTCTTCTAGGAATAGTCACACCAAAACATACTTTTTAAATGAAAATCGAGAACTCAACCTAAATCTAAGCAAATGGGAACAGCCATTCTCGAGATCTATATCAACAGTGATCTTAAAACAGTGTATACTCATATGTATTGGTTCTGTTTGTGTAATAACAGAACAAGATTGATTATCAGTCATAAAAAAGGTTTTACTTGTGAAGTTGCCATGTTATTTTATATGATAATGCATCTAAAAGCTATTTGTCAATGAAATAAAGCACATTTCTTTAAGTGAAAGATGCTTTTATATGTTGTTTCTCTTATGAATTAGAAATAACAAAATTATTCTTTGTTTTATTTATACTTACTTTACTTCATCTTCTTGTATCTTCTTTTTGGGCTGTAGAATAGTTGGTAATTCTTAGGGTTTCAATTTTGTTGTAATTGACGTTAAGATAACTTTTTCGGATCGTTCATGTACATGTAAGTTACTTCTGAAAATGCTCTATACCTAAAGAAGTGAAAACAATATTGAATTTATAAAAATGTTGAAAACTTAGAACATTAAGGATATTGTAAACTGCCTGAGCATATAAAGTGTGTTATTATCTTACTATAATGTTTGTCATAAGTCAGCATATTGTATAAAACTCCTCACATCATTTGTGCAAACAAAGTGTCGGTTCATTGTGCTATAAAGTGAAATGGAAAATAACTTCAATTAACTAGTACACAGTTATCTCAAATTGGCATGAGAACTATAAACGTCGTTCATTTGTCGGTTGCAAGAAAGCATTTATTGGTTCTTAAACATTATCGGTGCTATAAAAGCAACTTACATCTCTGACTCACTTTGTAAAAACGACATGGGGAGATACTGGCTTGATAAAGCATGGAAACTGAATTCAATTTAACCTCGTCAAAAGGATTTCGCGAATGTAGAATTTTCAAAGATAAGTAAGTGTGACAAAACAGATGCATACCTCTTATTTCGTTATATCGCAAATTATTATTGAGAGTTAGAAATATTTCTGTGCGTAAAGTTATGCTTCATTAAAGTATATTGGTATCCACGTGTTGTGTACTTTTTCTTTCGACGTCACAAGATGCCCTGGTCTGTTCGACAATTATTCGTAAATTTGTTTTAATTGAAGGAATACGAAAAGTTAAAATAAATGGAATTAAATAGGTATCAGTATGTTGTAGAAATTAAGACAACACGTTTAACATATACACACTTCCATTTTGGGAATATATGGCCTGCAAATAAACTCAGACTTGTTTTCCTTCTTTTGAAGTATCTCTTCTTGCTGCTCATATGTACTCGTATTATTTAATATTGTAAACGTATCGTGGTTGATAACTACTAAGGTTTGAGGTCGCGACGGTATGTTGACCATGGTAGCTCAAGGCGTTAGAGCGACTGGACGGAAATAAGGAGATCCATGGTTCAAATCCCGGCTGTGGCATTAAATTTTTCATTTGGCTCTAATTAAAACATCCATATACCGAGTAATTTATTTAAAAAGATTAATTCTCAAAGGATTAATTCCTCAATATAAATTTAACCTTAAAAGTTGAATGATAAAAATCCTGGTATTTAAGTGGCCACAAATGTGTAACTCCAATATGAGAACTCTAAGTGGTTTAGCGGGAAAATATAATGAGCCAATTGGAGAGTTTGATGGCGCGTCGGTATGTTGGCCATGGTAGCTCAAGGGGTTAGAGCGACTGGACGGAAACTAGGAGATCCGTGATTCAAACCCCGGCTGTGACATTGAATTTTTCAGTTGGCTCTAATTAATTATTACTAAGGTTTGTTTCAGATAACTTTGCCTCGCTAAAATGTGTCTACCCGCGTGCTGCTGCCTTCTCCTTTACCCTAATTGGCTATGCGTGCCGTAGGCGGTGCTTTTACACCAAGTGGAATAAAAGTCATTTCAACAAGTATGCCACAACTACCGATGGCCAAAAAAGTCATAGGATTCACAACAAGAGGGTACTCAAAACACATGGTACAATAAGAAGCATAGGAACATGGAGAAATACTGGAAGACCACTACAAAATGAATACAGCGACAGCCCACAAACAACACCCTAAGCTGACTCAGTGATAGTAAATTCAATATAATTAAAGTGTTAATGAAATAAACTTAAGTCCGACAAACAAAACAATAGACATAGCCTAATGCGGAGTAGTTCACGTTAGTGAAACAGAGCTACCCTCTAGCAGGAGACCGTTGCACTTCAAGGGACACATTAGGTTATTATTATTATTATTATTATTATTATTATTATTATTATTATTATTATTATTATTATTATTATTATTATTATTATTATTATTATTATTATTATTATTATTATTATTATTATTATTATTATTATTATTATTATTATTATTATTATTATTATTATTATTATTATTATTATTATTATTATTATTATTATTATTATTATTATTATTATTATTATTATTATTATTATTATTATTATTATTATTATTATTATTATTATTATTATTATTATTATTATTATTATTATTATTATTATTATTATTATTATTATTATTATTATTATTATTATTATTATTATTATTATTATTATTATTATTATTATTATTATTATTATTATTATTATTATTATTATTATTATTATTATTATTATTATTATTATTATTATTATTATTATTATTATTATTATTATTATTATTATTATTATTATTATTATTATTATTATTATTATTATTATTATTATTATTAATAATTATTTTATACACAAGCTGAAGCTTTCTTGTGACATCCCATTCAAGTACCATATCTATAAATGTACATGAAACCTTTTTTAATAAAAATTGCAGTTATTTGCAGTTATCCCCATTTCTGCAAAGATATTTTATTGTTTCAACTTAAAATTTTTTAGGAAGAAAGATATAAAGGGAATAAACAAAATAGATTAAATGAACACAGTGACATCATTTAAGTGTGGTTTTGAACTGCAATATGTCAATCTATGTAGGCCAAATACCACATTGTTTCTCTTTCTACACTTTCTTTGTTATTTAATCAAATATAATATAAATGTTGCATTATATTCCGAATTCATTTTGATTAATAGAAATTTTAAGAGAAAATATATAGTAAGAATAAGTAAATTTTTTTACGTTATTCTTTTTGTGTTTGTTTTAAATTAATCATTTAGGAAATATTTGCTATGTTGTTTTAAATGGCTAATTCAAAGAAGCAGAATATACTCCAAACCAAAATATTCGCTGCTCCTCCTGCGAAGTGCTTTAAAGTATTACAGCGATGCATTAACCTAATTTTGAAGAAACCGTTTAGGCCTTTGTATATTTGTATAATCGTTTAATGCAAGTATAGCATCAGAAAAACCTTCTATCTACTTACGACCGCGTGTCAGTAAAACCGTTAACAACACAAGATTGTAGTAACAGCCATAGACATGTTACGTAGCAGTAAGTGAAGATATCTCTATAGGTGACAACCAGAGCTGTCATCATCATGGAGGAAATCTAGAGCCCAAACAACGGAGGTGTTATTGCAGTAACACTGGATTCTGACGAACACGGACACACTGCAAGAGCAAATTGCATATAAATGTGTATCATGCTGAAATTGTAGGATCATACTTCCTAATATATGGAGCTTTAGATTTCCAAACAAGTGAAAGGGGAGGTCGAATTCGTTATAACATGACATTGAAATTGCCTTCCAAGAACTAAATTTTTTAATGAACATTACGTTTGCGATAAAAATTAGAGGCTTTAGATATTAGAGGCTTTACAGATATTCCGTTTGATAAAGTACTTGCTTTGTCGAATGTTTTCAATTTAAAATCTTACTCATGAATTGTATAACTGCGATGGCCACAAGGCATGCGGCTCTAGACACCAAGCTTAGAGTAAGGTTAATTAATACAATTTTAATGAGTACATCTCTACAACGACAAGCAGATTCTTTGCTCACCTTCCTTATGCATCAGGTGCTTTATTCTTCCAACTGGGACGTCGGCTTGATGCTGCACCAAGACTGAAGGCACGCTTGCCACAGGACATTTTATTTCTATAATGTTTATTTATTCTGTAATGAAGAAGTTATTTAATTTATACTCACAATAATCAGACCAGTTTTCTTGAAGACTCTAATATGAGTATCCTCTATCCCTGTATACTTTAATTTTATTATGTATATTGTGTATATAACTCCACAATTTGTATAGCACCAACTGCGCTAAGCAATTGAAATAAAAATTCAATAGCAAAAAAATTAATACAATTAATGGAAACCAGTAATTTCTCGAGGCTGGTGGAAACATAAAATTCTTTTCCTAAAACTTAATGGCCCCCACTGGTTGTTAGATTTGCTTTTTTATTTTATTTTTTATATTTTTTGCAGTTATGATGCATCATTAAAAACAGTATTTTGCTTCAGAATAAAAAAAAATGTTCACTTAAGATGTTTGAAGAAAATTACTGAAAGCCTTTCTGACGTTCAGGTGGAAACAAAAGATTAATTGAAGAGCATGCCCGGATCTTGCTGAAGAAATCAACGGCAGATTTAATTACTTAAGATCACTCAAACCTTCAATTTCATTCCTGGAAAATCCTTTTGCTGTTGCTGTTGTGGACGATGAGTGTTCTGTTTCATCACCAGTAACAAAGATATAGCAGCTGTAGAGCTGGAGCTGCTAGAACTATAAGAGGATTCAAACGAAGTGGTGTTTATACCACAAAATCTTGGAAGAATGTTCCAGAAGTAAAGTACCTACTAACAATAGAATGTGCTAAGAGACTTATTTCAGTCTTTGGGACTTCTTGTGAATCTCTGTACTCAACGCTTAAATTAATTAAATCTATGTATTGATCTGAACTAATTGATGAACACCTAAGTGAATTTGTGCGAACTGTGCCTACCAACTATCAGCCAGATTTCTAAAAACAGTAAAAATAAACACTCGAAATATAATTCTCAAAAGTAGGAACTCATTCCTTCATGTGCACCTGAACAACAATGTTCTGTGAAGCGCAGAAAATAAATGCTCCTTTATTTGCTATAAAATTTAAAATATGTGTATTTTCATTTTATAAACAATTTTATAAAATCTCTTACAGTGTGGCTGGCTTCGAATTAGCTTCATAAATTTGTGGCTCCCAGAATTAAGGTTAGCGGCCACCTCTGTCATAAAGCTAATATTTCCATCCTTTCCTTTCTTCATATGCAGATAGGCATATGAAGAAAGGAAAGGATGGAAATATTTGTACCCATATAGTTCTGGTTTTGATATTTATCCTGTGAACTCCTATGTTCACAATAATGTCATAAATGACAGGGAAAAAAATATACCAGTGTAGAAAGAACGTGAACAAAGAAATTCTTGGTTATATTTTTAATTTTAAATTTGAATTCCAGGTTATGTGTGTACGAGTATGTGAGAGTGAGAGCAAAGATGAATGAGAGTGATTCAGTTGAAAACAGAGGAATTCTTGTTCTGCTAGATATCACAATTTCGTTACAAGGCAAACTTATAGATAAATCATGTTTTACATAAGCAAAATATTAAGTAGTAGGTAGTACAAGCTGTACCTAATTAAAATATTGATATGATACCTAATTATTCCACAGGAAATGGATAGAAACTTAAGCATACTTAAGAATTCCTATTGATGTAAAGAGAGAACTTGTAGTAACTGTTACACAGTTTTATCTTTGATTCCACTTATTTATTTCTATATCACAAATAGCAATAAATACTATAAAATTCTTAGCAGTCAGAATGTGTTTGTTGTGTTTCACTCATGGCTCATAATAAAGTAAAAATAAATAAATATAATTTGCGTATCTTTTGTCTTGGCTTCCAGATTCTATGCCAAGACATAAGTTTTTAATTTCAATTTTCTTTCTTTTACATAAATATACAGAATAAATTCAACTTGTCTGTGCAGATACAGACTACAAACTAACAGGAGTACTACTTCTAAAGCTATTATAAAAAGAGTAGCTGCTTATAACTAACATAATAATTTTACATTTTCATTTTCTTTGGGTAACAAATTATCTAACAAAATAATTTTTATATTTTATTTAATCCTGCAAAAAATGCTATCTTCGTCTCTGTGCTGCATCCGCTGGGCTCATGGAAACCCAATATTGCCTTCTACAATTAATTCTGGATTCGTCCACTTCTGGTTGTTCTTGTGCCAGATTCTCCTGATGTTGAATTGTTCTGGTCTGTTGTATCCTTTGGGATCTTCTAATCTCTGTTTCATATAACCTTGTCCCGCTGAAATGTATCACTCCGCGTGCAACTACCTTCCCTCTCAACCTAATTGGCTAATGCTTTCGCGCCATAGGCCATAGGCGGTGCCTTCCCGTCACATTTAAACCTGCAGTAAACATCATAATAATTGCCAGGAAGATAGATAAAATCATACAAACAAGGATATGAAGGCATGCAGAAATACAAGTTTATAATGAAACTGAGCAAGTTGAAACTGAATGAATGAGCAATGGAACTGAAACAAGTTTATAATGAAAGGCCTTCGACCTTTTTCCACTGTGATTTTTTAAAACCAGTTCACATACCTTGAAAAAATTCTTGTCGCTCAGTCTTAAAAGTCGTGTCACGCCATAGTTGTGTGTCCTTCATTCACCCAAGTCTCGTCAAGGTAGTATACTTTGCGATTTGTATCCCAGTACAGTCTGATTGTCGTTAAATAACGTCTTCGCCACACAGTAATATCGCCTCTGGAGTGGTAAGTTTTCCTGTTGTCTCAATTTCGTGTCGCGATGTTCCTACGCATCTAACACACCTGTAAGTTCAGAGAACAGCTGTTCGACTTCTCTCACTGACAAAGACGGATTCTTCTCTGTGAGTGCATTAAACACATGCACCGCAATTCTTTTTTCGCCGCTTTGTAAAGGTTTATCCTTTCGATGTTTCAGCGAAAAACTGGCGGTAGACTCTGCCATTATACAGATAAGTACATGCGCAATAAACGACCAATAAAATAATTTAGCTCTCGCATTTGGCACAACACACCTTCGAATGACGATATATGACTAATCTAGTTCAAAACAAGGTCAGTGATAAAAGTCATATAAACAAATATGTCATCACTACCGCTAAATCACGTGCTATCGTGCCATGTGCTTGAGAGCAAAGGAACCTCCTCTTTACTTTGTTTAAGAATTAACATACATTTCAGATAAATCAACTCTGTTGCGTAATATATTTAATTAAAACGGTTACGAAAATATAAATTTGACAATTCTCTTCCAACATATAAAGATATATCACCATGTTAAATAACGAACTAATTTTTACCGCACAATAGTCTATACTGCAATAGCAGCCAATGAGAGGTGATAAGGTCACATGACCGTTAAGAGATACGCGGCAACCTTATGTGAAACAAGGTTTGACTTGAATATGTGGTTCCCTTCTCCCTTGGGTTGGTTTTGTTGCATTCATTGTTGTTTATACTCATCCATTACGTATTCTTATACCTTATTTGTCATCTCTTCCATGGTATTTACTTAATCTCGTTGTCTTAATATATCCCATATATATTTACCACTCTAAGTTTCCCTTTCTGTATATAATAGTTCGTCATATTTTGAGCACTCAAACGTTATATGTTCTGGAGTATCTTCTGTGTTACATCTTTCACATATGTCATTCTCCCGTTTTTTAATCTTCTTAAAATATGTATAATAATAAAGTCAAGTCAGGCTTCCAGCTAAAGCTAATATTTTCGTTCCACAAATTTAGAGCGAGGTCAGAGTTTCTGGTTAAGTACCCACCAAAGAATGTTGCAGCTGTTTTCTTGTGTACGAACGGCCACCTGCTAGCCACTGATCTCTGAGAAAATGAGCGACAGAACATTTCACCTGTAACAGATATGTTTGGTTGAATAATAAAGTTTGCATTTCAAAGCTTGTCAGCCCACGCGAGTCAGTAAACTAGTCGCTTTTGCAGCGCTCCAAATTGTCTTGTCTCACGCACGTTAACATCTCTGTGAGTCAATCAGGCGCTTTCTTCAACCAACATCTTAACGTCTCATTTGAAGAATGAAAATATTTTATGGTATCAGAAATTAACTTTAAATTAATAATACTATTCCAGAAGCTAGATACTCTTTTTGAAACGTATGGTTCCAGCTGATTGAGCCATTTTATTGGAAGTTGCAAAAGGAAATATACGCTAATATGCATTCGTAACCATACTTACTTAACTTAACTATCGAACTGAATGTGCGCTCATATTCAATGCTTAATGACCTTACAGAGAGTTAGAACTGCCCGGGTCCAAAGTTTTTATGTCAACGGAAATTAATTGTTCTTACATACAAGCCGTGTGTAGGGTGAAATATGAAAAGGTAGTCAGACTGAAAAAATTGAATGCAGTAGCCGGGATTTGTAACCATGGATATTCTAGTTCCCAACAGGCTGCTTTTGACCATTGAGCTACTATGGCCAACATGCCAACACAACATTAAATTCTCCAAAATTTGAAGGCGGAGCTTAAAGAACTTACAGCATAGTAAGTCGCCATTAAGGTAGCTGTCTCATGTGTTTATGAGAACTCCTAGTGGTTTACCGGAAAAAACACGAGTCATTTGGAGAATTTAATGTCATGCAGGCACATTGATCATAGTAGCTCAATGGTTAAGAACAGCTGAGCGAAGACCGAAAGATTGAGGTTCAAATCCCATCTGTGGCATTGAATTTTTCAGTCTGGCTTTATCTTTCCTTTTATGTCAGCATTTAGAATGGCTATTCCACTTACAAAACAGACGTGAGCGTGCGCTGCTGCTGCGAAGTGTGAAACATTTACAATAGAGATGAATGAATTTTACTTTGATTCAATTATGAATGATTTAATTCTTACGTGACACTTACTTTTGTCACTCAATGTGTGGCTCTCGAAAGGTTTAGATATCAGGTCCTGTTTGGCACAGCAAAGAAAGTCTCCGGAGAATGAGAAGCAGAGGGGTTGGAGAAGGTTACGACACCCTGCGTTGACCGAGGCTAACGAAAGAGACAGGCTATGGTGCGTTTGAATCAGCTGATAACAGCAGTCCTAACCTGTACAGTATAGGCTTTGAACTGTATGTCGTTCGTGTGGTCTGTGTGATATTACGTTTGTTTTACTTTTTTAACTAGTGAAATTAATAATATTTAGTGGTTCAGGTTAGTGAAAAGGTGTTATATTATCATGTAGTTAACACATATTCCAGTTTGTTCGTAAATTTTATGTATTTAGTAGTGTTTTCAAGTAGGCTGTAAGTTAACCTCTGGGAACGTTCTAACGGCTTCGATGCCATACTGCATCTTCTCATTTGAATCTAGATTGAAGCATTTATTTTAGTAAATTCTGCTTATTCTTTTATTATACGTGTGATAGTACATAGTTCTATCTTGTGTTTAAATGTACAGAAAAATTATCTCCATTATTGAACGAAATAACTTCTGCGTTCAACACATGGTGGATACAAGTTAATGTTATTATTACTATTATTTTCCTTTTTAGGTACTCAGAGTTGTAAAAAATGCCTCGACGTTGTAGTGTCTTTGGGTGTAGATCAAATTATGACACAGAAAGTGAAAAAAGTACAACATTTTCACTGCCAAAAGACGAAAATCTTCGTAAGTTCTGGCTACGGCATATTCCGACGGATTTTTCGAAATTAAAAAATCATTTTGTGTGCATAAAGCATTTTGAGGAGTCGTGTGTTTGTAAGAATAGACAGGATTTCTACTTCAAAGTGAGAGTTGATAGAATATGAAAGGAAAATCCCTAAACTCACAGAAAATGCTGTACCAACAATATTTCCTAATACACCCTCTTAATGTTCTAAAACTATTCCCAAAATAAAACGTGTTGCTGATAAAGAAGACGAAAATTTGGTCCAGGCATTTCGAGACAGCATTCAATCAAATAAACAGCACGTGGAAAGGGATTTAATAAATAATGTAGATAGCATTATTTCTTGTGTAGATATAAGAACAATCAATTCCAGTAAGGCTAATTGGACAGTAATTAAGGACGAGGGAACAATTTATATTTGTTTAATGGGTATAAATAATGGCACACCTAGTGTCATTTCTTTTATAACAGTCAAAGATGATTTAACTTATACTGTTGTATTGGAAAACGTTTGCATCAATGCTTCTAGTACTAATAATGTGAAAAAATTGAATTCATTAAATGTTTTGGATAGTATTATAACACAAATTGAAAATGGTGAAATATTACCCACAGTTAGAGATAATATAGAATCCGCTATCCAGCTGCTACAGTCCCTACTAAACCATGATGAGAATGAGCATATGAAGTTTATTGTAGAGCAATTAAATCTGTCACAGACTCCAAAGAATAACAGGCGTTATGGCAACAAATGCATGATTCTTGCTTCCACTCTGTATGTCCATTCATCATCCGCCTAAAATGCACTAAGAAAATGTGATAGGTTGATTTTGCCACACCCACGTACACTGCAGAAACTAATTTCATTCTATAAATTGTCCTTGGAAAGTAGTTCTTACTTGGAAAACAGATTTAAACATTTAAATAGTAATGAACACTTAGTATCTCTCATGATGGATGAAATATATATTCAGCCACAACTGTCATTTAAAGGAGGTGTGATTCTGATTCTCAGAAACATGCAAAAATGCTCAAGTCTTCATGCTATCCTCACTACTTTCTAAATATGTTGATGTCGTTTCCATTATACCAGTTATCAATTTAACAAGTGAACAGCTGAAGACATACATTATAGAAGTTCTGGGTATGTTGGAAATAATTGGCTTTACAGTTATTAGTTTAATTGCAGACAATAATATTGTGAACAGAAAAGCATATGAACTTATGACCCCAAATAAAATTTTGCAGCCTAGCATTACTCACCCACTAGACTCAGCAAGAAGGCTTTTCTTTATATTTGACACCATCCACATTTAAAAATGTATCAGAAATAATTGGGAGACCAAAAGAAATGCAAATAAAACCTTATATTTTCCTGATTTCAATCATCACCCCAATATACTTTCAGCTCAATACAGGCACTTAGAGTTGATGTATGAAAAAGAAAAGAAAAACCTAGTTAAGTATGGGCACACACTTTCCGCCAAAGTGTTATATCCATTGTCAATTCAGAAGCAGAATGTGAGCTTGGCATTGAAAATTTTCAATGACAATAACATTGTGGCCTTGAAACCTTTCACATAAGATCTTGGTGTTTCTGAAGATATTGATGAGACTGCAAATTTCTAAAATATCATTATTAACTGGTGGAAAATAGTTGATGTTAAAAGTGTGTTTGAAGGGAAACGATTCAATGATCCATACCGAGAGGCCATTAAAAGCCAAAGACATATGCAATTTGAATTTCTAAGTGAAATGTGTCATTGGCTAAAAATTTGGAGGGTGTCTGTTCCATCAGTAAATGCTTTAACTCCGCAGACATTTCAGTCCTTGATTACTAAGCTGGATACCTTCCTGGAAATCATTCCATATCTATATGAGAAATACAACATAGATTATATTTTGCTAAGCAAATTTCAGAGTGAGAATTTGGAGGGTCGTTTTGGATCATACAGACAGCTAAGTGGTGCAAATTACTATATAACTTACTTACAGGTATTGGAAAATGAGAGGAAATTGAGATTTAAAAATACTGTGTTGTTTGCTGCTCATAATGGTAGTGTAACGCGAGCGCTGGAACACCCTGTGGAAGCAGCTGGGAGCGGAAGGCAGGGGAGGTTCGTGTTAGCCACACCTCCTCCTCGTTTGTCTTATAGTGGTGACAGGCGGTGGTCGGAGGAAAAACATCAGTGTGCCGTCTGTTTCTGTCCACCTGGTTCTCGAAATTACGGGAATCTTTCATCATCTGGAAACGTCGCCTGGGAACTAGAAAAGCCGAGAAGTCGGCGAGATGCCTATAAAAAGGGCTGCAGCTAGTCAGTCGGGGTCAGTTAGTCAGTTGGTTAGTGAGTGTGAGTGAGGAGACAGTCGCAGTTCTTGGTGTAAGAGTTAGTCAGTGACGTGTTAATGAACGAGAAGATTGTGCAACGGAAGACTGTACGTAACTGGTATGTGCATCGGAGTTTATGTAATCGCGAGTACAAGTAAAATTGTAACGGACGAACTGGTGAATTGTAATTGTGTGCAGCAAGTAATTCTGTGTAATTGGCAAGAGTTTAACTGTAAGTCGGTGGAAATAAAGAACATTTTTGAGTGGTGAAATTGGACTTTTCATTTCACGAACCCACAAAGTCACAGTAGTGTAAATTTGAAAGAACTGCTACCTACCCAACAAAATTATGATAATAATATTGACCTGAATGGTTTTTCTGATATTCTGGATGAAGAGTTTGAAATGCAAGTAATTCCTAATGATACAGTGCCAATACTGACATATTTGGGGGGATTTGCATCTAGACAAGTGCTACGTAAATCTAAGTGTAATATATGCAGTTCATGGCTCCAATTAAATAAACCAATGGAAGTCGATTCTTCATATGACTTTGTAAAGGACTTGGACAGAGGAAAATTAACATTACCCACAGACAATGTAGTATTTACTGTTGGTTTGGCATGGCATACAATGTCATTATTAGCAAGAGACTCTCAAAATTTCTTAACCTCTGCGAAACAGCTCTCTGTAGCTCAGAAAATTTGTAAAATTAAACTTCTGAGATCAGATGTACAGAATACTGGTACTGAATGTAAATGTTTACATAAGAAGACCCTAGTTGAGAAACTGGATAGTGTTGCTCTTTGTGTTAACAAAATATTGATTAGTAATTTTGTTAAAATGACCAATGAGAAATCTTGTGATTCAGTCACTACAAGGAAAGTAAAAAAACTGAAAACATAAATTTTGGCATTATTTGTGACCATAAGACTTCTTCCTTAAACTGTTTTGATGGATTACATTACATTCTGTACTTTGTATATACTCAGTGTATATATCAGTGTTAAACCTGTGGATTTATCACTAATATCTGTAAAAATAATTATGCTTAAGTATGGAGTTTGGCAGAATACAAGGATCACCTCATACGTTTGGTACGTATAAATGTCTCCATATAGTGGTGTAATTGCAAATAACGCTCATTTGTTTATTTCATTACCTCACCTTTTTTTTTCTAGGTATTATCATAATATTTTACATTCATAGTTCCTGATTCGAAATTTAACTGAAATTATTGTGCGAGAAATATAAGTAATTTTTTTTTAGGAAAAAGGGATTCAAAGTGGCTTCTGAAAACTTTATTTGAAGGTGAGCGATATACTGTATTTTATCATTTATACATTATTCCTTTATTCTTTAAAGTATCATCATTATAGATCTAAACAGCATAATAACATAAGTGGTGTATATTATAAACACGTAAGTAATTATAAGAAACGTAAAATAGCTTAGTAGTACGAGCATACCAAAAATCAGTTCCGAGACATAAAATCCCTTCTAATATAATATTACTTATATAATTATGTTAATTAAAGTATAATTGTCTAGAATGATGAACATACCTATGTGAAGTACTGTTTATTTATAATCATTCAGTTCACTAACAAAACAATATAACTTCTACGCTACGCTGTCCACTCTCTCAGACTGCCTGTGTGACGTCACACGAAAATTTCCCTGTCGCGCCGAAGCCGGTCTATTTCGTTAGCCGCGGCGTTGACATGTTTATGACGCTCAGCTCAGTTCAGTTACAGCCCATTCACAACCATTCTGACGTCTTGTACATTTGTGAATAAATATTTTCGGTTTTAGTATACTGAAATAATACGGCGCATGTTTTTAACGGTTCTACTCCTTGTGTAGCATGCGTTCTCTGTCACACACATTCGCTGTCCTTGCCATTGTGTAAGGGTGGCACATTCCGGTCCGGGAATTTCTTTGCATTGGCGAATAGTAGTAGAGATATTTGGAAAGTTACAAGGAACCAGTGATGGTTTCACATTATTTTGGTTTATGTAATCCCAGCTATGTGTTTAACACGGTATCAATAGCCTTTGCTTAAAGCACAAACCGTATTAGCACCTATTAAGTAAACTACACTAAAACCTGACTATACCATGATTCCTATATACGTTAAATCTGGACAAAAGGAAAATAAATATCCAAACAGTAGTTTTTTCTATGTTAAATTATACTCAACCGGAAAACTGCCTAACGCGGAAACGGAGTAATTTTGTGGAACTATTTACCTAAGTAAAGATAATGACTTAATGTGAAATGTGTAGTATTTAACGCTTGCTTTTACTACATACGGCACCGCAGGCGATGACACTGATGATACATGAGATGAAGATGGAGCACTGGTGGAAAGAGATGGCGGGGGAAACCGGAACTCCCGGAGAAAATCCGCCCAGCGCCGTGTTGTCCACCACCAATCTTACTTTGCGGTCGTCTGGGATCGAACCCAAGCCGCCTTGGTGAGAGCCAAGCGGTCTAAACACTGAGCCACGGCGCGGCCATAATGACTTAAGACAGATTATTATTTGCGTAATGCATGCTTATTTTTTGCGTTTTTTAAAGTATTTGCGTAATATTATTTGCAAAGTTTTGGACGCTGCTTATGCGAGATTTAACTTGGCATAAGCTTTGTACTTTGGACAGAGAAACTTTCCAAGAAATGACAATTATAATGTGTATTTAATTTGAAAATAAAGCAAAATATATATTTGAACTCATTTATATTCACGCACCTTTATTTTAAATTATTTCTTCGCCATAATTCTATGAGATTTCATACTTTCTAAATTATTATTATTATTATTATTATTATTATTATTATTATTATTATTATTATTATTATTATTATTATTATTATTATTATTATTATTATTATTATTATTATTATTATTATTATTATTATTATTATTATTATTATTATTATTATTATTATTATTATTATTATTATTATTATTATTATTATTATTATTATTATTATTATTATTATTATTATTATTATTATTATTATTATTATTATTATTATTATTATTATTATTATTATTATTATTATTATTATTATTATTATTATTATTATTATTATTATTATTATTATTATTATTATTATTATTATTATTATTATTATTATTATTATTATTATTATTATTATTATTATTATTATTATTATTATTATTATTATTATTATTATTATTATTATTATTATTATTATTATTATTATTATTGTTGTTGTTGTTGTTGTTGTTTCTGCTGTAATTTTACGTTCTCCAACGTTTAGTTATGTCGGACGATTCATATTTACTTTGTTCATTATGTACTTAAGACAACCAGGAAGTATTGTATTCCACCCAAAAATCTGAAACCGATATTTCAGCGAAATATGTGATTTGGACTACCCGAGTGAAAAAAAGACAAAAAGAAAGATAAAGGCTATATATATATATATATATATATATATATATATATATATATATATAAAGGTAGATGGGTTAACTTCATATTTCACCATCTTCCAAAATACATGACATTAAAAAAATATCTCCATTCCAGACTACCTTTACTAAAAATTCCTTCAATTTATTTTAAAAATAGGTTATTTTAATTACATTATGTTGAAGATATTTTCATGAAAATTTAAATGAAATGTATATCTTGACATTTTCGGGAATAGTTTCTCACGTATTCTTCATTCTGAAATAATTTTGTGTAACTAGTAAACCGTAAGTGAACTACACAGAAAACGAATGACACATTAAAGCACACAGTTCTATGCTAAATATACTTTTACTTGCAGTTAACCATACCCAAAATATCAGGGGAACCTGTATTATCTATTACTTCAGTGGTAGGCAGGTTCCTCAAATAGAGACAGGGTTGCTAGATTCCTAACATAAAAGTAAGCAATACTTTTATTTTCTGACAATTCTAATTTTGATGGTTCTAACCATTAAAGTACCATTGTTTAAGATATTTTAATGACACGTAAACTGTATCTATAGGTATTTTGAATTTTCTGGGAATGTCTTCAAGAGTCCTCTTCATTCTGGATGAATTTAGCATAATTCAGAAGCGGTGATAAATAAAGAAAAACTTACTACTGAAAAAATGTAGAAGTCGTTAAACAGAGGATTTATTTCAAGTATATTTTTTATGTGTGTGGTGTGTGTGTGTGTGTGTGTGTGTGTGTGTGTGTGTGTGTGTGTGTATGTGAGTGTGGTGTTTTGTTGTTGTTTGTGCGGAGTTAATCATTTCGCAGATATTTCTTGTTATTTGTCTGTATTTTCCGATGCTATGTGTTTCTCAAAACGTATTGTAATCCTTCGTTATTAATTTTTATCCCTTAGCATATAAAGAGAACGGATTTTCAAAGCTATCACGTAGTAACTACCTAAAAATCCAGATAAATTCCAACATTCCCCTTGCACATACAATATAATTGGCAATAAGGTAATATCTGCAAAAGTTTATCCCTGTAAACATGATGTAAGGGAAAATGGGTTTGCACCAGAGTAGAGAAAGTCATTTGAGTGCAGCACATAAAATTTTTTACTTTGTTTACTTCCTTTTAACGATGAGGTTTAGTTCAAAATATTCAGGTAAAAAGCTGAATGTCATAAACAGGGCATATATTTTAATGACCTAAGAATATCTTATAAAAAGAACAATAAAATAGCCCAAAATTCAGTTACTCTAAAATTTAGTTTTCCTCTCGCCCGCCTCTGTGGCATAGATGGTAGCGTGTATACCTCACGTTCAAGAGGTCTCGGTCAGGGTGAGGTATTTCTCCGAGGTTTTCCCTTATCCTGAAAGATGAATGTCAAGTAATTTCAAGATCTTCGAGCCTTCGCCGGAGTAACATTGCCACAACACCATGAGACGAGTAAAGAGGAACTTGTAAAAGACTTCCAACGCAGTTAAGCAGGCAATCGCCGAAGAGCAGCCGGGAGCAAGCTGGTCACCAGCGGCCGCCAGCCGGCCGACGGCACGCCACCACCATCGAAGCTCAACTGCGAGCGCAGCGCAGCATAAATCTGGCCCTGTCTCTCAGCCGGGAGCAGGACAGCTCACAGCAGCAGACATCCAACAGCCGCCACCACCTCCACAACGCAACAACATCGTAGTGAAGGGAGTACCCCGGGATCTGCAAGCACGCTTCGTGCTTGCTGCAGCGCAACAACAGTAGCCCTCAGCAACGAGGGCAAACCGCATTATGTCAGCCCGGGGCCCGATACAGCTGGTCAGAGTGCAGCTAGCCAGCATCACCGACCTGGAAGCTGCCTTGATTACCGGCCTACCCTTATTAGGGTGGGTGCTGAGGACCGAGGCTAGCCCACAAACCTAACTAGCTCCACCACTGCTGTGCTTACGGGCATACAGCAGAGTCCTGCGCAGCCGAGCCAAGGTGCCACTACTCTGGTGCCTCCAGTTTCACCTCGGTCTGCACAGAACATGACCTCCGCAGCCGCCGCCGCCGCCACCGCCGCTTCTGTGCCTCCTTTGGAGGGCACAGCCACTACACAGGGCAGGCACTCTGCCCCCTGCATCCCTTCAGGAAGTCATCGCCTGTCCCAACAGCACCGTGAACTACTCAGCAGCAACTGAGCACACAACAGCCGCCACATCAGCAACCTAATCAAAAGCCAGCAGCACCAGTTCACATCATCAGCCAGGAGTAGCTCAGGGAGGAAGTCTGGGGCCTAGGGGAGGCCATTTAGGATCTCCATTCAGAGTTCCTGCTCATAGCGGCCAAGTTGACCGCCCTGGAGTACCTCCTAAGGGAACTCCAGGCATCATCAATTCAAACAGCACGCTACACAACGAAACAACACACCGTTCACCGGAAGCTGTCCGAAATCGCTGAGCGCTTCCGGGGTCTCCTCAGGAGCGTCATCAGCTTCAACAACCAACCACCAGCATCATCACCAGAGAACCTGCAACATCTCACAGCTGAACAGAAGAAAAACTCTACAGCGGTATGTACGTGGATGAACTCAAGTCTCGCCGAGTGCGGTAGGCTCAATATCCTTACCATTTATCCCGTACCTGTCCTTACCGAATACCACCTCCAGCCCCTAGGCTGCAGTCAGATTTCATGGCTGTAGCCTAAAATTACCTTCTCACGCGGTCGTACCCAATGGGAAGCAACGTAGCAGCTTTCAAGTACTAACGCAGGTGCTATGCGGGACCGCAAGAAGCCACGCCATCTATGCTATCAACTTCTTTTCTATATCTGGTGGAGGTTTCTTAGTGGGTATTGCCAAGGACAATCGATACACGATTCTCGATACAGATACGCGATATTTTCTACGATAAACGATAACTCGATACTCGATACGTTCATTTCTACTTCTAATTTCAATACAGAATAGAATGTTGGGAGAACTTTGTAATTCCAATAAAATTAAATAGGTGCGCATATGTAATAATACAGAGCTTAAAACTATTAGTGTTCTTATTTTTAAATTCTACATTAGACATTTAAAAACAAAACAGCCCACTTTTTTTTTAGTTCTGGAAATTTTGATTTTTTTTTCCAATAATTCAGTAATCCAGTTCACTAGAAAGTGGAAGTGACAAATAGCTGTTGAGATATGCAACGATTTGTTCTTGGGAACCGGTAACTGGCACCGTATTTGACACAAAATTATTTTCTTGCATGATGTCACTGTGCAAGTACCTACCACATTCCTGACAATTTTTGGGCTTTTCTATGTGCTACTTGCGGCAATAATACTTTCTGATTTTAAAATAAAAATTGCAGAATCAGCACCAAGTATCGAAAAAGTACCAAGCGAATTTTCTGAAATATCGTTCGATATCGATACCATGCAATTATTATGAGTATCGAGGTATCACAAATCTCGAGGACCCATCCATATATATATAAGATGAAATGGTGACAGCAAAATATTTACTATAAACCTGTCCTGCTTGTGCCCTATTATTATTCTTAAGCAACATTCAGCATAATAATATAGGTATAATTTTCTTCAGTGCTGTAATTGGGCCGGTACTGGCCCGTAAGCCGTACCACCTAACATTTGAACACGTAAGTGTACCGCTTAAATTCCTGAAGCGAAGCTTCGAAACATATTCAATGAAATTTCTCTCTTAATAATAGCTGGGGGATTTTTCTTTTACTTATGGTAATATGGTGGTAGTTCTGAATTGAGAATAGTTTCTTCATGTCTGCTTATCTGTTTGATGATATTGCTTTCATTTGGTGAATGTAGTAACTGAAGATTGTTAATATTTGCCTTTATTGTGTTTTATGGCTAATATACCTATTCTGAGTATTTATTATTAATTGATGTCAAGCCAGGTAACATCGTGTATCTTATCCTTAGCATTCACATTGATTCAAAAGTGAGGTTATGGATAACACTGCTGACTTATCCCCAAGGAAAGTAGCTGTAACTGAGAGTCTTTTGAACGAAACTCTTTATTCACAACGTGAAATAACTAAGAAATCGTGTATTCCACAAAAATCTGTTAGTCGCATTAATCAAGCTTCGGTGAGACGTTGACCTCACAAAGGGATGGAAAATTCGGGAGGAAAAGAAAGCTATCTACAAGGATGCAACCAGCATTGACCTCAGTGATCAACTTAAGCAGTGCGGTACAGAAATATCAGCCTCAGTGGTTCGCAGAAGATTATGTGAAGCAGGTTTACCAGCACGCAGACCTCGCAAAAAGGCTAAACTGACACCTGCAATGGCAAAAAAAAAAAAAAAAAAAAAAAAAAAAACGTTTAGAATGGGCCAAAGAGATGCAGAAACATCCAGTGGAATTTTGGAGAAAGGCAAATAGTATGAAAATTGTATATAGCATAAAATTAAAATATGTACATGTAAATTTTATGGAAATGAAATAAACAGCCTAAACTTTGTTTCTCTCATTGCTGGTTTCGTTATACCTACTATCTTTGAGCAATTTTAAAACTGTTTAATATTATATAGAGGTTTTTATTGTTTCAGGTAATTTTCTCAGACGAATCCATGTTTGAAGTGTGTGAAGAGAGCAGCCAATATGTGAGAAGGACAGATAAAGAAGCATTTTCCCCTCAGTGTGTCGATCAAAGAGTAAAGTACCCAACATCAAACATGGTCCGGAGCTGTATGTCTGTCCATGGACCTGGAAGATTATACATAGTTGTGGGATCTATGGAGCAGAAACAGTATAAAAGTGTATTAGAAACAAGACTATTTCCGCAAAGTAAAGAATGGTTTCCAAATGGTGATTTTGTGTTCTGCCATAGAGCAAAATATGTAACCCAGTTCCTTAAAGAAAACAATGTAAAAGTACTACCATGGCCGGGGAATAGCCCTGATTTAAATCCAATAGAGAATCTGTGGGGTATTGTTAAACAGTGACTGAAAAAATTGAAAATAGCAACAAAAGTTCAGCTTATTGAGGGCCTGATAAGCATTTGGCACAGAGTTGAAGAAATAAAGGAAAAGTGCTCCACCCTTGTAGAGAGCATGCCTAAACGCATCAAAATGGTAATAAAGGCTAAAGGAGTGCATACAAAGCACTAAGAGTTGAAAACAATATTTTGCAATACTATTTCTGTTAAATAAATAGAAAATAAACGGTATATGTTAAAAATTTCACCATTGAGTCTAATAATTTGCACACGTCTGTAGCCATAAAACTTCTTGGTATAACAATGAAGATTCAGGCGGTGCTATTCTTAAGTAACTTTTGGTGAGTACCACCTAAACTTTTTTCCAGTGTGGTGAGTACCGCCTAAATTTTTTTTCCAATCTACAGCACTCGTTTTCTTTGAAAGAACATTAACACAGCTGCTTGGCTGGGTTGCTGCCATTCTGCTAGCTTGTCTGGACCATGATTTAACAGTCCGCCATTCTTGCTTCCGCAGTTTCTCTGTGGCGTCGACGTTATCGATCGATATGTCTCGAAGTTCGCACAGTTCGTCCTCTCAAATCCCAGGCAGCAAGGTGGCTTTGATATATAGCGCTGGCTACACAGAGATAAGATAGTCCCTTGCGCTACCTCATAGCCCAGCGCAGGTATCTTTCCTACCGTTAAGGATAGATACGTATGAGTTAAAATAGGTCATATTGTGGTTTCCATTGTTGTATATCAGTTTTCTATCTTCTTAATTTAATGGAAGGGCAGGACTCAGTTTTGGGGAAGGCTTAAGTCTCTCATCCCCCAAAAATGAACATTGATCCCAAATTCGATTTTAAGGATATTTTAAAGAAATACTTATGCCTACTATCCTAACAACTATATTAAATTCCAACATGCCTTCAAAACAACGAACGCAATAATCAATCAGTCATTGAATTCATTCAGAATTGTTTTTCAGGTTTCTAATTTTCCCTACAACTTCCTTATGAAGATTTAAATATTCAGCGTTATTAATTTTTTCACCTTTCTCAGAAATTTTTGGAGAAACGTGGAAGCTACAAAATGCATTTTCTGCAATTTTGATATTTATCCTATTAGTTCATTTAATTAAAAACCTAAAATTATAAAGAAGGATTTTTATACAACTAGTAATATTTAAGATTTTCTGTAAACTAAAAGAGTAACAAACAGTTGATACTATTTCCCTCTATTTTTATATGAGTTTTAGTTATTCATCCGGCATAAGCGAATTTTAGTTTAAAATAACTATTTTAAATTTAACATTTAATGACGACTAGAAATATGTACAAGAAATAGATATGTATGCTTAGTACTCTTTCTGAAAGTGTCTATTCCCATTTGTGTGACATTCAGAAATTTTACTCATGGATATCTATCCTTAAAAGAGAAATTGAATATAAAATGGAGTCATTTTCTATTCTATAGTGTGATGTTTGCTGTATGAAAGGGAAGTCTGTGATTTAATATTTTCAGACATGGCAATTACCACACAAGGGCGGTTGCATTTTGGGAAATGACGTAAGAGAAGTATGTTGAATTCGTACAATCTAACTGGAAATAGAAGATAAAATAGAGAAATTTAGTTATATTTTACATGTAAACGTCGAAGAAAGTACCTACGATATACCAAGATAAGCAATTTTAAGCCGAATTGCTTTGAACTTCGTTGAATGAAACGTAGAGAAATGCAAGGCTGAAAAGAGTTTTTCGAGTTGGTCGATAGTCATTTGTCAATCATGTGTTCATTGTTTGGTTCACAGGACTCCTTTACGCCTTACGTGTATATCCATTTTATAATTAGACTGACATTGCAACTGAAGTGTTCATAGCAGTAAAGCGAAACCAGTTCCTCTCACCTGCTTTACTCCACTGGGGAATATATTGTAATGCCTCTAATTGGTCAAAATTAGAAATGACTGGATTCGTGCATGACTTGCGACCGCATGCCTTATTTATTGGAGTAGAGTTCATTGTTACCCTGCTTCCATCCAGTAGGAATCGATTCATACCTAACTTAACCAATTAAATATATCAGAATATCTTCTCCATGTGGAGTAAATAATATGATAGAAGCAAGTTATGTTTTTATCCACTGATGTGAATACCTTGAATGAGATATCAGTAAAAATGAATTAGTCTCACTGGAAAACGAGGATGGAATTAACAAATAAATGAGCGAAACATGCTAAGAGTCTATAGCTCAAAGAAGAAAAAGATGTCGAGACAGCTCACTACTACCTAACATGGTAGATGTATGGATTAGCAGATGGTGAGCAGAGGTTATGATAAAGTTGGTTAAACTTGTAGAATGCCCTCAGTTGTTTTATAATAGTCTGAACACTGAGTACTTTCGCTAAAGGATGCTTCAAGAAATTCTCGCAATTGCACTAGCAAAGAGTAACGTTTGCAACCAACGATCAACAAAGCTTTTCAAGTTTCTATGACTATGAATCAACTAAGGAATATTAGAACTACATTTACTTTGTTCATATAAGCTTGTTTGCTCGTTAGCAGCCAGTCCGAAGGTGTTCAAGGACGCACGTAGTGGTTAACTCTTGGCTGCACGCGCGCTGAGCCACAGACGGGTTCACGCGCCACGGGTTGCTGCCCTGCCAGATAATTATCATGATTACTGTAGGCGGCGGCGGGCTGGCACGTAGACAGGTTGGGTCGAGGCAGCCTGCCGTGCCGTGCCGAGCCGACCAGATATTGATCACGTCACTGCTGCGATATCCCTGCACCCTAGCGGCGACGAGCACAGGCTTCCACCGGTCGATAGCAGCTTCAAGATGGCGGATACGGACGAATCCTCGCTCCCCCTCTTTTCCGCTGTCATGCCCCACCACGCACAAAAAAAGGGTGGCAACTCGTTTATTTCGGGGTCGTATTCATCAGGTACTGTATTCCCCCTCCCTCCCCCCGTGCGGCGTATTAGAAGAAAGGAGGAGTTGTACTTGGGTCCGGTTCACAACACCCGGTCCGACATTTTGTCTTCTATAGCCCATAAAATTAGAAAGAGGCAGCAAATGTCTGACAACACCTTCTACCACTTCTGCATGCTCTGATACACCTAAAATATGCCACAAGAATTTAATCTGAAGGCCTTAAAACTCTGATTTTCAGTCATTAAAATTACGAATACTTGCCTCTAATGTTCATTTGCTTATGCTATATCCTTCCAATTATAACAAATTACCATTAACTGATAATGTTAATGTACAATTAGTAAAGATCTAAGCACTTACTTCGACACTGCGACAATACCTACACTTACGTAACACCCGCCTGCAGTGCCGTATGTAGTAAACGCGAACATTAAACACTGAACATTCTTTTTTTTTTTTTTTTTTTTTTTTACGTAATACAAATCTCTTATGAGTACTACTCCTCAATGCGCCTACATTATTCCAGTAGTAAATAACCCCCCTCCCCACCGTTCCAGAATAAAAAGGTTTTGGACTGTCTTTTATTGCATTATGGCGTCATCGGTATTTTTATTAGGCCATTGTAATGTTAATAATTGGATTCTTTAAGTCACAAAGTAAATAATTCCGGATATAGTAGTCAATCTTCTGCTTCACTGCTTCAACCATTTTCTTCTTATTAATAGATATCTATAATAACCACCACTGAACAGTAGAAGCTCGTAAGAAACTTGGTAATACTGTTAATGGGTTACCCATACTCTATATTCTTGTACTCGTCATTCAGGTCGAATATCTCTACCTCTACACGTAGTATATCTTCATTTCGTTTGTGGTCGATTTTCCTATATCCCGCAATGCTTAAAATTTTTATTTCAATTGCCTGAAGTTTTCTTTTATCTTTTTCAGTTATGATCCATACTTCGCTGCCATATAGTATTTTAGTCTGAAGAGACTGAAGCAATGGTCCAGAAATGGAAATTCCTTTAGCACGCGCACTAACAAACCACTCAAACACAGCACGATTTAGATATTCTGTAGATTTTGAATGCTTTCTACATGCCCTGCTATCCCCTTTAGCCACTCGTTTTTAATTTTTATTTTGTTTTTCAAAATATCACAAATCTGGACGTTCTTATCGTATTCTTCAATGACTTTAACTTTTTCTTCCAGTTGTGTTACGTTTAGAACTCATTTTACAGAATTTGTGTACATACAAATTATGCTTTTAAAAATCAACAAGGTTAACAGTTTTCTTTAACTCGTACTTGATCACCTGTAACATAGAAACTGATATTGAACACACTGCAAAACAGTTGTACCCTTACCATGTCTGTTGGAAGAGAGTAGAGAGAGAGCTAATGGTTTATTTTCCTTTTCCCTCGAAGGTTACAGTTCATGACTTTATGTTCATGGAACTTCGGTGCAAGTGCAGTCGCTCTCAAAATTATTGCACTTTTTAAAATATGTACTTTGTAACTAGGGTTGCCAGAAGCTCCGTTTTTCCCGGAATCCTCCGTTTTTTCTCTCAAATTTTGTTCCTCCGTTTATTATTATATACCTATAGTCAGTCGCGCTGGTGGAAGGGTTACCATCGATTTATCTTTGTTAACAGAAATCTCTCAGATAAGGCACTGATTATTCTTGTAAGAGTGAGAGGGGTACTGACGGGCCTCCTGGTCGTGTGCTAAGCACCAATAAACGCATCACTTCAACCATTGGAACTCGCAGAAATCACAAATGACAGATATATGTTCACTCCACGTGGAGTAATCATTGCGTTATCTAAGAGGTATCTATTACCAAAGAAAATTCCATAGTAACCGTTCGAACAGCGCCTTTATACCTACACAGAGTACGCAATTCTCCGTCTTTATTTGCCTACTGCGAGTTATTAAATTATATATAATGACTTAAATATTCTCATAAAGTTTATGTAATCTTTGGAAAATGGCACTTTGTTTTGTTTCATTTCGCGAATGCTGGCAACAGAAGTGCCTTTTAAATCAACGTAGTACATGTGTGTGCCGACATATAGCAGCAGAGCAGCACGCTTCTGCCAGCGATAATAAGCGAATTCAATGTCTCTCTGATTTTGTCTTTCAGTTGTTTTCAGTTTTAGATTCACTTCCGTTACCGTTCCACTCTATGTTGTAAATCTATTTTAAGCGTGGTTGTTGGAAGCTAAGCCTAAATTGTTGGTACAACGATAGTTGGAAAATGTTTGAGGGTGAAGATGATCCATCAAAGACTCCTCCACGAAAGAAATTGAAGGCAAAACATCATCAAACATATCTCAAGAAATGGGAAGACATATTTCCGTTGGTAAAGCCGGCATCGGACGAGAATCGGGCATTTTGTATCACGTGCAGAAAATTGCTTAGTGTTTAACGCCCGCTTTTACTACATACGGCACCGCAGGCGGTGACACTGATGATACATGAGATGAAGATGGAGCACCGGTGGAATGAGATGGCGGGGGAAACCGGAGGTCCCGGAGAAAGCCCGCCCCAGCGCCGTGTTGTCCATCACAAATCTCACTTTGCGGTCACCTGGGATCGAACCCAGGCTGTCTTGGTGAGAGCCAAGCGGTCTAACCACTGACGTGCAGAAAATATTTCAGCATTTCACATGGTGGACAAAGCGATTTGAGGCAACATGAACGTTATAAGGGGCATATAAACAAGGAAAAATAGAATGCTGGACTTGGAAATAAACTTCCGAATTATTTTGTTAATTTGAATACCTACGTATGACAATATCACAGTGTGTGAACTTGGTTTAGTGTAACATGCAGTGAAACACAATAAGGCAGTGCTCCAGGTGACTGAACTATGAGAATAAATCCTGTTCAAAATTTTATAATTCTGCAAAATGTGATGTGGAGTTATTAAAAATGCCAAGAATTCAGTGAATTACAATTAAATGTAGCATGCCAGATTGAAGAGCACTTGGAAGGTTAATAAGGTGCATAATTTAATGTTCATGTATTCAGCATAATATGTTTTAGCAATTTATCTTTCTTAGTTTAAAAAATGTTAAACAAATGAATCACTCCGTTTTATTTCCTTGTAAATCTGGCAATTCTAGTTGTAACCCATTACACTTAAAATAAGCCGTTTTAAGCAGGCTACTTACCCAGACAGTTCCGAAAATACTTCCATTTCCGCATTAGACAGTTTTCCGCCTTAGAGTATAGTTCCGTTCCGAAGATTATTTTCTGTTTTTCCAGGTTTCCGGCATATTAGGGATCCATTTTAGGCAGGCTTTACGTATAGGCGTGCCATTTTCTAGTTCTGTCGTCACAAACGAGTAGCGTCTATGGAAAATCACAGTGACTTTTCTTTACGTTTTGGTTTTCACGCTATCTCCTAAATTTCTCCACAATTTCGAAATATTTCACACCTTTTAATATTGGTAAGTAGATATGGCCAACGAAACGAGCAACAATAAAAAAAAATTCTAATATCTGTGTATTCTGACAATGATGGCGATGATAAGATAGTTCTGTAGGGAAATCCTGTTCACTTGTAAGATAAAGCTCGCAATTTGCGTCATACCTATAGGTTAGATTCAGAATTCAAGACGCATTTGAAACTTTCAATTCTTAGATAAAAGATAATATACAAAATAAAAGAAAGGTTTCATCGGAGATACTTAGATACATGGTACTTTCATGCTGTTGTTATTATTGCTTCATTTATCAGGTTAGCATGTGGTAAAATTCTCACGTGGAAAAGTTCTCATAAAGCTGATGCCAACTGATCGACCGAAAAACAACTTTTGTTATTAGGTAATCGCTGCTTATATTTACAATTAACAATTACACTCTATTATCAGTAGAGTCCTACCTACATCGTTATAACTTGACTTCTGGCACTGCAATTCTGCCTGTATCTGTGGTGAGGGTAGAAAGAAAATGTTAAAGAGACATTTCTACGAAGGTGAGATCTGTGACGTCTGCGATATCGAAGATACACTTTCAGACAGAAAATTTTGTCCACCCCGAAAATAATTCTCATGTACGATTTATTTGCTTATGTAATTTTATATATTAAAATGTACCTTTATGCAAATGTAAACTGTCCTCGGTTTGTTGAACAGATTAGCGAACGCAGGCAAACTAAGGGGAAATTTTATTACCTTGTTGTTGATTGGTGAGCATTATCCGCGGATCATAAAGATAGAAGGCTTTTTTAGAAGTTTGGGGTTCAAGATTGCACCAAGGCGTTAGATTTTGGTGAAAGTTAAGTGAACAAGGGAAAGAGAGACATCAGCATTTATTTTGGCAGCCTATGAGAATGAAGAACGCCATCCAAGGGAAGTACAGCGCCAAAATATGGCCAATGGTGGTTTAGCTGAGATGAAGTCACGGGGATGTAGAGTTGTGTATAAATATCAGGGAAAAGCTGTAGTAATCCCCACTTTTTGTTCAGACCTAGTGACGGGAAACCTGCGCTACTCGCGATTAGTTTATCGCGCTGGTCATTGTGTGAGCATTAAGTGAAAGGAATAAGTGTAATCCGAAGAAATAATTCGAGACATCAGCAAAAGATATTCGTTCTATAAAACCTGCAAGCCGAGGGCATCAACAGAAATCAAACTGTATTCGATTTTTTTTTTTAATTTACGTGAGGCAATCGATAATAAATTGTTTTTACATCAAAATTCTTTTACGTGTGATTGAAGCTTCCTACCCGCCCGGCGAACCTGGATCTCCGACCTCTGCAGCAAATAATACACAGATGTGTCCTTGCTCCTTACGTTCGCGATGTCCCTGAGTGAGCCGAGGCGTTCAAACAAAACCCATTCCTCTTCCCGAGCCGGAGAGAGCCGCAGAAGCTGAAGCCAGGAGCTACCGTTTCTAGAGTACCTCAATACGCGCACGGAGACTTCGCAGACGTCACCGAGACTAGGTGACCCGTCTCACCTTTCACACCCAATTTATTTTCAAGCAAAACTGGTTTCTGAAATCTGGCATATCAAAGTATTTGTTCCATTACTGATCTCAGACATTTGGCTTAACTTCAATATCATCGACCAGAATTTCAATGTTTTAATCTAGATAAATTCAAATTTACTGTAGTCTATAATAAAGTTTATAATACTGCTCAGGATAGGCCCAAATGAGCCACATGAGCCACAGGATAGGTCCACGGTGGCTGGCATGGCTACAAATAAAGATAGTTTCTAATGCGAGTATTATATTACACCTCTGAAAAAGACATAGGTAATAATTTTTTACTTGCCATTATTAAAATACCTTCAGTCAAAACTATCAACAGATACATGTAGCAGTAAAGATAAATATTTGTCGAAAGCTAAAAGTTCGTTGCTTATGCACATAGATATACCAACTTCCGTTTTTGCTGCAGGCTGATACATATGTAGGGTTCATTAATTATAGAAATGGAAAAGTAATCATTTCCTCCACACTAGCCGTGTGTAGGCTAAGATTTGAATGAATAGAGCCAGACTGAAAAATTCAGTGTCATAGCCGGGATTTGAACCACGGATTTCCCGCTCTCCGTGCGGTTGCTCTAAACCACTGAGCTACTATGGCAAACATGCCGACATCACATTAAATTCGCCAACTAACTCGTATGTTTCCCGGCAGATCAGTAGTGGTTCTTATATGAGACACGCATCTTTTGTGGCGACTTACTATGCTCTAAGTACTTCGCAGGCATCATAGTTAAACCACTATGTTATTCAGATAAATTGATGGAAATAATAATTTCTTCCACACTAGCCTTATGTAGGCTAGGTTTGAATGAATAGAGCCAGATTGAAAAATTCAATGCCATAACCGAGATTGAACCACGTATCTCCCGCTCTTCGTGCGCTAGCTCTAAACCACTGAGCTACTATGGCAAACATGCCGACATGGCATTAAATTCTCCAACTGACTCGTATGTTTCCCGACAGATCACTAGTGGTTCTTATATGAGACACGCATCTTTTTTGCCGACTTACTATGCTGTAAGTACTTAGTGGTTACATAGTGGTTTAACTATGAAGCCTGGGACTTGAGTACGGAGAGCGGGATATCCGTGGTTCAATCCCGGCTATGGCATTGAATTTTTCAGTCTGGCTCTACTTATTCAAATGAAAAAGTAATGAGAAGGGAGATGATATCCAAGCTAATGATCCCGATAATCAACGGCTTCCTCATACTTTACGTTACGGCTTCCTGCTCATAATTTAAGGCTTCCGATCAGGGTTTCCAACAAGATTTATTAGTTATTTGAGGTTAAAATTCACAAAGAAACATATCTTGGCACATAACTTCTTTGACCAAACTATCGATACGATACGGAACGAAACGAGTATATCTATCCATTTTAGCAGAAGTTAAAAATAAATCTAAAAACCAACTTACTTGAGGATTATATCCTAAATTGTTTATTGGCATACAGGTATTAAAACAGGATTTCATTATATAACTACCTATATTCCAAGGATACTTAACAGTAAAGTATTTATATAATATAATATAATATAATATAATATAATATAATATAATATAATATAATATAATATAATATAATATAATATAATATAATATAATATAATATAATATAATATAATATAATATAATATAATATAATATAATATAATATAATATAATATAATATAATATAATATAATATAATATAATATAATATAATATAATATAATATAATATAATATAATATAATATAATATAATATAATATAATATAATATAATATAATATAATATAATATAATATAATATAATATAATATAATATAATATAATATAATATAATATAATATAATATAATATAATATAATATAATATAATATAATATAATATAATATAATATAATATAATATAATATAATATAATATAATATAATATAATAAATATAATATAATATAATATAATATAATATAATATAATATAATATAATATAATATATTTCATATAATAGTAAATCATGATGCAAGAGTTAGAAATAATGTTCCATTTTGCAACTAGAAATATTTGCGAAACTAAGGTCGTAGGCTGAGCAAAATAAAACTAGTTTTTAGCACGTGGGCATATATCTACTACTTTTAGATAGCATGGGAATATGCAATATACTGAAACTATTTAGGTATATCTACTGATTCCCGAAAGTGAAGGTAATTATAGTATAGCAACGCAAAGAAAATTCCTGTAAGGAATGTGCTGTGGGACAAGGACAGCGAATATGTGTGGCAGAGAACGCCTGCTATAGAAGGAGCAGACGGTTAAAAAAGCATGCGCCCTATTCACTCTGTACATTAAAGCCGAGAAGATTCATTCACAAAAGTAGAAGCCGTCAGAATGTTTTTGAATGGTCTGTAACTGTACTGACATGGGGTGTCATAAACCTCTCCAGGGAGGGTGTGGGGACCTTCGGCCAACCCCCTGCGTCTCCCCCTCGGAGACTTTCTCTCGTGTGGAGGAGTATACCTACGTTTAGAACCAGATCACTTCAGGTGTGCCGTGAGATTCTTGAAAGAAAGAAATGATGATAAAAACAGTACCAACTGTCGTGTGCAATGAGATATGAGAAGTTTTTTGGTAGGTATTTTTTGTTTACCTATATGTTATGCCGTACACCAAACCAATAAAGTGATTAAACGGTATTTTATATTGCTTATAATTCGTATAAACTGTTATTATTTCTGCGGCGTGTGTAATTTCACTTCATTTTTTTCTTTCATTTTCTTATGAATTCAAATTTACCTGTATGTAATATTTATCTAGGTTATACTAAATAAAACAATAACGTTTTAGATAAAAAAAAACAGAAGACTACCAACGAATTCCGGTGGGTTGAACTATAACGATTTGTATTGTGAAAACAATGCAAAGCTCATGAGAAATTTATCATTTAAATGATATAATGAGAAGCAAGTTCTAATATAACCCAGTCGAATCATTAAGCATGTGTAAATAAAAAGCGTAATTTTGACATGAAACTAGGGTTCACAGTGAAGTATATTGCACTAGTGCAATCTTTTAAAGCTTTTAAATCCGTATGTATTAAGTTAAAGGTTTCTATTCTTTTCGCAATCCTGTTTTAAAGGTAGGTATGTATAAGAATCCAAAAAGCGTTAGATGGCCTTGCATTAAAAAAACACAATTAGTTAAATAGTTTTTGAACGTGAATATTTTAGTTTCTTCTCTATAAGTATTATTGCCTAATAACCAAACCAATTTAACGATACGTTTGTATTTAGGTATTCCTCATACAAAAGAACATATACGATGTATATTGCTTGCGACTTCTTTGATATAACACTACCTACTTCTTAGAATCTTTCTTTATAATAAATGCCCTCCTCTTCTCTACTTAGAGGAATGTGTTAAATCAGCGATGTTCACACTTAAGGCCATAATAATTAACCCTATAATCTGCCTCAAACTCGAACGATTCTCTGAAAATATATTTGAGAGGAGAAGGAGGGACAATGGAACTGAGTGAAAGATAGCTTTAAGAAATATGGCGGAAGGCGAGTGGGTACAATGACATTTTGAGAGCATCGTGGGGAGGCATAGTATCATCCATTGAGCTTGTTTAGAGGCGAAGAAGCTCACGCATCAGGAGTAGAGAATTCGGGAGGAGAATTGTCAAAACCACTTCTTAAAAAAATAATAAAAACTATATTAAGGCCATTTTAAACAGGCCAAAATGATCGATGATATATAGGTAATTTTAGCAGCTCATAACGTAACCAAAAGTATGAGAAAATTTGTATTTTTAATCGAGGCACTTTACAATGAAGCCTAAGGACATGTTAGCCCACCTCGGTAGCGTGGTGGTAGCATGTCTGCCTCACGTTCAAGAGGTTCCGAGTTCGAATCTCGGCCAGGGTGAGTTACCTGGATAAGTTTTTTTCCGGGATTTTCCCTTATCCTGAAAGACGAATGTCGGGTAACTCTAAGCTCTATGGACACCGGGTTCATTTGAGCATCATTTCACCCATTCCATTCATCGTCCGATATGACTTAACGTTGGAGGACATAAATTACAAAAAAAAAAAAAAAAAAAAAAAAAAAGACATGTCCTTAGTATTCATTAAATAAGTAACGCGCATTAGCATACATGAGCTAAATGAGACTCATTTATTTTACGTACTGGACATCAATATTAGATATATTCCTGCTCGAGAAGTTGACTGATTCTTTCATAAACCGCACTTTTCACAACAGACTTTTTTTCCTTATTGTTTTTTGGCAACATGTTTTCCGGGACTTGCCTATGATTAGCAGAATGTAAGGCAAATGATATCCACGTGTCTACTTTGTACATAAAATATAAGGAAAAACATTTTAGCCAGTCATTTACTTCAAATATTTGAAAACAAATTTAAATGTTTTCATTCTAAAATGCCTCGCCTGGTAGCATTTGAAATTTTCATGCAATAAATGTTTAAATCAGTTGGATATTTGGTCACAAACACACATTTGGGCTAATAAACTCAACAAATGCTATACAAATCATTTGTGTGTGACTATAAACTGCATTTCAACACCCCGCATCTTTTTATTTTCTCTCAAACCTATTTAGAAATATAGAAGAGTGACAAACAACAAAATAATTTATAAAATATTTATGTGTAATCTATAATTTCGAAATTAACAATTGCTTTTTAAACGATATTTAACAAGACAAAATTAAATAAAAATACTTGTAAATTATAAACTAACCCAATGACTTAAACAATTCTTTAAACGTAAAAAACATGTATTTGGTTTTTCTACTCGCGTCATGTGTAGATATTCTGTATTTTTCAACTAGAAAACTCGGTTAAAACAACTGCCGTATAAATTTTGGCAAGGAATAAACAAACTCAGATACTTCATAAATCGGCGTTGCCAGCTTTTGGATATAGCGAACTTTTGTTTAAGAGGCACTCTGACCCACCACCCAAAAGAATCAGGAAAGGGCAGTTTCGAATAAAAGGGGAAAATAATTACTTAGAGGATTCCTTCTACTCTGTGGTTAGTGGAGAGAACTAAAGTTATGACAAGGTTTTCTACTGGTATGTTTGAATTTCTGTAGACAAGAAACGTTAAAATGCAGTTAAACCAATATACATTCTACTTCTTTCAAATGAAACGTCAACGTAATGCCTAATAACAAATGAGAAGTCAGTTTACGGCTATTGTTTTATAAAACACTCCTGCATTTAAATTTTGAGGCTTAAATTGCCTAACTTTCATAATGGTTCACTATCTGATGGCTTTAATTGCATTTTTGAGAACAGTGCCTTTCTATTGTAATTTATACGAGACCTTTTAAGAAATTGAAATATTTTATAAATAACTATACTTAAAGACATCCACAAAGACATGAGTTTATCTCTCATTCTAAATGAATACTAGGTATTTGGATTATTTTTGAATAGAGTATTTCTGCGGGAAGGTTTAGGTATCTAAAATTTCAGTATTTTGCCAATAAATATTAAGAAGCAAAAACAAAGACCAGATTCTGAATCAAGCTTTAGGGGATAAATTTTAGGGAATGGAGAAGGAATTGACTTCATAGGTGGTCAAGATTACCACGAATACCCGCAAAATTGTATAGATATACCTATTATGTGTTTCAAAGGGGGTGATGTTTGTCCTTGAACGCTACTAAGTGAGCAGCCAATCGGAATCCTGCGATGTTGTGTTCCCCCTAAGTGGTGTGTAACGTGCACCAACCTAATCAGTCTCTATCAAATACTATTCACGCTAAGACAGCAATTTGATTTTGCAAAAACTGATCCATAATGAAGGTAGAGAGTAATGTATCTAACATAACCGCAAAACTCCCATATTTTTATCTCAAATAGTTTTCCTAATTCAAAAAAATAAAGCACTGTTATACTATAACAAAGCATAGTGACGTAAGCATTGTAATGGATATTATTATTGGTTGGCATATATGCGTGTACATATGTTTTCCATTACTAAGATTTGAAACGTAAATGTTTGACATGACGTGATAAAAGAATTACTTTGAATAAGCCAAGGTGTTTGTTAAATTCGAGCAAGAGGAAACAATATACTTCCTGCTGGCATGTAGAATGAATGGTGCATCGGCAGAACGTGACTTGTCACACTATATGTTTGTTTATGAATTGTACGTAATCTCTATTTACACTAGAAATTTCAAATCAGTGGTATTCAGTTATTCTTCCGTTTAAAAACCAGTGAAAGTGTATCAGCTGGATCAGTGGCAATTGAAATGAGACCACCTTGCCCCTTACCACTGCCAGAACAATCCAATTGAGTTAATGTGGGCTCAAATAATGCTACAAACAGAAATAATACTTTTAAACTGACTGACGCTGAACGGCTTATTCACCAAGAAATTGAAAAGGTTGCACAAAGCTGGGAAAACTACATGAGACATGCAGATAAACTACAATAACACTGCTTTTGGAAAGAAATAGCACGTGACGAGATTTTGGAAACTATCATCATAAACTTACAACAATCAGACGATGAAGACAATGCCAATGAAGAATTGTCTCTTAACGGAAGTGACATTCACAGTTACCTATATGGATGTGCCGTTATCAGTTTCATTGGATTAGAAAAATAGGTAATTCCTAAAGTATAATTATATTTTAAACTATATATTTAAAACATTTGCGTAATATACGAATATCCATGTTGCAATTGTGATTTGAATAATTGCATTATTACGAGGGCTGTTCAATAAAAAATGATTACCTTTTTTTTTTACAACGTACCTTTACTCATCCTCATAATTTTGATGGTCTTTCTCAAAAAAGTCTCTCCTGAATGAGATGCACCTGTCGCAGCGTTTCTGCCAGTCTTCAAAGACATGTTGGGAACCGATTTTGAGAGATCCTTCAAAATTGCCTCCGCGGCCTTCACCACTGCTTCTGATGATGGATAATGCCTCCCACGAAGGCGTTTCTTCAAGTTAAGGAAAGGAAAAGCCACATGGGGCTAAATCCGGACTATAGGGAGGATGAGGGATGTACTTCACGTTTATTTATGCGAGATATTCAGCAACAACATTGGCAATATGCAGCCGCGTAATTTAGTGGTGCAGCATCCAGCCTGCTTCACGGAAATGTGGTCTTTTGCGCCTGATATGGACTTGCAATGTTTTCAGGACATCCTTGTAGTATTGTCTAGTTACTGATGTGTGTACAGGTAGAACATGCTAATAAACCATTCCATGAATATCAAAGAATGAGATGGCCATAAGTTTCCCAACAGAAGCAACCACTTTTGCTTATTTGGGGGTTGGTAATGAAGGAGATTTCCACACTGAGCTTTGCTGTTTGCTCTCAGGATCAAAATAATGTAGCCAAGTTTCATCAGCAGTGATTACGTTTGAAAGCAACTCCGGATCTTCCTCTAATATCAACTTTAACTCCATGTTACCTCCATTGCAGCGGTAGGCGAAACTGAACATATCTGAACTTAGCTGGTTCTCACAGGCGGGAACTAGGAGGACAGTACTACGGCGTGTTTGTTTCACATTTAGCTAACGGAATATAATAAGATTGAATTTTAGTGTGAAAAATTATGACCGTAAAAAATTATGATCATTCTTTATTGAACAGCCCTCGTATAAAATTTTGGAAAATTCAGTTTGCGTTCCGTTAAGTCTAGTACCAAGAAGACTCGCAAGTGTGCGAGAGAGAGGGAAATATAAAAAGAGTGGGGGTAACGAGGTGGCAGCGTTGAAGGCTCTAAGGCATCTGATTCGCTACAAGTCAGAACTCTTCCCATTTGAGACACATAATAAGGTTATAAATTATATACTGGATCAAAGCTCCAAGCTGTTACAAGCACTAAAAGCATAATTGATTCAAATTGCAGCTAGTTACTATTAATAATGAGCTATACTGAATTGAATTTTACGGAAGGAGTGTTACAAATACGTAATAGCAAAATATTAAGTACTCAAAACGACAAATTAATGTATTGCAATTTAGATAGGTAATAATATATAAGTATAATTAGATATTAGAATCCAAAGTTCAATTTCCCAGCCCCACAAAAACTGATTAAAATGACATTGAAATCTACTAAACTTAACAATGGCGTATTCACCATTGACGCTAAATCTCATGCAATTGCATTAGAAGGCGTAAAATATGCTAGTTCTTGTAGAGCCTTTTTCCGATTAGAGATAACAGTACCTCGATAGATATTGAAATGCTTAGAGAAATAATTCTAGTATGAACTCATATGCGTTTTAAATGCTGTATCCAACAATGTGAGTTTGGAACGCTATTTAATACGATTCGGAACTCTCGGCTTAGTGATAACGATTGTCTCAGTACTCATTCTAGGACTTCTACGGGGCAAAACATGCCCATTGCTTAAAAGGGCTAAGAACATGGCCTTGCCAAAACAACTAAATAAGTAACTTTCTTGAAGCAGAAGCGCAAGCATAATTTTAATGATAATGAGAATTTGGATTTTGTTGCGAAATTCTTAGCATTATTAAATCAAGCTGCTATTGTACACAAAAGCAGAAGTATAAAATGAATGAAGTATAAAATAAAACTCAAATTGAGGTGCCTTGGTGTTCACTATTATTTCTGAAAGCATATAGAACGCAATGAAAAACAAGATGTACTAATATCACAAGCGTCAAGATTAGATATTTTATTTTACTTCAGGAGCAAAAGACTATTACAATATAGTGCAGTCTTATTATATCCTGAAGCTCACGAAAATGTCAAAAAATTGAAACATTAGTTTCTTTGTCAAAAAAAAAATGTCCAACTTTAGTTCCAATTACATATAGCTTTTGCTCTCAGAGCCTTTTAAAAAGCTTCAAAAGCAACTATTTAAAAAGCTAATGAATTACCTTTATTGAAAATGACAGTGATCAGGGAACGGAGGGGACACCCCGACCCAACGGGGATCTTTTGTGCTTTTTCTCACAGTAAAATCGTCTACCTGAGTTTGCTGGATACTGGCCGATTCCATAGGAAGGTGTTGGCTGGAAGGAACTGTTGTTCTCTCAATAGCACACTCCCCTTTCACACAAAATTGTTGACCTATTCATAGACCGGGTGCTGTTTGAAGATATTTTTTAACCATGCATTTGTTCTCGACTATTAAAGTAATGCCATCTGCAGAGCATGCTGGGTACACTTACTCAGAGCTCAGGAACAGTCGCTCTATTGAAGATAAAAGGCTTGCAGGGAATTTTAAGTTTCAGGAATGACGCTACATTAGATGTTACAGAACATTCATGTGGAACTCTAGATGAGGATCGCTTCGAAGCACAGAAGAGGCTAAATGAGGCAAAGAACAGAACTTGTGATATTGATACATGATTCCAAAATTACAGGATTAAAAGGGGCACAAGTTCGTCACAGATGGCGGCGACCCAGGTTACTGTTAAGATCTTGTGCCGTTACAGGAAAATTTCGCAAGGCAACTAAAGGTTCCTGAAAGTAACGAAGTCAATTTGGATAAGAAAGTATTGAAGATAGAACTTTGAAGCAGTTTCGTTCTTAGCACAATACAGAAGGCTAAACGGGTAAAGAAAGTTTGAAGCTCTATGTATAACTTTATGGATGGATTTTTAAGAGTGCAAGCAATTTGTTCTCTCAACTCCATAAAATACCTATAGGTATCCAGATTATGGACGTGCCAAAGAAAAAACAGTCAGTTGTGTTTGTATGAAGATTTAAATGAACATTCATTCAAATTAGTTTTTATATCTAAGATTATCTTTTATTCCCCCTCTTCTTTCTTTTCAAAATCATCTCTAACGATTTTCTTTGTAATAAACCTTATTAACATCTTTTCTGAATAGTACTGAATTTTTCATTACCAGTCAGTAAATACAGAAAATTTTATTTAACTGGACAATTAGAGGCATAGGTATACAAAAAATTCACAGAGATACAAACAGCTCGCTGAAATATGTAAATAAGTAATTTTCTAGTGTAAACTTTTTTTTAAGTATAACATGTTGTATATTTATCTACTTACATTCCATCAAGTTTAAGTATGTTGTATTGATAATCTGAAATTTGCGATTGCTTTCTTTAACCTCCCTGGCCTCACGAAAAAAGTGAGTTGTAGCAGTTTACCGACACCCTTTTATAAGCATATGGGAGCATTAATTACTTCTACTAAATTTGAAATAATTTCTAGTCGAAGTTTAATAATGATGAAAGTAAGCATACGGAAGATCTGGTTTTATATGAATAGTAGATATAGAGTGGATCGGGGGGAGATGCCATACTTAAAGTTTTAGGGATCAAAAGTTGATTTTAATTGAAAGTTTAGGTTCAGCACAGTTGTTGCACAAATTTTCTTCTTCTGTACAGGTTTCATGCAACGATCTACTGCAAACGACACACTGAATCCAATCAACCCGTGGTCCAGTTTCATCGTAGTAATTGAGAGCACACTCAACACAATAATCACTGTTTGGTCCTCTAATCTTTGACTCACTTTGCAGATTTCCCCTTGTTTAATTCATTCTGATCTAATTTTGACCTCTTTTATGCGATTTTGTTCTGTGAGAACTTTAGCATGTTTCTTCTTGCGATTAGATTTCAGTGGATCCAATATAGGCACACAAGTAAATTCTTCAAATGATGTTCTGGTTCATTCTGAATAATCTGCAGTTTAGGTCCCTCTTCATTTTCTGAGAGAACAGCTTCAGCACATCCTCTCCTGTTTGGTTCACTTTCTTGAATCCTTTCTGCATGATCAGTAGCAACCATATCGGAAATTTGATACACATTCTGGAATCGTTCTTCATCAATCGTCGTTTTAGAGTTCTATATGGAATGCTATATTCTTGGGAAGCTTTATAACAATTCACTCTGCCAGTCCTTACACGTTCCAGAGCTATCTGTAGACATTCTTTAGGCCACTGACATCTATTTGAAGTTTTAACATACACTTGAGGCATCTCCTACGAAAGTAAAATGCGTATAAGTGAGGAATAAAAGTAGGCATGTCACCCCGAAAAAAAAACAGTGGCATCTCTCCCAAGGATCGGGGTGAGATAACACTTTTGACGACTGCCACAATACGGTCGCTGCATAGCTACAGAGGATGGCAAACTATACCACAACATACATACTATGATTAGCATGCGCGAAATTTCGCTCTGCTACTTTATTCATACACTTGCACGTACTTTAAAATAACTGTGCACCATTAACCTGGCATTTATTATTAGACCTTACCTGTATTTGTTGGCTTAAAAGTGAAGAAACACCTAACGCAATGAAACACGCATTTGCCTTCACGTCACATTGCCACTAACGAGTGCCGTACAGATTGCAGTCGCGATCTGTTTTCAGCCATCGGAACTATAAGCTTTAGGCATCTCCCCCCGATTCACTCTACATATACCTATATGTAAGGCTGCTATTCGTATAAGAAGTGTTTGTAATGTAAAATGTAGTTTAACTACAAACAAATATGTTTAACGTTTTCTGCTTACTTATCTGTTTAAAAGTTCAGGGAGACATTTCAATTGGGGATGGGTCAATACCAGCTTTTCTCGATACTCGATACCGAAACACATTTCCACGATTTCGATAATTCGATACTCGATGCCGTCATTTCTACTTCTAGTTTCAATACAAAATAGACCGTTAGGAGAACTGTGTAATGATAATAATATTAATTAGGTAACCTATTTTATCAGACAAAATAGACATTAAAAAGCAAATTGCATTTTTGAGCCAGTCCACTTTTATAAGCTTTGTCCAAAAATACTAGCATTCACACTCTTTCGGGGTCAAGTCTACTTCTTTTTCTTTCACATACGAATCCTGCTGTGCTATAGTACAAATTTTTAGAGAAAACTATTGCAGGTGGAATACATAAATATTTAAAGGCTAATTTGTTTTAGTCTGGTAATTCTGAATTTGTTTTCCGCAATTCGGTGCACTTGGGAATTGTTAGTCAATTGACACACCATTATTTTCTTGCATAATTTTACGGAACAGGTATCACACACCTGGCAATTTCTCGGGCTTTGCAATATTCTACTTGCGGCAGTAATATTTTGTACTTTTAAACTAAAATAAAAATTTCAGGATCACCATCGAAATATCGAAAAGTATCGAGCGAATTTTTTAAGTATATATCGTACGATTTCGATACCATGCAAGTATCGTGAGTATCGACGACCCATCCCTAATTTCAACCCTTAGTGTCTACAATTAGTAGCGGTGATTACAGTCCGATTTTTAAAAGAAGATACGTGAAGGTCTTCTGTTTCTCCACGTGGGTGCTTGCAATTTTGCCCAGCAGATCCCCTTTCTTTATCATATCAGTACTCGAAACATAAACAAGGGTTCGAGTTATCTCACCTTAACAAAAATAAGAACAGTTTATCTGTATTTAGCCTACTTTAAAAACAAAAATAAGTTGTTAACACATTCACTGAGTTGTAGCGTCTTCACATGTGAGTACTTTTAAATAATTCTGCACTATGTAACTAATATTTCATACATACATTATTTTGCTATGCATTTTAAGTTGGCATTCCCGCACTAATCTCTATTTCATATAACTTTGCCCCGCTGACATGTATCACTCCGCGTGCATCTACCTTCCCCCTCATCCTAATTGGCTAATGCTTTCGCGCCATAGGCCATAGGCGATGCCTTTCCGTCACATTTAAACCTATAGTAAACGTCATAATAATTGCCAGGAAGATAGATAAAATCATACAAATAAGAATATGAAGGCATGCAAAAGTATTGAAGTTTATAATGAAACTCAGCAAGTGGAAACTGAATGAATGAGCAATGAAACTCAAAGAAGTTTATAATGAAAGGCCTTCGGCCTTTTCCACTAGTATTTTTTAAAACCAGCACACATACCTTGCAAAAATGCTTGTCTGTCAGTCTTAAAAGTCGTGTCACGCCATACCTGTGTGTCCTTCATTCACCAAAGTCTCCTCAAGGTAGTATAATTTGCGATTTGTATCCCGGTACAGTTTGATTGTCCTTAAATAAAGTCTTCGCCACACAGCAATATCGCCCCTGCAGTGGAAAGTTTTCCTGTTGTCTCAGTTTCATGTCGCGATGTTCCTACGCGTCTAACACACCTGTAAGTTCAGAGCACAGCTGTTCGACTTCTCTCACTGACAAAGACGGATTCTTCTCTGTGAGTGCATTAAACACGTGCACTACAATTCTCTTTTTTCGCCGCTTTGTAAAGGTTTTCCCTTGCGATGCTTCAGCGAAAAACTGGCGGTAGACTCTGCCATTATACATATAATAAGTACACGCGCAATAAACGACCAATACAATAATTTAGCTCTCACACTCGGCACAACATACCTTCGAATGGCGATATATGACTAATCCAGTTTAAAACAAGGTCAGTGATAAAAGTTATATAAACAAATATGTCATCACTGCCGCTAAATCACGTGTTATCGTGTCATGTGCTTGAGAGCAAAGGAACCTCCTCTTTACTTCGTTTAAGAATTAACATGCGTTTCAGATAAATCAACTCTGCGTAATATATTTAATTAAAACCATTACGAAAATATACATTTGCCAATTCTCTTCCATCATATAAAGATATATCATCATGTTTAAATAACGAACTAATTTTTACCTCACAACAGTCTATACTACAATAGCAGCCAATGAGAGGTGATAAGGTCACGCGACCATAAAGGGATACGGAGGAAGCTTATGTGAAACGACTAGTGCGGTATTTCTGCATGGAAACACATATAGGCGATGCACGCTCTAAAATATAACATTTATTTTCAACTATATTTATTAATATTTCAGCTAATATCTTAACTATTAAAATTCAGATTGATATAAATACATATAGTGCAAAAAATAATGTGCAATACACATGTGGTAAGCACATAATGGAATCTCAAGAATTGGAAAAAAAAAAAAAAAAAAAAAAAAAAAAAAAAAAAAAAAAAAACTCGGTGGAAGCGACTCGGTTGTTCAAACCTTTCCTCGTTCCGTATTAAGTGTTTAGCACATTAGTATCACAATATACTATTAATAACGATTTTGTTAATTTACATGTTCATAGCAACGCCGCCGGAATTTTGACACGCAGGAATTCTTTTAAAATATGTTTAGTTAACGTGTGTGCACGTCGACCGCCTCCTTTGACGAAACCTTATAATCATTTTACAACCCCGGCCCTCCTTGTACCACACCTTTCTGCAAGGTTGCCACCTTTCTCGATACGTCATGGGTATCGTACGAGGTTTCGTCTAAATAAATTATCTTATGTCCATTACTGCAACACATCCTTAGTTTATTTATATATCACCAAGCTAAAATTCTACTAGATTCCATAATAACCCTTATGTTATTCAAAGTGGGGTATTTGAAACCCAGCTCCTTTAGGGGGCCGCGCAAAGTGCAGTGCCCAAAAGGAAAATCACAAATTTCTTGCAAATGTGCAAACAATTCGTCTAAGGTGGGCGCTCTCCCCTTTGCATAGAATCACTAAATTTCTCGACGAATTAAATCGCATGTGAAATTATCTACTTTAGAGAAACGTTTCCTTTTGTTTTCACACTTGATCGGCGTCTTTGGTATTCCTTTCGTCACAATATTTCTTAGTGTACTTCATCCAGAATTTATCGTCAGGTTCATTGCATGACCCCTTACCAAGATTATTATTTTTCAACACATATTTATATGTGTTCAAAACAAGCCCTTGAATTTGCGTAATAACAGTTCCCGTTATAACTTTGTTTTTTGAGGTTTTTCCAGTAACATAACTCGACCCAGCAACACTTTCCAATTCATTCACACTATTGTCATCACTTTGATTATTTTCACTTGACTGAAAGTAATCTACTGCATTTACCACTGCATTTTCCTCCCACGGTCTACACATCGTGACACACAACGAATTTCTGCACGTAATGAAACAGATCAACTGGAAGTTGGAACTTTGGCAACTGAGACTCCACGTGGAGTAGACATGCGACTGTCACTTCGAGAAAATCAGGGTTGCTATTGGTCCTCAACGACAGTGTTCCATTTCTGAAGTGTGGAGATAGATATGACGGTTATTAGTGGGCGGTAAGGCCCGTTTCCTTTGTGAGGCAACTGCACTCACGTTGATTATTGATAAGGAGCAGACACTCGCCTTCTTGATGCAAGAATTCTCTAAGAGAACAGACAAATTCTCTAGCTTGACTATGTAATGTAACACCCCGACCTTAAGCTGATGATTCCTCGGTCCACCTCTAATCCTACCGCCACTACGTCTTGCTTCCATAAAAACGTATTTTAATTGTGTTTTGACAAAGTAGACTAACAATACACAACGCAAGTGAATACTCGAGCAAACTGTTTCCCGCATACAACTAGTGATAACTGACCTGAGGAGTATGTGATTCACCAGTGTAACAATCTGACAACCTTTGCTTACGTTACCATAGCAACGATCTTCCCTCCTTACCCTTCGCATCCCTTGCTTGATGACCTTCACGTATCTTCTTTTAAAAATCAGACTGTAGCACTTCGTGGAAAACAGCGGAAGAAAAATGAAATGTGCAGTGTTTAACTCCCGCTTATACTACATATGGCTCTGTAAGCGGTGACACTAATCATACATCAGATGAAGATGGAGCACCGGTGAAATGAGACGGAGGAGGAAACCGAAGATACCGGAGAAAAACCCGCCCCAGCGCCTTGTTGTCCACCACAAATCTCACTTTGCGGTCGCCTGGGATCCAACCCGGGCCGCCTTGGTGAGAGACTAAACGGAAGACTCACCATGTAGAAGTGTTGAGATACCGGTAGGAATGGACGAGCTGAAGGAACCGCAGGAAGCTACATGTCGACGAGACGCGCGGAGGTCCCCAATGATTCAAGCTTGATGCCACGGAATACGATGACGGGCAACTCAGAGACGACTTTCCTCTAGCAGAACTGGAGAAAATTCTCTTCTCCTAAGCTGGCTTCTTGTAGGAATGAGCAAACCATATTCCTCGTCTGTCCGATACAGAAACTGCACAACTCCTAAACCAATCTGAAACCTTAAAGGGAAAGCAAAATTATAGGTAATGAGTAGGGAGCGGATTTATAGACACTAAAAATGTGTGAAATAGGCAAACAAAAAGGCACTAAAAATGGGCAAAATAGGAACTTAAATAGGCACTAAAACTTTGCTAAGTAAACACTTAGAAATGCACAATTTTGGTAAAATGGCTCTTCAAATGCACTATAACAAAATGACAATCATCGCAACATTTACTGCAATAAATTCGCTAAACACATACTCTTTTGCGGTTCCCTGGACCAAATAGTTCTACATTTATTTCAAATTTCATAAATGGCTCCATAGCAAGTTAAAATAACAGATATTGCATAATTAAAACACATATAAATCAACTTCACTAAGTAAGAAGCATAATGTGCAAAAGGTGTGAAATAATTAACTATGTCAAGAAACAAAACATTGATTGGGGGGGGGGGGAGGGAGGCTTACGGGTGAAAATTTAAATATCTGAAGCTTTTGTTAGATTTGTTTCAAATTTATACCATTTATTTTTGTGATCGATCAAGAATGGAATAATACTAAGTTTCAGCTTTCTAGTTACATTAGTTTCTGAGGAATTAACAGTTTATGTCTAAATTACAGGCGATTTTTAAAATGTTCCACATATTTTAATTTTAAAAATTTCACCTGTACCTTTGTGAAATATTTGTCTTCGCCATATCAACGAGGAGAAAAAAATAATCATACATATTTAACAATTTTTATTTTCTTAAGCGTTTTCAGTAAGAAGTAAGCATTATAATCCTTTTCAATACAGATAACAAAAACATAGCAAATGTAATTGGGTACACTTAATATGCAGTTTCCGTTACAGGCATGTTTAGAATGTCATACAGATTAATAGAAAATTGCATCCTGTAGAACATTTTAAGTTAGGAAAACTTAGAAAATATGGAATCTGAGAAATCTGGGGGTTAAAATTACGTAATAGCAGCTACGATACAGGTGTGCGGTTATTTAAATAGTCATTTGACGTTTCCTGTAGTGGCACTAGAAAAATAAAACAACTTTATATTATTGAAGTATGTCTATATCAATTTTAAGACAAAGAAGCTAAATTTGGAATTGTTGTAAGTTTTGGGCCAATTTGCACAGATGTGTCTCCTTAATAGAAACGATTATTAGAAAAATAAGAAATTCAAAAGTTCATCACAGCAATCTTAATATCGCCTAAAATGATGTCACGATGTGTGAGAAAGATACAAAGCACAGAAGAAAAATTAATTAAAAGCTAAAGCGACTGAATCCTAGTTTTTGTAATAAAGACCCTAAATGCCCCATTGTCCACCAAGAACAAATAATAAGCACAACTTTTTAGTAAGCGTTTCCCGTTCATTGAAACAGAATTAAAGCAATTACGGCATCGTGAAAAGAATTCTCGTAAAGGCATTTCTGTAAAATTTTACACAAACCATTAAGATTTATTGGTCTGCAGTTTCATTTTCAGTGTTTGAAACAGCACTGGAAGTCTCCAAGCTATCAATTTCATGATTCCTTGAGATACATTTAGAAAATCGTAAAAATGAGAAAATAGCCATTTTTTGTTTATATATAGTATGTGATTATGTATGTATATATAATCCTAGTCTGTGTAGCCTAGCTAATTAAGCGCTGGCCCTACAAGCTGTAACCTCAACAGAGTCCCAGAGTGGTGATTTTAATTTTGGTTAAAACAGCAACTTCGTGTCGGTAGATTTACACACATATAAAAGAAATCTTACGGAAGTAAATTCCTGCTTACCAGCCGTACTGATTGTGATCTGATATGATGGTTAACAATTGACAGCATCAATAATTTAATTAATAATCCCTCCCTCAAGTATTACTATTAGCTCAAGAAATAATCGTTTACACCAGCACGAAAATATCATGCTGCTGCATTGAAATAAATGCAAAAGCTGTTGTCACAAATTACAAGCAGAATAAATTGGCTAAAAGGGCAGTTTTAGGCACTAATAAGCAGAATAGGCACAAGCGTACGAAATAGGCATTTATAGGTATTATAAAACTAAGAAATTAGGCTAATAATTGTAGGAAATGTACTTATAACTTAAAAGCCTATGCTTCTGAACAAAGGAATGAAATAGGTGAATAAGGCAAAATCCGCCCCTTAGTAATGAGGGAAAGAAAATTCGTAGCTAGAAGAGAAAACACTCTTAACATTTGCCTTGTCAACTAGGGAAAATCGTGAATAATCTAGGTCAGAGTGACCGGCCTCAGCACTGGAATCATCTCGAATGCGATCCCCGTAATTTGCGCTGCAGCACCTTACTCTGTGTTTAATCCTTGTTTCAAATAATGCATGCCTCGAATGTCTTAAAGCTCACATGACCTAATCAGCTCTCACTGGCTGTTGTCTGGTATAGACTCGCATGTGATAAAAATGAATTAGTCATATAACATGATGATATATCTTAATATGTTCGAAGAGAATTATCAAATTTTTATTTTCATAACCGTATGAAATAAATATATTGCGTAACAGTTAATTTATCTGGAATGCACATTAATTCTTAACACTAAATAAAGAGGAGACTCCTTTGCTTCAAACCTGCCTCTCTTGGGATGACTGACGATAGCACGTGCGTTTATCGGTAGTCGTGACAGAGTTGTTTATATGAACTTTTTCGTTGACGTTGAGTTGGATTTCTGTGTGAGTTGAGTTTCATTTTAAATTTGTATTTTTGCATGCCTTCACATCTTTATTTGTATAATTTTTATCTAATCTTCCTGACAATTTTTATGACGCTTACTGCAGGTTTCCACGTAGTGTGAAAGCAACGCCTTCGGCGAAGAAAGCATTAGCCAATTAGGGGAAAGGGGAAGACAATTGTACGTGAAGAGATACATGTCAGCGGCGCAAGCTTATTTGAAACAAAGATTACTTTCGTTGTTTTGTACCGACTTCAATTTTTACTTTCTCTACTACGTTCTTTCATTAAACAGAGAAAGTATTGCTTTCCATCCAAAAATTCGATACCGAGAATTAGTGGAAATACACGTTTTAGGGTCCTCTGAATGAAGAAAAGACAAAGGTCCATGTGTGGGCGCACATGCATGCCTGTAAACAGCGTAACTCAAAAACGAAAAGTCTGTTAAATTCCAAACTTCACACTGAAGCTTAACCTCTTCTAAGCGTGTGATAGCAATATTTTCTGTAGAAACTCTCACCTAGACTATGTTTCGTATGGCCACTTTTTGGAAGATGTTGGTTTGCTCGAAGAAGGCTAAAACGTTTTGATTATAAATATATTTAAGATATTTTCATAACAAACGAATTGTATATTTTGAACGTTCTTATATCCGTATTATGTTTATCATATTAACACATAGTATAGTTAAGTGCATTAGTTCCATAGTAGTTTCTCTGTTTTACTGTTGTTCTATGCTATTGTTCTTTATCTCTCTAGTCTTCTTTCTCCGACCCTCTTGCTTCCCTTATCTGCTAAATTTCATGATTGGGGATCACAAACTGGGGATCATATCGAGGTAATTGACGGTTACGGGTACTTTCGCTGAATATGGTGCGGAAACACTTAAGGTACCGTCCAACAATCCTCTGATGGGGGTGTATTGTGTATTTTGCTCTGTGGATGTGCGGAGGAGTAACTTTTGTGGACTCTTGAGTCATTTTTTTTTTACGTCCTCCAACGTAAGTCATATCGGACGATGAATGGAATGGATGAAATGATGCTCAAATGAGTCCGGGGTCCATGGAGCTTAGAGTTACCCGACATTCGTCTTACAGGATAAGGGAAAACCCCGGGAAAAACCTTATCCAGGTAACTCACCCCGACCGAGATTCGAACTCGGGACCTCTTGAACGTGAGGCAGACATGCTACGACCACGCTACCAAGACGGGCCCTTGAGTCATGGCTAGGGAGCGGATTTACAGGCACTAAAAATGTGTGAAATATGCAGACAAAAAGACACTAAAATGAGCAAAATAGGCACTTAAGTAAACGCTTAGAAATACCCAATTTTAGTAAAATGGCTCTTAAAATGCACTATAAATGCACTATAACAAAATGGCAATCATTGTAACATATGCTGCAGCAAATTCCCTAAACATATACTATTTTGCTGTTCCCTAGTTCTACATTTCTTGCAAATTTCATAAATGGCTCTACAGCAACTTAAAATAACAGATATTGTCGTATAATTAAAATACATATAAATCCACTTTACTAAGTAAGAGCCATAATGTGCAGAAAGGTGTGAAGTAATTAATTATGTCAAAAATCAAAAACATGAGTTTGGGTGGGGGGGGGGCCTTAAGGATGAAACTTGAAATATCTGAAGTTTTTGTTAGATTTGTTACAAATGTATACCATTTATTTTTGTAAGCATCAAGAATGAAATAATACCAAGTTTCAGCTTTCTAGTTTCCGATGAATTAACAGTTTATGTCTAAATTACAAGCGATTTTTAAAATGTCCCACATATTGCAATTTTAAAAATTAATGCTTGGGGTATAAGTTTCTGCACCCATTTTAACCTATTAATGACAAGTACTTATGTGAAATATTTTTCTTCGCCATATCAACGAAGGGAAAAAATAATCATACCTATTTAACAATTTGTATTTTCTTAAGCGTTTTCATTAAAAAGTAAGCATTATAATCCTTTTCAATACAAATAACAGAAACACAACAAATGTAAATGGGTACACTTAATATGCAGTTGCCCTTAGATGAATGTTTAGAATTTCATACAGATAATAGAAAACTGCATCCTGTGGAACATTTTGAAGTTTGGAAAATGTAGAAAATATGGAATCTGAGAAACGTGAGGTTAAAATTACGTAATAGCAGCTACGATACAGGTGTAGGGTTATCTAAATAGTCATAAAACGTTTTCCGTAGTGCCACTAGAAAAAAAAACTTTATATTATTGAAGTATGTCTATATTAATTTTAAGACAAAAAATACTAAATTTGGTATTGCAAGCTTTAGGCCAATTTACGCAGACAAGTCTCCTTAATAAATCCCTTTTTGTACATCCAATGTGCGGTAGTAAAAAATTTCTCTTCCCCGATAACTTCACGTTGAAACCAACAAATGCAAAAGCTGTTGTTACAAATTACAAGCAGAAGAAATTGGCTAAAATGGCAGTTTTAGGCACTAATAAGCAGAGTAGGTACAAACGTATGAAATAGGCATTTATAGGTACTATAAAACTAAGAAATTAGGCTAATAATTGTAGGAATCGTGCTTATAACTTAAAATCCTACGTTTTTGAACAAAGGAATAAAATAGGCAAATAGGGCAAAATCCATCCCCTAGTCATGGCTTGTCGAATATCTTCCTCTCTCTTGTTATCATGTAGCCTTCCTACCTGTCTGAGGCATTTTCAGGCCATGTCCCAATAACACGTTCTACCATTTAACAATGCATCGATGTTATGGGACGTACTGATAGTTGTACCGACTTTTGAAAGCTCGGTGGGTCGCCATTACAGTAAACAATTTCCCAAACCATTCAATACACTGAGCATGCTGTTGTGGCGTTAGGATCATTGTGCTTTGTTATGTTTTCCTTGCGCGATGGCGCTGTCATGCTACTGGAAAATATCACTCTTTTGTTAACTCCTCATCTTTCCGTTTACGTTACAAAAAATTGCTTAGAAATATTTACATTAACTTCCTAAATATAACGTTTCACCTTTCTGATATCTCAAAAGGACCACCTGTATATTACATATAGCTAAGAAACCTACCATCTTTTATATTTGCAGGGCATGTTAAAAACATCACCTACTGTATTGCTAGCGAAGGTAATAACCGCATGGTCGCTGTTGCGTGTATTGGATCGTATCAATATTATCAATCCAGGCCAGGGTACAGCTAAGGGTACGTAAGGTCAAGTGGTAAATACAGACGTGTGCAAATTATTAGACTCATTCATGTCTTTTTACTTTGCTTCAGTTTAACATTCAAAATAATAGTTATTTACCACCGTAACCTATTTTTATTTGTCATAATTCTTTTCCTTGCTACAATATGAAGCATATTCAATGAAATTTCTCTCTTAATAATAGCTGGGGATTTTTCTTTTACTTATGGTAATATGGTGGTAGTTCTGAATTAAGAGCAGCCATTTTCTTCATGTCTGTTTATCCAACTGTTTGGTGATATTGCTTCCATTTGGTGAATGTAGTAACTGAAGATTCTTAATATTTGCCTTTATTGTGTTTTATGTCAGTATTTATTATTAATTGATCTCAAGCCAGGTAACATCGTGTATCTTATCCTTAGCATTCACATTGATTCAAAGGTGAGGTATATGGGTAAAACTGCTGACTTATCCCCAAGGAAAGTAGCTGTAACTGAGAGTCTTTTGAAGGAAATTCTTTATTCACAACGTGAAATAGCTAAGTCGCATTAATCGCATTAATCAAGCTTTAACATTCGGTGAGACGTTGACCTCACAAAGGGATGGAAAATGCGGGAGGAAAAGAAAGCTATCACCAAGGTTGCAAAGAAAACTTGTGCAGGTGGCAAAACAAAATAGAAGAGCAACCAGCATTGACCTCAGTAATCAACAAAAGCAGTACGGTACAGAAATATCAGCCTCAGTAGTTCGCAGAAGATTATGTGAAGCAGGTTTACCAGTACGCAGGCACCGTTAAAAGGCTAAACTGACACCTGCAATGGTTTAAAAAAAAAACGTTTAGAATGGGCGAAAGAGATGCAGAAACAACCAGTGGAATTTTGGAAAAAGGTAAATAGTATGAAAATTTTATATAGCATAAAATTAAAATATGTACCTGTAAATTTTATGGAAATGAAATAAAGAGCCTAAACTTTATCTCTCTCATTGCTGGTTTTCTTATACTATCTTTCAGCAATTTTAAAACTCTTTAATATTAATAGAGGCTTTTATTGTCTCCGGTAATGTTCTCAGATCAATCCATGTTTGAAGTATATGAAGAGAGCAGCAAATATGTGAGAAGGACAGATAAAGAAGCATTTTCCCCTCAGTGTGTCGATCAAAGAGTAAAGCAGCCAACATCAAAAATGGTCTGGAGCTGCATGTCTGTCCATGGACCTGGAAGATTATACATAGTTGTGGGATCAATGGAGCAGAAACAGTATAAAAGTGTATTAGAAACAAGACTATTTGCGCAAAGTAAAGAATGGTTTCCAAATGGTGATTTTGTGTTCATGCATGACAGTGCTCCCTGCCATAGAGCAAAATCTGTAACCCAGTTCCTCAAAGAAAATAATGTAAAATTACTACTATGGCCGGGAAATAGCCTGATTTAAATCCAATAGAGAATCTGTGGGGTAATGTTAAACAAAGACTGAAAAATTTGAAATAACAACGAAAGTTCAGCATATTGAGGGCCTGATAAGCATTTGGCACAGAGATGAAGAGATAAAGGAAAAGTGCTCCACCCTTGTACAGAGCATGCCTAAACCATCAAAATGGTAATAAAGGCAAACGGAATGCATACAAAATACTAAGAGTTGAAAAAGAAATTGTAATATTATTTCTGTTAAATAAATAGAAAATAAGCATTATATGTTAAAAATTTCACCATTGAATCTAATAAGTTGCATACGTCTGTACTTATAATAAAATGAAGATGTTACGAGATTGCGTCATCCAGATACTAAAGTTTCAGCTAGCGGTAATAACGCAGTAATCAAAGTATCCAGATATTATAAAGACATAACTTTAGTGGTGAAAACAGAACAGAATGACTCAGGCGATAACGGGAGATCTAGGTTCCATACCCGTCGCCCGATTACTTTGATTTAGCCTTATTCGAGGCTTTCATTTGTTGCTAGGCGAATGCCGTAATGGTTGTTTTAATCCACAGACTCCTTTCCATTTCACTTCTTTGTCATTTCTTAGAACTGCTTTTTGTCGTGTTGGTTCAGATATATGTTGGTAAATGGTGCGGATGCTTGCGTTATGAAACGCTTCTTCCTACGCCGCAATTTTCGTGTGCCTCGTGGTTGTCTGTGAGATTATTAAAGTCTTATGCACTCTTTGTAGCTTGCTGGTTCCCGCCCTCTGCCGTCCTGTGATTCGCTTACAGATAGGGGGGATAGCTCACGTTAGGTTGCAGAGCATTGTGGTGTTCCCCTCCGTAAAACGATACAAATACACAAAGAGATACATTTGGGAAATACAATTTGAAGTAGTATTATCCTTCTGTTTAAGTAAAGAGGAATAAAGGTGATGAATGTAATAAATGAAAATGAAATATAAATTATAAGATGGAAATAAAATCGAACGGTTGGGAAGAGAAAAGCCAAATTATAGACATCTAGGTAAAGAAATGGTAAGAAATGAACAGGAAACGAATGCAATAGTTAAGTGGAGTCCCATTAAGGATAATCGTAGATAAAAGAGTTGGTGCACATGAAGGAAAAACCTGAAAACTTGCGATACAATAGGGATGCATTCGATGATCATTAGGGTGCAAGGTGTATAATGAATGACGCTAGGCAAGTGAAATTTTCACTTATTCTGAAATCCAATGAATCTCGCAGAGAGAGAGAGAGAGAGAGAGAGAGAGAGAGAGAGAGAGAGAGAGAGAGAGAGAGAGAGAGAGAGAGAGAGAGAGAGAGAGAGAGAGAGAGAGAGAGAGAGAGATCTAAAATCAATAAGATAACTAATAAATCACGTACATATAAAGAGGCATAGTTTTAATAGAGAATGGGCGTCATGCAGGAAATTGTCTAGACCGCGAGTGAACTGGAAGTCATGGGAAAAATCATCACTCCTAACCATGTCGTTGTGCTGGAAGGAGGTTAGTTCGTGCCTAAATTATAACATCGTTCAAAGTTGAATGGAACTTCTAATTTATAATCTGTTGTACATCAGCACATTTTCTTATGTGCAGGTAATAATTAGATAATTATATCAAATAAAGTGCTAACAGGTGAGCTAATAGATCAGTTGTAAAAAGTTTTATAAAGTAGGGTAACCCGGTTTATCCCCTGTGTGCAGGGAATTAGCAAATAGTTAATAGGAAACGATATACGCAGTTTTAAAATAAACAAGTAAGGAGTGGTGTGGTGTTATAGGGCCCGTCGACAACAAGGTCATAAAGGACTTAATTCGATAACAAATACACCCTAAGTTATATAACTTTCTACCTGGAACGTGTTTCAGATTATATCCGAAACTAATTTTCATAATGTGAATAATCATTTCTTCCACACTAGCCCTGTGTAGGCTAAGTTTTAGATGAGTAGAGTCAGACTGAAAAATTCAATGCCATAGCCGGGATTTGAACCACGGATCTCCCGCTCTCAGTGCTTACAGCATAGTTAGCCACCACAAAAAGGTGCGTGTCTCATAGCATATGAGAACCTCTAGTTTTTTACCGGGAAATATACGAGTCAGTTGGGAAATTTAATGTCATGTCGGCAGGTTGGTCATAGTAGCTCAGTGGTTTAGAGCTACCACATGGAGAGCGGGAGATCCGTGGTTCAAATCCCGGCTATAGCATTGAATTTTTCAGTCTAAATCTACTTATCCAAACCTTAGCCTACACATGGCTGGTGTGGAAGAAATTATTATTTCCATCAATTTACCTAAAATAAAAACATACCTGGTGGTTTAACTATGAAGCCTGGGACTTAAGTGCTTACAGCATAGCAAGTCGCAACAAAAGATGCGTGTCTCATAGCATATGAGAACCCCTAGTGGTGTACGGGGAACATACGAGTCAGTAGGAGAATTCAATGTCATGTCGGCACGTTGGCCATGGTATCTCAGTGGTTTAGAGTAACCACATGGAGAGTGGGAGATCCGTGGTTCAAATTCCAGCTACGGCATTGAATTTTTCAGTCTGACTCTACTCATCTAATTCTCCTAAGTTTCCCGAACCAAGTATGCACCCGACCCACTGCATAGTGAAATTTAGGCAGTCAGAAAATATATAGAAGCAGTATGAAGATTGATGTGAAAGGAAAAAGTACCATTTATAACAAATAATTGAAGTACATCTAGACATTAGAGAAATATGGCAAAAACTCGTCAGTTTCATGAAGATCATTGTTAAGTTTAATTGAATGCAAAGGCACAGTTAATATTACACAACGGTAAACGATGAAATTCATAACATAGCACACACAGTGCTGGCACTTCCTAATTAGGTATAGCCAATAAGTGAAGTCGCAATAAACTCAAGTTAATCGCCATTGCAATTATTTTAAGGTAAACATCATTTTAATGAGAGAGGAACGTATACATATGCCATAGCACATCGTACATCCCCGCTAATATTACATATCATGGATAATAAGTGTCATATAGGCTCTAGTGTATGCAGATTTTTTTTTTTTTTTTAATTTTACGTCCTTCAACGTTAAGTCATTTCGGACGGTGAATGAAATGGGTGAAAGGATGCTCAAATGTGTCCAGGGCCCATGGAGCTTAGAACTACTCGACATTCGTCTCTAAGGATAAGGGAAACCCCGGAAAAAACGTTATCCAAGTAACTCACCCTGACCGAAATTCGAACTCAGGACCTTTTGAACGTCAGGCAGACACAGTTTATGCAGATGTCATAGTCCTAATGGCCAATGGTGAAGAACTACAGATTTTAGTAATAGGGTGAGCCAATACATGCAAAGATAGAAGCTTGGAAGTAAATGTAAATAAAAGCAACGTAATGCATATAAAAAATGAGCACAGAGTAGAATATACAATAAAGAAAACATGGAGTAAATTAAGAACTTTGAATATCTTGGAACACTCACCAATTCAAAAGGAAAAATAGACACAGAAAAAAATAATAGAATAAATAAAGCAAACCAAATCTACTACTAAATTAATCAAACGCTAATAGAAGGAAAAAGAAATTAAAATGATACAAAAATGGGAATATATAACACACCCCCAACATTTCTTTATGGTTCAGAAATCTGGACAGTATTGTCAAAACATGAAAGTACAATTTAAGTACAGAGATGAGGTGTTTATGGGAAAGTATAGGGAAAACTAGCAGGGACAGGACAAGAAACTGCCAAATAAGAAACATCTTTAATCAAGAGCTGATAATAAAAAAGAGAACTACTTTAAGATGGTTTGAACACATAAACAGGTTGGAGATGAGAGCAGAAATCCGAAACAGGTATGGGAGGTCACAAGGGAAGGAGGAAGAGGGCAATCCAACATAGAAAGGAGTGAAAAAACTGAATAAGAAAAGACAGACTTTTAGAAAAGCTAAGCAACTTAGTGATAGGATAAAATATAGCAAATGGATCATGACCGACTGAGAAAACTAGACGCTCGAAAGAGCATAAGGCAGAGGAAAAGAAGAAGAGGTATAATAAATATGTCAAAGAATGTAATTCTTGAAACCTCCTAGATATCAGCAACAATAACAACCTTATTTATATAGATACTATCTCGTAGGTGATGAGGTTTTTTAGGAAAAACAATTATTTCAATAGTGTTCTGACAAGCAATTAACTAATTTTGAAAGTAGATTTGTTTGTTTGTTTGTAATTTACGTCCGCCCCAACGTTAAGTTATATCGGACGGTGAATGAATTGGGTGAAATGGTGCTCAAATGAGTCCAGGGTCCATGGAGCTTAGAGTTGCCCGACATTCATCTTGAAGGATAAGGGAAAAACCCGGAAAAAACCTTATACAGGTAACTCACCCCGACCGAGATTCGAACTCGGGACCTCTTGAACGTGAGGCAGACACGCTACCATCTACGCTATCGAGGCGGGCTTTGAAAGTAGGTATAGACCATTTGATACCATGAGCCATCGTTCAGAGAAGTTTATTATTCCACGATGGTACTCGTCTCTGGATTTTGATGCGAAGAACTCGGTGATATCCATTTGCACTGCTTCAATGCTGTCAAAATTTCTTCCACGTAGAAAATGAGCCACGGATCGAAAAAGATGATTATCTGATGTTTCGAGATCAGCGTTGTATGCTGGCTGTGGTAGCAGTTCTATTCCTCCCAATTTCTGAATTTTTCCATGGTTGTTCATACAGTATGGAGTGTTGAGAATAAAGATCTGCATCAATAGCCCATCCGTTTGGAACAAACTCCCAGTGAATCACATCTTCAAAATTCCACCAAACACATAACATTACTTTGGGACCGAACTGATTTCCTTTGATGATGACTTTGGCAGGTTGGCGGGTACCAAGCGACTGTTTCGAGGCATCAGGCTTTCGGTAATATACCCATTTTTAATCGCAAGTGACAATTCTCCTGACAAATCTATCATCCATGGGATTACGGATAAGCTGACGATAGATATCCACTCTACGTTCAGCTTGTTGTTGTGTCAGTTCATGAGGTACAGATCTGCAGCTTTTGCATGATTTTCCAAGTGTCTTAATGTGGCGATGTGTGGTATCTTTTCATTCACCAAGTTCTTCTGAAAGCCTACGCGTACTTTTTTGCGAATTTTATATCGAAACTTGGCGTGTATCCTCAATATTCTGCACTTTAGGTCTTGCGGAACGTGGTAGATCTATAGTAGGAGGCGTGTCAGCAAAATAAGGTCTCCAAGGCGCTGGAGCCGTGAGGAACGCCATTACGCGAGATCCGGCAACACTGGTGTATAGCTTGGTTTCACCCCTTCAAATGCCCACCACAACGAACCCGTTGCAACCATTAGTCTTGGTTGGGCAGCAGTTTGTGATGGAGCTTCCTATCACTTCCGCCGCCAAGTGCAGGTTCCGTGCAGTGATCCGTTTTTTGAGTGCCAAGGGCACTACTCCCACTAAAATTGATCGTCAGTTATGCGAAGTCTATGGGTCAAAGTATATGGACGTCAAAAATGTGCGAAAGTGGGTCAGAGATTTCAAAGACGGACGTACAGACGTCCATGAAGAACAGCGTTCTGGTCGGCCTTCGGTTTCAGCCGAAACAATTGCAAAAGTGGAGCAATAAATGCTTAAAGATTGGCATGTGACTGTTCGCGAGCTGTGCGAACTTATCCCTGAAATCAGTAAGACTACGACTGACAAGATTTTGACCGAACATTTCATTATCGCAAGGTGTGTACGAGGTGGGTTCCCCGAATGCTCCCTGGCCCAGTTCGGATGGGACATCCCCACCCATCCCCCCTACAGTCCAGACTTAGCACGTAGTGATTATCATCTGTTTCCTGAGCTGAAATCACACGTGTGTGGAACACATATGCAGACCGAGATCTGAAAAACGAGGTTGAGGCTACCTGTTCAACTTGGCGGGAGAGAGCTATGACAAGGGTATACAAAAACTGCCACAGCGCATTCAAAAGTGCATCGATTGCAATGGTGATTACGTTGAAAAATAGCTGTAAGTTCCGCCTTTCCATCAATGTAACATTCATTGACAATAAACATGTTTTCTATATTAAATAAAATTGGAGACCTTATTTTACGGACACACCTCGTATTTTCGTCTCCATTATTGAAACATTGGAACCATCGTTGTGCCACGACCCTTCTCGTTCCACTTCACATATTTTTCGGGCTACAGCAGCAGTGGTTCAAACTTTGTTATCTCCATTTTGTGATTATTTATTAACAACTGAAGACTGGCATACTCGCAATGTACGCAACACTAGCCATGCGTAAATAGCATTAACAAACCAAAGAAATCCACTACATTTTGCAAATCACCGAAATGTAAACAAAACAAAAAAGCAACTTTACTTATGAGATCACCTAACAGCTAGCTATACTACTTCGTTCGAACGAAAGGGATATCGACATCAAAGACAATCCATCCCGAAATTACTTAAGTGGATAAAGGTCATCTATCTGCGACGTCATGTGTAACAAGCTGGTGCATCAATCAATCAAATGTAAATAATAAATTAGAAACAGAAAAGTATAACTGCTTTGTCAATATTCAGTGGCGACAGAAGGAAATTGTTGCCCGCATGCCCTACTACTACTAAAAATACATGTCAAATGGTCTGTATAGGTGCAATCGGCGTCAATAGCAATGTCTGTATGGGATTAGCCGACTTCCACAGTTTAGAACATGACAATAGAAATCACAGCCATTCAAACGAAAATAGGTAATAACACCAGTGTTTTAACAACACCTGTTTAGATATGTCTTAGATATATACATTAAAACATTTAGGTAAATACAACGTGTGTCTTAGTTATATACTACGACATAAATTGCTTAAGCAGGGAAAATTACTTCCATAAATACAAGAATCTCCTATTAGAAATTATGTTGTTTAAACCAACAAAAGAAAACTAAAGAATAATTACTGTTGATGCAGCATGACTAAATAACATTATTTTAAGCAAACATACAATTTTTAATTAATTTAAAAAGCAGCACTATAATCGAAGGGCATTAATAGGCAATAGAGGCGCTATTACTGTTTAGCGCTTCATTCAGGTATATAGGTACTATTACGATATTTGGCATTACACGTGGGTTTGTGGCGCTGTTATCGTATTTACATGCGTAGCTCGGTTAGGCAGGTCACAGGCATTTCCTCCATTGGCCGCAAATAAACGCAGTGCTATCTCTCCTGAGGAATACATACAGATGTTACCAACTTGTCCACCATTGAAGGACTATTAGGCAAACCCAACTACTGTTGTAGGCATTTGTCAAGTCAGAGTATCATTACTGACGAAGCGTGTATATGGTAACCATAGTCGATCCAGCCTTTGAATCGGTCTTGATGTAAACAATTCAGCCTATCTCTGTGTGAAGGTGGCCTCACATTCAAGGAATCTTAAGTTTACATTTCGGTTAGGGTGAGATGTATAGATACGATATATTCCCGGGATTTTCCTTTATTCTAGGAAGACGAATATGGAAGGATCCAGGAGCTTGATGTAATTTGAGCACCTTATCAAGTATTCAATTCATTCAACCTTTTAAAGGATGTTAATTAATTATAAATTAGCTGTAGATTAGTATTAGGACTACCACAGCGGGGATTTGACACCGAAACCTGTGGTTTACTGTACCTAAGTATCAAGTGGGGCATCTCTGGGCGGAAGAATGAGGTGAAAGGAGTCACGACAGCGCCGAGACATCCGCCAACACTTCTACCCTGAATGACATCACCAGTTGAGAGATGATGTGAAATGATAATGTAGATGAAATGAAGGGACAGAAAATTTGGGAGATGTAATTAACGTACCTACCTAACATTCGCCTGGCGACCCGGAAAAACCCCGGAAACCTCCCGGGGGCAAATTAACATCACCACCACGGAAAATGAAGAAATCGCTGAACTTCTCCTTCAAAAGATCATTGTTTCGAGAGCAATATGACATGTGGCACCATCTTGCTCGAACCAGATATTTCAGAGATCCGTATCATCCAATTAAGGCTAAAAATGGTCCCTTATAAGAGCCCGGTATCTTTCTCCATTAACAAACCTTCTCCATCTTGATCCAATTTGATAGCAAATTTTCACAATTTCTAGGCATTGCTGAGTGCTGTAAAGTTCATGACTGTCAATAACAACTGTAACTATATGAAAAAAAATGACTGCTGTAACTCAATAGCGACGGCAGCTATCATTTGTTAAAAATAGAACACTCTTGTTGAAGGGCCCTTTATAAGACAGAAGAGAAACCAGACATAATAGGGTAATAACCGGATACTGATAGTTAAGTTAAATAAATGATATCTAGGTTGATAGATAATTACCTAATTGTAGTAAATGTGTTATTATTATTATTATTATGATTATTATTATTATTATTATTATTATTATTATTATTATTATTATTATTATTATTATTATTATTATTATTATTATTATTATTATTATTATTATTATTATTATTATTATTATTATTATTATTATTATTATTATTATTATTATTATTATTATTATTATTATTATTATTATTATTATTATTATTATTATTATTATTATTATTATTATTATTATTATTATTATTATTATTATTATTATTATTATTATTATTATTATTATTATTATTATTATTATTATTATTATTATTATTATTATTATTATTATTATTATTATTATTATTATTATTATTATTATTATTATTATTATTATTATTATTATTACTACTACTATTATTATTAATTATTGTTATTATTGTTATTATGATTATTATTAGTAGTAGTATTAATTTTTATTGTTATTGTTATTATTGTTATTATTATGATTATTTATTTTATTAGTATATTATTGTTATTATTAATAATAATAATACATCCACATTTCAATGACGCAAGAAAATGTTTACCTACCTTAGAATCGCGATGCCTACTCGAAGATGACTTATAGTATAATTTACTATCTATGAATTCGTGTAAGTAAGTAATTGAGTTTTTGCTGTAGTTACTGGACATACCTCTGCTCTTCTTTTCCTTCTACAGAAAAATATTTTCAGCATTCTAACCACCACCGCACTTTTTCCTTTCAAAATGTGCAATCCGTGGATAGATTAAATGTTACTGTGACCTAGCTTCTTCTTTGCCCAGATATGTGCAACAGATATAGTTGCAGACATCCCCTCCAAAATTGGCATTTCCGAGGGATCTGTGCACATAATCCTGCATGAACATCTGAAAATGCTCAATCGGCGATCCTACAAAACAACGTTCTCCACTCCCTGGATCATGTAGTCAGACCGGCTGGTGCGAGGACATGACTGTCTTGGTTTGTTGTCACACGATGTTCTGCCTTCATCGAACTGTCGCACCCAGGAACGCACATTAGACATCCATATTACTAACACCACGAGCCTCACTCAACTGCCTATGAATTTCAACAGGTGTCACACCACGAAAATGGAGAAAACGAATTATTACACGCTGTTCTTGCAGTGGAAACGTCGCCATTTTAAGTATCAAAAACAGTCCTAACTCTCGTCGCTGCTACTAGAGCTCAATGCACTATACAATGCTGGCATCTCTGTCACGCATTCACAAAGAGTCTACGTGTATTTTAAAAAATACCAGAAGTTCCTCTCTGGTCCCAGTCCTGGGAAAATATAGGTGTTATAAATTGAACGCACCTCGTACATTCTTCCGTGGACTTTCGCTGTTTTGATACTTTTAAAAACCAAGGCTTAATCTACTGAAAACCCCTTATAGAGACTGAGCTAACGGTCCAAAATTTAAAAATTTTATACTTTACTTTCAAACTTATTGTTAAACATTTTCACTTCTTAGCTTATTTTGAATCAACTTAAAAATGTACATAGTTTAACACCGCTCAAAACTTAAGTGTCATATTACAATTTTCCTTTAATCTATCTGCCGTTTAATATTCGAATAGGTGTATTAGAACACTGACATTTACCCTTAGAACAGTCAGCGAGCCCAGGTCTAACCGCATTTCTCGTTTAATGATCTCCTGTTATCTAAAAGTAAAGGCAAGCTACTTGCTTCAAGACTGAAAGCTGGCACCTCAGGCAGGATGGCATGTAAATAAATTGTTTTACTAATGCCAAAAGTAATTTGAGCATTTATTTTCTAAACAGAAGGATCTTCTTTCCTGAGATCTCTCAGCACTGTAAGCGACGAAATGGCCAGCATGTCCATTAAGACATCGCTGAAATGGAAATATGCTACCAGGGAGATAATGGACTCCAAATATGTTGACAGACTAGTGCTGGACACTCAAGAGAGATGTTCCTCAAACAAAGTAAAGTCGAAAATATACTTCACATTCACTTTAGGTATGTAAAAGGTATTCAAGCTAAGGTGTTACACATACTGACTGCATAATTGCCATAAACCGTATTAATGTAGTTACTTAAAAACAATGGGTGATGGAAAAGTTCTGCAAAAGGATTTGTAATTGGCACATAAAGGTCAGTAAGAATCATCCTTTATACTGATTTTAAAATTAAACATCTTACATTTTGTTGACCAGTGTTATAATAGATTGAAATACCACTTACCATAACATGCACCGTTCTTTCTGCTGAACTGTCGCCATTACAGTCGCACTCACTACTAACACAGTGTCACGTGATCGCACTCGTTCTGCATTTCGGCTGAAGATCATGGCCGGAGTACTGTCACATCTAAAACAAAAAGCATTAGTTTGCAGGTCAAATTATTAATTTATCTTAATTACAACGGAAGATATGAATTTGTGAATTTACTGCAGCCTTTTTCAATGACCCTGTATCGATTTAGTAAGTGCTCCTGTTATTATTAGAGTCCGGATACTAGGCAAAATATATTTTATTTAGCGGTAATAAATTAAAGGTTGTGTAGATACAATCGTATTTTGAAGTATAGTAGTTGAAAATTAATATGACTGCTTTGCCGTTTTAAAGATCTAGCTTCCATTTCAACTACAGTTGCAAATTCTGCCTTTTAAAATCAACGAATGGATTTTCCATTTATTTTCAATTGCAGTATGAGACAATAAGCGTTCCTGGGACACCACTTAAACACTTTTTATGTAGGAATGTGCCATTTATATATTGTAATGTTTGTTCTGGCAAACGTTTAACATTTCTCCTTGAGAGTGGGTTCCCGTTATTAACGTTTGGTCGAACAGTGATTATCGGTTACTGTCAAGTGAAAGCAAACATAACGTCTACTTTACGCAGATACAATTTAGTCAGCCATCTTGACTGTTTTGTTCCAGATTTTCCTTAGTGTTGAATCTAAATGACAAATGCAATGGAGGTACACTAATGACACCCTTCCTTCCCAAATTATCTATCACATTTATAGTATCATTTCACATGTCATCACTGTCTACCATCTGTGGAGCGTAAGTATTCTGTAAGAGTGGGTGTAAGTCATGTCGGATGCTAAATGAAATCGACGAAATGATGCTGAAATGAACACCGAGTCCATAGAGCTTAGAGTTACCCGATTTTCATTTTCAGGACCAGGGAAAACCCCAGAAAAACTTTATCCAGATAACTCACACTGACTGAGATTGGAACTCGGGACCTCTTTAATGTGAGGCACACGTGCTCACATCACATAGGCGGAGAGGTACCCACATGTTTTCAACTGACGAGACTTCGTAAATGGTTTATGAAGAGATAATCTCGAAAAAGAAGTTATTTAATCAATCTGCATTGTCAACAACAGAATACAACCTGCTCTCGCTTCAAACAGTGGCGATAGGAAAATAAGGCTACTTCCAGCAGTCATTGTTACATCTAGCAGATGAGGCGGTCTGGCCTGTAGCAAACCACGTCGAGCTCTCCCTTGCGCTCAACGTCTCACAATTAAGGATCGGTGGCATGAGGAGGTTAAGGAAAGGGAGATTGTAATCGGTTCGAGGTTATTTGTAGCTCCCGCATGAGAACTCTCATCTGTACTTCAAGAGTGGGTGCGTCCTGACTGGTTGTGGGTTGAAGGATGACACCTCGAATCTGGTAGACAGAAGTTTATTAGTGTCCTTAGGCTCCTTTGCTGGACACCGTAAAGTCGTCGTTGGTGTGGTTGCTGTGTTTAGCGTCCCTGTCAATATTGTGATGTGAAGCGCAGAGGCAGTAGCACTGTGTTGTCGAACCGGATATATTTATCGTCTTCCCAATATATTACTCTTTGCGCTAGCTCTCACTGGAGCGATTGTTAGATATTGCACTTTGTCTCTGTGCATGGCGCGAAGGTGTACTTCTTGGGCGGCGCCGAATACGCGTCCGTCTCACGTAGAACTCAGGACCGAAGTGTTCTTACTAGCAAAACCTACTTTCCACCATCACTTTGAATTACCCCCACTCTAGGTATTTCTCGCAGTTTGCAAAATCACATGAACAAATTTCAATTTTCTTTTGGCTGGTAACTATCCCCACTTGAGTTCAGTGCTCAGAATTTCAAGTTTCGGACCTGATACCAGATACGCTTTCTCTAACGGTCCGCATGCAAAAATTTATACGGAAGCATGCGTTCTGCGCGTCGGTCAAAATCTTATACCTATTGTCTGAAGCATGTATGGGATTTTAACAATGGGTTGGTTTCCGACTGGGAGGCACCAAATTTGCCTTGAGGGCAAAACAGACAATAGAGTAGGGTTGTTTGTTTACAGGGATTGCAAAGGGAGTTTACTGACTTTCGCAGAGTGGCCTTGTCACTGTTACGGTCTCCGGAGTATATGCCAGCATTATGTATGCCAGCATTATGGCATATATCTATTCTGGTATACCTCATTTATTTATATTTATTCCTTTTTTATGTTAATGTCTTTCTGGAATCAAGTTATATGTCGTCTCAGTGTTCCTAGGTGACAGGGGCTGCGTCACAGAGGGTCATAGCTTTCATTGGACTTGAGTAAATCTTAGCTGAAGGCCTAGACTAACACCAGAACATTTATAATAATATCGTATGATAATGTGTAACAACAAAAATGATTTTTGTATGTAGCAGGAATTATGGCGAAGATGGAAAGATGGTGTTCTCGAAGCTCTGCGTTGCTGCGATCACATGGAACGGGATTATTCTCATCTGATGTCGTCCCACGTTGTGACTGGGGTTGTGGGTTGTCTACTGCCTTCCTGGATGGTAAAAATGAAGCCACGAGCAGCTTGGTTCAGATCTGGTATTCAGATGTGTCTATGTATATAAAAAATCTCCAGAGCTGCTTCAGTCTGAGCTCTTGAATTTTCAGGCGTGATCGCGAATGAAAAGATAAATTTTTATAAATAAACTTCGATACCAATAAATTCTTTTTATTTTAAAAAGATCAAGATGTTCAATTTAATTTGTGTTATTTATAAAATATTTCGTATAAAACTTGACAATAATACTGTATAACTTGATTACAATTAACAGAAAACTCTTTTATAAGGTTTCGTCGCGGTACTGTATCTACGTCTTTTCAGCATAAAGTTCTTCCATCAAATGACACTTTCTTTCCTCATTGTTTTACCAAAATTATTGATTTTTCATTCTCTCGTTGCCATTACTACCAATCAAACTTAAGTTTTACTGGTCCATGTCACACATTACATAATCTCATTTTTAAAACTACCAATCATACGACATTCACACCATATCACCTACATGTTTCGTGATCACATAAACTACAGAATTTTTACAATTTCCTTACTTACTTATTATAACATGTCCATATCTATTCTTAAACCACATATTCAAACATTTTTCGACTCTCGGGGCCTAAACCAAAACAACCATTACATGTATAGTTTTTAAACCAAATAACGGTTATTAATTATTAAGGGGTGGATTCCTATGACATGCTATATTTTTAATGAAGCCTACAATCTGAATTTCCTGATGTAAATATGTAATTTTTGTTGGGTTTCTAAAAGTAATATGCCTCATTTTTTCAGATCTTTGGTCATATTTGTGCTTGTTTCTGTGATAAAGTCATATTTTGAGGATTATTATAGTGTAGTCAGCAGCCATTAGAAATAAAATAAACCAACATTATGTCTGTATAAAGGTCGCCAGTAGCGCTGCCCCCTTGTATCTCAAAGGTTTCTTAAAAAAAGTAGCAAACATTCGCACAGCTGGGCTAGAAGAAAAGTTTGAAGAATCTGCACCAGACTTTTCCCCAAATGAATTAAATTACTTCAAGTATTTCCTATAACCTCGTGTGATGTGGAACGTAGTTTCTCCAAGTATAAGAACATTCTGTCTGACAATTAAAGAGGCTTCCAGTATGACAACCTAAAAATGCACATTGCCATTCAATGTAATTTTGTTGCTGATGGAAACTAATCCCCAGCTATGAATATTCTATTTCTCTTAATTATTCTTAAGTTATAATAATTATTATTCTCTAATTTAGGTTATTTTAAACTTACAGGTTCCATAAAATGCTGAATTAAGAAGTAGAGAAAAGATTAATATATTTATGCATGAACAATTATTAATTACAGTTTAATTATCGATTAATAAAATATGATTAATAAAGTCATTAAGTTTTAAAACTCACATAGGATATAAGCTATTTTAGGTCATAAATGATATATGATGCATATTTTTCATTTTTAGGTCATAGAAATGCCCCTTAATAATTAGATATATTATTATTATTATTATTATTATTATTATTATTATTATTATTATTATTATTATTATTATTATTATTATTATTATTATTATTATTATTATTATTATTATTATTATTATTATTATTATTATTATTATTATTATTATTATTATTATTATTATTATTATTATTATTATTATTATTATTATTATTATTATTATTATTATTATTATTATTATTATTATTATTATTATTATTATTATTATTATTATTATTATTATTATTATTATTATTATTATTATTATTATTATTATTATTATTATTATTATTATTATTATTATTATTATTATTATTATTATTATTATTATTATTATTATTATTATTATTATTATTATTATTATTATTATTATTATTAATTTTTAAAATAACTACTTAATGCTTTCTTCATATTTTCTGTGACACTTCTTACGTTTGAACTGTCTGTTGTGCATGCCCGTTTGATTGTTTAAATGCCTAAATATCTGGGCCCTAATTCTTATATGCTAATGACAATTGCAGTTTTACCCCCTGCTCCTATGCTCCTTGCCTCAAAAGCGTACTTTCGCACTGAGTTTCTACTCTATAATTTTGTGCGTCTGTATAATCAAAGCGCTGAGCACTCAGGCGTAGTGACCCATCAGAAATCTTTGGTTACCCTGTAATCTTAAGAAACTGCGGTAGTTCATAAAAATCATACATTGCTTAAGCTAACTAGATGAACACTTGGTGCCTCATACTTGAGAATTGAGAGAAGAACATGCAAGCTTGTTCGGCCTCTCTGGACAAATCTTTGCATGTTTTAGTATTTGATAAAAATTATATGCACCTTTACAACTTTCAAAAGCTATACCTGTGTTCTGTTCTTAGTATGTACAGATTTTTGTTTAGTTAGTTTTGAATATGACAAAAATTACGATCTTAGACTTTCTGAAGTTACTCATATAGCAAATTTTCAGTTCCTTGCATGAAAAATCGCACCTTGAAATAATAAGGACCACATCGTAACTATACTAAAGGATTAGTGAATTATAGGCTACCCAAATGCTCAACTTTTAAACACAAATATAAACGTTTTCCAACCTGATCAAACCTTGGAAAGTGTGTGAAGCATGCAATCTTGTGTAAGTACATTCGCTCTCACCTGGTTAATATGTTGTATGCAGAATAATCTTCTTCTTCTTTAACTTCCCTAGTTCTGCCACTTGTGGTAGCCACAACGAGGCTCATGAGCCACATGCTGCTCTTGAGTCAGTCTCGTGCGGTTCTTGACATCAAGCTTAGAGTAAGATTAATTAACATAATTAATGGTATCGTCGTGCTACTTGAACCGTTACCTTGGATTTATCTTTGTTAACAGATACCTCTCAGATAGCGCAGTGATTACTCCACGTGGAGTGAACATCTATCTGTCGTTTGTGATTCCTGCTAACTCCATTGGTTGAAGTGATGCGTTCATTGGTGCTTAGCACAGGGTCGGTAAGCGCAGCAGTTCCCCTTTCACTCTTACAAGAATAATCAGTGCGTTATCTGAGAAGTTTCTGTTAACAATTGTTATAATCGAGCAGCGCGATTATAACAACATGTCGAAGCCGGCGAAAATAGAAAAATCTTTCCTGAACTTAATGACTTATTTTATTTATTCTTTTTTAGCATTTTTTTTAAACGTTAAACACATCTTTAGAAAGAGAACAACTTATTTCTGATTTGGCCCAGACTGTGTTTTGCTTTCATAGCAAGTTAAATTTTCAGAGTGAGACATTTGGTCACTTAAATGTTTGAAGTAAACTACTAAAAGCCTTCCTGACGTTCAGGTGGAAACTGAAGTTTATTGAGTAACATGCTTCGCCCTGCTGAAGAAATCAACGGCAGATTTGATTTAAGATCACTCAAACCTTCATTTTCATTGCTGGAAAATCCTTTTGCTGTTGATGTGGACGTTTCATCACAAATAATAAAGGTTATAGAAGCTGTAGAATTGGAGTTACTAGAACTGTAAGAGGACGATGGACTAAATGGACTCAAACGAAGTGGCGTTTATAACATAAAATGTTGGAATAAGAAAAGTATCCAGTAACAAAAGAGTGTGCTAAGAGACTTATTTCTATCTTTTGGTCTACTCATGTGTTGAAATCACTGTACTCAACGCATAAATTAATTAAATGTAAAAACCTATCTGAGATAACTGATGAACATTTAAGTGAACTTGTGGGAACTATGCCTACCAATTATCAGCCAGATTTCTAAAAATTAATATTAAAAATGAATACTTGAAAAACAATTCTTAAAAGTAGAATCTCATTCCTTCATGTGTACCTTAACAATAATTTCTGTGTACTGCAAAAAATAAATGTTCCTTCATTTTCACTAAAATAAAAAATGTGTCCTCATTTTAAAAATCATTTTATAAAGATGTGTTACAGCTGGTTCGCTTCGAATTAGCTTCATATATTTGCGGCTACCAAAATTAAGGCCAGTGGCTATCCCTTACACTTTTTTTTAGTATGTATGTATTTATTTCCAAACCATTTGTACAAAAAGTTTTTACACTTTTATTTGCTTACACAGTACTTAAATTGCTATTTTATCCCTTAGTCTGCCATACATATTAACTCTGTGGTTATTTATGAATGGCGGACCTTAACTTAATTCATATTACTTTTCTTTATTTTTCGATAACATCTTTCTCTTGCTCTTCGCACAAGTTTCCCTAGCATTTTTATAGACTCTACCTTTCGTAGCTTCATTATCCCAATTTTTAGAACCTCTATATTAATACCCTCCCATTTTTGGCAAAAAATGTTTTCTCCACGGCTTTGTTTCTTCACAACCTTATCTTCCTAACCTATTGCATACTCACCATGAAATAAAGAATAGTAAATCTAACAAATTATCACATAAATTGATGTCTTTGCAACAGTTTTATTTTGCATTGTAAAATATGTGCCTCCAAAATCTTTATCACTGCGTTATTTCTGTTGCTGTTTCGGGAGGCAGTATGGAATTTTTATAAATCCTCGGGTATTCCTCCATGATAGTTCCACTCCGATAGAATATGGCGACATTTGCACACAGGATTCCAGTTCTCGTTAATCTATTATTGTGTGAAGGGGGTTTGGAAGTAGAGAGTGTAGAGGGGGTAAATTCCCCCTGTTGTTACAGGACGCTAATCTTGTTAGTTAATTTTGCTTCCGCAGTCCTTACAGATCGAAGCTCATTTTGTGCTGTTTTTTCTCCGTGTTGTCTATTGATTTCACGGCGTTCGCCGAAATTAGGAAGGCTAATGAGAGCTATGATACAAAAATTATGTATGAGTAAAATAAATCAGTATTTATAATAAAATTAAATGTATGTATTTGAAGCATTTGTGTTCAATGGAAATTAATCATTTCTTCCACACTAGTCTGTATTGGCTAAGGTTTGGATGAATAGAGCCAGACTGAAAAATTCAATGCCATAACCGGAATTCGAACCACGGATTTCCCGATCTCCGTCCGGTTGCCTTAATCATTAGCTACTATGGCCAACATGCCGATAGACATTAAATGGCTAGTGTGGAAGAAATGATTAATTCCCATAAATTTACCTAAAAAACATAGTGGTTTAACTATGAAGCCCGAGACTAGTAAATCGCTACAGAAAGGTGCGTATCTCATTATGTATGAGAACCCCTGGTGGTTTACGAGAAACACACGAATCAGTTGGAGAATTTAATGTCATGTCGGCATGTTGGTCATAGTAGCTCAATGATTAGAGAAACCGGATGGAGATCGAGAAATCCGTGGTTCATATCCCGGATACGCCATTGAATTTTTCAGTCTGGCTTAATTCATCTATTTGTGTTCAATGTTAAAAGTTGTCGCTTTGGCAGTTGATTATGACTTAAAGTTCAGTATGGAGTAAGAATCATTAAGCACGGTAATAATTAGTGAGAGCTCGTTGACTTTCGGAGGAATAGGTTATTAGTGAGGACAAAGTTACTATCCAAAGTTGCCAGATTGGGTATGACAGGCTTGATTGGAATTCGTGAAATATGGGAGAGTATTTCTTAGAAATTTAAAGAGAGACTTTAGGATGGAAAGCAAAAAAGTTCAGTAATGTAGAACTGAAGTGGCAAGATCGTAGTGGGTGTCTTAGTGTCATTAGCAAAAGGGTAAGCTATTAGAGGAATTTTGGTGACTGAGTAAGACATTCCGAGCAGGATATTGGACACTTCTGGACTGGTCGCCGAAAGGATAAGAAGTAGCTGAATGAGGCGTCATATCTCCTCTCAAGGAGAGAATCGCGTGTTATCGCTCAGTAGAAAATTCAAATACTTATTCATTAACTCCGGATATTTATATATAGTTTACTCTGATCGGCAACTTCTTGATTTGACTGAATACTTAAAAAGTTATTACACTTAAAAGTTATTACAAAATATAATGAGTCAATTGGAGAATTTAATGTCAGGAAGGCACGTTGACCATGGTAGCTCAAGGGGTAGAGCAACTGGACGGAAACCAGTAGATCCATGGTTCAAATCCCGCCCATGGCATTGAATTTTTCAAGTTGCCTCTAATTAATTAAAAATATAACGAGTAAATTGGAGAATTTAATATCAGGAAGGCACGTTCACCATGGTAGCTCAAGGGGTAGAGCAACTGGACGGAAACCAGTAGATCCATGGTTCAAATCCCGCCCATGGCATTGAATTTTTCAAGTTGCCTCTAATTAATTAAAAATATAACGAGTAAATTGGAGAATTTAATATCAGGAAGGCACGTTCACCATGGTAGCTCAAGGGGTAGAGCAACTGGACGGAAACCAGTAGATCCATGGTTCAAATCCCGCCCATGGCATTGAATTTTTCAAGTTGCCTCTAATTAATTAAAAATATAACGAGTAAATTGGAGAATTTAATATCAGGAAGGCACGTTGACCATGGTAGCTCAAGGGGTAGAGCAACTGGACGGAAACCAGTAGATCCATGGTTCAAATCCCGCCCATGGCATTGAATTTTTCAAGTTGCCTCTAATTAATTAAAAATATAACAAGTAATTTGGAGAATTTAATATCAGGAAGGCACGTTGACCATGTTAGCTCAAGGGGTAGAGCAACTGGACGGAAACCAGTAGATCTATGGTTCAAATCCCGGCCATGTCATTGAATTTTTCAAGTTGGCTCTAATTAATTAAAATATAATGAGTCAATTGGAGAATTTAATGTCAGAAAGGCACATTGACCATGGTAACTCAAGGGGTAGAGCAACTGGACGGAAACCAGTAGATCCATGGTTCAAATCCCGGCCATGGCATTGAATTTTTCAAATTGGCTCTAATTAATTAAAAATCGCCCATATACCGGAGTGATGTATTTAAAAGGATTAATTCTTTAAGGATTAATTCCTCAATATAAATTTACATTAAAGTTATTACACGTTTCAAACTTACATTCCGGCGCCATTCTTACTTTTATTTCACATCTACTCATACCCTCAGATAGGACTCTGCTCGAAATTGGGTCAACACAACATATGCTTCAATTTGGAGCAAAAATGTTGGGACATGTAAACAGCTTCAGCTAATATTGGGTAGCAATACAAACAAGAAAAAGTTACTCTTTTGTGTGAATTATACGAAGTAAAACTGTAAATGCCATGTTTCAAAACCAAACAGCAACAAACGCCGTTTTGTGAGAACAGCTAGTATATGTGTTCCAAATGTTGCAGTAAACGATGTTTATAAAGAAATAACTAACGCCAGAGAGCGTGTGAGGGAATCCGATCAATCCATTTCAAAATGTGTGGAAGAATTTGGAATACTGTTCAATTGCAATTACGATGTTGTGGCTGCCATGCCTAAGCAGATACGCTGCATTGAATCGGAGAAAACATTTTGGTCTACTACAAGAAGTAACTCTTGCAGAAAATATAACGCTCTCTCAAAAGCTGTTAATACTGAAAGATGGAGATGAGTCATAGACCTCAAGATACGATACTAGTGCTTACCAAAGAAAGAATATTTTGGGAATTGCTTTCTCCTATTTTATCAACGGAACATAATTATAGGAGTTCTAGTAAGTCATTTAAACAGGCATTCACTATCCACCCTATCTAGGAAGTTCTTTAGAAGTAATTAACGTCATATCTATGCTGTATGCCCTCCTTCTAAATAAGAAGTGTGAAACTCGCGACAGATTGTTCGCAACTGTGAAGAAAATTACTTTACGACTGAGATCTAAAGTTAGTGGCTGTTGATTTTGAGGCAACTATCAACGAGTCTATACATAATTTATTCCCATCAGAGAAGATTTGTGTGGCTAAAATTACAATTTCGACCAATGATTATGGAGGATATAGCGGGAACCTGAGCTAGTTAGGAATACACTGAAAATGCAGAAATTTGGCTTCATATTTGTATGTGTGCTGCATTACCACACCCACCTTTAAATTATCAACGATGCTTAAAAACACCTGAAAATGAAAGGCTATGAAGTTTCTATGATATTTTGTCGAGCAACTTTGAAAAAAAAAAAAGTTTCCGTGGGCTATATGGAACTGCTCTGGCAAATGACATACCAATAATGAAGAATGGAATAGGAGGCTAAGAAGGCTAGTTTTGAGAGCACATCCAAATGTAAATATATTCTTTAGTAAACACCCTTCGAGAAGAAGCTAAATACTATTTACACACATCAAATGGAAAGAATCTCAATCTTTGGGCAAGAAACGCAAAAAATCAACAATAAAATATGATCAAATCAAGAATGAATCATTCATATAGCTTAAAGAAAATGAAAATATCATGGTTTTACTTAATGCAACCTCTGACTACAAAAAATGGAGCAATATCTCCCGCTTTTTTGAAAGAGAAAGCATATCAGGTGTCTAACACTATATAAAAACTGAGATTTCCAAGGACAAATTGAAAATAAAAATCCAAAATCTTAAACTGCCTATATCCAAGGAAATTATTGTTTTATAACGCTTTTATATACAAAATAAGTAAATAAATAAATAAATAAATAAATAAATAAATAAATAAATAAATAAATAAATAAATAAATAAATAAATAAATAAATAAATAAATAAATAAATAAATAAATAAATAAATAAATAAATAAATAAATAAATAAATAAATAAATAAATAAGTTAATTGATTAAATAATTAATTAATTAATTAATTAATTAATTAATTAATTAATTAAAAGTAAATGGGAAACACTCCACACAGCGGTTTTCTAGAAATGAACTATATTGGGTAAGAGCCTCTCCATTAACAACAATGATGATAATGATGATGATAATAATAATGATAATAGTAATGATAATGATATTAATAATGATAATGATAATAATAATGATAATGATTAATAATTAATAATAATAATAATAATAATAATAATAATAATAATAATAATAATAATAATAATAATAATAATAATAATAATAATAATAATAATAATAATAATAATAATAATAATAATAATAATAATAATAATAATAATAATAATAATAATAATAATAATAATAATAATAATAATAATAATAATAATAATAATAATAATAATAATAATAATAATAATAATAATAATAATAATAATAATAATAATAATAATAATAATAATAATAATAATAATAATAATAATAATAATAATAATAATAATAATAATAATAATAATAATAATAATAATAATAATAATAATAATAATAATAATAATAATAATAATAATAATAATAATAATAATAATAATAATAATAATAATAATAATAATAATAATAATAATAATAATAATAATAATAATAATAATAATAATAATAATAATAATAATAATAATAATAATAATAATAATAATAATAATAATAATAATAATAATAATAATAATAATAATAATAATAATAATAATAATAATAATAATAATAATAATAATAATAATAATAATAATAATAATAATAATAATAATAATAATAATAATAATAATAATAATAATAATAATAATAATAATAATAATAATAATAATAATAATAGTAATAATAATGATAATGATAATAATAACCTACTATATCGAATGACAATTTATTTACTTAGCAATGGAGAATGATTGGAAATTTCAACTTGGTCCTTGGACAGGGAGCAAGCTAAGTGAGAAACAAATTTGTATCTACTATAAGGATGGTAGAATGCAAGTTTCCCGCACTCTTGTTTATATAATGACAGATCTTGAGGATCACAACAATTAGACCACCATCTTGTATTCCAATACGAGCTTCCAGCATGCTTTTCTGTGACTGTCACAAAATGTGTTGAAATTATTTGAGCCAACAATGATTATGATTACCAAATACTGGAAAATCAATCTTTGCTAAGAAAATTTGCGGAACAGACGTGAACAGAAACTACAATTATTAGATAGGTGTTTTAGTATTTTATAGCTCTCTACTCGGTAGATTACCGGTTGGTTGCAGAGGATGTTATTTTTTATAAACATGATCTGAACTAAAATGTGTAGTGCAGATTAAAGGAATAAAAATAGTAATAGTAAATTAAGCAATTAAGCAATTAAGCAATTTTTATAGTAATATTTATCACATGTATAGGTAAATTTCAATTTATGTGCAGTATTTACTATAGGAACAAAGGTGTAAATTTATCCGTAGGATTCAATGCCTGGTAATTTTTTGCTTTTTATCATTTATCAGGAGATTATTCTTTTGTCTAGTCAATGTCGCGAAATGTAGCTAGTTCCATAAACCGCCAAAAAACAACTTATTATTCATTACCAGGGCTCGGAAAATGATCCAATAATCAGAGAAAAATGACCAATAAATTGTCCTTACAATTTAGGGAAAAGACATTAAAATTTTAAAACATGACTTTAAATTCTTTCTTTTTTAATTTTAACTTACCAAATTTATATATATGTATATGTATATATATAATTTTTATCAAATTATTAAAATTAGAAACATTGTTTAATGTATCCCATACATATTTATATACTAGGAAATATTTGTATATTTAGGCATATCCTTTATTCAGCATTGCAATAACTATTTTACCATTGGAAGTTCTCTGGTTTGAAGAACCATCGGTTGTGCTGGATAACACTTTGAAAAACTCCTCTCTAGTTGAACTGGCGTTATGGGGACATACTTGAAATGACCAAGGTCTTTTGGTGAAAAACCATCCTGAAAACGACTGAAGTCGAAATGCTTACTGTGCAGAACTTTCTCAATTTTACACGACTGATATCCAGTGTTCGTTTCTAACATTTTTCATTTTCTCTTCTCTTCTTGACCAATTTTTCCCACACATTTTTGCAAATATTCCTCCATAACTTTAATCTTTTTGATATCCGCATGTCATCTCTTCTCTTCTCTTTTTTCTAGTCATGCTATTGTTTCTGCCACACTTGAAAAGTTGGTACTGATAAATGCCAAACTCCCCTTAATTTGAGGGTTATCCAGTAAGTCTTGAGCAACAGTTATAGATGCAGCATTTTCTTGATTAAAGTTGTCAACCACTGACTTCACTAAATCAAAATGTCCGCAGTAATAAGCACATGAAGTAATGCATATTCCCGAAAGCGTTAGTACTGGTTGAAGAGGCTATGGTAGGTCAGGTGCAATTTCACGAAAATGTGTTAGTCTTGATGGAGCTTTCAGAAGTAGTTTTCTTAAATTTTATTTGCGTTTGTTAATTTCCAGACATTTTGCACGCACTAGTTCACAGAATATATGAAGTACATGACCCACATGACCCACTTTAGTGTAAAATGATTTAATTGCGGTTCCCTATTTCACTATATTCATATTTGGCTGCAGTTTTTACGAAAAGTAAAACATTTTCATGCTTTATACCATGTGGCCACAAAAGAAACATGCTTTGATCAATAGCTTGCACACAAATTAATGGTTAACGACTAAATTACTTTTATCATAGGAAGAAACATTTTCGGAGGAGTATCAACTTCTAATGTATCTATAACATTTGCAGTATAACGTCCCTCTTAACCACCTGCCTCGTCTATTGAAATAAATACATATCTTCTTATTTCCCATAAAATCGCGTACTCTTGCTATGGTCTCTTCGTAAGAAGCCTGCAATTAATCTTCTCTGTGGGAAGATTCATCTGAGATATTCTGACCCTATATTACTAAAGATATTGCCGTAATATAGAGGAATATTGGCAGAAACCAGCTCTCTACAAAGAATCTCTATTAAAAATAGACTTTTTAGATGATTCCACTGTGCTTTGATTAAGAAGTAAGTGGGTTGGTTGTCTTACTTTCCTTTGTATATGTAAATAGCCTTTACATTTTTTTCGCATCCGATAGGCTGCTGCACAGTAAAACGCTTATCTGTACTCACTTTAAATGCACGCAACCTGCAAAGCAGTATTTTTATATCTGTGTTCCCAATCTCAGTCACTAACTTCCGCAAGAAACTTGGTCTCCTTTAAAATATAACTTTTTGTTGTTTTTCTTTATTAATCTTATAAGGCTTTTGTTTTGTTTATCAGTACATGTGTTCATAATTTTTCTTTTCTACTACTTATTTGCAAGATTTATTCATTAGCTTACTTCAAAAAAGTATACATTGTCAAAGATATTCATCAAAGAACACAGAAACCAGAGTTTACTGTTTCATTTCTAGGTTATTTTTTGGCATTGCAGTAGATAGCTTGATACACACCTACGTTTTCTGTAGTAAACGATTTGCTATTGCCAGGAATGTGACGAAAATGTTGTTTCAACAGAACATGACGTCATTTGAGAGTGGACCATTGATACCAGTGTAGGAGGTTCTAGGGGTAGCATCCCTGCATAATTTTTTCCTTGTCATATTGAGTTTATAATTTTCATGACTTCAAAACCAGGATTTTGCTAAATAATCTTTTACAACTTCGAAGAACATAACCATCCAGTGGTTCAGGTATTCGTTTTCTCGAAACATTGTCAACGATATCTAGAGCGTCTTTCAGCGACAGAGTAGTACTTTCCAACCGGAGGATAGCTTTTGATATAAAACCAAAATGCGTGTAAAAATAAGCAAGAGTCCTCCGCCGCCTGCATGACCATTCTGCTCCTTTTCCTTCTAGCTCCATTCATCCTATTACAGTCATGCCGCCAACGAGTATACCACGCAATTATTCAATTTCTTCAAGAAAGTGATCTACACATTTAGTCTCTCCCACTCCTCTTAAGTTTTCCTTTATTGTTTTCCCTTCGATGGCCATATCGGTTTTTTCTAAAGGGGGGAAAAAAGAGCAAGAGAAGCTGCAAGAGTGGGACACTCGGTTGATTTCTTAGCTGTGGCAATGGAGGAGACTTCTGTTTCATCTAATTCATTAATATTTTTAATGTCCTTTAAGTGCTGGGCTTAGTAAATGACAGCTGACAGCCAAGTGCCCCAGCGTTTAAGTATTGGCTCAATTGAAAGAGCGGATGTCAGTTTCTTCTCTTTGAAAAATTGCATGTGTGTTGGAGCTTTTAATAAACCCTTCTTGACCGAAGATCTTCAGAGGAGCAGAATTCGAAGCGGTCGAACTTTACTCGAACATCTCTTCGTTATTGAGACGAATGTCATTTAAGGGTGCAGTCCACTTGTTTTATTAATTTATTCTCGAATATGACCTTCCAAATTAACCTTTAAAATATGAAAATAACATTCTTCGTTTCAAAAAGAAAAGTAGATGTTTAGGTTATTTTAGGGCGTCAAACCCTCATTTAGATCTTTGGTAAAATAAGGTTAAAACTCAAAACTCCAGACCCTAATAATGGCATAACCAATATTATCTGAGAAAGATACGGCCCTACTTTCAACATATACACAAGGTTTAGTGGCCACTTATAAAACATTCCCTTTTGCACCAGAATTGCTGATACAAGATACGAGCAAATGAACAGAGACTGTTCTCAATGTCCCATCTATTTGTGACAAAATCACGACCTGATATAGTAGTAATTCCCGCCAGACTCCTCCAGAGAGAGCATCCCCCGCACACGTGACAGCAAGCGTTGCTTTTTCTTAACGCGAGGAAACATCATCATTATCTACTAATCTCTGTTTCATATAACCTTGCCCCGCTGACATGTATCACTCTGCGTGCAACTACCTTCCCCCTCATCCTAATTGGCTAATGCTTTCGCGACATAGGCCATAGGCGGTGCCTTTCCGTTACATTTAAACCTGCAGTAAACGTCATAATAATTGCCAGGAAGATAGATAAAATCATACAAATAAGAGTATGAAGGCATGCAAAAATAATAGAGTTTAAAACGAAACTGAGCAAGTTGAAATTGAATGAATGAGCAATGAAACTGAAACAAGTTTATAATTAAAGGCCTTGGCCTTTTCCACTGGGATTTTTTAAAACCAGCACATATACCTTGCAAAAATGCTTGTCTTTCAATCTTAAAAGTCGTGTCACGCCATATTTGTGTGTCCTTCATTCACCCAAGTCTCGTCGAGGTAGTATATTTTGCAATTTGTATCCGGTACAGTCTGATTGTCCTTAAATAACGTCTTCGCCACACAGCAATATCGTCCCTGGAGTGGTAAGTTTTCCTGTTGTCTCAATTTCGTGTCGCGATGTTCCTACGCATCTAACACACCTGTAAGTTCAGAGCACAGCTGTTCGACTGCTATCAGTGACAATACAGATTCTTCTCTGTGAGTGCATTAAACATATGCAACACAATTCTTTTTTCGCCGCTTTGTAAATGTTTTCTCTTGCAATGCTTCAGCGAAAAATTGGCGGTAGACTCTGCCATTATACATATAATAAGTACACGCGCAATAAACGATCAATAAAATAATTTAGGCTCTCGCACTCGGCACAACTCACCTTCGAATTGACGATATCTGACTAATCCAGTTCAAAACAAGGTTAGTGATAAAAGTCATATAAGCAAACATGTCATCACTACCGCTAAATCACGTGATATCGTGCCATGTGCTTGAGAGCAAAGAAACCTCCTCTTAACTGCGTTTAAGGATTAACATGCATTTTAGATAAATCAACTCTGTTGCGGAATATATTTAATTCAAACAGTTATGAAAGTATAAATTTGACAATTCTCTTCCAACATATAATTCTCTTTAACATATCACCATGTTAAATAACGAACCAACTTTTACCGCACAACAGTCTATACTAAAATAGCAGCCAATGAGAGGTAATAAGGTCACGTGACCGTTTAGAGATACGGGGCAAGCTTATGTGAAGCAAGGATTAACAACGATAACGACGTAAACACGTATGCAGTAACTCAGTAAGAGACCTTAAGAAGGTCTCAGCAACATACAGTACGCAGCTTCAACAATGACTACATGTGAATAAGGTGAAAAGGTGGGTTTAAAAGCAAAATACAGAAGAAAATGCAACAAAAAGCACAACATTTGCTAAAAAATTATCAATAATTAGAACTAAAAAAATGCAAAAAGGTGCAGAACAAAAGTATTCAATGTTGGTTAATTTTTAAGAAAAATGAATTTATATTGCATTCCGCACTAGTTGTAAGGAGCAGAAGAAAGATATTTCATCACTTCCGAGCGCTATTTGTTACAATCGATTAACAAGCAACACTTAAAATGGAAAGCAATCCCCGAAAGAAAAGTTATCTTCTAATGTCAAAAATAAAGGAGATTTATTTGAGATTATCAGTTGGTCTATTACAAGAGAAAATCGAAATACTGGATTTTAGTTTCTTCAGTTGGCAAACTGTACTAACCGAAATGAACATGTTTTAGATATTTTTGAAATGATTTAGCATGTTTTGTTTAAGTGTTTTTCATACTACTAAACATAGATATTACCTATATTTATGAAATAGTCCAGATAAATGTTATTCGACGGAAGGTAAAACTTCCAGATGAATTCTCTGGCTTCGCTCAAACATTTTTCGTTGCAATAGACGTCCTATAATATTAATTTTCATAGTAAAGAGGTAGTAATTTCTTTGGTTTTTCAAAATTGAATGTTGATATCTACGAGGGTGAGTCAAATGAAAACCTTAAATTTGTAATAACAAATCGAAATTTTGCACCGTTATCCTGTAAGTTGGTAAGCGTGATACAAAGAGCGTACAGAATGGCCTGTAGGTGGCAGCATAGTGCAGATGCACACATATCGTCGCAGTATCAGTATTAAGATGGCCGCCCCATTTGCGACTTGCACCAGGGAGAACAGCGTTCTGTTATTCGGTTTCTGCGTAGTGAAAGTATGAAACCTATTGAAATTCATCGACGAATGAAGGTTCAGTACGGTGATGCATGTTTGTCACAGCAGCAAGTCTACCAATGGAATAGGAAGTTCGCAAATGGTGTGACTTCAGTGAAAGATGCTCCACGTCCAGGTCAGGCACAACGAGTTGTGACTCCACAGAACATTACAGTAGTTGAAGCCATAGTGAAGGAAAACCGCCGAGTTACACTGAATGACATTGCAGCATGTTTATAGATTAGTCATGGTCAGCACACCACATTGTGCATGATGTGCTCCAGTTTCACAAAGTGTCTGCAAGATGGGTGCCACGGCAGCTGACTTCTGAAATGAGAGAACGACGTATTGATGCTTGAGAAGTACGTCTTCGGCACTTTGAACGGGAAGGTGAAAACTTCCTTGAAAGAATCGTTACTGGGGCCGAAACCTGGGTTCACTTCCACCAACCGGAAACGAAGAGACCGAGCAAGGAATAGCGGCATCCCTCATCACCGAAACCAAAGAAGTTTCCAACAGAACCATCAGCAGGGAAGGTTATGCTGACTTCTTTTGGGACGAAAAAGGTGTCATTTTTGGAGTATTACATATCTAGAGGGACTACTGTCACCAGTGGATCATACACAGATCTCCTCAAAAGTCATGTGCGACCTGCAATTAAATCAAAGCGACGTGGATTGCTATCAGCAGGTGTCGGTTTGCAACATGACAATGCAAGGCCCCACACTGCCCGTACAACAGTTGCAACAAACACAGGCCTGGATATTGAGTGTCTTCCTCATCTAGCATACTCACCAGACCTTGCCCCAAGTGACTTCCATATGTTTGGACCACTCAAAGACACAATGGGAGGAAAGAAGTTCCGTCCCAATGAAGAGACGCGCCACGGGGTTACGCGGACTACCAAGAGAATTTTTATCTAAAGGCATTTATGCACTTTGTAAGCGGTGGAGTACTTGCATTGAGCGTGGGGGAGATTATGTTGAAAAGTGATACAGCTTTGTACCACTTCTGCAGAGTAATTAATGTTTAAAAAATATTTAAAATTTTCATTTGACTCATAGTCGTATTAGCATTCCGTACAAAAGAAGAATTGGAAAGTACCCTTTTGTAGATGAGGCTGAAATCTCACTAAATTATTAACCAGATCTGCTCTCCGAATTTGTCTTCCACACCAATTTATAATAATTTCAATAGAAAAAATTCTATTAATATTATTGAAGGTCTGCTTAGTCACTGAGTCAGTTCTATTAAGGCAGGCTTTTATATATGCCGCTCAGTTCTCGGAAAGGTTCTGGATTGCTTTCTTATGATTGATTGTGCAAAGCCTCTCTTGCGGAAAAGGGTTAAAAACAGTTCTGGATTTTTTCGAAACCAGCTTGGGGCCCTCTTTCTTGTTTCTAAAGAGCACGAAATGCTTGCAACTCAATGTCATATGACTATGAGTTTCTGATTCCGTTTCTGGCCCCAGCATGCAAGCTGTAACCAGAATTCTAAAAAAGCTTCCTTGATCGTCGGATATAAATTGCACAAATAGCTACCTCGTACTGTAATGACGCGTTATTATCATCATTTACGTGTATTTTACTGTAACGTAGATAACATTTTGTACACCTGGGACGCCACACAACAAGGAAGTAATACATCTTATATTGAAAAGGTACTGAGCTAACCGAAATATTTTTCGAAATTCGCTCAAAAATTGCTAATTTTGTGCTTAGATAACCAGCAACTCATCAGCACTCGTTGCATAATTTTGATAACTAACGCTGATGATGTTCATGATGATTACCACTAACATCATCAACGTCATCCTAATCATCATTAACATCAACATAATCATCAACAGCATTAACTGTCTCTGAACCAATGCATCTGTTTTCTGCTTTAAGAGAAATTAAAATATGAACATCAAATATTTATGAAATTTCAGAAATATTTCTGAGTTCTGAGTATATATTGAAGCTTTAAGAATCTAATCATTTTTATTAGTATATTTGAAGAGTTTGCTGCAATAACAGTTTTGGCACATTTATATTGAAAATGGGGTACTAGATATTTTTCTCTGATATTTTAGTTTTATAAAACCTCGCAAAATGGAGTTAATATTGATTTTTACTGTTGAAGGATTCTTTATAATAAAGCTGAAAGTAGGACCACTGTACCGATTTATAGAATTGTTTAATTCTTCTTTCCTTTATGTTTCTGAATTTTAATTTTGTGGCATATATATTAGGTACGTCCAGAAAGTAAGCTCTGATTGGTAATAAAATTAAATTGTGTACAGATACAGAAAAATTATATATTGCACAACATTCTACAACTCTTAAACTACTTTTCCACATAACTGCCGAATTTTTCAGGCATTTGTCATAGCAAGGCACAAGCTTTTGTATACCTTCTGCATAGAAGTTTGCCGCCTGTGTTTTCAAACAGTTGGAAACATTTTCTTTTAGCTCTTCGTCATTGTTGAAGTGTTGGCCTCCAAGGAAAGATTTGAGATGCAAAAACAGATGAAATTCGCTAAGAGCGAAGTCAGGGCTATACGGGAGGTGGTCAAACACGTTCCAGCCAAATCCCTGTAGGATGTTTTCGTCGCATTTGCAGTGTGTGGTCGTGCGTTGACAGCATTCCTCGGCGCTTATTCTGTATTGCGCAGCGCAATTTCCTAAGCGTCCCGCAATAAGTATCTGCTTTCATTGTTTGACCACGTGGTAAGAAATCAATGAGTTAGATGCCTTTCCTTTCCCAGAACACTGCGCACATCATTTTTCGAGCTGTCAAGATTTGCTTCAGCTTAACCTTTGCTGGGAATGAGGTGTGCCTTCATTCCATTGATTGACGCTTACTTTCAGGGGTGTCGTAAGAAACCCAAGTTTCATCTCCTGTGACTATCTGTGTCAGAAACTCTTCGTCGCCTTCATCATAAGGGGTTCCAAAACTGAAGTGTACTATCCATCCGTTTTGTTTTGAGTTGCACAGTAAGAATCTTTGGCACCCAACGTGAGCAAAGGCACCCAACGTGAGCAAAGTTAACGAAATTTCAGTTTTTCGGTAACAATTTCATGAACTAGCGATCGTGAGATTTGGGGAAATTCCATAGCGAGAGCACTAATTGTAAACTTGCGGTTTTCCTGGATCTTGTCATAAATCGCGTGAACCAGTTCTTCTGTAACCAAAGATGGACGCCCACTTCGTTCTTCATCGTGCACTTTACTACGTCCTTCATTGAACTGTCACACCCATCTTCTCACCATTGTATCACTCCTCGCATTTTGTCCGTAAACATCGCAAATTTGCCGATAAATTTCAATTGGTTTCAGATTCCTAGCATTCAGAAAACGAATCACAGATGTGATTTCACAAGCGACGGGATTTTCAATCAACACCGACATTGTAAACAAGCACAGCAAAGCGTACGTGGCTGACAGCGATCTCACAATGGCGCACGTTTCTTCTCCTTGATACAAAGCGTCTACCGCGCATGTGCGGAACTGCAACCGCAGCGCTGCAGCGGAGATAAATTGAAACAGAACTTACTTTCTGGACGCCCCTTGTATATATGATATTAATTTTGAATTTTACAATTAATATAATGTGATTCTATATTAACCACTCTATATATCCATTTTATCAACAAATCACTATTATTTTCTTTGTAAATTCCACTAGGACCTTAAAATAGCTGCAGATAGTGAAACACAAATTAAAATAAATTAAGCTCAAAGGAAAAAAAAAAAAAAAACAGGAATTGAGAAGGTGCTCAGAATTCTTCCAGAATACGATTCCTTTAAATTAAAAAAATTCAATTAATCCACATTCAACAGTAATCGAACATCCAATTTTCAGGGAATACAAATTTAACTTTTTAATAAACGGAGAAGAAACATAAACTATGGACTGTTTACAGGAAAATAACTCAAAATGTTTATTAAAATATTTCTCACAACTAAAGTTGTAAACAAAATTATGAATGGTTATGCCAAATTAATTATGAAATCGCAATGTTAAACAAATTAAACAATTAAAAATGATTTCTATATAAGTTTTAACAAATTATTTCCCCCTAACTACTTTTGAAGATGTATCTGCCACAGGTCGTAAATCTATGGTGCTGAAAAATATTTTCATTAAAAGTGTAAACTTAGTTTATTTTAGTAGTTAATGTTAAAATTAATATTCCTAAAATATTAGTTTTTAATTAAATTCATATGAAAATTCAATAAACTCTAGTATTACTACTATAATTCTGTTGACTGCTACGGTAGACCAGAAACTATAAGTAACTAAATAGTAAGGGTGATTTATATAAACTGACATTCCTAATTTAGTTAGAAATCTGATATCAGTTCTGTCTTTGCTAAAACTCGTAACACATTTAAATGCAGCAGCAGCACCACCACCACCAGTACATCATACTACTACAAAATAATAATAATAATAATAATAATAATAATAATAATAATAATAATAATAATAATAATAATAATAATAATAATAATAATAATAATAATAATAATAATAATAATAATAATAATAATAATAATAATAATAATAATAATAATAATAATAATAATAATAATAATAATAATAATAATAATAATAATAATAATAATAATAATAATAATAATAATAATAATAATAATAATAATAATAATAATAATAATAATAATAATAATAATAATAATAATAATAATAATAATAATAATAATAATAATAATAATAATAATAATAATAATAATAATAATAATAATAATAATAATAATAATAATAATAATAATAATAATAATAATAATAATAATAATAATAGCAATAACAATTTACTTAGGCAGATCTTAAAAGAGTTTATGTAAATTAGAGTGCTTTCATGTTCATGCAGTCATAGGCCTCATTTTGTGCTTGAAATCAAAATTATCCAACCACTATAATGCGCTCCCTCCCCGCAAACCTAATGCATAATATTGTTTTAAATCTTCACATGCTCTCTAGTCCTAGAAGGTGTACAGTGTTAAAGTTGACCCAGCGTCTGAAAGCCTGATATGGAAACATGATAATTAGGTCGAGGTATTAACTGTAGATAATCTCTTTGCGGTTCGTTACGCTAAAGTCGCGAGCCTCCGTGGAGTTACGCTGCACGGTTTGCAGAATGACAAAGCAGCAAGAGTGAGTTGCTATGGCGATTGTTGCTAAGCGCTAGCTGCAGACGGGCACTAAATTGCTGTTCCCGGCAGGTTTGATATTCCTGGGACACGGTGCCTGTACCACACTTTGCGAAAATATCGATCGACTTCTGAACTGCGCAGGCGCACAACTTGCGGGCGAATAACGGACACTCGTTAGCGGCACTTGTTAGCGAGGTGTGTGCATTACTTTGCGTGTTCTTTTTTTTATTGTTGTTTTCCTTTTATGGCGTGGCAGCGCTGTCACCACAAGGAAATAAAAGGCGAGAACAATGGAGGAGACCTCCCACGGTCTGCCAGCTAGACTCACCGTCTGTTTTTTATTGCTCTGCCTGGCGTCCTCCAGTCCTGTTCACAACCACGTCAATACATCTCGTGAAGGAAGCATTCAGCCCTGCCTCCTGGACCTTCTGCCTGCAATAGCGCACTAAACTCTCAATTAATATAACAAGTTGCCACCCTGCATGGCACGAATTAATCCTTAGATATGAAGTATAACAACATAACAGGGTGTCAAGAAAAGTACACCACTCTGTTACTGTCTTTAGCTTAAACTGAATTTGCTTTCTTTCTTACCACGTGCAGTACTACAAGTAGAAGCCACTGATGATGTTACATAAAATGCAAGGTTATTTGTGAAAGGAAATTTAGAAAGGGAGCGTTCTAGACTTAAGTTTCGCGTACCTACCCAACGTTTGACAGGACCTTGCTTCGAAAATAAAAGCTGGACACTATGAAATGTAAACCTAAAAGAGCTCTCTAAATTTGGATAGTATCTAATTTTCTGATCATTTAAAACTGAATCTTTCTTTAGGGAAAAAGTACACATAATACAATAAGTACAAAAAGAAGTTATAAACATATTCAGTGACACAGGAGAGTAATCCCATTTTGCACTTTATCACTAGCCTCACCCATTTCAAAAATTTCAAGGTGCCACATAAATAAAATAAAAGTGCTTTAAATAAAATGTTTGTTGTGCTCAAATCTTCATTTCGGGGATCTATTACAGATAGATCCAAAAAAAGCAGAAAATTAACTAGTTTGCATAATGAAGATATAGACAGAGGGAATTTATGGACAGTGAGGGAGAGAAAAGTTGTCTACCTGTTGTAAGAATTTATAAAATAAAGATTTGAAGGAGATGTATATCAACAGGTGTAATAGGAATCAAAGAGGAGAATTGTGAGGGAGATTTCAGAATAAAAGGTTACAGGGGAGAGGCATAAGAAGCAGTTTACTCTATGGACAAAAAAGATGCAATCCATATTTTGTTAGACTGTAAAAGCAAGGAAAGAATTTATCCAAACTAATAGGTTGAAGATAGCAAAAATATTGATAGTTCAAAAAACTTTTGTAAGCAATCTCAGATTACTAGTTTTTATTCAGAATTCAAAACAAACGGATCTAGGCTTAATTTAAAATGAAGTATATAGCCCAAACTAGTTTATTAATTATAAAGGACAATCAAGTCTGCTAATAGCAATTTATGAACAGCAGCTGTTATCTCGTGTGTCCTGGAATAGAACCTGGGTTAGCTTCAGGCCATGAACTTTCTAGAAGGATTGACACAAATAAATAAATATTACAATATTACTGAACTTATATTTGACTAACGATCATGTAGAAATGCACTGAATTATCTTTACATCTGAAGTCATACACTACCACTCAAAACTTTTTGAAAAGCCTGTTTTTGCTGTTTTTAACGAGTGTATTGCACCAAACAAAGCCAATGTCATATTAAGTATATATTGTAGAAATCCCTGGAAACATAATTGAAATTTAGAATGCTACCTTTGGTTTGTCAATTATGTGCATTTTGAAAATGTAGCATTTGTTGACCCTAATAGGAACATTTACCATAATGTTGTTTTGGATGAGTATGTCTGTGATTCCCTAGATGCCGTTCACAGACGTTCTGTAAACAGCACTTTAGTGCTTCATAAGCAGGTAAATGGTACATATTGAGTGGTTGAAAAGTCTGAAATGGGTAAAAGAAGGGAGCTTTCAGCAGAAAAAGTTTTGCAATAGTCAGCTTACATAAAGCAGGCCACACCATGCTTCAAATTGCCATAAAAGAACAAGTTCCCTTGGGAAGTGTACATTGCATTGTAAAGAGATATATAATTACAAATAACAATAAGGATTGTTATCGAAACAGGAGGCCTAGGATGACCTCGAAAATTGAGTATAAACATTTAATAGTGACCAGCAAACTTGGTGGTTTCAAAACAGCATCCATGCTGACAGGGAACTGAACCAATTGAGAGATGAATCTGTGAGTGTTTCTACATTGAAGAGATGACTTCAGAACGTATATCTGAAATGTTGCATTGCGGCAAAGAAACCCCTATTGAGAGCTGTTAATAAACTGAAAAGATTACAGTGGGCCAACCGGCATGTAGCTGGACTGCTACCAGTGTAAAAAGGCGTTATTTACTGATGAATCTAAGTTTGAGCTATTTGGCTCAAAACGTCGCCATTTGTCCGATGTGTAAAGGCTCAAAGCATGGCACATCAGTGCATATCACCTACAATCAAGTATGGAGATATTTTGGTGCTGGTGTGGGGTTGTTTTGGTGGCAATAGGACAGGCGATATTGTGAAAATATAAGGAAATACGAAGAAGGAGCATCATCAAAACATTCTCAAGTGTCATGCCAAACCATCTGAGATGCTGTTAATTGCAAGGGTTTCACTTTGCAGCAGAACAATGACCCCAAGAATACATCTTTACTCTGTGGAAGATACGTTGAACGACTGGAAGAGAGACAAGACTTGAAGATCATGGTTTGGACCCTCTCGAAGTCCTGACTGCGATTCTATTGAACTACTTTGGGAACCTGTGGACAGAGAGGTCAGAGGGAAACAACCTACTAATGTAAATGCATTGTGGAGTCATGTGCAAAACGTATGGAGGGATATCTCTGAAGATACATTGGCGTACTTAATAGAAATGATGCTCAGAATTAGGAAAGATGTAATTAAAGCAAGGGGATGTTACTGTAAAGAAAGCAAAATCTAACATATATTGGTGATTTTCTTTAAATATACTGTTCTGGCTATAATTACGTCTCTTTTAATCCACTGTTTCACGAAATCCTAAAAATGAGCTGTGTTCAAAAGCCTTTGAGCTGTTGTGTACACTAGAAGTGTATATAAGTTGGTGAAATGTTAATTAGCTCTAAACGTGGGCAAGTGTGAAACTCTTTGTTCAGTAGACTGAACAGTGTAGGAATAGGGTAGGAAATAAAGAATAGACCTTCTGGAAGAAAGCAGTTAATTCTTCAGTTTACCCGGAAACCAAAGCATAAGTAGTTCTGTTTTATACAAGTAGTCAAAGAAATTAAATTTGAATTCAAGGAGTTCGAAATAAAATAGCGGTAGCTCTTGAAAGCTCAAATACATTCTATAAGTTCTACAGCTCCTGAAGTGTTGGTAAATAAAAGTTTATGAGGATTCTACAAATTTTGCAGCTTTTATACGCGATGCATTTTAATATGTATAAAACAAATTTTTATTCGGCTGCAGCATAGCAAGTTTAATCCATGCACGTGAACAATGCTGGTTTCTGAGTAAGCAGCACATACAACTATTAATAATAAATGTGTCATAATTACCCAAACAAGATCCTGAGTCTGATGCAATGACAATTCTTAATTGTCTCACCAAAGGCTTTGCTAACATTTAACTGAACTCGTGTGTTATACTTGATAGATTATGGAAATGTGTATTTGTGAGGTCAGCTTTTATTTTATATATTTTTTATTTTAGGGCAGTTTCTAGATTTTACGTAATTGTTTTCACATTTTCTTGCACTTTGTGACTTCTAGACATTTTATTTAATTTCCATTGCGTGTTTGAAGAGTTGTATATTATTGAAAATTTGCATAAAGTTAACTTCTCAAACAGCACAGACTTTACTGTTCAACTGAGAAAAAGGAATACCAATTCTTAACTGACATTCCAGTTTAATAGCTAGTCTGAAAAGCGGTGCTTGCAGATGGAGGGGTGACTTTTGTCAGGGGAATAGGCATAATTAACAATTTAAGGCATTTTGAAGTGCTTAGCTGCAAGTTTGCTACATACATTCAAACCTCATCAATACGTATATATCTACCTTAACGTACACAACAGCGACCATGGGTCATTTGACAGCAGGTAAAACACGTCTCGTGAATGTCCTACACTCGACAGCAGACTAAATGGAGATGAGAGGTGATTTGTAACATTGAAATTACTAAGCAGTGTAGATAAGTAATAGGGAAATAGATAAATAATTACAGCATATGCTTCCCATATATTGCAATAACTGCATAATGAGCTGAAGCAAGGGTAACATTATGCCATAGGGTTGAGGTCATTAGCTAATTTTTAATTAGTAGGCCATTGAGGTAGAGGTAACTAGGTTTCGTGAATTGATGACAATATGAACTCCATTAGATCAACCCTTACCTAAAATTAGGTATGTTCAAAAGTCACGTAGGCAAGTTTTGAAACATTTGTTAGTCACAGAAAGCAAAACTATGTTTCAGATAGGAATTAGGAGCTTAACTTGGTGACTATCAAAGACAAAAACAAAAGTAATGTCATTCCAGGGAAGAAATTCGATAAGAACAAAAATTGTAATAGATCAGGTTTCACATTTTCAATATTTTGGCTGCGATGTAGCCTACGAATAATATCAAGACAGAAGAAATAAAGTACAAAAATTTGAAGCAATTAATGAAACGATTAAGGAAACTCTTAAGAATAAGGTAAGAAAAAAACACAAATAAAACTTTATAAATTTATGGCAATACCAGAGCTGACTTATGGAAGTGAGGCATGGACCGTAAGGAAAAAGGAGAAGCGTAAGAAGACACAAGCCGCCGAGATGCGTTCTTAAGATCAGTTAAGGGATGTACGAGAAAAGACCATATAAGAAACTAATTAGAGCATAATTGGGGTACAACCGGTGCAACCATTAATAGGGGAAACACAGATATATAGAAACAAATGGATTGAACACCTCCATCGAATGACAGAAGCAAGAATACCAAAACAAGGTGTCAATTATAGAGCTAATAATAAGGACGAAGGTTAATAGGACGTCCCCAGAAAAGTTCGCTTCAAGAAATATGAGAACGGAACAGGCTAATACCTAAACGGTCAGGGAGGAAGAACTTGGCAACCTTAGTAGGAACGTCGGACAAGGCAGTGCTTTTATTTGATAAAATTTACAAAATTTGTGTTTTTCCTCCATGTGTCTTACAGAAGTGTTTCCTTTGGTCGATTTTGTATGTAGTCCCTGGAGCCTATATAGATAGATGCGGCTAAGATTATAACTATTTGGCGGATGGAAGCTCTCCCTTAGCATATCTGAGACCAATGGCAGCTTACACTTCAAATAATTACTAAGCATTTATTTTAAAATTTAATATTTCAGAAGTCAGAAGATTTAATAAATGAGGTATCTCGTAGTGTTAATATTCAGAAAAAGTTAGTACTGTGTTCTCAAAAGGACGGCAGCTCATTTCAAATAGCCGATTATTATTAGCTTTCATCGGCCAGCCTTAGCTAATATTGTCTGTTCATACCCACCTACGCATATCCCGAGAAAAAAAAGAGTGTCATTGTTCGCTGCTGGAGTAGGTAGTATCAGATTTAACGAGAACCAGGATACCAAAGATGACGTCAAAGGAACGCACTCAAAGGGGTCGCCATCTACATTAAAGCGTAAATCCGTATCAGTTTAACCACATGTCCCTTTGTCGTTTGGGTTTAATGAGTGGAAATTCCTATGTCAGGTAATTGAAGTTCAGAATTAATTCAAGTCCCATACTAGGAAGCAGAGATTGCTGAGCTAATGAGTGAGCACAAAGAGGTGACTGTTGTCATAGGCTGTGATTTAATTCGTTATGAATTTTGATAATCTGATTATTTAAAACAGACGATAATAAAGTTTGGTAACGCCTGCATGAAAACTCACTTTCATGATTTTCTTTTTACGTTCTATAAGGTTCCTTAAAAGATAAAATACATAAAAATCTAATAAATAAAATAATAAAACCTAAAATATTACCAACTCTAGATCTGCAGTTATTGAGGCGTAACTTAACTTATAACTTTCTATGCACTAATTTTAAGCTTCAACTTCTTTTTATCTATCATGTCATCGCCTAAGACAGTGTTTCTCAAACTCTTCTGCCTCAAGGACCCCCTTATCATCTAACAACTTGTTCGCGGACCCCCATAATTTGTCAACTCAATTTATATAAACGAGTCGACTTTTAGTTGAATGTTATAATGGGAATTTAAATAATTACTTTGTGTATAATTTTAGATATTTTCTTGTATATTTAGTTCTAAATTTAATTAATTAATAAATTAAAAAATTAAAGTTAAACTAAATGAAATAAACTTGTGTATAACATGTATTTTAAATAAAAAATATTTTTAAATTGTATTTATTAAAATTAATTTTCTTTTCACTTTGAAGCAAATTGTGTACTGGTTTGCCCAACAAGATTTTTATTCAACTTTACATCAGTAAAAATTTGAAATACCACACTCTTTGGATTACCCAAGGATTAATAACATCACGCACATGTTATAAAAGGGAATTTATTTTCCATATAAATAAACTATATACATAAAGTTATTCATAATGTTCTGAATCCACCATTTCAACAAAGTTAGTATTGGGTTAATAAAAAAATCAGTTTACGTGGCAAAAGCGTGAAACTTTCTTCTTTGGAATGTATTAATATGAACAATGCAACTGTTTTTTTTTAATTGAATAAGCTCAGTTAAGGTGGGTTAATGCTGGTGTATTTTACTCTTAAGTTCGTTGGCAAGTAAATTGATACGTATGTTTCTTTTCAATGGCTTGATGATGCACAACACTGAAAATGTTTGCTCGAACATATAGGTGGTTAAAAAGGGCACAATATACGTCCTTTGGTAGCAAGTTCAACAACCTTCCGTCGCTGCTATTATAACGCTACACTACACGCTCCCAACTGTTACGTTGATTGTACCTCTCAGCTGTGTTACGACATAGCTGTATAAGAAATGTTAAGTAAAACAAATATAATTCGGCACCGAGCAGATAAGTGACTCAGTAAATACAATTCTACGTTTACTATAGTTTTAATTCAACATTATAACATCACTTAAGGGACCCCTCGCGGACCCCCGGGGGTCCGCGGACCGCACTTTGAGAAACACTGGTCTAAGAGTTGTCACTTTATAGGCGGCTTTTTAAAACATGTTATCAATTTCTCTCTTTGAAGTAGGTAAACTGTATTTGTTACCTTGTGTGTTTTAAGTTTTTATGGAGAAATTAAACGGTGTATATTTGTTTGCTGGGTAGCTTTTAAATTTATAGAAGTGTAATTGTGATGGAACCTAAATACAATTGCCTTAAATTTTTTACGAATAGTTGACAGTCGAAGTTTTGTTAAAATAAGTCAAACAAGCAGTTTTATAAGGATTTTAACGTGTTTTGAGGGTTAGCCTTTTGAAGCTTAAGAGGCAAGTAGAGAGGTATTTGAAGTTTTATTTACTGAGATTAAAATTATGCAATGGTTTGCATGTATACAAAAATTGAAGGATGCTTATAATTTTGTCCCAATCCTAAAAGGGTTGGTTAAAAGGATGTAAATAAACTAGCGACATTTTGAAAGCCATACAGCAGCGTAATTTTCTGCGTCTTAAATCACAAACGTTCTGTACCAATTACGCAAATACCAATGATTGATATAAATAATCCTAAAGATAGAAGGGGAATAAAACAATATGAATATGACTGACACATCGGGTGGACACTCGCACAGTAGATCTATTAACGTTATCACTCTCCAGGTGGGAAGGATGAAGTGAAGGAATCGCGGGAGGCTACGTGCCACAGGCAGGCAAGTCACACAAATGCATGGAATTCCCTACTTCCCTACTTCCACACCTTGGAGCTGCCTTTGGAAAATATTCCAGGAGGAGAGTTAATATAGCCAATGAATATACCCTATCTACCAAAAAGTATTTGGGCGTCCTTGGTTGAATTCATTTAGTAAGTCATTTGAATGTTGTGGACGCTGTGTGTTGCAGTAGGCAGTGAGCAATGTACAGTGATCAAGAGAACCAGTTGAGAACGAGATGGCGTGTGTTGCAGAGCTATCAGAATTTGATAAGGGCATAATTATAGGTTACCATCTCAGTGGGCTGTTCAGCAGCGCAATAGCCACTAAGATAAACAGGTCCCAGTAGCATTCGTCCTACGTAAGAGGAAGGTCGATGGACATCGTGACAATGATGAACGTTCACCGAAAAAAAATTCTGATCAATAGAGATCGCAGAACTCCAAAACGTGAAATTGTAAAGAACAGGACACAACCGATGGCTACTATCAGATATGATTTCGAAGCAGTGACAAACATGCCTATTTTTATTGGAACATAGCGAACAGAGGACCACGAACTCGGATATTCCGGAAGAGCAGTAGTATATAAGCCACATATCATAAAGCTCAGAGACTCAAATGGTGGTTGGTGCATCGCAAATGGACACTGGAGCAGTGGAAATCGGTTCTATGGAGTGACGAGTCTAGATTCACATTATTCGGTCTGATGGACGTGTGACGGCTACCCGGGAATCGGCTTTTGCCAAAGTGTATATTGCCTACTAGGAAATTTGAGGGCGGTGGAGTGATGGTATGGGGGTGTTTCTCGTACTATGGTGTAATTCTGGATAAGAAAGCTCCTTACTCTGTGGCGCTTTTATAGAATGGACACTTGTTACGTCCAGGGTGACAACACCAGTGCCATGTTTGAGCTGGTACTGTGCAGTGGTATGTAGACAATAATGTTCAACGGTTGGACTGGCCTGCTAGGAATCCTGACCTCAATCCCATTGAGCACCTTTGGAACGAATTGGACCGCGAGTATGATCTCGAGAGATGCGGCCAAGTTCGGCTGGCCAACTGACTTGAAATGTTGAGCGAGGAATGGCGACGCATCCCAGTGGAAGTCTTACATAAAAAGGTGGAAACCATGCGTGATAGGGTGCCTACTGTCACAGCAGCAAACTGTGGTTGCACGAGGTTCTGAAAGCGCAACAACAGCCACACAAATATTTCAGGCCCGTGCCCAATTAATTTTTGGTAAGTAGTGCACTTTGAAGCAAGTGCCTTTAATGGCGCCATATCTCACACCAGAACCTGAAAATACACTTGAAATATGAAATAACCTGAAAATACTTTGAGACTTGAGAAGGAATCGGAGGAAAGGAAACCCAGGGAATGGAAACTGTGGTAGAGGAGAAACCATCTCAGCATTCGAAAGAAGCAATCAGACCGCGGATCTTCCGGTCTCCTTCCGGTTACTCTAGCCAACTGAGCTACCATGTCGTCAGGACACTAAATTCTGCAGCTGATTCACACTTTCTCCGATAAGTCACAAGGAGATGCTCATCTACTCGTGGTTTACCATGAGCATGTTGCCATTGAAATTCAGTGGTCAAAGTAACTGAATGGAGATGAAAGATCTATAGATCAAACATCGCTTATACTACTGAATTTTTCAGTCTGATTCTACCTTTCCGGACTTTTCCAATACACACTAGTGTGAGTCAACAAAGTTCATCTCATCTCATTCACCTACCGATCACGGGAAGCCTCGAAAAACACAGAGAGGGCAGTAGACTGCAGTCGAAAACAGGATCTCCCGAATACGAGCCTCGCACGTTATCGTAGTCAGTATGCTCGGTGTGAACAGATACAATGATAGTGAAATTTAGAGATAACAATACACCCACGTGATCCATCTCCTAGTTTTAAAATATTTGCAGATATTATAGCTACACTCACAAACTAGGACAGTCCCACCGTTCTGCGTAGAATTCTTATTTTGAAATTAATGAGCAATTCTGAAGCACATTTTCAGACTGATTGCAAAATTGAAATCCATTCTTCACATACCATGTCATAAATTTTTGCAATTCAAAATTTCTTGTTCTGAATAGCTTTTTTAATGTACATACTGTAATAATATTACCGTGCGCTTGTCGTTTGTTAAAAAGGCTCAACAGCTTATAATTTCAACTTTATTATCAAAAAGTGAGATAGTATAAATATTATGTTTATATTTATATATTGTTTATATTTATGAAAATCTACTAACTGTATCCGCCATAGGAGACTAGGGGATGTACAAAATGTGTCTTCCATTTACAATGAATGACTCCAAAGAGTGGTGGTTCTTCAAGGTTCTTCTCAAGAAGTCTTAAAGGTGTTTTGCTTCATAATGGAAACATTCAACCCTCCATTCCTGTGGCTTAGTCTTCTGTTTTAAAGGAGACATACGAAATCGTTAAGTTTTTGTTACAAAAACTTCAGTACTTTTTTTTTTTTTGGTAATTTTACGTCCTCCATTGTTAGGTCTACAGTACTTTTTTTTTTTTTTTTTTTTTTTTTTTTTTTTGTAATTTTACGTCCTCCATCGTTAAGTCATATCGGACGGTGAATGAGAGGGGTGAAATGATGCCCAAATGATGCCCAAATGATGTTCTGCCTTCATTGAACTGTCGCACCCATGAACGCAAATTAGACACATCCATGGTACCATCACCACATGCCTCATTCAACTGGCGATGAATTTTAATAGCTGTAACACCACGAAAATGGAGAAAACAAATGATTAAACGCTGTTCTTGCAATGCAAACGTCACCATTTTAACTATAAAAACAGTCCTAACTCTCGTCACTGCCACTAGAGTTCTATGCACTGTACAGTGCTACCATCTCTATCAGGCATTCCCAAAGAGCCCACGTGTATTAAAAAAAACAGAAGTTTCTATCTGGTCCCAGTACTGAAAATAAAAAAGAACGCATATCATATGAATACTCTTTGGAGATTATAAGATTGTTGGACTATTTACTTGGTCAACAGGCTGGTTTTACAAAATAACCTTGTTTCTTATGTGAATGAGTTAGCAGAGCTAGGTCAAAACTGTGGGAAGGTAAAAAGGCCCACGTAGAACTAAATTAACAACGGGCGAAAAAATAGTGAACGTCCTATTGTTTCCTCTAAAGTATTGTTGCCAATTCTCCATGTAAAATTAGGTTTAATTACACAATTTGTTAGAATTGAGATAGTAAGTGAGTGCTTTAAAAACATTTGTGTTACATTTCTTTTATTGTCGAATGAAAACATTAAAGTGTATTCATTGGCCTCTGATTACTTAGGATATTTTAGTGTGGAAGGGAGTGAAATATTTCACCAGGATATAAAAATATGGAACTGAGGTATGAATGGAAGTGGTGTGCACATGATGGTCTATTGCTGCATGTTGAAAAGGGACTCCCTGAACAACATTCTTAAAGGTCAAATAGGAGGAAATTTGAAGTGCAATATTAAGGTATTCTTATGAATGTGCTTATCATTATTAATGGTTAATTAGTGGCAAATAAGTTATCATTATGCCTTAATTTATTTTCTGTTATTTATGAATACTTCAAAAACCTGACGTGATGAGAGAAATTGGAGATTATTTTCGATTTCGGTCCAAGAAAACCCATTTAGTATCATTTATCAGATAAATAAAAAGAAAATTAATTTTTAAACGAAGAAGAGTGCCTTCAAAACCGGTTATATGATTTCAAGATGACGCTGTTTATTAACATAAGGCAATTCAGAGCTCAGTATGCAGCTCAGCTATTGAACTTACCTATATTCCATTATCCAAGTGCCGGTTTATAGACACTCCTGACGTGTGCTATGAGATCTCCAAAACAATGAAAAATATACGACAATTTAAATTTCAATGAACTATTGCAAATTTATAATAATATGGGCGTATCACTGATTGCACTTCTATGAAAAGTCTGATTCATATCACCAACTCCAAGAAAAAGAAGAAATTATACTAGCTAAAGAAAATTCTCATCCTTCAGTCCTAAACCAAAGAGAGGATCTCTGAATCAATGATTTGAATTATGAAATAAAAAGGTAAGCAATCAGAAGAAATTGTGATATCGTTTACGTTTAGCACGAGAATTAACACAATGATGAGATGCATCACGTTTAATATTAGCTTTAAGCTAAAGCAATACTTCGAATAATTCCTGCTTTTGACGCAGTACAGTTTAATGAACCATCAATTAAAGAATGAGAAATAAGCAAAACGCATGAAATGGACCCAAGTATTTAAACTTACAATTAAGAGCGTACCAAAAAAAAGTGCGACACCATCTTCAGAAGGTAATGCCCAAAACATCTACGAACTTATCTATACGTCCATAACAATAACAGGGCGAAAATGGAGAGAAAGATGTATTTATATTTGGATGGTCTAATACGTTTTAAATAAGTGCAGTAGACGAAAATATATAACTTTGTATGTTCTCATAGGTCCCGTATTTATCAAACAATATAACCACTACACAATTTTCAGAAAAACGTCCAACATCAATACTGGAGAAGCTACTGCACTTGCAGACCCTTTTCTTGTGGGTCTGTAGTTAAATATTTTGGAAATATGTCTCATTGGTTAAGAACACTTCACGTTAGATACATTCTTCCTTTGACTACCACGCACATAGTAGGTAGAGAAGGTATTGCATTCCATCCAGAACTTGCATACCACAAATTTAGTGAAAATACTCTTTTTGGGCTCCCTAAATCCAAACAAAGAATTTTTAAAACAGCTCAGTGCTCATCGCATATGTGTTGTGTGTGTGTGTGTGTGTGTGTGTGTGTGTGTGTGTGTGTGTGTGTGTGTGTGTGTGTTTGTGTGTATGCTCTGTGTTAAATACTAAAGATGGATTTAAGTTGATTGATGGAAATTAATCATTTCTTTACACTAGCCGTATACAGGCTAAGGTTCCCTAGTGGTTTACTGGGAAATGTATGAGTTAATTGGAGAATTTAATGTCATGACGGCATGTTGGCCATGGTAGCTCAATGGGTAAGAGCGACTGGATGGAAAATAGGAGATCCGTGGTTCAAATCCGGGCCATGGCATTACATTTTTCATGTCAACTCCATCGAACTAAAGATAGAGTTTTAGTTAACATCTTCCTAGGATGAGACATGAAGATTCTTCAAGAAAATACGTACAACCCTCACACCCTTAACATGGACTCTTTTCGAAAGTTTTGATTTTCACAAAAGTGGCTCTAACGATTTTAAATTAAACTCAATATGTTTATGATATTCTATATCAAATAAGATATGTAGCATGTCCAAAAATTAGACCGACAAACTTTAGGACCTGAGAGGTAATATCCCTTTAGACAGTTTTTGTAAACGTTGAAACGCACGCCCATTGCGATTAACACAAAGAATACATCGTCGTGCCATATTCTGTCGTACTCTTGCAAAGGCACCAGCTATTTCTTCTTGGATAGACGAGCAGAAGGTCAGGGACGATCATGTTCTGTGAAGACTTATCAGACCGAAGAGGATGTGGTACACTGAGAACAATCCTGCAGCTAGTAATCGCGCCATCATTCTACCATAATTGCCCCTAACACGTATTAACACTGTGGGAAACATTCTACAGGAAATGTTGTTGGGCCCTTTTCACCTTCAAAAGGTCCACGCAATGAAGCCTGAAGCCTAGCCTTTGACTGTAATTTTGTCAGTGATATCTGGACAAAATTGAAAACGTATTCTTTGCTTCTCATGTTATGTTCACAGATGAAGCAATTTTCATACGTGAGCAGTTATTTAACTGTCGGAATGCACGTATTTGGGGCTTCGAAAATTCCCATTCTACATTTCAGAGGTCACATCAACTGAGAATTAGAGTTAATGTGTAGACTGGTATAACGGGTAACTTTAATTGAACCATATATTTTACCGGGTAGACTAAATGCTTAAAATTACTTGTTATTTCTGCAACAGGTTTTGCCTGATCTAACGGAAACAGTTCCCTTCACATCAGACAATACATGTGGTTTCAACATGATGGGGCTCACTTTGGCGCTGAAGTACCTCATCTTACAGCGATATAGACAAGCACTGGATGGGCAGAGGTGGACCCATTGTCTGGCCCACATGCTCCCTTAACTCCACTGGACTGCTTTATGTGGGGGCACACGAAGACTGTAGTGTATGAAACACCTGCTGAATCCGAAGAGGATCTTGTGGCACGAATAACCTGCACAGCTAGTGAAATCAGAGAAATTACCAAGTACGACAGAATATGGCACTGCGATACACAGAGTTGGGAGTCGTTGGGACATCCTGTAAATCTGAATTTGATGGGAGAGTCCTCTGTATTACTTTTGCATAACTGGTAAACTATAAGCGATAGACACAATATACATTAAGTGCAGAACTCATTAAAATACACAATTTATATCAAGTAAAATATTTTGTGTGGAGTGAACCATCTCCAAGGTATTTCATATTTGCCTGTATTTTAAGTACTACGTTCTCAAATAGGAATACGTCATGCTTTTTGTAATCTTTTGTACAAGCAATGAGAATTGAATTTCAAAACCATCATATGGGGATCAGCTTTTAAATCATGTGACTATAACTTATAGACCACTTAATTCTAATATTCCCCTTGTACCTACAAGAAAATTGCCAACAAGGTTATAGCAAGTTTTGAATATTTATCTTTATTATCTTGGAGTAGATAGGTAGAGGATTACCTGAAGTTTGTAAGAATCGTACACAGGACAACGTAGAGAAAGTCTTGTGAGTGCAACATATCGGACTTTTTATCCATAGTATCATTTAGCTTACTCTGATAATGAACTCAATTACGTCAAACAGAGAAAATACAGCAGTTGTTTTTTCTAATTTAAGTGTTGTTGAAAAGTCTTGCCATAGGTAGGTACTTGACATATAAATACCATACTACTATATCCAAGATTCAACTGTTTCTTTATATTTTTCTTTGTCTTGCGTTTTATTAGTTGCTAAATCATGACTGTAATGAAAGCCCTTTATCTGTTATTGGAATTTTCAGAAGTTACAACTATTTTATACCTTATGGGATTCTTACGAAAACCCAAAACCATCTTCGAAATTATGTATATATTTTTGTGACTCTTTTATACGTAATCCAATATTCAGATCCTTTCTTTTGTAATTTACGTCCTCCAACGTTAAGTCATATCGGACGGTGGGTGAAATGATGCTCAAATTAGTCCGGGGTACAAATGTTACCTGATATTTGTCTTGAAGGAAACGGGAAAATCCCGGAAAAAGCCTTATACAGGTAACACCCTGACCGAGTTTCGAACTCGGGACCTCTTGAACGTGAGGCAGACACGCTACCGTCTACGCTACCGAGGCGGGCATTCAGATCCTTGTAAATATTTATGAACATTTAGGAATTGAAATTAGAAGTTTAACTATAACCTATTATTGTCCTTAAAATGAATCAGCATTGTGTGAGTGATTTTCTATAATATTCTATAGAAGTGTTGTTTATAAGTAATAGGTACATAAAAGTTCAGCATTTTTAAGATATTCTCAATACAAGTTCCAATCAAACGTCCTTTAACCGGTGTGATGGATGAAATGGGCACTCAGGTGACCTCGTGTACACAGACCTTAGAGTTATCCAACAGCACTACCCAACCTCAAAGTTGTATACGCAAGATAATATTTATTTTCAGTTCATTTTCACAGGTAGGTTCTGAAAATGATGTTTAAAATGCCACAGCACGTCAAAATGTTTATTTATTTTAGATACATTTACATAATCGAAAAAGAGTTCTCGTACCAGCTCTTAACATGCGTGTCATTGGTCCTAAATGGTTACTTACCAAATGTAAAGATGACAACATGATGTACAGTTTAACAAGGCCTGTACTTCAAAAGTTTCTGAATTTCAACCAAAACATTCTGAAAGTGGAAGACATTTTGTAGAGCAAATGGACTTAAATGATTTGGCACTTAATTTTTCAAAAGGAAAAATCTGAACGTCTTCCTTCCAGGCTACAACAATGGCAATCCTTTGCACCTGGTAAAAACATCACAATTTCGAAACATTCATCAGAGATTTGGAAAATATTTTTCATTGAAAGAGAACATGTATTTCTGTGTAGACATCGATGGTTCAATGAGAGAGCTAGATATTGAGCTTAATCCAGATGACTGGCGATTGTTTATAGATTCATCAAAGTCCAACTTAAAGGCTGTGTTACTTCATAATGGTAACGAACTTCCATTTGTTCTAGTTTTGCATTCTATAGATCTTGAAGTATGCCAAAGATTATACGTGTTGTAAAATAAGAGGTTCATTGTTGAAAAATATATGGTGACCTTAAAGTGATTGGTTTGCTGCTTGGATTACAAGGGGGATTGATAAAAGTTTGTCCCCCCCCCCTTGTATTTGTGGGAAAGACGTGATGCGCAAAAACATTATGTGGTATAGTCACGCTGCTCGAACGGTTACGATGGACTTATCTTTGGTAATAGATACCTCTCAGATAACGCACTGATTACTCCACGTGGAGTGAACATCTATCTGTCATTTTTGATTCCTGCGAATTCCAGTGGCTGAAGTGATGGGTTCATTGGTGCTTAGCACACGATCGGGAGGCGCGTCAGTACCTCTCTCACTCTTGCAAGAATAATCAGTGCGTTATCTGAGAGGTTTCTGTTAACTAAGATAAAGTCAGGGTAACCGTTCGAGCAGCAGGATAATACAACAGTGGAGCAAGCGACAGGAAGGCCCGTCTCGGTAGCGTAGATGGTAGTGTGTCTGCCTCACGTTCAAGAGGTCCCAAGTTCGAATCTCGGTCAGGGTGAGTTACCTGGATAATGTTTCTTTCCGGAGTTTTCCCTTATCCTTCAAAACACATGTCGGGTAACTCTAAGCTCCATGGACCCTGGACTCATTTGAGCATCATTTCACCCAATTAATCCACCGTCCGATATGACTTAACGTTGGAGGACGTTTAAAAAAAACTGGCAGGAATATGTTCCAGGGATAGTGATGTAGAACACCTTTGGTTCAGCCTGATAAGGTTATTTTTCCTCACTTGCACATAAAACTTGGGCTGATGAAGAATTTTGTTAAGGCACTCAACAGGGACGGTATGGATTTGCATATCTGCTAGGCAAGTTTCCACTTACGCAAAATTGAAGGCAGGAATTTTTGTTGGACCTCAAATCCGAAAACTCGTGAGGATGAAATGTTTGAAGAAACGTTGGAATTACCAGCTTGGCAATAATTTGCGAAGTTGTATGTGGTTTTCTTGGAAACACAAAGGGAAAAAAATATAAAACTTTTCTCACAAATATGTTGAAATGCTACAAAGATATGGGTTGTAGAAGGTCTGAAAATCCGCTTCCTCCATTCAGATTTGGACTTTTTTTTTTTCGTAAAATCTGAGTGACGTTAGTGATGAACAAGTGGAACTGTTTCATCAGGACATTTCGGTCATGGAGAAGAGATACCATGGTTGTAAGGACCCAATAAAGATGGAGATTATTGTTGGTTTCTTGTGAGGCAAAGCAGATAGGAGTGCAAGAGGCAATCACACCTTACCAAGACTTTTAAGCAGAATGACAGGTATGTCTCTCAAATATATAGTCTAAACATTGTTGCATGCAAGTAAAAAAACATTTTGAATTATCCTAATTCACCATGATGTATAAGTACCACCTATACCATATATCATTATAAACAATAATAAATGTAACATTTCTTATTTGAAACCTTGAAGGTAAGAACCTAAATGTCTTCATATGTTTTAACCTGAGGTGATAGAAGATTTCTGTGGCAATTTTCAAAATCAGCACATCTATTCCCATAAGAATCACCTACTTTTATCGTGGAGGTATTTTTTTGTTAGTGCATTTGTCTTTCAGGGTAAGGCAAGGCCCCGGAGAAAGGCTTATTAAGCTAACTTACTGAGACCTTGAATAGAGCTCTGGATCTCTTCAATAGGAGTCAGACATGCTGCCACCTCACCAAAGAGGTGGGCAAATAAATTCTTGATGTAGATATATAATTTTTCATCTATTGTAACGCTTTGCAATTATAGGTATCACGTGTACAAAGCAGAGACAGAATATGAAGCTAATTGTGCTCCCCTAAACCGAATGCTGTAGTAAAAAGTGATACATCAGTTTGTCAGCTTTGATCATCACAATGAACCATGACATGAAAATTACACAGCTGCAGCTAATAAACAGAGGAAATATGAGTAACAAAGCTTTTGGAACGACCATGAGCCCATTGATAGGAAAAGAGGTCGTCACTTCTGCAGCAGAGCAGCACGTTTCTAGATAGTTTATCACGTTTATGTGCCTACTAACGCGGATGTGCGATAACAAGTAAGAACGATACTGTAACTCCTTAAGCATTCCCAGGATGATAGTGCATGACTTACTTGCAGTAATATAACCTTCACATGACCTTCTCGACACTTCTATCTAAGATTATTTTTAGGAAAGATCAATGTTCTGTTTCACTTTAATCGAGATAAACTTTTGCAGAAATTGCTGCATAACACTTCATTATGGATAGAATGGGAGCAACGTTAGTCAACTATTTTAACAACCGAATGCTATATATTGCGGAAAACAAGTTAATGTCGACAGGAGATTAAAATGATAGCAGTTACTGTACAGTTCGGAGCAATAATGATGAATATCTCGATAGTGGCTCATGCCTATGAGAAATATATTTAAAGTAAATTGTCAACATATATTTTAAAAGTAGATTTACATATATTTTCGTATATCGTTTAATGTTTAGTAGTTGTAACCGCATTATAAGGCAGCGATTAGGAGGCGGTGAATTATTCGAAATCAGATAATTAAAAAAGAAGATAAATTAATAAAAGTGCTTTGCTCAACTAATATAAAAAGTCTTGTTATAATAATATGAAATTAGAATGGATAGAGTAATGATTAAAATAACAGTTGACTTAAGGAATAAGAAGGGAAGATTATAATTTAATATAGCATACATACTTGCATCCAGGAACGGACGGAGAGACAGGAAGGAAGGGCCGTTACCTTCTTTGTGCTAGTAAAAGTTCAATGTCTAAAACTATAGTATACTTTCAGCCAGGAATGTGTTGGGACAAAGGGCTTTCAAAATACAGTTGAGCATTTACTTCGCTGATTTGATAACGATGTATACCGTTACAAACAACTCAGGGTAGGCGTTCCCCAACTCAGGGTGGGCTGAACGTCAATGAGTTAGATGAGTTTTGCAAACCAATGTGAAAATTCGAAATAAATGATAAATCAATAATAATGTAACATTTGAGAAGGGTGAGCTAGTTTGTTCATGTGATAAAGTTAGAAAGGGGATCAGAATAAGGTTCAAACTTAATCGTGAAGAAGAAAAAAATTACTTAAAAGGTGATACTACGACAGGAAGGACGTTTTCGTGCGCATTAGGAAGATAAGCGAAGATTTATAAGTCTGAAATGTAAGGAAGTTAAGAATAGCGCAACCAGCGTAAGTGAAAGCAGCATTAGAAGTTTATTAGAGCAAAGTAGTCGCCAAATAAAGAAGAAACAGAAACCGCGTGAAAGTAACTTTAAACAAGTAATCCAGGGTTTCAAGTAAAATTGAATTTATGTTAGGAATTTTACTAACAGGTGGTCACTGATCCAAGTCGATAAGCAAACTTAGTAGGAATTAAACCAAAGAATGCTGCAACAAACAAAGTGTTATTAATACGACTGAGTAGCCAAGAACCACCAAAATCCATTTCCTACAACCATTCACCTGAGGATAAGAGAACTCATAGCTCCAATTAGAACCCAATCAATTTAGCACTGATACCCGCATAGTTATGCAACATTATAATTCCTTCCAAATGAAGCTGCATAGTCGTTCCCCGAAAATCAAAAAAGTATATAACTAAATTTTATTTCTTGTTTAAATATATTTAATACATGACATTTTAGTCAAAATATCTGGGGCTATTTTTTCGGAAATTCCAAATCCCAAAACGTATTTTCTATAGAAAGAATAGTTTGGGTTCTTTGATTTTTCTTAAATCTTCGTCATTTCTCAGAGAATGCTGAACTAATAACACACACACACACACACACACACACACACACACACACACACACACACACACACACACACACACACACACACACACACACACACACACACACACACACATAAAAGGACTTCTTTTCTAAAATCCATTTATGTTTTCGGGAGTCTTAAAATATATATCCTGTGAAATCTCGCACTAATAGCATGCAGGGAAAAAAAAGCAGGACTCGTTAACATACAAAACCTATTACCTATATAGAGACATCTCAAAATTAGACCGACAAACTTTGGGAGCCGATAGATAACGCTATTTTAAACATTTTTTGTTAAGGGAAGTTTTTTGCTGCGGTGCTTCCTTCAAGCACAGGATGTCAAAAGCAATAGCTGAAACGTACGCTGATTGCGATTAACAGAGTGCATCGGCGTGTCATACTCTCGCAAACACCAGTCATTTGTTTAATTTCGGCAGCGGCGAATTTTATTCGTATTGTCCCGCTACTCAAATGATTACCCTGGCTTTATCTTAGTTAACATAAAGCCATGGTAACCTATTGAGCAGCGCAACTATACCACAAGATCCTCTTCAGATTCAACAGATTCAACCCACAAAAAAATAACTCAGGTAAAATAAGGTCACGGGAAGTGCTGGCCAGGTAATGGGTCCACCTCTGCCTATCCAGTGATAGCCGTAAAATGACGATGTACTTCAGCACCAAAGTAAGCTGGTGTTCCATCAGTTAAAACCACGTGTCCTGTCTGATATGAAGGGGAACTCTGCATTAGACCAGGCAAGACTTTCTGCAGTAGTAGTAAGTAATTCTAAGCATTTATTCGGGTCAAAAAAAAAAAAATATTATTAAGAAGCTATCCACAATACCGGCCTACACATTAACACCAAATCTCAGTTGAGTGACCTCTGAAATGTAGATCGGGGATTTTCGAAGGCTCAAACATGTGTATTAAGACAGTTAAAATAACTGCTCGGGAGTGAAAATTGCTTCATCTGTGAACATGTCATGGGATGCAAACAGTACATCGTCTTCAATTTTGTGCAGATACCACTGACAAAATTTCTGTCGCAGAGTATAGTCCAGGCCTCATTGCGTGGACCTATTCAAGCTGTAAAGGGTGCAACAGCATTTCCTGCCGAATTCTTGCCACAGTGCTACGACTTGTTAATTGCAATGGGCGTGCGTTCCAACATTTGCTTTGACATTAATTCGTCTAGAGCTCGAAACGAAGCACCGCAGCAAAACAACTTTTATTAAGAAAAAGTGTTTAAACTAATGTTATCTATCAGCTCTCAAAGTTTGTCGGTCTAATTTTCGAACAGCCTGTATGACATTTTTCGCACTGTAGTAATTTTGTGATACTCTATTTTCCATCTACTTTCTTTCCCAAATTAAACATGCTTACTTGAAAACTTGCAATTCTTCCTTTTACTTTCCATGAAGCAGATCTGTAATGTAATTAAACATTTAAATAGTATCAACAAATGTTTTATACACCTAAGCTTTGATTGCTAAGTTTGATATTATTTATAGGTAAAAATGAATGGTAAACAACATATCCAGGATATAAGAATGACTACTATAATACAAAATATATAGGATGTGCACTTACCTTACTTGGAGAAGGCTATGAGTGTCCTCACCAGATGCTGCTCATAGATTTCCGGCTAGAGTCGCTAGATAAAATAGGTGGTGACACTGTAACATTGATAGGAGAATTTCGCCCCACTAATTAGGACATTTTTATTGTTTAATCTACGCATTGTTTATATTACTGCCATTTGTTTTTTCATTTGTCCATTATTAACGTTATTTACTGTCAAAGGAAAGTATACCCACCTCGTTAGCGTAGATGGTAGCATGCCTGCCTTACGTTCAAGAGGTCCCGAGCTCGAATCTCGGTTAGGGTGAGTTATCTGGATAAGGCTCTTTCCGGGGTTTTCTCTTATTCTGATAGACGAATGTCAGGTAACTAAGCTCCATGGACCCCGGACTCATTGAATCACCATTTCATTCATCGTCCGATATGACAACGTTGGAGGGCGTAAATTATAACAAAAAAGAAAGAAAGGGGGAAAAAAGACAAGTATTTCAGAACACTCATTTTGAAACTGCCGAACATCTCTTCCATTCTGCTGTGTCGTCCTCGTGGACTGGGGAGGGTAACATGCCAGCCTCTGGTTCCTTCGGAAGGAAAGTAAAGCCGGTGGTACCGTGTAGAAAATTTACATAAAAGAACCTCAAAACTGCTGAAGAGACCTCTGGCAAAATTAAATGGTCTTTCACGGCCAATTTGAACCACAGCAGTTAAAAACCGTTCATAGAAAGAGAGAACTTCTTTATACTATAAGTCACATCAACAAAAGAAAGCTTGCCTTCTTAATTCATTCCTCAAATGTTTCATTAGAGACAATACTTTGTTGGTCGTTTGAACGCCAAGTTTGGTTAAATAGACATTTATTTCATCGGTTATATCCTGCTACTCCAAAGGTTATCCTGGACATACCTTTGGTAATAGAAAACTCTCAGATAACACTGCTACTTCACGTGGACATAACATCTATCTGTCATCTGTAGTTCCTGTTCATTCCATTGGCTGAAGTGATGCGTTCATTGGTACTTAGCACACGTCCGCAAAGCGCGCCTGTCCCCTATCACTTTCTCGAGAATAATCTGTGCGTTATATGAGATCTTTCTTGTATTAACACAGATAAAGCCAGGGTAACCTTTTGAGCAGCTGAATAAGAAGTTGCGATAGTGTTAAGGTGAATGTTTTAATCTTTGAAGAGATCAACATGCTGCAAGTAAACTTCTCAGATAGAATTAAACAGTCCTCAATCTCATATTTCTTGAGCATGATACCTGGTGTATCGGTAAGGATTTGAAGTGTTCCTTTTAAAGTACCCTTAGTAAAGATAACAGTAACAGAAGTACATAGTTGCTGGTATTTCCTTAAGATGCGTTATCTGTAGTTAGCACATTAAAATAAGGAAAGCAAAGCCAGAGAGAAGGTTCATTTCTGGTGAGGTATTGTCGCGCTGCTCGAACCGTTACCATGGATTTATCTTTGGTAATAGATACCTCTCAGATAACGCACTGATTACTACACGTGAAGTGAACATATATCTGTCATTTGTGATCCCTGCGAATGCCATTGGCTGAAGTGATGCGTTCATTGGTGCTTAGCACACGACCGGGTAGCGCAGCAGTTCCCCTCTCACTCTCACAAGAACAATCAGTGCGTTATCTGAGAGGTTTCTATTAAAGATAAAGCCATGGTAACGGTTCGAGCAGTTCGACTATAACAAAGATGTAGATAAAAGTATAGAGCGCGCTAGTACGATGTGACGGTTTTAAGAACGCCTCATTTCTAGCGATTTTGAGTGACGTAATCGGTGGTGTTGCTAATGAGATCTCTAAACCATGCAATTGAAGACATGACTTTCATAAGTGCACAAGTCCAGTCAACTGAGTTTCCAGAAAATCAACAAAAACTTCATAACTTCTGTAAATGATGTGCCAATATGCTTTTTTTAACACATGAACTTCGGCTCATTGTTCAGTAATTTCAGTTACAATTGGTACTTTGTTATAATATTTATAATGACTTTGTTGGACTTGTGCAGTTGTGAAACTCATCTGGGTGTACAAATGCATTGAAAGGACTGCATTATCAAATGCATAGGGGAATTACCTCTAAAGATGCAATGAATGGTGAAAATATTTTAAAGTACCTACTCATATGTGTGTTGAACCACGTTTTATTTGTAACATAATAACATTCATTACATTCCATTACAATTAAATTCATTCAGCTATCCTAATCTGAATCCCACACCTCACTTTTCTGATTTTTCCGCATTAGATATCTGTACGTTGCTATAATTATAACATAGAGTTTGAAAATACGATTGTTTTTCAGGAAGAACTGAAGCAAGATACTTTGAAATGCCCTTGGCTTTAGCAGATTTCAGAGGAATTTCTTTACTGTAAGCTTTCTTCAGTATGGTGTCAGCAAACTTTGTGTTTCCTTTGATTAGGAATGTATCTTTCATTAAACCACCAGATATGTTGCTAGCAGTAACAATGTTTTATCTATATTCAATAATCTTATATGTAATCACTTTCCACTTCTCTTGCTTTTTGGATACTAGCATAGGTTCCTTCACCTTGTTGAAAGCCATCTCATAGTCCTTGATCATAGACTGTTGAACATCACATACTTTCATGTTCTTTTGAATGAGTCCTTTATTATGCTTATGCGCACGATGCCTGTCTGAGATGCCTGGGCTTGTGCTGCAATGAAACTCACTAACTCAGTAGCAAGTGGAAATGTTTGAAACTTGAGATGTTTTAATGTCATACGATAGAGCTCAGTGAGACGATTACAACGATATTTATAACTTATATAGTGCCAAAAAGTGGACTTGTGCACTTATAAAAGTCATGTCTTCAATTGCTTGTCTCAGTATTGCGAAAAATAATATGGATTCTGGTCCGTGGCAGAACGTGGATTCCCAGTAAGAACAATTTTTATTTGAAGTCAATCACTCATGTCCACAAAACAGATATGAATTTAATATCGACTCCATCAAATAATTCTGTACAGGAATTATATCCTGAAGCGGGCGAGTAGATTTAAAATGTCCATCAAAGCTTGTGATAAATTTGTTAGCAGTCTTGCAACCCGGTTAAGAACTTTGCGAGAGTTACTGATACTGTGCAGAATAGTCCAACTTACCCCTCAAAGTGCCAGTCAATGGCTTTCAATCTATCGAAAATAATTTACACCTGACCCTCCACTGTGACCTCAAATATTAATTTATACATCAAGTTAAACTATCCGATAAACTTGGCAGAATATAGTTTTTTGGACTGTCTACTGGCATTTGAATGCTAATCCAGATATTCTACACAGACTTGTTATGTCGGATAAGAAACATTTCCACCTTTTTAGTTATGCAAATAAACTAAATTTTGGATGGTGCAGTGTGAACAAGCCTTAAATGTGTAGGGGAAAACACTCCACAGTCCAAAAGGAACACAGCCTCTTCCTCCGGAATTATCGACGGTGGCCGTACTGTGACAGTCAACGCAGAAGGTCACGGAGTATGAAACTTCTTACGAAATTCGTTCTGAGTTATAGCTTCAGCAAAATGGTGCTATAGCTCCCACCGTTGTGGTTCAATTAATTGTCTGCGAAACATGTTTGCAGAGGCATAATTCCACGTTTAGGTGACATAGTCTGGCCACCAAGATCTGACTTTACCTGAATACTTCCTATTGGGTTATTTTAAAAGCATGCCTTATTCCCAACAAGCATCGCATCATCTGGCTGAAATAAAACGTAAGGAACAAAATTATTTATCCTGGTTTTTTTTTTTTTTTTTTTTTTTTTTTTTTTTTTTTTTTTTTTTGGGCGAATCATGTAGAAGTTTTACACCACATTACAGGAATGTATTGGTTATTTTGGAGACTACTTGCAAAATTTAGTTTTTGAAAAGTAATGAAACACTGATAAACTGTAGGCATGCGGTTTTTGCTTAATTTGTTATGAGCGTCCCACAACAGGTCTGCAAATCCCCACTGCCATAGACTGCATATCCAGCTTTTTATTTAATTTTTCCATGGTGCTTGATGCATCAAATACAAATACAGCTGTGATAATTGTTATCTAGATATTTTATTGTTTCCTCTGGAGCTATGTACTTTATTTTCCTTACTTTAACTTCATGCTTCAGTTCTCATATTCCCATATTGTGATAATTAAGTGCTTATCGTTTATACTATGGTATTTATTTTCATCCATATCTAAATAATCTGTAGCTCCGAATAGAGGAAGTCTGAATGTTCATTAGAAATTTCTAGATCTTGTAGAACTCAGGTCTTTGTTTATGAATCCGACCACAGTCTTAGGTCATGTACATACTGCAGCTGAGTAACTATATACCGCGTCTACTAAGAGAAACAGAGATCGTAATTTAATTAGCTGTCACTCAATAATTCAATTGTTTATGGCAAATTCTGTCTAGTATCAAGAGCAAAATAAACGTTTTGTCTCACTTAAATTTACTTTCACTATGGATTTATTGTTATACGTTCATTGATAGATGATACGTTCATAGATTGACAGCAATGCTGATATTCTTGAACCCCAGAAGAGCGTTTTGGGAAGAAGGAACCATACATAAATGTGCTCTTACCACAAAGTGCACACATGTGCCGTATTTCTGTGAGCTAAACTGAAGAAGGGAATACTGTATGAAGGAAACTACAGTCTCTTTATTCTCTCGTTATATCTGCCGAAGGAAACTTGCCAGCAAATGCAGATTACAGAATATTATATCAGCAGCATTTTTTATATTTAAAGCGATGACATATGTTAAAAAACTGGGAATGAGGATTGGAAACACCATTAATGAGCTTTAGTTTCTTTACGAGGATGGAATAATTTTAAGGGTTTCGTTTTGATCGCTCAAATTTCATAATGTACAAGTTTATAACTTATGAACATTATCCATAAAATAACCAGGATGATTGAATTAGAAGGTTACTTGATTTAGGCGTACTGAAGTGGCATCAGCCTTTACACCAATTTTGGGAATTGTTCAAGAGTGAAATACGTTTTATTGCCTCAATTTACTGATTTATCTGACGTGTAGCTTGTGGTAATTTTTTTCAGGTTGCCCCACCTTTTTATTGACACTTGTGTGTGCATATATCCTGATAACAATTACCTTTTTTTCGTTTGGTACGTTTGTTAAAGTCCCAGTTTCATTGCCTACAGAATTTCCCTTATCGAGTGCATACAAACAAGCTCATTTGTCTTTTGTCACTTCATCTCACAAAACAACAATAACTACATTCTGAAATTGTTGTGGTTTCTAACATTTGATGAATGACTCATAGCATTTCATTCTTAGATGTACTAAAAGTTTTATCTTTATGCTTGTTAATTTTATAATTAGGATCCAGCGTAATAACGAAGGTAAATGTGTAGTGTTTAACGCCCGCTTTTACTACGTACGGCACCACAGGCAGTGACACTGATGATACATGAGATGAAGATGGAGCACCGGTGGAATGAGATGGCGGGGAAAACCGGAGGTCCCGGAGAAAAACCGCCGGAGCGCCATGTTGTCTACCACAAATCTCACTTTGCGGTCGCCTGGGATCGAACCCGGGCCGCCTTGGTGAGAGCCAAGCGGTCTAACCACTGAACCACGGCGTGGCCCAATAACGAAGGGGCAGCATTTAACTCAGCGTGATCACTTGGTATAATTCCTCTGTAGGAAGAGATGAAGTAAAAGAGGTTACAGCTCACAGCACGTACCCACAGAGATTCGCGAAAGACCCAGTAGTTCCTGGCTCGACTGGAGCCGCACAGAGAGGGTGATGAACGATCCTTCCAACCAAGCAGCCTTCTAATGTCCAGTAAGTATCCGTGGCACCACCAAAATCTAGTAGCGCGCCTGAAATATGGGGAGACGGAACAAAAAACGAAGTGATAAAAAGGAAATGGTGATAGATGAGAAATCATCCCAGTATTAGTCTACCAACTAAGAACAGCACGAAAACCCAAAGGTAAGAGTAAAGGAACGAGAAGAATCGAACCCAGGACCTGCCAAATGTGATCCTCACACGTTATTGCTCAGCCACCTTGCTTGTAACAAGTGCAGCATTTCCAAAGTCCACGCTTATTTGAACGGACAATCCAAATTTAATCCTAAATTATTTGTTATACACTTTGTAATCGTTTTAAAAACCTGTTCTGCAAGAGTTTAATTGTGTTTTCACAAATTAATACATTCAATAGTATGTTGGAAAGTTTTTGAGAAGAAGTTTTAATTTTTATGTTTGGTTGAATTTAGTTAGATTGATGTGAAATATGTGATTTTAATTTTATTTTCCAATTTCCTCGACAAGAACATTGTTTTGTGAGTGAGTGAGTGTGTGGTGTTTAAGGGCCCGTCGACAACAAGGTCATTTGGGCCCCCATTGTTTTGTAATTAAATATTTCTTATGATATCAAAATAATTTTATTTATAAACAAATGTTGAATTCCATGATTGTTTATTGAGAACTAAATTGAATGAAACAATTTTAAGTGTAGAAATTCCTAAAGACAGAAACAATTAAAGAAACTGGAAAACTATTTTCTGTTTTGGTTTAATGATTGAAACAATTTCTGAGCTGTTAACTCACTTATTTATAATGTTACTCCCAAAGGATAGCCTCTTCAATAAAAGCTCCTTTTCTTCCTACTTCATTCTTTACTACTTTTCACCTAGTGTGCACACAAGAATCATTTGTTCAAGTATTGTCAGGGTGGTAGTATTATCTTCGAAACTGTTATGCCTTAATTTTAGCTAGCAATTTTATGGAGTCAGGCTTTTCCTTTATGATCAGTTTCAATATAAGTTTACTTTACCTATTTGTACTACTGTTTTGTACCCATTTTACGAGCTTCATGTATAGTACTTCAAAACCTTCCAACTATTTCGCTTGTTAGATCAAAGTGACCAGATATGCGCAATAGCTCAATAAAATATTTCACTGATTTTTTTTAGCTCTTCATCCGAGGGACGACTACTGTGTTAACTTTTTGGCTACACTATCTGTCATACATCTAAATATCCATCTAAAGATGTCCATCTGCTTAGTGCGAATAAACGAGTGTATCTTTTTACGAGAAGCTTTACTTTGGGCAACTAAAGCTTTTGCCATTTACACCTTCATCTTCATTCAGTGCACGTCGTTGCTCTCATGAAGCTCCATTAACAAGTTCTTTAAACTGTTCCCCATATCAACGGCATGTCTTATATATTTTACTTCTCTTTCTCCTATTCCCAATCTTACCATGTTGTGGAAAGAATTTGAGCCAAATATTTCAAGTAGATGTTATACAGAGGTTGATACAGAGAAAAACAAATCTCATGCATATATAGAATTTATTCTTGTCTATTTTTTATTTTATTTATTTTACTCCTTTCCTCTGTTTTAAACTCCACGAGAGTCTGTTTCTCTTGCAAATTTTGCCTGATGTAACTGATTAAGTACTGGATCTATATGCCCAAAGTAACAGCTTCAAACCACATAAAGGAAGAAGTAAGGTATGGTAAGTACTATGTGAGCTCTTGTACCTATATCCCGCAAGAAGCTTCCGGGAGGAGACGTGAGGCGAGAGGTGCCCCGACAGAGGAGAGGATATAGGCCTTCTAGAGTGAAGCTCTCCAATACCTACATCCAGCTCTCTCTCTCTCTCCCTCCCTCTCTCTCTCTCTCTCGCTGGAGGGGCACACATCCCCTAAGAGGCTTGGAAGCCACAGACTGATTCGCAGGGGTACTGAATTTACAAAAGCATTATTTTTCCCTGCCATGCAATGAAATATGGAATTATGTAATTTATATAATGTTATGGAATAATTATGTAATTATTATCTATGCAATATGTAGGCAATTGTGAATTTTGTTAAATAAATTTAGCGTTTATTGCTAAGATGAGTTTATCTGTTTGTTCCATTTAATAAAATGCTCAGTGATTCAAGCCTAGCTACCTACGTGCTGCCTCTTAGCACATTAATTAAAGTAGAAGGTTTATTATTCACGTACTATTTAGAGAAGGGTAACCTTAACAACTCTGTACCACGATCAGTAGAATGTTTTCAATATATTTAATACCTAAAAAAACTATCTGCTCAGTCACTGTTGTGTGTTCTCAGTTTAATGTAATTAAACATTTTCTGTTGTGGCTTTATATTTAGGCATCAACATGCGTTGAATTACGCATGTCTTTAAATTTATACCCTGATTATTCTGTAAAATATCTATGAAATCCTCTAGGTATATCACTGAACGTTAGAAAAATAACTGAGAAAATATTGATAAAGGTAATGTACGAAGAAGCAATGCAGATGTCATTAAATCGAAAGATTTTTTTTTCATTGCAGCACAAGCGTTTATGTCACTATTTTTTTTTTCATCTCTAATTTACTCAGATTTTTATTTATTTATTTAGCATTTAATTTCTGTAAAGAAATATTTGCTTTTTCAAGATACAGTACAAACAATACAAACTAGAAATTCAGAAAATACAGTATTAATTCTGCATGAATTCAAATTAAATTGTATCAATGTCAACAAATACAGAAAACTTATATGAATTGTCAACCATTAGTATCATAAAATTATTCTCATGTAATCATTTACTCTACTTAATCTGGTGTCTAAAATATTCAAAGAACTCTTGAGTACTATAGAAGCACTGATTTATTGAAAATGATTTCACATCTCTTCTGAATCTTTTCTTATCATTGTTTTTGATTTTCTTTAAGATTAAGTTGTATATGTGAACCCCTTTATGAAGTACTGAGTTAAGTTTTTTATTTGATCATGATCCCAGTATATGTAATTTAGTATTATTCCTAGTATAATGTTCATGCATAGTGTTATTTGTTTCAAAATATTGTATGTTGTTGTTTATAAAGCATACGGTTTCTAAGATATACAGACATGGCAGAGTTAGTATATTATTTTCCTTAAATTATTTCATACAATGAGTTCCTTTACTTAGATTAAACATTCTTCTTATTATTTTCTTTTGTGTTACAAATAACCAGGAGGAATATTTTGTAACGCTTAAGTGCGCATTTTTTTTTTATTGTTCATGAGCTTACTAGTAATATATATGCAATTATTTTAGAAAGAGCTGTTAACACATTCTGTTATGAACAAAGTGCATATGCATCGTGCATGTGTGAAATTTATCTCTAAACAGTTATGTGATTATCTGACTGTGATGGAAAAATGATGGAAAATGTATTGGTGCTATGACTAGGTAATTCTATATATTTTTTCAAAGGAGTACTCTAAGTATGATACCTTCCTGTGAGAATGGAATTCAGCTGTTAATTACATACAGTTTACTGAACAAATGAAGCTCGCCCTTAAAACTGGTACTGAATGAGAACGTTTGTTACGCAAGCACCTGTTTCATCGCTGAGCAGTGAGCTATGTTTCAAGGGATTAGCAACGAACGACCCTTGGATCCCCGGGCGGTGCAAGAATCCCAGTAGCTACGAGGTTTAGTTTCCCTTCTCCCCTTCCATAAGCTTTTTTTGTGATAATTCCCTGCTGTAGCAGAGCCCAGAACCCGCGGTATCGATCAAGCACTTCTCCGGCTGGGCACGAGTTGCAGAGTTGCGCGCGCAGCTTCACATACACATAGCGACATGTAGTGGCGTCAATGTTAATCAATCTCGCAGCGCCAATTGCCTCGTGGTTACTGTGCTCCAGTGGCGGATCCTTCAAGTTGAAGCATTTCTTGATGCTTATGAATTAATCTTGTGAGTTATTGAGCAATAAATAAAATGCTTAAATGATATACCCAGTTGAGGAAATGACACAACGTGAGAAGTAATTAATTTCTAATAGTATTCAATACTAGATTGATTGTCCTATGGCACCAAGGTTAGACTTTGCATTTTTAAATACATAGAACTGCTGCTGAGCAGTACAGCATTATCCTATACCTTGTAGGATAAGTGAATGCTTCATTTGATACTAGAAGAATGTTTCATTTCAAGCCCCCCCCCCCCAACCCGCTTCTAGATTTTTTTTTTTTTTTTTTTTTTTTTTTTGAGAACCTGAGTAATTAAAGCTTCCGGAACAAGATAGGCGTGGTGACAGGTGGAAGAGGAATTAAGTATACGTTTATCTGATTATGTGGTGTTGCTACTAGAGGGAATTACCTATATTAGCGTGCAATGTGAATATATGACAAGGCAACGATTATTCTTAAAAATAAAAGAGTTTCACTTGATGTACTGCAGAAAAAGTTACAGTTAGTTTAACATACTCGCAAAGTACTTAGGTACACTTGCTTTCATTTCTACCGTCACTGTAGCTTTGAAGGTTTCCATTTGCCTTCATAACAAGGAAGTGTGTAGCACACACACACACACACACACACACACACACACACACACACACACACACACACACACACACACACACACACACACATCAGGTTATTTCAAAACGACACCGAACGATTATAGCCGTTGAGTAGTTTATAACTAGTCCGAACTTCGGTGTCGCAGCTTGGAAGTTCTGTTCTGCAGCATTAAATATGACACGATTTTGTGATTAGGCAGCGCAGGAACCACTGGTGGGCGAACCTCAAAAGTTGTTATTGGGACGCACCGGCCACGAAAACAAAAACATTATTCCTTGCTCGTTATCAGTGACCCTAGCGTACCTTACAGGTAATGTAGCAAAGGGCAGTTACTTGTGCAAAAGTCGACTAATAACCCGGACAGTTGCAGGGTTGCTCTTCAGTGTAAAACTGCATATTCCGACCTAACAGGGAGGATATTGCGCGTACTTCGCAAATCTAAGCAATATGGAGCGTTATACGAACGCCGAAATGACGGATATGGTTTTGATGGGTAGAGGAGCTGAAAGGAGTTCAACGAACGCACGATTAATTTAGTTTCATTAAAAATATTAACTGTAAAATTAGTTCCATCAATGATAATATTTATTTGTTTAACTTCAGAGCATTTTGTTATGATTTTAATTGTGCAATACTTTCAACCAGTCACTGTAAATATCAACAGTTTCCTTTTCAGTTACACATGATTTATTTAGTATTATCAAACACGTAAAGAAAATGTTCGTCTCATTGTATAAACCATTTAGTTTTGGTTAACTTATCTGCAATTCTATGATGTTGTTTTCTGTTATATCATTTAATGCTCCCATCCTCAAACTCACTAACTTAATTTCCCTCTAAAAGGCATAAGCTGCATATGTCCACCAGCTCATTTGCCATCATGGACTGCTATAACGGAATTTTGGAACACGTTAAACATTCATAAGCAATAAATATGCAATAGGTTTATTATTGCGGTTTCATAAGCCAAAGAAATTCTTAATAGTAGCAAGCTACTGCGGAGTATGCCGGTATGTTTACAAAGAGCTACAGCACGCGGCACGGCGTGTGACGTACCTGCGAATTCCGATAAAAGGGAGGTGTAACCTAAAGATGAAGCTGTCCTTTTAAAAATGCAAATCGATAAAAATCATTGTGAAATGATTTGCCTATGGAATATGTATATAGTACACAGAAAATTTTGTCATTTACAGTCAAAGAACTCAGTTCCAGCATCCCAACTAAAACACACACCACTGCTCGGTAGAACAACAAAAGCAGAACGCTGCACATACACACACCCCTCCCCGCTATGTACGCGCCTGCTGGGAAAGTTGGTAAAATGCACCTGATGCTGTAGGGACGGCATATAGGAAGCAAATGTACCATGACTTGGTAACACAAGCAGTTGTCAAACAGAGATTATTAATGCCAAAGGAAGCTTTTGATTGCAGAAAACTGTTTCAGCAGGAGTGCTTTGTGGGGAGTATCACTTTATATGTTGTGTACATTTGTATGTTGCAGGCAAGTAAGGCAAAGCTTCTGAAATATGAACAAGAAACGAAGTTGAGTCGATGGACTGGAGTGATCGGACGATCAAAAGAGACAGTGAACCCGTTTTACAAAAGTTAGTCTGAGGAAGAATGGTGTTGAAACACAGGAGGCTGGACATAGGATGAGAAGAAACTGCGATTAAGGTTATCGGAAAATTATAAAAGCTTAAGATCGTACGAAATGATAAACAGTATCAAGATAAATCATACATCTGCGAAAACAAAGAGAAACGAAAGGAGGAATGAGAGTCCTGGTCTTGGACTTGAAACTACACTTCAGCTATTTATTTATTTACACATGTCAGCAAGTTTCTTGACTGTTCTAGAGGCTTTAAAAGTAATGACTACCTAATATACGTATAATCCTCCACCATTACATCCAAAATTACTGTCACTCTGGAAGTGGTAGCAGAGTAAAGTACAGATTTTGTTTGGGTGATGATTATTACCATTAACACAGTATAAATTTCTTAAAAGAAAGCTATAAAACAAAAACAAAACAAATGGAGAAACATGATTATTAATTCCTCCCATGGTTTCATTATTTATCCTCTTTAATAAGAAACTTATAAGGAAATAGCATAAATAAGTCTAAACTTTTAAGTTGTAGGGAATCTAGTTTAACAATAATTTATTTTAATTTTTAATTGGGATTCCATTCTATATTTTCTGTTCTGTGCATTTAATTTTAGCAACATTAATTTGTAATTTAAAATAGTATCTGCAGTTTTGTGGCCAAAGGTAACATACTCATATAATGCGATTCATATCTGAACAATTTCAATAGGCCATAACTTTTGAACCAATAATAGGACACATGTGCAACTTTGAGAGAATATAATAAACGATTGGGAGATTATATTACACTATTTACATCTCAGATAAAATGTTGGAAGTGTCCTCTACCAGCATCTATACATGTTTGCACTCGTCTCACCATATTCTCTGAAGTTTTACGCATCGTCGCCAATGTTACTTATTTCGGTTCGAATGGATTCCTTGAGAACAATTGTCAGTGGTCTATTCTTGTACACTCTATTTTTTTTAGATACCCTCACAAGAATAAATTCAGTAAGGTTATGTCAGGGAATCTGGGGGGCCACAGACCTTTTGAGATTTTTCAATTATCAAAGAAACTGGTTACAAATTCCATGGTATCATTGCTCCATCTTGCTGGAAATAACCTTCTCTCAATTCGATATCATCCAGCTGCTCCACAAATGTATTGAAGATACACATATAAACTTCAGTGTCTACAGTCGTATCAAAGAAAATGGGACATTTAATACCGTCAGCTGCCAACAATTGCCAGTATTGTCAATCTTCCCAGAGCCACTGAGATCACTAAAACAAATTTATACAATCTACGAGCTTTCAAAGGGAAATTATGACCTATTGAAATGGTTCAGGTTTATATGGATCGCACTATATGTCAGCCATGAAAGAGAGAGAGAGAAAGAGAGAGAGAGAGGAGCAATAGATGAGGGAAGTAGAACTCCTTAATAAACTTAGTACTATGTTTACCTAGACAAAATGTTACAGGCGGTAGAGTCCATTTAAGTTGTGTTTCTGAAAATATTTTCTGAGTTTACTGGTTCACTTCCATCAATTTTAAGGTTTTGATACGATTTATAAATGTCCAAATGTGCAAAGAAACCTGTATCTTACATAATTTCATTCTGTTGTTTCCTGATATCGTCACATTATGCTTCAAACATTGCAATGATAAAATTTGAAGTGACTGTCAGCTATATTAAATGTTTAATTCGTATTGGAATATATTTTTATTGTTCTTAATAGATTCATTTTTAAATATAATATTACATGCATTACATAATACTACAACTAAATAGAAAACTAAGTTGCAGTACTTAGTTTTATTGCAATAAGACATTATTAGGTAGGCATACAAAATTAATCCAATGAATACTTCTAGTAAATATGTGATTCTTCATGCTGGAACACAAATCACTGCACTAGAACTTCGGATTTTGAGTCTTCTTTCTACAGTACTGTTGTAGCAATCACTGGAGTACAATGGAGCTTTCCATGCTTCACTGCCACGATTTATTTTTTTTCTTTTATTTGTACCATTTATACCCCGCCTTTAACTGCAGTGGACAAATCGGCGGACGTTCTCCTTTGGAACATATCGAAGATGTTAACTCGTATTCGTTGGGTTGTATCATTAGATCACGCACATACTCGCACTCTCATTCATACTTCCAGACTCTGGAGAAGATGAGGAGTTATCTTGGCCAGAGAAAAACTCTCCAACCTGGGACCCCTAGCATGACAGACAGGTGCTCTACCGACTGAGCTACGGACCCAACCGCCACGATTCTTATCTCTTCACTGAGGGTATTCATTATAAAGTCTCTATGGATGTTGTCACTCCTAATGTACTATGATGCATTAACAATACCAGATATCTAGTACTTTATTTCAACGTTTCTGTATAATTTTAATATTAAATTTGTTGGTGCAGCCCCGTATTTATAAACTTACATTCAAACTGCTTATACAATAGAAAGTTATTGTAATATAGGTAGATTTTCTAATTTTGTTCGTAAATTTAAATGAGTCGATTTATTTTTCACTGAGTTTGAGATGCATTTATTTTTCCTAAGCTCCAACTTCATTTACTATATTTTGAACCTGGCTTTCTTTTCAACTTTCCCGACAGCAAGAATGGCAGTATTATCAGAAAAAAAGTAGCTAGTATTGTTTCTTAATTTTGTAGTTTATTTGAATACAGGAAATACAATTTTGGCACAAGGAGAATTCCTTGCATATATTTATATTTCAGAACAGCTATATGTATATGTTCCTAAGGCAATGGTCTAATTTATAAAGCATCACATTTCTTTAACATTTGAAACCAATTTAAGCAATTAGTTACTGGTGGATTTTTGAACATTTATATTAATATGTACATTGATGGGTGGAAAGGAAAAATACAAAAGAACAACGAAACAGATACAGTTCTGCACTTTTATTAATTCCAAATGTCATCCTCAATCTTCATTAAAACTTACATTCATCGATATTATCTGTCAAAAAGTCCATTTTTCAAAACTCTATACGCCTGCTTCGGTTAAAGAAAAGCCTAGTCTTTATTTTAGGTACCTTCATCACTAGGGTGCGGCGTAATATGCTCTAAAATAGACATGCAAATAGGGAGTCCAAATAAAAGAGGTAATAATATAAGCAGCCTATGACTCATTCTAAAATCTCCTATGGAATAAGCTACTATGACATGGAATGTCCATGGTCATTGGTCTATGACCAACACGAATACAGACTTATATCGATATTCTTTTCTGATGAATCACCTGTCAGTAATGATAATAAATAATGTAGCCACATTGATTTATTTAACGCTTAAAAACATATTTTGACACGACAGAGAAGTACAAAAATATTAAACAACCATATCCAATATATATTTTCTAATTCCTTCTTTTTAATTAATGAGGTGCAAACTGTAAACATTACTTATTTAAATTTGTGCTCCTCAGTTCCTATATACCTTATATCGTAACCATTAAGTATGACCAGGTTTTAAACAATTTATCTCTTGAATAAACATTATACTTCCATGCAGGTATTTGTCATTAATTTCGTTATTATTGTTAAACAGTCTGTTATTGCGTTTGAGGTAAAATAAGGCTAGGTCCTTTAGGTCATATTATGTTATCGTCCACTTGGTAAGTAGAAAAACAACCAAGTTATCCAATTAAAGAAAGAAGTGATGCATCAATGGATACTTAATACTAAAGTGATCAGCTTGCCAGTTGTAATTCAATTATTTACTATACTCTTTGTAGTGGCTACTCTAGGTAGCCACTATTCACGTTTCTTTTCTTCTTCTTTCCTTCTAGAATTAGACATGACGCTTGTTAAGTCCACTCGTAGGTATATTTAAGAACATGTAACTACTGACATTAGCAAAGGAATTGCATGGAAGGCAAAGGCATCAGTTGCTGAGAACGCTAAGAGATAGCGTTTCCTAGCCTAGAAAAAGCCATCGATAAGTACCTTTTGATGTTGCAAGCTCCCATTATATAAGAACAAGCCTCCACACAAGATTTGCTAATTGGAGTATCATCCATCGGGCCCGAATAAATATATTGCCCTTTAATGGATTTCAGTATCTTGACCAGGAGTGCCAACGGAGCTGCAGTAGATGTGGATACGAAAGCCAGATACTGCTTTATCTGATAAACCATTGCACGAGATACTCAGACATCATCTCTCGAAGACACAGCGGCGTGGTCCGCAGTGAGCAGTAGGTTCACTTTACTGGCGGGGAATCAAAGAAACTTGAGGCCAGATCTCGTAATGGTGAAGGATGGTAACGCAGTCATACAAGATGTTGACTTTTCGTGACTACAGGAAGCAGGCTTTCAGTGATACAAGAAGAACCTAGGAAGAAAAGTACCAAAGCTTGACGGGGTCCCTAAAAACCAGATACTATAAAGTAGACATGCACGCCATCCTTTAACTCCAGGTATCCCGAGAAAACAAGGTGATCAGGAAACATTGTTCCAAGAAGTACTTAACCAATTTTAAGAGTCGTGTATTTCGGACGTCATTAGGTACTCCGGAGATACCTATGTCGAGCATATTACTCCCTCCAACGGGGGTTTTCTGTGGTTTTCCACAGCCTCTGAAGGTGAAGTGCCACAGAGACAGAAGTCACATACAAGTTTTGCCCACGTCAACACTATATCGATGTGCAATGCTAGTGCATCAAGCAAACTGGACGACATGATCATTCTTATTGAAAGAGTATATTGTTAATAGTTAACTACTTTGGGAACCTGCACTTGTTATATAGGTACATGCTCTTGGAAGCATATTTCTTGTTATTATTATAACCGAACAGATACTCCGACGAAAATGTATACAGTGTAGTACTTCAGCGCTTGATCATTAACTTCATTGGCTGAGAACGGGAAATATTAATTGCAGTATTAAGTTAACATTAACCTAATAAATGTCAATAAATAACTGCCAATAACAAAAGTCACGAATATATGTACGATAGGCAGCAACGTGATCAACCTTATCACCATGAAAACAAAAGAAGAAAAGCCACGATAGATTCTTAAGATCTACAAAAGCTTACATATGAAAATAGACACACTATACCTATATCCTGCTATTCTAATCAAAGGAAAACAATAGGCAAATGGATAAATATAAGGGGCTTTACTCATCACACAGCCTATAAGTTCAAAACTACAGTTGTCTATATATCCTATATATAATGCACACATCTACTAAAATACCTTAAACTGGATGATCTTGTGACTTAGATACAGCGTCATATGAGACGGGTCTATAAATTCCTCCCAGTTCTGATGTCAACTATGCTAACTCCACGGGCACATTTTAAAGAGTTACAGCCCATGTTTTGTAGATAATGGTGTGAAATGTGCCGTTACGTGTCTGCCTTGCAAGTTTAATTGGCAAACCTGTGATTGTACGTCCTGTTTTATAAAATACTTGAAATGTTAAAGGGTTATGCAATGCGATCTTGCATTATATTTAAAATATTTCTGCAGAATTCACGCTACTTACTGGTTATGGAAGTTTTTCAATTCCGACAACACTTTAAATTATTTTGATGAACGGTTTAGATTAAGAGATCATTCATAGGATTTTGTTACAAATTCAATTTTACTTTAACTTTCTCTAGAATAAGAGAATTATAAGGTACTTAGAAAACTTTGATTTCTTCTCTTTATTTCACTTTCAAATAGTTCATATGTGACATGTGTACCGATCGTATTAAAATTTTAAGCAGAACCTGAAGGAATGAATTCATATTATATACTATATACCTATACGAAAGACGTGTAGTTGCCAGGATTAGCAGGTTATAGCCCTTATAAATGAATGAATGAGTGAATCTTAAGTGGAACATAAGGCCTTCTGAACCGCGCAACCTAAGGCTCTTAGGCAACGGTTTCAGGATCAGAGGTTTCCTGATCAGAGAGATTCCGGAATGAGTGATCAACACAACCCGGAAGTGAAAGTACGACAGATAAGGTGATAGAAAAGATGAAGATGGAGCAATATGTGAAACGCTGGCGAGGAAACCGGAGGACCCGGAGAAAACCTACCTCAGCACCATTTTGTCCACCACAAATCTCACTTTGCGGTCACCTGGAATCGAACCCGGGCCGCCTTGGTGAGCGGTCTAACCACTCAGCCATGGCGCGGCGGTTATTGCCCTTATGTAGGTATATATTAGTGATGAAGAAATTATCAATGTGCTCGATAAATGTTAGATATAACGTCTTATCTTTCGTTATTTCACAAAGCTTTCTACATTAAGGCAATTTTGTAATAACAAAATAAAATATAGTTCGAAATTGATAAATATTGAGATTCGCCACTCCTAACCTACGGAAAGTACAACTATAGTACACACATTCCAGAAAAATAATCATCTCGTTTATGAATTATAAAAATTGTTTGAGCAATCTCTGATGTTATTTTGGGCACAGTTGATTCATTTTCCATGTACCTTTACTTTGATTAGTTACCGTACGGTAATGAACTCCATTACAATATTCAGAGCCAATGGAGTAAAACTTTCTTACAGAAGGTTTATAAGAGATTTTCGTAACATGTAATTGTCGTGTATCAAACCTTTATAAACACAAACAATTGTACTTCTTACTTTTAAATTGCTATGTCTTCTATATTCTCAGGAACGAAATCGTATCTATGTACAAATACTTAAAATAAATGCTCCACGGTTTCTGTATTATTTTACTCTTTTTTTTTTTTGATAAGTATTTACTAGGAATTTTTTAATCCCAAGCATGCACAACAAAAAATCAAAACCTTCTTTGCAAGCATATATTTTTGTTTCCAATATATTCAAGTTCTAATATCCAGGCACTTCAATCCCTTTATATTCCTTAACTTTTCCAATAGTTGAAATCAGAGGTTGTTTTAGAGATAATGTCCATCGAGAAGAACAAGACTCTCAATGGTGAGATAATATCACAATCAGATCAGTGGTTTATATTACACCTCCTCCCACATAAATTCGCCACGAATGTTCTCCCTTTCTAATACTAGTATAGTTATGAACGTTCTAAGAATGTTAAACGCCTTCTTAGTGCTTAGAAAACCTGAGAAGTGTAAAGAAAATAACACTGGGCAACAAAACATAATTCATTAGGCAATTCCTACTAATTTTGGGTTGAGAAAAACAAATATGACAATGAACATTTTTATTAGCTCTAGTTTCTATTATATACACAAGGTGGAAGTATTACATTTTAACGGATTGAGAGAAAAGGATACATTTTAATTACATACATGCTAACAACAATGAAAGTGTATTTTATTTTATTAACTGGTAATTATATGCTACGAGTTCTAAATTGCTGGAAAAATACTTCGCAAATAGAGGTGTCTGTCGTGTCGAATCATGTGGTGGCCTATTGACTTGGTCGTCTTTTAGCTTGCCTCTTGTGATGAAGTTTCGCAGAATCCCTATACAAAGACCAACAGTAATCCGCAAGCTTCATCCCAAAGGCCCCGATATCTCCGTTCGATAACAGAAATGTCCTGATGGAATCTCTCTCCATGTTCATCACTAACAGCTCCACAACTAGGAGAAGAAACGTCCGGGTGGGAGTGGAGAAAATGGATCTTAAGGGACATGTTGCATCCAAAGTTACGGTATTTTTACAGGAGCACTGTCACCAAATGTTTGAAGTTGTCATCTCTTTTGTTGCTAAAAATCCCTTGAAGGCTCCCCAAGCTTCCTTTGCTTTCCCCTCCAAAATTTGGTCAAATGCAGAATCCTTTACAATTTCTCTTATTTGTGGTCTGACAAAAGTGATTTCCTTAACTTTTGCATCACTTAATTTCCAACATTTCTCTGTGTTTGTGTTTTCTTATTTGACAGGTGTGGCAACTCCCGGAAAAGTTCTCCCAAATTTAAAATCTTCACTGTAAAAAGTGAAATGTCACTTTATCTTCAAAACAAGAGCTAATCTATCATTTAGGGTGATTTTTTAATTCAGCAGATGGAAATAGATACATGTAAATTCACTATTTTTAAGCCCGAAACATTTTCATTGTCGCCCAGTGTAATTAAACATCAAGCAAGGAACAAAAGAAAGCCATAAAATATGAACAGCAGTCCGGAAAACTCCAATTTTAGAAACTGCCATGAATGAAAAAGAGGAAAAACTTGAGTTTCGTGATTATAAACAAAAATTGCTTTAAAGGCTACATATTTGATTAGTTTAATGGCAAAGATAGATAAAAATGATAGGGACAAAGATGCAGATCCCTATGTTGGAATGGGGTTGACCAGAGAGCTTAAGGTCATAATACAGCAATGGCGGAAAGAACTACAGCAGGTTCCGGAAAATTCTAGCAAACTTTGCTATAGGAACAACATGGTACAGTCAACTAAAACACCTCATGCTTATTAACATCATTTTCTCTACATGCCACAACTGATATTACATAAACTAATTCTTCTACCCGTATTCAAGATTTGCATTCCCAGAAATGGATTTGTTATTACACACTTTGTTTCCTTTATAATGGTAATGATCATCAGAACGAAAACGAAAACTTGAAGAAAGCTCTCAGAGTTTCAAAATTCGAACCAAAAGTTAAAAAAAGTTATTTGAAATAAACGGCAACAATGTGACGAAGTACTTTACGTTTAAAACAGAAGAAGCATAAATGAAAGTGTTATTTATGTATTTAGTTCAGTTTAAGCCATCCTAATTTATATCCTAACTGCCGAATGCAACTTTTAAGACAAATGCTTCCAAAGTAAAAGGTTATTGCAGTCATATTTGCTTTCCTACTTATGCCGCAGAATAACTTAAGTTTACAACCCATAGCTTTTTTCTGAACCGAGGAGTAGTACTGATGTACCAAATCTTAAACTTATATTCATATCTGAAATACAACTTTTGCTTTGCGATTTGCTAAGTTCCAAGAATTAATCCCCCTTTTTAAACATAAGAACCAATACATGTGCGTATTTTCAGGTACTCTGGTTTCTTTCCTGGAAGTACTGAATTCTAATTACCCGAAACTTGACCTAATGGATTTTTTGTTGACTGACTTTACTGCAACGTCTAAATGCCATAGCTACTCTAACTTATAATTACATTTTCTAGCTAATTACATTTTATTTCCTGGCAGAATTGTAACTCGTATTTCCTAAATTATACATAGATCTTAATAGAGATTACTTGTTGCATTTATTTGCTTATCTCCCTTTCTTTTTCTAAACTATTAATCTTATCATGATGGTGGTTCTGCCTCACGTTCAAGAGGTCCCGAGTTCGAATCTCGGTCACGGTGAGTTACCTGGATAAGTTTTTTTCGGGGTTTTCCGTTACCCTGAAAGGCGAATGTCGGGTAACTCTAAGCTCTACGGATCCTGGGCCCATTTGAACTTCATTTCACCCATTCCATTCATCGTCCGATATGACTTAACGTTGGAGGACGTAAATTAAAAAAAAAAAAAATAGAAAAACATTTCGATTGTAAACAGGAGCAAAATTGGTTAGTAATACTTTTAACAAAAATTTCTTCCAATCTTTACATTGTCACTCTACTTAAAACTTCAGTTAAATGAAAACAGCATACCAACACAACCCATCAGTTTCTAATACATGATTTTGTATAGTACGACAGTTTTAAATTATTTTGCATTTTAGTAATTTAGTAACCTTTTAATACGTTTATTTCATAACGTTTTAATTTTTCTGGTCTCAAACTTACTTCACCTTTCTTATTTAAAGTTGAGGAAATTAAACTATCTTTGGCAATAAAAGTAATCGGATGATAATTACTATAACCAATATACGTTTCCTATGTTTTCCAGCCATTAATAATAACGTTTAACATATTCCGATTGTTTCTCCTAATGATTTAATGTGCCTTCAGGACCTGTGGTGTAGGTTTTGCTTGTTAGGTGTGATGTTCGATTTTTTCAGAACAGAACACTCTAGTTTATTTATTGTGAAATGTATAATATATATTATTTACCAAATATTTTTGAAATTAACTGAAAGTAACGAGTACACTGTCAAAAATACCTGGTAATTGTCAAAATTGTGAACGTGGACATTAAGTTAATAATGACAATTTAAATTATGAAATACATAAATTATGTGTTTAATATGATACTTATATTGTTGTATATAATCCCTTACAACGACGTATTATTGGGTACCTACATTCTATTTTTGCAATATAAATATGTATTTTATTCTTATACTATAAATAAAGTATTATATAAATACGTAAATATAACATTGAGCAAACAAAATTAGAGAATCAGTAGCACATTTTCGGATTATTTCCTATAACCATTAGTAGTAGTAGCAGTAGTAGTAGTACTAGTAGTAATAGTAGTATTAGTAGTAACAATAATAATAACAAAGTTGCACATATATGTTTATTTCATTCGACCCAATAATCATACTGGCTTAGGTTGATCAAGAGAAATAATTACATCAGAAAGGCACTCAGTTCTATCTAATAAACTTTACAGAACATTTCAGAAAATGTAGGGCTTCAAGCACATTACTGAGAATGGCTACCCCCAATATAGATTTTCATTTCTACAACCGATCTGAATTAAAAATTATCTCAGTATACTCAAAACGACAAATATATTGTAGATTTCACCAAGGACAGCTACAGATAGATCGTTTTATCCTTTTAGATAAGTCTTTGGCCACACTATATTTTGGATCTTCTTTCTTCAAAAAACATGTATTTACCTTGCAATTTGAAAGTAAATAAAGGTGAGTCTAATTCGATTAATTTGTGAGAGAAGAATGAAGAAATAGTAATATGTCCCATATGACATTCTCATTAAGATAACCTAAGCAATCCCTACTCAAATTATTTCGTTGTGCAAACTTATTTTCTGTTCTTCTTTTAAATCTGATAGATGCTCCTAAATGGATTTGTTGAGCTGAAATCGAAAATAATCTCTATTTTCTCTCATCAGAATAGGTTTTCAAACTATTCATAAACAACAGAAATGAATTTAAAGCATTTCGAAAGTATAAAAGTTACTTTTAACAACATTTTTTATGAAAAACTGAGCCATAATTTTAATTTGCTATTTATACTAATTAAATATTAATTAATAATTATAAACACGTTTGTAACCTCATTTAATTTCACTTCTAATTTTTTTCTCTTTGACCTTTTCGCCAATTGTTCAGAGTAGTCCCTTTTTAAAATCCAACAAAGTCCGCCATCATGTGAACACTCCACTTCCTTGACACCTTATTTCTATATTTTTTATATCCTGGAGAAATGTTTCACCGTGTCCCCCACTAAAATCTTCTAAATTATCACGGATATAATTTTGATGGGAATGCAGAAACTGTACTTTGACACCCATGTTGGAACCAAACTGTTTGAAATGTAGCATCACTTTCATTATGTTAACATATTGTTTTTATTTCCAAGGAAATTACAAACATTCCGGAAGCATTCCGGCCATCTTCACTTCTTGACTCATAGTATTCTCCATCATCAGTTTTCGAATTAGTGGGCCAACTAATACTGCAGCTTTAATTATTTCATAGGATAATGAAGGAAATGTACCCCAAGTGTGTTTAAAGCATTCATTATCATTATCTAGAGCTTTCAAAAAGAGTTTAATTAATCCTAATTTTACATGGAGAGATGCCAACGATACTTTTGAGAGATCAATCACTTTTTACATTTTTCACCCGGTGTTAAAATAGTCCTATGTGTGGCTACTGTTCCTTTTCCCAGTGTTCTAGCTCTGCTTTCCCATTCATATCAGAATTAAGGATATTTTTTTAAAACAGCCTGCTGACCAAGTAATAGTCCAATAATCTTGAAATATTCACGGACCAGGCATAGATGATTGTGGTAGTATAATTTTTGTAACAAAAACTTGATATTTTTATGTCTCTTAAAACAAAAAAGTGGGCCACAGGAATGAAAGGATGAATGCCTCCATTATGAAACAAATTTACATTTAAGATTTTTTTGAGAAGAATCTATAAAAAATCTCCATTGTTTGGAATCATAGTTTATGTTATGCAATTTTAAAGCAGCAGGGATGTCTCGGCAGTACACCAAATTTTATGTGAGTGGGGGAATTTCTTGATAGACATTAAACTTAAATATCAAAATTTGTTCATAATTGACATTTTGTTTTGATTTACAGGGACTCACAGAGATATTCTGTCAAAGTTTTGCAGTTCAAACTCAAATATTTATTTCCCTAAAAATAGCTTTGAACATTAAGTAAAAATAAAATCAGATAAATTTGCTACAATAAGAACAATCGTTCTTCTAAGTGAAATAGGTGTTGACAAAAAATATTCAGTGCACTTGCTGGAATTTCAACAAGTCAACAAAAAATATATACGTATGTATTCCCACACACTGATTATTTCAATACTCTGAAGAGTATCCTTTACGCCTGATGTCCTCTAGCGGGCGTGATTTCATATCAGAAATTATTTTTTTCGTATAGTCAGGCTCAATTTTTACCCATTCTTCAAGCAGTTTTCGGCAGTGTTTTCTTTATTTGATCTTAGAGAAGAGGGGGTATTTGTGATTATTTTACTTACCTCTCTGTGTAAATTCTCTATAGGTTTAAGATCTGGACTCTGTAGGCGTGGATGTATTACTTTTGGGCAGTTATGTAACAACCATTTCCTGGCAATTGTAACCGCAGTATCAGGCAGCGATTAGAAGGCGGCGAATTAATCGAAATCAGAAAATTAAAAAAGAAGATAAATTAATAAAGAATGCTTTGCTAAACTAATATAAAAATCGTGTTATAATAATGTGAAATTTGAATGGATAGAGTAATGATTAAAATAGCAGTTGACTTAAAGAATAAGAAGGGAAGAATATAATTTAATGTAGCATACATACTAGCATCCAGGCAAGGGAAAGAAAATATTCTTGTAAAAATTTGTACACGTCGGAGAGACAGGAAGGAAGGACCGTTATCTTCTTTGTGCTAGGAAAAGTTCAATGTCTGAGAACTATAGTATACTTCCAGCCGGGAATGTGTTGGGACAAAGGGCTTTCAAAATGCAGTTGAGCATGAACGCTAAAGAGATTTACTTCGCTGATTTGATAACGATGTATACCATTACAAACAACTCAGGGTAGGCGTTCCCCAACTCAGGGTGGGCTGAACGTCAATGAGTTAGATGAGTTTTGCAAACCAATGCGAAAATTCGAAATAAATGAGAAACCAATAATAATGTAACATTTGAGAAAGGTGAGCTAGTTTGATCATGTGATAAAGTTAGGGAGGGGGTCAGAATAAGGTTCGAACTGAATCGTGAAGTAAGAAAATCTTACTTAAAAGGTGATACTGCGACAGGAAGGACGTGTTCATGCGCGTTAAGAAGAGAAGCGAAGATTTATAAGTCTGAAATGTAGGGAAGTTAAGAATAGCGCAACCAGCGTAAGTGGAAGCAGCATTAGAAGTTTATTAGAGCGAAGTAGTCGCCGTATAAAGAAGAAATAGAAACCGCGCGGAAGTAAATTTAAACAAGTAATCCAGGGTTTCAAGTAAAACTGAATTTATGTTAGGAATTTTACTAACAGGTGGTCACCGATCCAAGTCGATAAGCAAACTTGGTAGGAATTAAACCAAATAATTCTGCAACAAACAAAGTGTTATTAATACGACTGAGTAGCCAACAACCACCAAAATCCATTTCCTACAACCATTCACATGAGGATAAGAGAACTCATAGCTCCAATTAGAACCCAATCAATTTAACACTGGTATGCGGGTTTGCTGCACAATGTACGCCTGGTGCTTTGGTTCATTATCCGCATAAGCTTAAAATTATTTCTTATTCTTAATTTCTCCGTACACTGGTAAAGGTTTTCTCTAGGAATGTTGAGATACCAGTGCCTATCCATTATGTTCTCAATAAATACAATATTTTCCACTCCATTTGCCAATATTCACTTCTACAGCATAACAATGCCACCTTTATGAAACTGTAGGGTGTAAATTCCTCATATCGCGCTCTGTATTGGACTTGTGCCAAACATGAACGAAACATTCATCAACAAAAATTATATCACTTCACCACTCTTGATCTTTTCTGCAAAATCATCGAGCAAACTACAACTCTGCAACCTCTGGCCTAGTTTTGTTTTCATGAGGCTTTCTTCTCGCCGCTCTTCCAATGAGAGCCTTCCTCAATAAGATCCCTTCTAACTGGTTCTGGGTGCGCATCCTTAGATATGAGTAGTTGCAATGTGTATCAATAACTAGCAATGCGGTCACCAGCTTTGGAGTACATATTACCTTGCTCTGCAGTCTCTTCGCTCTCTGACTCAGCTTCTGCGGACGTCTCATTTGTGGCAAAGATTCGATTCTGTATTCTCTGTATCGTCGGTTGATGTCTCCAACAGTGCTCCGTGATATATTCACCATAGCAACAATATATCTATGAGTAAGACCTTTAGAATAGTAAAAGATCACTAGCTGTCGTGGTTCAAATGTATTGTTTCCTTTGCATCCATTTGACTTTACGGTACACCACGGCAGCAGAGAAATATAGGTTTGTCAAAAATGATAATTGGCGTGCGACGCTGCCCTTCTTATTAATATCTAAGCACTCATAACTAAGAGTGACCGAATATTAAAGGAGCACATGTACTCTTGCTTTGGAGTCAAAGGTATCTAATGATAGTTATCTCTATTATAGAAATCCCATGTGGTCGGATTTATTTAATATCCTGTTCGTGCCTTACATTCAAATAAACTTTGGTAGCAAAGTAATTTCAAAAAGACTCTCCATTATGCAGGAAAGTCTTATATGGCCAAGTGCCTGTGAGTACTTATAGGTATTCTGTTCGTAGATTTCATGGTATATGAATGCAATACCTGTCTACCTGATGTATGTGAATAGAAAGTACAACTGCAAGAAGGAACAGGTAAGGGAGCATCCCTAGTAGACCTGGACAAACCAGTACCTCTAACCACTCAGAGGTAAGATAGATGATTTGCGTAACTATGTGGGGTCTCCCTTGAACGCACTGTATAATGGAAGGAAGGCGGTACGTCACTGCCGCCTCCCACAAACTACACCTTACCCCATGCAAACAGAGGGGGAGCAGCCCCTACATTCCACTGAGCTGCCTGCCACTCTCCCTTTGTTCTGTCCGTTACGGTAGATTTACACAGCAGGATTATGCCACTATCAACATTACACAGTGCCTCTCCCGCAATGCCCATATTTTTAGCCCAAGCTACTGTCGCGTCAGCATAGACGCACTAGCCCGGAATACTAATTCCTCTTTTGATGTAGGCGTCCACATATTTAGGCAAATTACCATCAAGCATTTCTTTGCCGAGTTTATCAGTAACGAGGATCTCTTAAGTTAGGCTGCGAGAAAGTGGTCCTCTCGACAGCCTTCGGCCCGGCATCATAAAAACCATAAGCTATTGCCTCATGAACTGCTTTCTTATAGCTCGTCTCCTCAGGTTAAGTACCTCCCTATTTATAAGAGCGATCTGTGTTTGAAAGGTGGTTAATGATAGATGCTAATACTATTTATAACATACCTACCTTATGTTACTTCTTCATTCACACATACTGCTACATTCTTTGTGTTAATAGCGAAAAGAAAAAACTAAACAGAACAGTCTCATGTATTAAATTCACACACAAGAAGCAGGATAATTAATTTTAGAGCATATTGCTGTGTGATATAAAAACTTTAAAAGGCTACTTAGAAAGTATTTGAAAATTCAAACCATCAACGAAATGGTCACTTCTCCTTCAAAAGAGTAAGAACAGTAGAACCGCGTTTATGGGTCAACTGGACCCGGACCGATCCGAGTTAACGAAAATCCGGGTTATCCAGAGAATTACGGAAAATTGATAAAAAAAAAGCATGTAAATCACAAAACGTTTTCAATGGAGTTTAGAAATTACTATCGGTACACTTTCACCTCAAAGCAAACACTGCATATACTGAAATAGCCCATATATTTTCATTGCACTGCAAACTATTGGTAGTACAAACGCAGGGAGCTTCTGATCTCTTAGTTAAGTGTATTGTTTACGAGCAGCGCGATCTCGCATCCGCTTTGACATTATAAGTTTATTCAACAATGTTTCGGCTTGACTTTCGAAATATTTCGAAAGCATCATTACCCTATGTTTGTTACTGCTTATGCATGGGTCATAACCACAGGTGGTCCATCAACACTTCCGGAACCTCAATGCTCTTCGTTTTCATTTTCAGTAACACTTCATGGTGCAATAATGCCTTCCTCTGCAATCGTTTTATAACCTCCGTCATTGTCGATGTCTTCTTCATCACCATCGAAACAGTCATCCATATTTTTAAAAATCTCTATAAAAACTTCTTCCAGGCTTATTTTTGCTTCTTCAAACTTGTTTTCTGGAAAGTCACACACATCAGGCCATAATTTTTTTACATGACGTTTCTCTTCCAACCTGGACCTAAGCAGGTGAGATGAGTGCATTCAATCTGCCCGCTAGCAAGAGAATTCGAGTAATGTATACTGAGAACAGCAATTTATCGCCTGTAAAAAGTCATTTACTACGCTAAACAACATAATTTTGTTTTTCAAGACTGGTCCGCGTTATTGGACATCGGGGTTAAAGAAGTTCGGGTTAACGAGGTTTTGCTGTATCACATCCTTGGAAGATGCTGAACTTAAACTTCAAGTTTGGTACAGTGCGACCCATATAAACCTGAACCACTTCAATAAGCCATAACTTTTGAACCAATAATAGGTCACACGTGCAGCTTTGGAAGAATGTAATACACAATTGGGAGATTGCATTACACTATTTACATCTCAGAGAAAATGTTGGAAGTGTCCTCCACCAGCATCTACACATGTTTGCACTCATCTCACCATATTCTCTGAAGGTTTACGGAGAGTGTCCTCACCAGTGCTACTTATTTCGGTTTGAATGGATTCCTTGAGAACATCAATTGCCCGTGGCCTATTCTTGTACACTCTATTTTTTAGATACCCCCACAATAAAAAATCCGGTGAGGTTAGGTCACGGGTCTGGAGGCCAACAGACCTTCTGAAATTATTTCATTATCAAAGAAAGTGGTTACAAGTTCCATTGTGTTATTAGATGTATGGTACGTTGCTCCATCTTACTGAAATAACCTTCTCTCAATTCAATATCATCTCCGTAAAACGGAGAATATGGTGAGACGAGTGCAAACATGTATAGATGCTGGTGGAGGACACTTCCAACATTTTCTCTGAGATGTAAATAGTGTAATGTAATCTCCCAAATGTGTAGTATACTCTCCTAAAGGTGCATGCCACACACACACACACACATACACACACACACACACACACACACACACACGCGCGCGCGCGCGTACAAAATTCGCCCACGAACCATTTTCTAAAATTGTTTTTGGGGGAGTTCTGATAGCTTCAAAGCGAGTGAAAATTCGCATGAACTTCTGGATGGACTGCAATTCTTGCTTCTCTATAGGTAAATATTAGAGAAAGTAAAAAATGAGTGGGGGAGAAATAAAGAAGAGAAAAATAAAGGTTCAAGATAACGAGAAATCTCTTCTTTCCTTTGCCTTATAATAAGCTCACAGGTAACTCCTTCTTTATGAATCAGTTTATTCTGCCTACCGAGGTCGTTGAGGGCAAGGATTTGTGAATGTTCGACCTTCCCGATTGATAGTTTTTCCCAGATTTTCGTCAGTCCTACTAACAAATCCTTAATCATGATTTTCCGTTACTCTTTCTATACTAGTCACCAGATTTCTGACTTACAGTAGCAGAATCCAATATCTTTCGCTCTCTCTCTCTCTCTCTCTCTCTCTCTCTCTCTCTCTCTCTCTCTCTCTCTCTCTCTCTCTCTCTCTCTCTCTGAGAGATACTAATCCCTCAGATGAAACTTAGCAGTGACACAGCTCCTATAGATACTGGTTATAGTCCTTACAGTTTAAACATACATCAGTTTGAAAAAGAATAACAATTTGGAGGGATGCGGAATACACGTGGCCCAGCTGTCAGCCTTACCGTGAAACTCATTCCTGAAGAAAATAATTTACATTCAAATTTGTGCACGTGAAAGTAAGAAAATGAATGAACCTCTGGTGTCACAACAGAGAGAAAAGAAAAAATACGCGTGCGAGAACTGGCTGATTTTTGTAACATTTCCAGCAGGATACCTGGACAATATTTGATATTATTTATGAATACAAAGAAACCTATGGTTTTAGACTGAATGAAGCTGTAGTGTTTAACGCCCGCCTTTACTACATGCGGCACCGCAGGTGGTGACACTGATGATACATGAAATGAAGATGGAGCTAGTGAAGGAGATTGATTACCTAAGAATGCCTCATTTTTACCCTCTCTTTTCTTTCTTTGTTACTGTACTATTTTTTTTACTAATTTTCCTTTTTTTGTTTTCTTATACAAATATATCCATAATAAACGCAAATATCCATGTCCAGCGGAGGACTCGAACCCGGGACTCTGTGCAAGGCTTAACGTCCAATAAGTACATAACTTCTCTATAGCGACCACGGCTACGAGGGCCATTATGTCTTAATGGAGATAAATGGAGATCTTACGAGATAAAGATAAATACAAAAATATGAAGTGTATGGTTACTGCAAGAAAAAGTCAAGGAATTCAGTTACTAATTTGAGATCAGACTATAGAGTATGTGAATAGCTTTAAATATTTGGATAAAGAGGCTCATGAACGGTTGTCTATAAAGTATACGATGTATTGCAGTTGTAAAGGAAGCTTTAAACAGAAAATAGAAGTATGTAATTATACAGCGCGGAAGCATTGATGTTGTGTTGATTAAGGAAGGAGCATTGGAAAACGGAAGCTCGAAATGGGGAGAAATAAATTGAGAAACAAAAGGAAAGTTACGACGCGGTTTTTAAAATAGTGAGTAGATATGAAACTGTTGCTTAGAGAAAAAGTAGTAAATGAGGAAAAGGTTAGTTAAAATGTGTAGAGATGAACAGGAAATCGAAAAAGAGGGGAAAACGAAGATGTCTTATTTATCAGAGAATATCCTGCATTTAGACTAAAGCTTTATTATACTTGTTTGTGCACTACAGCTATCGTTCTTACTACATAAACCATAGGTGTTGCATACTGAGGAGACGCGAAATAAAGTGATCATTGAGAAAGAAATGTTTCAGTTCTAAGTTTCGTAAAACAAAAAGTGTTACTTGATCACTTATTCACATCTTACGATTCACCACTTATGCAAAAGGCAAGCATAATGAAAAGGACTGCAGAGGCTACTCCGAAATTCAAAATATATTGTCACAATAATATTTTAAACGTATGGTATTTTTTATTAAAATGGTTAGAGGTTTTTTTTGAGAAAATAAAAATTTTCACAAAGTTTTCCATGTAAAAATTAGTTTGAGGTGAAGATTTTCCTGAATATGGTGATGCATTCTTGGAAGATGCTACACTTAAATACAAAGTTTGGTATTTTCAGACACCCACGCCTTTCTCTGAAAATGCTTTCACTAGATTTAGGAAATCTCAGACCTTGTACGTCTGGTGAAAACTTGGTATTGAATAAGACCTGAAGCTTTCCTGGCGACGAAATCGCTCACTTTCTTCTCGGGCAGCCAGCCAGGTGAAAAGATGATTAGATATCAACGTTTCGGGAGTGTACATCTCTCCCATCATCAGGATATTTATAAAATGTTATAACCACAAATGAAATACTGGATATAACACAACTATAAACAAAGACAAAACACTATCAAAATTCGCATTACTGAACAAAAGACTGTTTTCAGTAAAATAAATGCCAGGTCAGGAGATGGCGTGAGTATAGAAAATTTTGTCAAAGAAACGTAACTACTTAACTTAATTATCAAGTTGTACTGATCTTTGCTTCTTAAATCGACGGATTTCAATTTTTAAGGCCGGTTTCCAGGAGGAGCTAAACTGAAATCCAACATCACGATTAAGCGTGCTCCTTTCAGAGGAAATCGCCAAAGCGTCCTTAATTCTCCGCTCCCAGTAACTGTTGCATTTTGCCAAGATGGTCGTCTCCCATCTAATCATCTTTTCACCTGGCTGGCTGCCCGAGAAGATAGTGAGCACTGGTATTGAATGTTCAACTGGAATACAATATTTCCTCTAGAGGTAAGTAAGCAAAAACTAAAGATATAAATGGGGATTTAACAGTTGGGAAATTTCTCAGAAATAATAAACTACACAAAGATACATAGGTATCATCTAATTTTTGTCTAAGAAGATCTTACATACTTCTTATGGTTTACGAGTTATATGAAAATAGCTAGGAACTTAAAGAACTTTACAAGCTATTTCCAGAAGGTTCAAGACAATAAATACATTTTAGTTGGCATAAAAATGCTATACACATGTAGTATTCTAATCAAACCCATTAGAACAGTTTTGAAATAGTAAAAAATAAGTAAATTTTTCTACGCAAAGCGTTATTTAGAAATAGTGATATTTTCGTAAAAATCTTCCTCTCACATCCTTACAAGAAGCTGAGGTTAAATATAATATTTGATATTTTGAAACTTTGTTTCTAAGTAAGCCGTTTACCAGTGACGAGGCATGACTTTCAAAACGAGGGAAGCTCCAAGTAATAATTATCATTAAAATAAACGAGAATAATGACTCAAAGAATTAAACTACTTTTACTATTGTCACACGTAGGCCGTTCTTGTATTACAAGGCTGGTCACACTACGAGCAGATATTCCTGCTTTCCCTCACCCAGTCGTTCCAATTGAATCGTTTATTTCAGAAAACACCTAAGAGACAAAAAATAAAAAAATGTGTTTTTGGTGGTACTGTACAATTTAAAGGTAAATACATCTTTCAGGGCAGAAATAACCTATGCGCCGTCGCTTAGGTTCTTTCTGCAGTAAATTTCACTCGTGACGGTTGGCAGCCTTGATGACAGCACATGTTTTGTGACAATAATTCACAACTACCCTGTACGTGGCCACTCATTTTCCCCATGTGACAGTGATTTTGGAAGCATAAAGCGTCTCTTAAAAAAGATGGACAGGATTTATCTCCTGATGAATATGCAGAGCTCATGTAAAAAGCTAGTAAGTCTGGCCGATTTATTGTATATCACCCTACATCAGACGATGTTCTGTTTCAAAAAGTGGTGGCCCAAATCATATAAGAAAATGCCAAATTCGGAGGAAACATCAGGCAGGAAAGTACCAAAGAAACTAAGCAGCCATTCAAAGTGTCCAAGTACAAGCAGTTTCTCTACAACAAGGATACTCCGGGAAAAGTGGTCGCAAGCGAATTCATTGGAGGAATAACAGAATCTACCTTCACATTGCTAAAAACTGCCAACCCTCCGGAACTACCAACAGAGAAAACTTATCCTTTGGGGAAGATATGTTTACTTTTAATTTACCAGGGTTATTTTAAACGTTTACATTTTACTTTTAGCTAAACATTTTTGTAGGCTATAACAAATTTTAAATTTTATCGGGTTTTGCACAGTGAGATTTTTGCGTTTATGTCTCAATAAACCCAAAAAAGATAGACGATATAAAAAACTTGATGCAATACACTGTTGGATATGAAGCCTTCTATGACACTTATCATCCAATAGCCAACAACTGACAAGTAGTTGCCAGAAGCTGAATAAGTGAATAAGGCCAGATATTTGTATATAGACATACTGTAGCGTGTAGTATACTTGTATTTCTCGATTTAGGCCTAATAAAACACACTTTTTTATACTTACGTGTGTCTGTTACTTACGTTTGATACCAAAACAGGCAAAAAATAATGGTTTGACTTAATTTCAATAATATTTTTTTTAAATCATTTTGGATACACTCATTTATTGCAGAAACTTCCTAAGTGCAAACGTAGAGTCAGACTGAAAAATTCAATGCCATTGCCGGGATTTGAACCACGGATCTTCTGGTTTCCGTCCAGGCGCCGTGGTTCAAATCCCGGCTATGGCATTGAATTTTTCAGTCTGACTCTACGTTTTGACAATTTAGCCTACACACGGCCAGTGTGAAAGAACAATTAATTTCTACCTAAGTGCAATTTTTTCAAAAAATTATGACTCAAAAACTTAAAGGAAGAAAATTTAAAAATAAATTATTTCAATAGCATGGATTTTTATTTGGTAAAAAAAAATACTCGAAGGAGACTAGACCTATACTTAAGCTGCAAAACAGTTTTTGTTAGTTTTCCGAAAGCTGAAAAAGTGCACTTAGGTAGTTTCTTAAATAAACGATTCAATTGTTCCTACAGCTGACCCACACCCCGTGATTTGTTAATCTAACATGGAGAAAGTATGCACTTCACACACTTTTGCCAATAACTTAAAGCTTCTCAAAAATTGTCTGCTTGTCTTCACTATATACCAATTTACGTAAATTACTATTCTAATGCTACTGAAATATACTTACAGTTGTATTTAAAAACACCTTGCAAGAAAACAAGCAAACAAAAAGTTTCTTCACACACTATATCTTCACGTGACAAAATCTGTCAAGCGCTTCCTAACTACCAAAGAGCTGCATTAGCTTCCGGAAAACCTATGAAGCATGAATTTAAGGTTACAAATGTGTGAATAGAGTAATATACAATATTGAATGAGCTCTCTGAACCGCTCACTCGGCTTAAGCAGCTCTCAAAGTGTACGCAGCACCGCAGATATTCGCAAATAAATTTTGAAAATAAAATCTAGAGCAAATAAAATAGTGTTTGCTATGATTGTTTCCCCCTGTTCTGAAATTCTAGGGGAAGCAGCGTATTTATGACGGAATTATGTCAGCAAAATAAGCGTGTTTAACAGTATGGAAAGCTCAGTCTTCAGCAGGGTGGATAACTTAATAGTTAACTGTAGATTGAAACAACAGAGAGTTCTCATTCACTAAAATCAGCAGTTTTGAGTTCTGTTTGTTTCCAGGACTTACAAGTGCACTGCGAAAGTTATTCGTCGGGGATTATATTATGCAAAACCCTTGCCTCATCTTAGCGGGATCGTGCAAGCCATTAGGAAGATCGTGGGTTCAATTTTCGATAGACCAGTCATCCTGAACGTGGGTTTTCCGGGATTTGTAAGAGAATGCTGAACTGGATTCCTACAGCCACAACTTTCTTTTGTTTCTATCTTCTTTTTTTTTCATTTCATTCCATTGTTTTTTTTTTAATTTATTTATTATCCATTGATCTGCAAATATGCTTTACAGATGTTTGTTATTGAGACACTTAGTAACAGTATACATAACAATTGAGGTAGCCGTGAACGACTCCTCTAGCTAAATATGGCAGGACAAATTGAGGACTTTAAGTTTAATAGGGATCACTCGTATGGGTCGTCTGTACTGGAGAGGTCACTCAAGAGAAGATGTTGTGGCAGTCTGCGCTTGTGACGAGTTGGTTGGCGAGTGCGAGCGCCGAGATTGTAGGTGACAGCTCCAGGGACCTCCTGGAGATGGTAAAAGAAAGGTAGTGCCAGCTGGCAGATGTACTTGTGAACGGGTAGAAGATCAAACTCGTGATGAAGTTGTTGGTTTCTGATGAACCATGGAGCATTTGTAGCTGTACGAAGCACCCTGTTTTGTAATACCTGCAGTCGGCGGAGATTAGTCTTGCTGGTGCCACCCCAGACTGGAGCTGCATAGGTAAACATGGTACGGACTAGAGATGTGTAAAGAAGAAGGGAGGATTCATAACCAAGTGAGGTGCGCCTATTGAGTTTTGAGAGTCGTGCAGACGCAAGTGTAACAGACCGACAGATGTGGGCGTTCCAAGTTAGTCGAGTGTCCAGTAGCACCCCAAGATACTTCACTGGCATACTGGTTGGTAACCATGAGAGTTCATTCCATTGTTCTTTATGTTTCAGGATGGTATAATCTGACTTATTGGTTATTAGTAGAGTAATTTAAAGGATAAAACAGTTTCTTCCCTCACACTGAAACTTCTACCCTCATCTCAACTTGTAGGATGCCTACGTTTTGCGAAGTTGTAATATGTGAAGAGATGAGTGAACATCAATATAAAAAGATTGATGAACTAAAACCACTAAGTACAACACTAAAAAAATGGGTAAAGATGTGAAATTTCATTTACACATGACCTTGATAGAAAATTAAGCTAATCAAATTGGTCCAAAATTTAAGAAAACATATTTCATTTAAACAACAGTATAATGTTTGTCTCAACCAAGAAGAATTGATCTGTGGATCCGTTTACAATATATTGAATCCATTTATTGGCACTCACGGTATTGAACACATGAGCATTTCAAGTTTACACAAATTAACAAAGGTTTTACGAAAAAGGGTCGGCTGATGAGTTCCGAGCCTCTGAAATAAAATAAAACCACTTAACACTTTTCTTCTTTATTTCTCAACATAATCTACTGAAAGGTAACACATTTATCACATCAGTGTTCTAATTTAATTAAACCATCTCTGTAGTACTATTTATCATGGTCCTCAAAATAGCTGTTATCCGCATTAATGACCTTGCTCTAAAATATTCGTCCTCCAAGAAATGTGTTGAGTTTCGGGAACAGGTGGTAGTCACTGGGTGCTAGATCTGGCGAATAGGGTGGATGTTCGCACGTTTTCCCAGTGCAAAGACTGAACGATGAGCTGGAGCATTGTCGTGAAGAAACAGAATTTTTCTTTGACAAATGAGGTCTTTTTTCTTTACACCTCATCATACAGACGTTGCAGTAAGCTTGCGTAGTTAGCCGCCAGTGATACTTTTACCCTTTTCCAAGTAATCAATAAAAATAATTTCCTATGCATCCCAGAAAACATTCGCCATAAACTTGTTAGCTAACAAAATTGACCTTGCCTTCTTTGGAGTTGGCTCACCTGACGCAACTGTGATTTCCTTTCTGGAGTGTAGTGATGTATCCAAGTTTCATACATAGTAATTTGTAATTTTGTAATTTATTTCTCATCTTTCCTTTTACAACATCAGGGGCCCAAATGACCTTGTTGTCGACGGGCCCTTAAACACCACACACTCACTCACACTCACTTTTACAACATCAAATGGAAATACAAAATCAAGATTACAATTATAAAATCCATACTGAAAAATGCCATATATTTCTATATCCTGGAAATCCTATCATGTTGCCCACCATTGACTAATAATTCGGTCCCCATACACCTAACCCTAAGTTTTTGTGTATTGGAGGCCCTCTACTCCTTTTTACAGATTTTGCCATTTCACCTATCCCACTCTACATAATTGTTCTTATCCATCTTTCTTTAACTTTCCCTAAATAATTCCCTATATTTCTCCTGTTATTTTCCCCTTTTACTGACAATTTTTTTTCTAATTACTACTTCACCCCGCAAATAGTCCCATTTACGTAGCCAAGCCTGCTCTCTCCATATCTTTGTTTGACTACAACATAATATACATTGGAAATCTGCATTCTCTTCTCCACACAATGGACATCTATCTAGCTCCCTCGCTTGACCTATACCTTTCAAGTTTCTCACTCGTGTTCTCGCCCAAGCAAAACCTTCTCGCCCTAACTTACTACATATATCTATATATCCTTCCCTCCCCCAGGTTGTTTTTATTTCTCTATATAATCTCAGTGAGCTTTTGTCACTTGTATTGGCGAAAATGTCTTGTCTGTCAATATCTTCTAATCTTAGCTTAACTTCTTTCCAGAAGCCTCTATACCCATACTCCGCATGTATCCAAGAATCTGCTTCAACACGTCATTCATTTTATGCGCCCAAGACACCCCAGTTACTTATCTTTTAAATATGAAAACAATGTAAATATTTCACTGCCCTTGACAAAATTTTTATTTTAGTAGAATCATACATAGTAATAAGCCGTCTAGAAACATTCACTGGAATTTGCACGGTAGAGCTCCAAATTCCTAACAGAAAGAGTTTTTCTTTGTAACTTTTGAGTAGATGTCAACAAACGCGGCATGCATCTTGCAAAGACCTTGGAAAGCTCAAAAATTACTTAAACTATTACCTGCACGTTCTTTTGATATGCTTATAGCCTCTGCAATCTCAAAAAACTTTAATCTGTTGTCTTCCAGGACTAAACGATGAATTTTTTCAATGATCTCTTGAGTTGTGACTTCCACAGGGCGTCCAGAGCGAGGCTCATCACCATTGCTCGTAAGTCCCATTTTAAACTGTGCAACCCACTTTTTAACCATTGTACATGAAGGAGCAGAGTCTTTCAATGTACTGCTCATTTCCTCCTTGATTTATTTAGGTGTTAAGCCTTTCAAATGGAAGTATTTAATCACAGCTTGTTTTTCCAAATCCTCAATTTTCGTGAAACTTCTACACTTGTCTTGTTTAAAATGCTGTAATTCACAAACTAAACAAGTTATTGGCCTGTAACTATGGATACAAGCTAAACTAGGGTAAACTATATTCGTCAAACTGACCCAGTGGCGCCATCTCTATGTGAGGCCCGGGTTTATCAGCCGACCCTCGTATAATTTTCAAATGCCACTCACCCTTCTATAAACTAATATAACCAATCGAGATGAATTTGACTACACATGTACACATGTTTTGTACGTATAAGAAAAAAGTAGTCTGAAGAGGCAGTCAGATTTTAAAAAAAATGAATGTTTAAAGCAATTACTTTGAAATTCGATTATTGACTCGGAAATCTACTTGTAGATAAGGTGTACAAGTAACAGAGAAGAGAACATTTCGATAACTTTGGGGTCAATACTATATCGCTTCGTTTTTATTTGGAAGATTGAGCTCAAGCAGCGGAGTTTCACTTTAAATATTATGTTTCCAATACTGTCCTCTGTATACAAATAATTCGTGCTACAAGTAAACGCATTCTTAAGAACAGTAGAGTATTCCACCACTTAAGTATCTTGGAAAGATACGATAAAATTAAGAAAAAGAATACCATGCAAGGAATGGCAATAGAATTTATAAATAATACCACATACCTACTTAATAGGCCTTTAGATACATCAGATACTCTGACATCCAGGGTCAGTTTGCAGATTGGAACATATGCTATGATTTCTCATTTGGCATTTGCTGAAGTAAGGTCTGCATTTTAAAATAGAAAGTGATTTACAAGAAGAAAAGTCCAGCTTTAGTAAGAAGGGTGCCGAATGTTGTTTAAACAAAGATAACAGTGAGTTGGCGGCATTTCTGGACCTAGAAAACGTAATTGACAGAGCAGCTACAAGGAATCTTATACAAATGTTCGACATATTTGTGCCAACTGAAAAGAGTAAAGGCTTCTAGGTACTCTCCACATGATGTACAGAGGCAGACAGAAGTATTCGAATAATATAACATGTAATATTGCACGTACTATAAATACTGTAATATTTATTTGGCAGTGTTGAATTTCTATACATGTAAACATTAACCTTTTGTGTCTCGGAAACAATATTTAAAATATCACTTTACATGTATTTATTACACAATCTGTACTGTATTTATTATATTATACCACTTATTGGAGGACATAAGTATTCGAACGTACCCAATCGAACAGAAAGAAAGGTAGTTGGACGTGCCCTACATATAACAGTTGTGTTTATGCTATGCCTCGAGACAGTGTGCTCAAAGTTATTCAGCCGATTGTGAACTCACAAGTAATATGGGACGTAAAGGTAAGGAGAAAACGGTGGCAGAGAGAAATATCGTGATAAATATATAAAAACAAATCTCTCTCTGAAGTTGCCCAAACCATTAACAGAAGCAAAACTATAGTGTACTGCATAGTTCAACGCTTCAAACAGACAAATACTGTTGTAAATAAACCTAAAAATGGCGCTCCTTCTAGACTCGCCACCAGAGACAGGAGGCAAATAATAAAAATGGTGAAGCAGAATCCGAGAGTCACTGCATCTGAGTTTAGAGGATGCCTTGAGCAAAATTCTGGCACTGTGATTCACACCAGAACAGTTGAACGGGTTTTAAATAGTACTGGGTGCAATGCCCGCGTTCCTGGGGAGAAACCGTATGTTAATAAGGTGAATAAGAAAAAGCGTATAGAATATCCTAAACAGTATGTAGTGAAACCGACATAATTCTGGGATAAGGTTCTCTGATTGGACAGAGCAAATTTTGCTTACACAAGAGTGATGGGCGTGTTAAAGTGTGGAGACTGCCAAATACAGAATGGGAACCTAAGAACATAGTAGCTACAGTGAAACATGGTTGTTGTGTGATGGTATGGGGCTGGTTTTCATATATGGGATGATGAACAAATTTGAATACAAGAGGATTCTTGAAAACAATCTTTAAAAGTGTGTAGAGAAGCTGGTATTAGGACATGATTATTACGTCCAGCAGGGCAATGATTCCAAGCATACTACTGAAATTGTAAGGCTTTGGATCGTGTACAACACTCCTTACACTTTGAAGACACCGCCCCAATCTCCAGATTTAAATCTTACATCTGGAAGGAACTCGAGGAGCATGTGAGGAAGGATCACATCAGAAGCAAGGAACATCTGAAAGAACTTCTTCAAACAGTGTGGAGAAATATGGATTCTGCAGTCACTAAACAACACATACAGACAATGCCCAAACGATTATCAGCTGTAATTCAAACAAAGGGGATGATAACTAAATACTAGCTGTTCTCTGTTCGAATACTTATGTCCAGATGTAAAGTAAACGTTTTATTTCTCCTTGTAGTACAAATTAGTTTCAGTTGCTATTTATGAGTTTATATGTTTAATGGAAGACACAAGTTTATTTTGTACCAATTGTATTTACGTATGCTTACTCTGCGTAGGTTTAAAATAATATAAGTAATAAATATGTTTACGTTCGAATACGTATGTCGGCCTCTGTAAATAATCAGAATCAGAGGAAAATGTGTCAGATGGGGGAGGTAATCTTAACGCACGATACAGCATTGCTGGCTGAAAAAATCGAAAGTAACATGAGGCAGTGTTGAGTAATAAAGGATAAAGATACATAAATAACACAAAGATATGCTCGTTCAAAGGAAAGTAAGCAAAATAACCTTCAATTGAGAATTCCAGGTGAGCAAACTGATTTAGATACCTGGGATGTGTTATAAGTGGTGATATATATTGTCTAGATGTCAAATACGACAGCAATGGCAATAAAAACCTTTTACCACAATAGTAAAAATCTACTGAGGTTCCATAGGTAAAAAATTAAAAAGAATTAAAAAATTGAAGGCATAAATAATAATTGGTGAAATACTCCTTTATTTAGATTGGGAAAGTTTTACAAAAGAATGATGCAAAAGATTGGAAAATGTTGTTGTGGGTATGCAGCAGAATGGAGCATGTTAATTAGACAAATTAATCACCAAAATATTTTAATCAGAAGTGGAGAAGGACAAACTTCGGAATTATTTTAGGTCAACTTCTATTATTCTATTACGTTGTTTACATGCAATCGGAGAAGAGAGCGGTACCAGACTGGTGCCCCACTGAGTGTGTGAATGTTAGGGGAGGGGCAAATCGCAGAGAAACCCTGTGCGCACATACAGTGACTGTCAGAATTTTTCGGATAAGTATAGCAAACCAAAAACAAACCAATTTTATTGAATTTTGCATACTGCAGATTATACAGTTAGTTATACATACAGGTAACAAAAATAGAATTTCATTTCATTTCGTGGAGTCAAAATATAAAACTTATGAATGTAATTATAGTAATACAAAATGTCCTATTCAAAATTATTCGGACAGAAAATATAAGTACAAAACAAATAGAAAGAATGGAGGCCATGTAGGAATATTAATACTTGGTGATTCTTCTCTTCCTCCGTGGTACTTCAGACAGTCTTCTCGGTATGCTCTCCACCAGTTTGCTGGTGGTAGAATGGGGAAATTTGTTCCATTCCTCTTGCAGTCACCTCCTCACATCAGCTTTAGAATTTATGGGAAGTTTTCATACGTTATTTTTCAAGTATATCCTATACATTGTCAATCGGATTGATGTCGGGACTCTGTGGGGGAAGATTTGCAAAACAACCATAGCCGTACATCATGGGCCGTATGTTCTGGGTCATTGTCCTGATAAAACATAAAACGTTCTCCTATTCCCACATTATTTGCACTTTTCTTCAGGTGATCTTATAAAATCTGAAGATACTGGCGGTGATTCATGTGTCCAACTATAAAACTACCTCCCCTACTCATTCAGCCGACATACAGCCATAACATGTCCCCCTCCATGTTTTACTGTCACCTGCATATTTCTTTCTTCAAACTCTTCATTGGGCTGTCTCCAAACTACAATTCGCCCATCTCAGCCAGAAATGTTAATTATGACTCGTTTCAGAAAATTACTGCTTTCCATCAGACAATTATCTTTGCTAAGGTGCTCCTTAGCAAATATTTACCTATTAATTTTGTTGATATAGGGCTTTTTCCTTGCAGTTCGTCCATGATGATGTTCTCTCTATAACAACTTCCGGGTTGTGCTAATCGTCTTTCCAAACGCACTCGCAGCCTCAGCAGCAAGAGTAGTTGCAGTAAGACGTGGATTATTTTTCACTTTGCTTATTATTGTCCTCTCTTCTCTCCTATTCAGGACCATAGGCAACCTGTCTGTGGCAAATTTTCAATCCTATCTTGAATTTATATCGGCAGATAATGCCGTAACGGTACTTTTCATCACGTTTAACAAATCTGCTATTTGTCGACACTTTTTTCCCTTTTCATGATGGGATATTACTAATTATCATTATTCAAATATATTTTTCTTTCCTCTGCACCCCATTTCACTTCTGAATGTTTGCGTCTGCTTTGTACGTGAGTACGACATTGATTGGGACCTACCCGCACAGCATATACATTTGCAAAGCATGCCTTGAGTTGCCAACCATTCGTTGTCCGAAAAATGTTGACAAGCAAATTTCTGTATCTCAAACAATTAAAAGGTATTGTCATTTTAAAAATAATTTATAGGTCAGAGCTACATTACTGTGCCACCTCTGAAATGCATAGAATTAATAGTATAGAAATTTTGATTTGTTTACCCACTTTTCCTTTAAAAACAAGTATGCTCCATGTACAGACCACCTTGTTCAAAAAATTATGACAGTCACTGTAATTATTTTCGAGTCAAAGTGCAACGAAACTGCAACCATATCCGAAGCCCACGGATCAGGAAAAGGAACCGAAACTTACACGAGAAGAAACTAATTGCGATGAAATGCATTGAAAGAATGGTGAGAAACCAATCCAGATGCCAGACGTGGTTCGTATTCCAGAATGAAGAAGAAATCGGATAGCAGAAGGCAAACTTTTATGATTTATAACGTGTCATTGAGCACATTGATTAGTTCATTAATTCATTCACTGGCTTATTGAACGATAAGGGTAGAATTATCACTAATTATGTTCTCAGGAGTTAAATAATTTTTTCTGTATTGCAACCGCAAGTGAGAAATCCACTTAGTGGAATAAATGGAATGGTTAATACCTCTATACTGTCATTGCATTTACAATTAATAAATTTCTTAAAATTTATGCTTGTATTAAAATTTTAAAAACAATATCTATAAAAATTGGGGCTCATGTAGAAGCAGATTGTAAAAGAAAGGGATTGTAGATACTTATTGACAGATTACATCTGGTTATGCTTAATATTGCTTGAAAAGTACTCGCTTTGGTAACGGCCTCACTCATGTTGTTAAGCAGAAGTAATTACTTTAGTAATAGCAACGCCCTGAGGAGGTGTTAAAATCATATTTGATATATACTGAAGCACGAATGTATGTTGTATATTATAGAGAGATTTCACTTTAATTAGTGGAAGTGACACTCATCCATAAAGCTCCGTGTTCACGACTAATTGGCTGTTTCCTGGGAGTGATCAGAAAATGAGCTAGGAGTGGACGTAACACGATTGAAAAAGAATGTGATGAGAAAATGATATGCTCTGTAGGGGTGTGGTGGCCAACAACAACCGGTTTTGGTAGCCCTGGGCTGAACACAAACATGAGTCGGGGAGCAAGAGGAGAGGTTAAGTTATGGATGGATGTTCGGCCGTTGGAAACTCATTGTCTTTACTTATCTTCAACAATGCTAATTCAATTACAGGACAGTGCACTATCATGTTCCCTAGGGAGTGCACGGGAACACACATTTATTTGTCCCGTTCGCTTACACCACGTTAAAACATTCTGCAAAATAAATACGAGACTATGAACATCCTCAATTAGGCTTTATGCATTTGTTCATTGCTGTCAGATGGAAAAATACAATTATACTATTCTGAACGGAATATTCATTAAAATATATCTGCATGTAACAAATATTGTTCGTGCAACTATGGATTTTTATAATTATTTATAAACTCCAAAATGAACCACTTCGATGAAGACATTACTACCTGCTCTTCAGGGTTACGGCAAGGTTAAGATGAAGATAAGTAAGTGGAGATTGGGCGTTCGACCAATGTTAATACTGTGACTAATTCTGGAGAGAGGGCTTAAAGTGAAACCGGACAGCGCGAAGGTAATCCCTGGCAGTTCCACGTCGAATTCCACCCTACTATGCCACCCCTAAGAGAGAGCGAAATGCTGCTTCCCTCTACTTTCTTTAGTGACAACCTCTGCACAAAATAAGCACACCAATACCATCTCACCACCAAAGCTCCGCCGTAGTCACCAACAAAAGTTCAATGAAATGAAGTGAAGGAAGAAAATCGTAATTAGACAACCTCGTAAAACTATAAACTAAGGATTTCCCAAAAGTGCCGACTTCAAAACCATCTCGCTTGGTTTAATTTCTAGGAACTATTCCAAAAAATATTAAAATTCTTGTTTAAAGTATTCAGTTCCATGAATAAGCACGTTTGGTGTTAACCTTCTTACGTGAGCTTTAGCAAATAACTTCAGCTTTGAACTTTTTCGGTTGACAAATATGTTGCCTAAGGATTTAAGACAGAAATGAGGATTTTTAGAAGTTTTCGTACATATACATCCTATAAAAGTAGAGCATCTTTCAGAATAATTTCTTTCCCCAGTGCCCTTTATCTCAACACTATTAACCTCATCTATTCTAAGTGGAAAAAGAGATTCCATAATTCCCCTTACGTTGACAGTTTCCATATGTCTGGCTAGATATACATATACATTTTAAAAACATATGTCTCTAGAATTATTCCATGATGCACATATTCTTTCTTCTTCTTCCTATTCTTGATCTACATCTTCTTATCCTCCTCCATTTTTTAAAAATACGTTAAGGTCATATCGGAGATGAATGAAATAGCCCAAATAAGCACAGGACCCGAGAGCTTAGAGTTACCCTATCCTGATGATTCACCCTGACCGAAATACAAACTCGGGAGCTCTTGGAAGTGAGGCAGCCATGCTACCTACCAACTACGCTGCAGGAGTAGGCCACATGTTCTTGTAAATACAAGAACTACGGAATATTGGCCATAACTTTTAAATTGATCACTGAAGTTAAGTCATCACCTGTTTATATTCATGGTAGGAAAGGCCCTTCAAGTAGCGTAAAGGGCAGTACCTCAGTGGGCTCGAAGCGAGTTGAATTAGGGTGAACTTCGGGTTTCAAATAGAATCGTGGTATGCATTTTGGATAATATAATAATCCTAAATAAATAAATCAACTTTTGTTCAAAGCGTTTGAATATGAAAACTCTAGATTTAATAAAGTGTAGAAGTGTTATTACATGTACCATAAAAAGAAACATTGGAATAATGCATCTTACAAAGATAACTTTCTGGCAGCTAATGGTTTCAAAACCATATATTTATTCTTAATTTACTATTTTGTTTACAAGTGAAACGAAGGAAGTAACTTTAGCGCCAAGCAATATCTCAATATGTCACATACATTTTTCAATGTGTACCTATAGAGCTTCTTGGAAAGATGATAACAAGGCATTTCGGTAAGAACAGATCATGGTAATTCTCATTTTCTCTTGTTTTTCAGGTTTCTGTTTCAATGAAAATTTTTACAATTTTTGGCATCATGGACTGTGTGTGTAGTGTTTTAACGCCAGCTTTTACTACATACGGCACCGCAGGCGGTGACACCGATGGTACATGAGATGAATATGGAGTACCGGTGGAATGAGATGGCGGGGGAAACCGGAGGTCCCGGAGAAAACCCGCCCCAGCGCCGTGTTGTCCACTACAAATCTCACTTTGCCATCGGTCATGGACTGTGTTATGTTTCTGTCTGATTCACCTATTTCAAACAAATTGTACACCTCTGGTTGAGATTTCATTCTATTATCATATCCAACTACAATTTATAAGTTGTATTCTTTCTTTTCCCCGGTATTTTCCACAGTAGTTAACATTCTGCACAAATAAACACTACGTTTGTTTGTTTCATGGCCTTTTTGTATTCCGTCAACAAATAACACTCGTCACAAATTCCCTTACCTTCTTTGAGTTTACAGAAATATCAAATTGTGCATTATTCCAAAGTTTCTTTCTTTGGTTTATTTAATGCTTAATAACAACTTTTATACACTATAAATTTTTAAGTTTTTATTTTGGGAAAAAAATCATATATATTTTTTAAATTATTAAGGGCTATCAGAATATCTAAAATGTATACTATGATCCTATTTAAAATTCTGAAGTCTACCCCAAACCCCTTAACTTAATCAAGCAAAAGTTATGACCAATGTTTGTTAGTGGTTAATAAAAATAATACAGTCTGTGTTCGTAATTTGGACACCTTTAGTGCAAAGTATGAAGTGGCTGAGTGCCTCGACTGCAACGTCAGAGGTATTGAAAGATAGACCACGCGTTTTCTTCTTCTGGTTGGGAATCACAGGAAGTCACGAATTGTTATGTATGAAAGGAGCGTATTCGAAAGTATTCGAAATGTCATGGTCTTTGTCTTTAATATGAACGTTGAAGGGAATTTCGAAATATGCAGAATTCCAGTGTAGAGCGTAACAACTTTACAGTTCATTGTGTGTAAAGATACAAAGTACTCAAAATTTGTGGATACATTTACTTTAAATTATAATTCCCATAGAATAGTTTTTTTAAGATTTTTAGTTAAAATCACTTTGATTGGAGTAAACAACAAATCAGAAGAGATATTTTTCTGAAGACTTAATTTTTAGCTGTAACTGCTGGCGTTTTTGGGGAGAGTAATTAGTACTATACAGTTTCCTAAACAGGTGACGGTATAAGCGCTTGAATGTTACTTAAGCTTCAAAAAATCTTTTTACGAAGAAAATCACTTAGTCTTTGCACATTTTCATTTTCCAGTGGCATGACTTATTGCAATAGATACAGTTAAACATTGCAGGGTAGTAAAAACAGGTGAGTTCGTAACTGATGAGTTATAGGAATTTTTTAAAAAAATATATTTTTTCCAAATATGTAGTTAAAAACGAACAAAAGTAATTTGTGAAGAGTGGCTTGTTTAAAGTAAAAAATAATACCGCTACGTAAGGAACTGGTGGAAAAGAATAGAATTTAAGGCAAGTCGGCAAGTTACCGAGCTGGATGGCTCAGGCGGTTTCGTCTGTGGGTTGCATTCGGGAGACCCGGGTTCGATTCCCGTGGTCGACCTACCTGAACCATGGGTTTTTCTGGGGTTTTCTGAGTCGCTAGGCGAATGGTGGATAGGCTAATTACATCCCCCGAATTTCCTGTCCCTCCAATTCATCTCCATTATCATTTCACATCATCTCTCATCTAGTTGGTCTCTTTCAGACTAAAAGTGTCGGCGGGTGTCTCGGCGGTGCATGGCAAGATGATGTGCTCTGAGGAAAACTACTTAGGTCGCCAGCCTGGACCGCCAGCCAGGGACCTTTGGTGCTCGGCTGCTGGGCTAGTTACCGTCCCGCAGTAGGGGAGCGACGTCGTTGTCCTGGCCTGTCGCGGGAAGTCTCTATCCAAGTAAACTGCAAGGACCCTGCACTCTGTACTGTCGTGACTCCTTGGGTCGGCCGCCCTCTGTCTCCTCTCGCCTCATTATTCCTCCCGGGGGTGCCTCCACTTGGGGGCATAGGAACAATGGGCCCAGCATGGTAGCCTACGTACCGAATCCCCTCCGTAATGAAGTCCTAATCCTAATGTCGGCAGGTTACAAACATTAAAACATTAACTTCTACTACCTTATGTGATCCTATGGAACATAGCTTTATCATCCTATCAAATCCTCTGTCCAAAATTCAATATAATTACTGGCAGTATGAAAATATATTACTTTAATAAACTTTGCTTCTTTCATGGTCTGTCAATTTTAAATCAATATTTTGCTAAAGTATTTTTGTTATAAATGTATCTATGCAGTTATCAGGAATTATTACAATTAATTAATAGATTAATTATCACGAATAATCCAAATTTAAGAAACGTATGTACTTTTCGTTAAAGAAATTAAAAAAGTAGTGGCGAACCACTAATGTCGCTGTATGCCAGAACGATGAGAGAAATATTCTTGCCTCAACTAGAAAAATAACCATTATTATCTCCGCGACTTATTAGTTAATTCTTAGCAGATTATGCTCCACACTAGAAGCTACTTCGCATACAGATATCTGTTAATTAGCACACGAATTATTTAGGATTGCAACTACTATTAGTGATAATTTTACCCTTATCGTCCAATCAGCCATTGACTTCCATGCGTTTCTGTGGGGTAATTCCCTGCGATCCTGCGAATTCCTGCCTTCCATCGCTTCATTCATTTCCACTTTCTGGGAGTGTTAGACGCAATAGATCTGAGGGCTGTTCAATAAAGAATGATCATAATTTTTTTACGTTCATAATTTTTCGCACTAAAATTCAATCTTAGTGTATTCTGTTAGCTTAATGTGAAACAAACACGCCGTAGTATTTTCATTGTTGGTACTCCTGGTTCCCGCCTGAGAGAACCAGGCAAGTTCAGATATGTTCAGTATCGCCTAACGCTGCAATGGAGGTAACACGCGAGCAACAAAATGCGTCTTTTAATTTTGCTTTCGTCTCAACAAATCTTCAGTTGAAGTCTATACAGTGTTAAAGGTGGCTAATGAAAAGTGCGTTCTTCCCTACAGCACAACTCGAAGGTGGTTTAAAGAGGGGAGACAATCAATTTCAAAGGAAGGTGGACTCGGTGCTCCAGTTGCTGCTCTTACGGAAGAACACAACACTTCTACTGCCATTGTGAGAGAGGATCGACGAATTAACTTAAGATCACTTTCTGAAATACTGAACATTTCATTGGGTGCCACCCACACGTTGGTGACAGAAACATTTCACATGAGACGTGTTTGTGCGCGATGGGTTATATGACTGTTGATTCCCGAACAAAAGGACATTCGCATGCGAATCTGCATGCAGTTAAAGTTGGTGTTAGAGGAAGATCCGGAGTTTCTTTCAAACGTAATCACTGCTGATGAAACTTGGCTACATCATTTTGACCCTGAGAGCAAGCAGCAGAGCTCAGTGTGGAAATCTCGTTTATCACTAACCACCAAAAAAGCAAAAGTGGTTGCTTCTGCTGGGAAAGTTATGGTCATCTCATTCTTTGATGTTCATGGAATAGTTTATCAGCTTTTTGTACCTGCACACACATCAGTAACTGGACAATACTACAGGGATGTCCTGAAAACATTGCAAGTCCATATCAGGCGTAAAAGACCACATTTCCATGAAGCAGGCTGGAAGCTGCACCACGATAATGCGCGGCTGCATATTGCCAATATTGTTGCTGAATATCTTGCAAAAATCAACGTGAAGTGCATCCCTCACCCTCCCTATAGTCCGGATTTAGCCCCATGTGACTTTTTTCTATTCCCTAACATGAAGAAACGCCTTCGTGGGAGGCATTATCCAACATCAGAAGCAGTGGTGGAAGCTGCGGGGGTGATTTTGAAGGATCTCTCAAAAATGGTTTCCAGCATGTCTTTGAAGACTGGCAGAAAAGTTGGAACAAGTGCATCGCAGTCGGGGGAGACTATTTTGAGAAGGACCATCAGAATTATGAGGCAAAAAGTTGTGATCATTCCTTATTGAACAGCCCTCATATGTATAGGTTATGAGACGTGTCCTCTGCTCTTGTCTACCTTTTAGTCCTTTGCCATTAATGGTAGCAGTATTAGCAATAGTAGTGGTAGCGATAATGGAGGTAGCAGTAAAACTAGTATTAACAATAATAGGGTTAATTATGTAGTGAATTGCGTTAAACGGAATTGAATTTGACTACATTTGATTACTTACATAAACTTTAAACGTGTTACAACTTTCCTCCATTTGAAGTAATTCAGAGTTATGCTTTGGGGCACACAGTCAAATATCGTGATTACCTTTCCTCATTTCCAATTTTAATTTATGAGTGCTTACTTCTTAGGTTTTCACTAACATATCCTGCTCCCAGTCTCCCTTATAATGTATATTTTTATTACCATGAATATTCACTTTCCCTTTTTCTCAGCTTTTTCTCATCAGCTCCAACTTTATTACTCAGATTCCATTATACTTTTCACTAATCTTCTGTACTCCGAAGATTACAGAACTCTCACTGTGTATGAAGTCCTTCAACTACTTCACTTACAATTTACCCAATATTTTGTTAAGCTTGTTATACTGACAAAATGTGCATGCCATACTTTGTCTACCTTGCATCAATTTTTCATTAACCAAACTTTATATTTCTCTGGTCATAATTTATTAATGCTATTTCAGTGCTATTTCTAAATTACTTGCCTTCTAACTTCTATTTATTTTCATTATCGTCTCTAATTCCTTTCTATTCTCAAAATTACTCTTATCTAAACTTACTCTTATCTCTTCCTTACTCTCTGTATTTCTCACTTCATTCCCGTTCAAATCTTAGCATTATTCGCCTCATTACTCTACTTTCCTCCCTTTCCTCTTTCACCACATCTTCTTACCCCACTTGTTTCGATCCGTCACACGGCGTAATTTGTGACCTTTGGTTCTTTATATAACCTAGCATCATTTCCTGCTTTGAGCGCAACCCAGCTCTTTCATCCTTAGTGGTACAATATGTGCAGTTTCGAAACAGATATCAGAAGTTTGGAAAATATCTTTTAATGGGGGCAATATATTTTTCTGTACAGACATCAATGGTAGGTATAATGAGTGAGCTAGGAATTGAGCACAATCCAGATGACAGGCGATTGTTTATAGATTCATCAAAGTTCAACTTAAAGGCTGTGTTACTTCATAATGGTAACGAACTTAACATCTGTTGCACTTTTCCATTCTGTAGGTCTTAAAGAACGTTATGAGAATATGGTCAAGATTGTACGTATTTTGAAATATGAGATTCACTGTTGAAAAATATGTAGTAACCTTAAAGTAATTGGTTTACTGCTTGGATTACAAGGGGGATTCACAAAATATTTTTGTTAGTTTTGTGTCCATGACACAGCCGTTGTGCAACAGTGGAGCTAACGGCAGGAATATGTCCCAGGAGAGAATAATGTAAAACAAACACCATTGGTCCAGCCTGATAGAATTCTTCTCCCTCCCTTACATATAAAATTTGGGCTGATGAATTTTGTTAAGGCACTCAACAAGGACGGTAGTAGATTTGCATATCTGCAAGGTAAGTTTCCTCTTACGCAAAATTGAAAGAAGAAATTTTTGTTGGAGTTCAAATCTAAATACTCCTGAGGACGAAACGTTGGAGAAACGTTACAAATTGTGGAATTAGCAACTTGGCAATCATTTACATGGGTTGTAGTGGTTTTCTTGGAAACACAAATGAAGGAAGAGAACTATAAAAAGATTGGTATCAATTTTTTTGAAATGCTATGGACATGGGTTGTAAAATGTCTTACAAAAATCACTTCCTCCATTCACATTTAGACCTTCTTTTTCGGAAAATCTGGGCGTTGCTAGTGATGCACAAGGGGAACAGTTTCATCTGGGCATTTTTGTCTTGGAGAAGAGGTGCCAAGGTCGTAAGGATCCGCTAATGATGGGGAACTATTTGCTTCTTGTGAGGGAACGCAGACGCCAGCATCCACAGATATACAGCAAAATCAAATGAACATTATTGGGTTTGAAGTAATTAATATTAGGATTTATACCAATTGTAATTGAAAGAGCTTCTACTAACGATTTCTTGAATTGAGTTTTGAATATATCTGAATCATCAGATGACTGAAATGGAATATAAGAGGCAATCACATGTTACCAAGCATTTTAAGCACAGTTGGAGGTATATCATCTGAATGCATAATCCAAATATGCGGGTAAAACAATTTGAATTAATCTTAATTCACCATGATATGTAGCACCATACCATATATTATTATATCATGTAACATACTATCTTATCTGAAACCTCTTAAGTAAGAATCAAAACATATTCATATCTGTTTTACTTGACGTGATAGGAGATTTCTGTGGCGTTTTCCAGAATTAGCACGTCTTTTTCCTTAAGAATCACCTACGAGTTTATTCCGGAGGTATAAAACGAGTATTTTTTGGGTGGGGGAAAGGAGTGTAATTGTCTTTGCTCGAGGGTTAAATCTTATTGATGTAAATGTCAGTGCCTTGTAGATTCTTTGCCTGTTTCATGATCTTAAAAATTAGAATGTGTATTTGTGATTTAGGTAATATTTTTTTTCGGCATTTCTCTTCCCAAATTGAAACCATTTTAAATCTTATATTTTCTCAGTCTCGTAACTTACGACCTGCGTTTCTTCATGCGTTTTCTGCAATTTCCGAAATCACCAGGGTGTAGCTCTATTCTCATCTTCTAAATTTTCTACTCTTCTCTTTATAGTCAGGACTTTTCTTAATTTCCTCTGATTTGTTTCTTACTAGGTCTTATTTATTTCTTTGTCTGTCCTAACACTCGTTCCATTATATTTTGTAATTCCTTTAATTCTATTGGCGCATTTTCTGTAATGTCTAGTTGCCATATCCTTTTACCTTTTGCTCCTCTTACGGCAGCAACTTCAGCACACATCCCCTCCATAGGCCGCCTTATTAGCACCCTTCACTGTTGAAGTGCTGTCAAGTAACAGCAAAAACGGTAGTAGTACCATAACTAGTAGTAGTAGTAATAGTAGTAGTAGTAGTAGTAGTAGTAGTAGTAGTAGTAGTAGTAGTAGTAGTAGTAGTAGTAGTAGTAGTAGTAGTAGTAGTAGTAGAAGCAGTAGGGCGTTGCACCATAAGCAGTTACTAGTAACAAAAGCTGTAGATTACTTTTTTAGTCAACGTGGGTGTAGTTCGACCGCCTCCTTTGAGGATCCTTCATAATCGTTTTATAACTCAGATCCTCCCTCCCTCAGTACTTAGTGGAGTTGAAACCTTTCAACACGAACTATCGCAATTAAAGAAACAGAAAGAACTGGAATTTAGAATTTTGGCATCTAAGACTCCACCTAGAGTCAACATTTGACTGTCACTTCCTTGAAATCAGGGCTGTCATTGGTCTTTATGGACAGGATTAAAGGTTTAAAGGGTTCCGCTTTACTGAAGCGTGAAGACAGATGTATGAGGTGATTCGTTTTGGTTAGGATACATTTTCTTTATGGAACAACTGAATTTGTTTTCACTAAGTACTTTAGCAACAGCAATAACAGTACAAGCAATAGTATAAGTCGTAGTAGTAGAGCAGTTATAATACTAATGCCCGATTTCATCAACAGATGTTAAGACTTAACACGAGTTTAGCAATAGTTAAAACAAAAATTGCATTTCACCAACAAGTGTTAGCGTAACACTCGTCTTAAATCTCTTGTTAAACTAACAAGCCAAATTTCTGATGTTAAGTCCTTAACAATTGTAAATAGTCAAGATGGCGAGCATGAACTCAGCTGTTGAGGTCGATTTGCTATATTTAAGACCGTCTAAATGGCATTCGTAACAAAGTACGGCCTGTGAGGAGAAATAATTTTGGGCAGCTAGCCGAAGAAAAAAATTTTACGGAGGTATAGACTGTCGAAACAAGTTGCTATAAAGAGAGGCTAGAAAATGCATTGAAAGGAATATGGCGATCTCACCTTTGCTTCAAGTATTAATAACCTTGCGATTTTATAGTTCACTGGATTATGTGGATAATGCATTATCCACCTCCCGTTTTGAAACGTTCAAGTCACTTATCCTTTGTCCTTCTTCGCACCTCGTTTTACAATTACGTAATACTGAGTTAGAACATGCATCGAAAGGAATATACCGATCTCGCCTTAGCTTTAAGTATTAATAACTTTGCGATTTTATAATTCACTGAATTATGTGGATAATACATTGTTCACCTCCCGTCGTGAAACATTCCAGTCAGTTGCCCTTCTTCGCTCCTCGTTTTAAATTTACGTAATACTGAGTTAGAACATGCATCGAAAGGAATATGCCGATCTCGCCGTAGCTTCAAGTATTAATAACTTTGCGATTTTATAATTCACAGAATTATGTGGATAATTCAATGTCCACCTCCCGTCTTGAAACGTGTAAGTCACTTGTTCTTCGCACCTCGTTTAAAATTTACTTAATACTGACAAATTGTTTGGTGCTTGTAGTAGTGACACATGCATTTAAATTAAATTCGTTTCTAATATTTTTCCCGTGACATCTTTCTCTTTTACATTCACCGCATCCGTCCTCTTATTTTCCACGATATCCTTACACTTCGTCACCAATTCAATTAACAATTCTTTCTCCATCGATGAGAAATTTGTCTCACGGCTTTATTTATGATTTTATTCATCCACCATTTTTCAGCTTGTGCAGACGAAAATGAAAACAAAAGTGCATCGCAGTACGTTTAGAAAATAATACGACTCATCCATAGCCTTCTATAGCTGTGATATTTACAAGTTTCTTGGCGTTAACACAAGTTAGTTAACATTTTCAGAGAACAGGTTGGTGAAATGCACGAACTTTTAGATTAGTGTTAGGGCTGTGACAATTGTTACGTTACATTTGTTAACGTCAATTTTAACATCTGTTGGTGCAATCGGGCATGATAGTAATGGAGAAATTATGACAGTAGTAGTAGTAGTTTTTATTTATTATTATTATTATTATTATTATTATTATTATTATTATTATTATTATTATTATTATTATTATTATTATTATTATTATTATTATTATTATTATTATTATTATTATTATTATTATTATTATTATTATTATTATTATTATTATTATTATTATTATTATTATTATTATTATTATTATTATTATTATTATTATTATTATTATTATTATTATTATTATTATTATTATTATTATTATTATTATTATTATTATTATTATTATTATTATTATTATTATTATTATTATTATTATTATTATTATTATTATTATTATTATTATTATTATTATTATTATTATTATTATTATTATTATTATTATTATTATTATTATTATTATTATTATTATTATTATTATTATTATTATTATTATTATTATTATTATTATTATTATTATTATTATTATTATTATTATTATTATTATTATTATTATTATTATTATTATTATTATTATTATTATTATTATTATTATTATTATTATTATTATTATTATTATTATTATTATTATTATTATTATTATTATTTTTTTTTTTTTTTTTATATAGTAAGGGAAAAATCTTCTTAGACGCCGCTATGCGAGGCGAGTTGGATTCTTACCAACTAAAAAACCCTTACTCACATAGCATAGGATCTGGGACCGCAATAATGCATAACTTCAGCATGGTAGCATTTAATAAAAACCGCGCTTCCTTAAGTCAGCTCTTAATCCTTTAAAGTATACTTAATATACCACCTTACTTTCATCACTTTCCTTAGTTTCAAGTATGTGCCTAGCTAACTGCGTCACTGTGCTCCATGACTGCTTATTCATCATCATAACGGTACATAAGTTTCCTGCTGACGATTCCACATCCAATTTGTAATTTACTTGCCGTCTCTTTCCCTCCCATCGTGGGCAGTAGAAAAAAGTGTGTTCTACCGAGTCGTGTTCGTTACAGTATGTACAGCTAGTGTTGTCATGCTTTCCCATTCTTTGGGCATACTCTCTAAACCTTCCATGGCCGGTTAAAACTTGAGCAAGAAAGTAATCAACATCCCGATGTGGACAGAGCAACCATGTTCTCACATCTGGAATTAATTTCTTGGTCCATTGTCCCACCAGTGTAGTCTCCACCCATCTCTTTTGCCAATTGTCCACAATTTGGTTTCTAATCCTTAGTTTTAGTTCAATAGAGTGGTAATTGTTCGATGCACTTATGAGCTGCCTTTCTTTCACCATTAAGTCAATTGGAATGGCTCCTGCTATTACTTGAAGCGTCCTGTTTGATACCGTCCTATACGCGCACACTGTTCTCAACAATATCTTTCTCTGGACTCTCTCCATTATTTTTACATACTTCTTCTTTTCTACTGCAGTATAGCAGATCGACGCATCATAAAGCATTATAGAATATACTACACCACATAGCAATTTCCGCTTAATTGATAGAGGTCCTCCAACATTAGGCATTATTCTTGCGAGTTGTGAAGCTCTCTCTTCTGCCTTTTTAGCAGCAGTTTTCACATGTTCCCTAAAAGTTGTGTTTTCATCCACGATGACTCCTAAGTATTTGATAGACTTCCTAGGCACTATCGCCGTCTCACTCAGCATAAAGCAGCTATTAAACTGATTTCTAGGGCCTTTCATAATAACAGCTTCCGTTTTGTGTGGTGCCAATTCCAACTCATTATAGGTCATCCATCTATCGATGCGTCTTAACGATTCTTTAACTCTAAATATCAGCTCTTCTTTATCTTCAGCTGTAACCACCAGCGCAAAATCATCCCCAAAAGCAATTTGCATAGCACCTTCTATCAATGTCAACCTAAGGACACCATCATATAAGATATTCCAGAGAGTTGGTCCAAGAATGGATCCCTGTGGTACATCTGCAGCAGTAGTAGTAGTAGTAGTAGTAGTAGTAGTAGTAGTAGTAGTAGTAGTAGTAGTAGTAGTAGTAGTAGTAGTAGTAGTGTATGTGTGTGTGTGTGTGTGTGTGTGTGTGTGTGTGTGTGTGTGTGTGTGTGTGATTTACGTCGTCCAACGTTAAGTCATATCGGACGATGAGTGGAATGGATGAAATGATACTCAAAGGAACTCAGGATCCATAGAGCTTAAAGCTACCCGACATTCATCTTTCAGGATGAGGGAAAACCCTGGAAAAACCTTATCGAAGTAACTCATCCTGACCGAGATTCAAACTCGGGACCTCTTGAACGTGAGGCAGACACGCTACCATCCGCGCTACCGAAGCGGGCAGTAGTAGTATTAGTAGTAGTAGTAGCAGTAGTAGTAGTAGCAGTAGTAGTAGTAGTAGTAGTAGTAGTAGTAGTAGTAGTAGTAGTAGTAGTAGTAGTAGCAGCAGCAGCAGCAGCAGCAGCAGCAGCAGTAGTACTAGCAATAGTAGTAAAGTATTAGAAGTTTGTCAGTTATATACACTTAGATGTCTGGACTTCTAGCGTTTGAAATTTGTACTAACAAAAGTTGCTCATTGGGGTCACTGTTACAGCTATTATTTTCATCTCCTAAATAGTTAAAATGCCACAAATGTTACAGAGCCCTAATATTGTATAAATAAGTACGGAAATTGTATACAACTCGCATATGACCTTCATAGGTGATTTGTTAGGTATTACTCATATAAAAATTATTTTTCTTCATATTGTTTGCTGTTCATAATAAGAACATTTCTCTTGAAATTATTCAAATTATTTAGTAATGTAGGCCGAGAATTTTACAGGATTCGGAAACATTAACTAGTTAGACTAAAGACCAGTTTTTGTTTTTCTTGAATGATTTCCTGAAATGAATCAAACATATGTACATATGGCGACCCTCGTATAACCCACTCATACCACAGCAAATTTTGGAAACGACTAATGCTTTGAAAAAGTACTTGACATTTTTACATGTTAAGGATTATTCACTACCAGTTTTCCTCGATACCCGATTTTCGATACCGATACACGATACCCAATACTTTGATACTCAAAACCGTCATTTCTACTTCTAGTTTTAATACAAAATAGAATCTTGGCCGAACTGTGTAATGTCAATAAAATTAAATGAGTGCACATATTTAATGAGTCAAAACTGAAAACTATCGTTGTTCTTATTTTTAACCTATATATTAGACATTTAATAGCAAAACAGTCCATTTTTATCAGTTTTCGTTAAAAGTTACTAGCATTTTCACTCTTTCGGGGTCAAATCTACTTATTTTTCTGTCACATATGAGTCCTGCTGTTAAATAGTCTCTCAGAGAAAACTGTTGCAGGTGGAATATACAAATATTGTGCCGGCTGGCCTAGGCCGCGCACTTCACAACCAAACACTTCCTAAACAGTTTAAAGTGAGGAATTTTGGTCCTACAACCCCTAAAGCTTAGAGATCCAGGTTAGGATACACGACATACAAAGAACTGACTAAATGTTGCCCCAATAAACAATTCAATCAATCCTTGATTATAACAAATATAACATTTTCAATATAACAATGTGTGCTTTCTTTAGAATAACATAAGGAAACAAAGAGTATCACAACCTTTCCAAAATTCCTCTATCACAATTTTCCTGAAACAAGAATAATAAAATATGAGGGTAACAAGGATCCCGGAAAACACTTAAATTAAGTGTGATGCTAGCAAGTAACAAAGTAAGAATTGAGCAAGCAAAGTAACTCAGTAGAAAAATTACGTGAGTAACACCTCAAAACCTTTAAATACATATATGACCTTAGAGTAAACCGACACATAAATTCCATCCCCCATTTTACGATGTAGAAACGCCAAGCTAGCTAGCAGTCACCTTTTTAAACAGAGAAACATGAAAAGGGAAAACACAATAAATCTTATGATCCCGGAACTGAAAGGAATGTCCCATTAAACAAAATCACGGCTCACCAAAAGCGATCATGGAAACTCAAATAAATTTTACCAAAAACCCAAAACTCTTGCCCGCTGACATGTATCACTCCGCGTGCAACTACCTTCCCCCTCATCCTAATTGGCTAATGCTTTTTTCGCCATAGGCAGTGCCTTCCCGTCACATTAAAACCTGCAATAAACGTTATAATAATTGCCAGGAAGATAGATAAAATCATACTTACAAATACGAATATGAAGACATGCAAAAATAATGAAGTTTATAACAGAACTGAGCAAGTTGAAACTGAATGAATGAGCAATGAAACCGAAACAAGTTCATAATGAAAGGCCTTCGGCCTTTTCCACTGGGATTTTTTAAAACCAGCACACATACCTTGCAAAAAATGCTTGTCTTTCAGTCTTAAAAGTCGTGTCACGCCATACTTGTCGTGCGTCCTTCATTCACCCAAGTCTCGTCAAGGTAGTATATTTTGCGATTTGTATCCCGGCACAATCTGGTTCTCCTTAAATAACGTCTTCGCCACATAGCAATATCGCCCCTGGAGTGGTAAGTTTTCCTGTTGTCTCAATTTCACGTCACGATGTTCCTATGCATCGAACACACCTGTAAGTTCAGAGCACAGCTGTTCGATTTCTCTCACTGACAAAGACGGATTCTTCTCTGTGAGTGCATTAAACACATGCACTACAATTCTTTTTTCGCCGCTTTGTAAAGGTTTTCCCTTGCGATGCTTCAGCGAAAAACTGCGGTACACTCTGCCATTATACATATAAGTACACGCGCAATAAACGATCAATAAGGTAATTTAGCTCTCGCACTGGCACAACACACCCTCGAATGGCGATATATGACTATTCCATTTCAAAACAAGGTCAATGGTAAAGTCATATAAACAAATATGTCATTAAGGTTCTAAGGCTTTCACGGCCGGTGTCAATACTAGTTGAAGTATATTCCGGGCTTGTAGGCCGTGGTCTACTGGGCTCTTTCTTCTTCTTCCCAGACGTTTCGTCTGCGACTACGGCAGACATCCTCAGTGGCAGTGGCGAGATCGAAGTACTCTATTGGGTATTTCAACAGCGACTATCTAATGACTGATATGTCATTACTACCGCTGAAGCACATGCTATTGTACCATGTGCTTGAGAGCAAAGGAACCTCCTCTTTACTTCGTTTAAGAATTAACATGCATTTCAGATAAATCAACTCTGTTGCGTAATATATTTCATTAAAACAATTTTGACAAATTTGACAATTCTCTTCCAACATATAAATAAATATCACCATGTTAAATAACGAACTAATTTTTACCGCATAATAGTCTATACTACAATAGCAGCCAATGAGATGTGATAAGGTCACGTGGCATTTAGAGATACGGGGCAAACTTATGTGAAACAATGTAGTAATTTCTTCTTGCAAACTGGTACTGACTTTAAAACACGATTATTTTTTGCTTAATTTTATTGTGTTGGTACCACATTCTTGGTAATTTCTTGCGTTTTGCATTTTTCTAGTTGTGGCAATAATTGTTTGTGATTTTAAAGTAAAATTAAAATTGCAGAATATCACCACCGAAGTATCGAAAAAGTGAGGAGCAAATTTTCTGGTGCAACATTCGATGTCGATATCATGCAAGTATCCGGAGTTTAGTTTATTTGTGTGGAGCAAAGTTATAGTGAAAATGCAAGTTAGATCCTCAAGTGCAATGTTTCAGTGTTCGCTCATTTTGCTTCTTGAGTTATGCTGCTCATATGCTCCTGAAACACACACACACACACACACACACACACACACACACACACACACACACACACACACACACACACACACACACACACACACACACACACACGCACACACACGTAGGTACACACAGCTCATTCTGTAAATGTTTTTATTTATATTTAGGTGTTATTCATTTGAATTTGGGGGACGGCAGAAATACATTCGTTGAAATCTGGGTATCAAACGTGTACGTGAAATTAATTTCTTCCTCTCGATATCGTTTCGAAGGTGACTGCATTTACATTAAGTCCCCGTAGGGGAGGGGATTCGTCCCCTTCAGCTGCCGTGGTGTGGGCGCTGCGGACCCTTAGCACTCGTGGTACCTCTGACGTTACTAGAGGAACCTCCGGCCGAACTGCCGAGCCCCTCCCTGACTGGGAGTTGTTCGAATTGGGTTGGACTTGAGGGGGCAGTGGTTCCCGATACCCGTGGGAGATCGGGTACGTCTCCGGACGGGGTTGAGGGAAGCCATTAATATTCCCGCGTGCTAGCCAGCATAGCTAGTAGAAGGTGTGCTAGTTCACCAGGCGGCCCCACCGAGGTCATATCGGTAGCCTTCCCATTTTGGTGTTGGCGCGCGTAAGTGGCGTATCCACTTCCATCCCGTCTTGAGTCCACAGGACCAGATGGAGGGCTTGTTAGTCTCTAGGTCTTGCCCTATGGAAAGCACCACAGAGGCACCGGGCGCCCTTCCGGGACATCTCGATAACTCCCTGGTAGAAGGAGGCCCGGATCCTTGGTTCTACTGGTCCGGGACTAATGGGAGTAGATCTTCTGGCATGAATTGCATGAATTTACATTAAGTATTGTAATAAAATTAAACCTATCGTAATGTGTTGTATGCCAAGCAGTACAACTACTCGCGATGTAACTGCTAAGCAAATCAGGAGAATAATGCAGTAGGGTTAAAAGGATATGCTGATAAGTTTGCGATATTGAAACGTGATTTTTAGTGTTCTTACTTTTTAAGGAACATAGTATAAACCTTTTGAAAATGAGTTATGAAGTTTGCAAACTGCAGCAAAACATCTCCGAAGACCTGAAGATGATGCTGGGAATATGCATAGTTAAGTTCTTGGAAGCCTAAACCTTGAAATCAATTTTGAGTAAGGAATAACCCTTGTGCTCTGTATTGTACTGCAGTGCCCGTTCCGAAGTAGTTTCACTATTCATTCATTTTATTTTGCATGATTTCGGTAGTTGTGAGCTATGTTGGCTATGCAGTTTTACTTTTTCTGCTATAGTATTTTGATATTTGATATTTTAATATTTATTTGTACAGTATCCATTACAATTTCAGTATAACAAATTTAACATAGAACATGCTGTATTATACCTCCTGTACAAATACATAAAATTGCTGACCTTAAGATTTACTTGCTGACTCAGGTCCCCTGGCTATAAGCCTTTTGTTTTCCTGAGCAGCTTGATGTCATTTCTTCTTGACCTTCGCTTCTTTTATCCTAATCTACTTTTCTCTTATCCTATATAACAAGTCTCCTATACATCTATTTTTCTTTTCTCCCATCCCCGTTAGCATGAATACCGCCAATATCTCTTTATTTACACTGTCCCAAATCTTATCCCACATTTTCCTCCTGTAACTTGTTAACTCCTTACATTCTATTAGGTAACGAACAGTGCCTTCTTTATCTCCACAAATTCACATATCCCTGCCTAATTACTTCTCAACCCTTTTCCTACTCTCATCCATGCTATGCCTTCTCTTCCAGTTTTGCCACAATGATCTATATATTTTTCCCTACCCCATTCTGTCTTTAATTGCTTATAACATTTCAAAGATTTCTTTTCTTCTATACTTTCCCATATCTCTTGCCTAGCTATGTCTTTTACTCTAGTTCCCACTTCCTTCCAAAAACCGCTATAATTTATCTCCTCTACTCTCCATAGATCTCCCATGCCTATCTACAATAACATTCTTTCCAATTCCGACCACCAACTTTTGTATTTTTAATGCTTTTCTGTTGCTTCATGCACAGATTCAATAATTCCCCTTTCTGCCCTTTAATACACTTATACCAGAACTTCAATATTCTCTCTATTATAATTCCTCTCCTTTTTGTATTATCTACCTCTAGTAACGCCTCTTCTCTTGGTGATAATTTTGGTAGCCCTAGTAGTTCTTTGCAAAACAATCCATACATCTGGTCTAATTTTGTACCTATCTCGATGTGTCCCATACCTTCAATGCATACATTGTTCTGGCTTCAACGACCACTTCCTACATTTTTTTTTTCTAATCATCTGACATCTCCAGTTTATGTTTACCCCTGACATTGCCGCCCTGCCATTAGCTATCACTTTTCTGGCTTGTGCAGCCCATCCTCCACTGCTACACATCCTTATACCTAAATAGTCATACTCGTTTACAACTTCTACCTTTCGATCTCCTATGAACCATTCCTCTCCTTTCCTAAGTATCGATCCCATTTTAAATACCATTATTTTTATCTTTTTCTGTTTATTCCTAGTCCCCAGTCAGCGCAAAACCTATGGATTACCTCAATTGATTTTTGTACACCTATTAGGGAAATTGCTCCTTCAGTTAAATCATCCGCGTACAATAAACCAGGGATCTCTTTGTTCATTATTGTTCATTGTTCATTATTATTGGGCAATGGACATTGCTTTCTTTCACCCTCTCTATTATGTCATGAACAAATAATTTGAATAGTATAGGACTCAATTTGCACCCCTGTTTCAAGCCTAACTTCTGTTCGGCTTCTTCTGATAATGCATTCAATCCACATCTTATTCTGAATTTCACCCCACTATAAATTTTATCAATTTCGTTTATAAACTTCTCGCTCACTACTTTTCTTCTTAATTTCCATTTTAAAGCCCCCCTGTTTATGTACCGAAAGCTTTCTGAAAATCCACAAAACACATATACAATCTTCTCCTTTTCCAGCTCAAGTATTTATCAATTTACGTCTTGATTATAAATACATTATCTATAGTTTGTCTTTTTCTCCTACATCCAGCTTGAAATTCTGATTCTGTTATAGTAGGCAGGAGAGGTATTGTATTCCACCCAAAAAATTCGATATCGAGATTTCATAGGAAATAGGTACATGATTTTCGAAATCCTATATCTAAAAGAAAACATTCTTTTAAAAAAGGCTTGTGTGCATGTGTGTGTTGTGTTTTGTGTGTGTGTGTGTGTGTGTGCGTGTGTGTGCGCGCGCGCGCGCGCGCGCTGTGGCTGGGTGGGTGGCAAATTTGTGTGTATGTGAACAGCATAACACAAAAATGAAAGGTTGTAATCTTTATTTAAAATAATCTTGCCCCGCATACATGCATCCCTCCGATACCATTGCCTTCCCTTTTCCGCAAATTGGCTAATACTTTCGCATCATAGGTTTCACACCACGTGGAAACCTGCAGTAAACGCCATAATAACTGCCAGGAAGATTAGATAAAAGTCATGCAAATAAAGACGTGAAGGCATGCAAAAATATAAGTTTATAATGAAAATACTCACACACTGAATCAAAACTCTGGTCCAAAGCAAGGTCAGCGATAAAATAATATAAACAACTGGTTGATACAACAAAAAGTACGTTTGAAATTAATTATATCCTACCTTAGGAATTGATGCATAAAAATCCATACCAGAATATAAAAACAACCAAAACGTTTTCAGTCTGAGCCTTTACGATGTTACAAAAATGTTCTTTCTTACCGAGCTATATGACTCGTGTTCGGAAGGCACTGGGTTCAACTCCCGTTGGCCGCCCCGTTTGACTGGAGTTTTCGCGGTTTGCCCTGATCTTTAGGCGAATGCTGGAATTTTTTCTCGTCTATCAATATTTCCTTTCCACTTCATTTTATTTAGTTCTCATCTTTCAGGTTTCGTAGCGCATGGTAGTCCGGACAGTTGGCGCGGATGCTTGCTCAGGACAAACAGTACTTCCCGTAAGAGAAGGACGAGTCTTCAAGTTTAAAACTATTAGAGACATGTCTAACATGACATGCATGTTTCTGTAACTGATTGCCTGCAGCCTGTTCCTTCCTCCTAGGAGGTAGTTGTCACAGTGCATGTACCTATGTAGGTCACAGTGGGAATATGTCCGCCTCCTTGTATAACCTATAATAATGAACTTTCTTTTAAATATGAAATATCCCCTTATCATTGACATAAATATTCAAGTTAGGAACGGTCCAGAGGTTCAAGCATCTGTCGGTATAGCATAATATCTCTTTCTCAGCTAACAGCTTTGAAACTAAGACACTTCCACACGCCCAGGTCAAAAAGTGGCCACTTGACGCAACTTTGTTTACCTCCCTTGGGCCCTTCACGCTCAGGAGAGAGAGAGAAAATTACAGAGCGCGTGACTCTGTGGTCGGATCTCCTTTTGACAGGCATTTATATAATACAGCATACCCCCCACTACTCTTGCCGTCAACCAACCCAAGGTATCGAGAAGGTGATCAATAATCCATACCGATTTTATCAACAGTTATTCCCAGCCGTACGTGCAGCAACAACTGTTTTCCTACATAACCTAGTTGTGATTTAGCACCTTAATTTAAAATCTTTTTTTGAGTGCGTAAAAGATGAGCTTTCGTGATCCTGAATGTTGTAGGTCTCTATGTAATGACATGCGTCAGTGACCGATCTACAACTTTTAACGGATAAAATGAAAGGAAAAGTTACATTTTAACCAATTAATGGGTGTTTCATTTTATGTTTTTGAGTTATTTGGCTTTTGTCTGCGAAAAAAGAATTCCAACAAAACAATATCAGCATTTTATTGATGTCATATATAATAACTTAATAGGAACCAAACTACATTACTGAAGTTTTGTTTTAAAGTTTCTTGTGTTTTATAACCGTTTGCAGAAGGAAAAGCTTTCGGTTAGAGATTAGAGATTAATAAGCAATTTTATTGTGATTCATTGTAATGATTATGGTGTTTTGTGGTGAAATCTTTCAAAGAAGAATAATTTGCTTCTTTATATTTTCACATAATTTGTTTAAACTGTGAAAATAATTAAATCCTATTAGTTTCTAGTTTTACGAGAGAAAACTAGATATAAAATATGAAAAATATATACTATAAGGAAGTGTAGATGAAATGTTTAGTTTGATTATTAAGAATAATTCCTCTAAACTGTTCAAGAAATACAAAGTGAATGCTTCTTTTATTTTCCTAAGAGTTGAGGGACAGTATTATGAATGTGTTGCTATAAGCCTGAGGTTGAAAGAAATTGTGTAATAAATATAAAAACTGGGTCTCAAGGCCAGTTTACAACTGTTTGGTAACAGAAAAGAGGAAAAAATTAAAAATATATGCATATAGTTCTACAGTTTGTTTTAAACAATAAACGACTTGTGACAGTTACTGGAGGGGTATATTTTTCCCTGTGGTTGCCATGACAACGTCCCACTTGTTATTCCCCAGCCAGTAGGAATAGAGGACTCTTTTTCCCTCCAGCTAGAAGATAACTTTGAGGGGTAACATGTTGCCATACATGTAAGCACATACTCACATATTGCTTTTGAAAAGAACCGGTCAACCCTTCCCTGCAATGAGTCAACTTTCACAAGTCGCTTCTTGTTTAAATTCCACTGTTGACGCTAATCAAGAAAGCCATGCTGAGAAAGCCAAAATCGGGCAGGCTGGCTGGCCCCGTAGCTCAGTCAGTGGAGCACCTGCCTGCCGTGCTGGGGTTCCCGGGTTCGATTACCGGCTGGCGGTGGGGAATTCTCTCTAACGAAGATAATTCCCCATCTTCCACAGAGTCTGGAAGTATGAATGAGAGTGTGAATGTGTTCTGTGATCTAATGATACAACCCAACGATTATGAGTTGACACTATCGATATGTTCCAAAGACTAAAAAGTTTATTTCAGAAGATATGGACAGAAAAAAATACCAAGAGATTGGGAATTTAATGTAATTGTTCCAATACATAAGAAAGGCAACCAAAGTGATTGCTCAAACTATAGACCTATATGTCTCTCCCCAGTTGTATATGAAGTGTACACTAGAATCCTGGAACAGACATTGAGGAAAATAGTAGAACAAGATTTAGAACAAGAACAGGCTGCTTTCCGAATGGGTAGACAAACCCAAGAGCAAATTTTCTCATTGAGAATGATAATAGAGAAAGCTATAGATAGAGGAAAGGGTATTTATTTAGGATTCTTAGATTTGAAATCAGCATTTGATTCAATACCTAGGGAAGAAATTTGGAGAGCTCTAAAGAACAAAAAAGTACCTATGAATTTTATTGACGCAATAGAATCAGTTTATCAAGAACCAAAAGGGATAATAAGATTAGATGGACAAGAATCAGAACCATTTCTGATGAATAGAGGAGTTAAACAAGGAGATAGCCTTAGCCCACTCTTATTTATTATTGTGATGGATGAAATATGGAAAATTTGCAAAAGAAGAACAGCAAGAACTATGATAGGATATAGAAATTTAAGACCAGTTTGGGCACAATCGTTGATATATGCTGATGACGTCATATTAATAGCAAATAGTAATAATAATTTATAATTAGCGCTAAATGAATGGAAAGAAGAATTAACTAGAAAAGGTTTAGAATTAAACATACCCAAAAGTAAAACCATGTATATAGGAAGGAAAGAAGAAGTTAAAATTAAATGTAATGATGAAATCTTAGAACAGGTAGACAGTTATGAATACCTGGGTACAATTATAAATAAGGATGGAAAAATAGAGCAGGAAATTTTAAACAGAATGAGAAAGGCCAATTCGGTCTACTAT
>CM060953.1:85557222-85699722 GCA_030765055.1 Mantis religiosa
CAATCATTTCTTATCATCTCATCTATTAACAAGCTTTCATGTTTCTATTTCAATTCATTGTGGATTAACAGCCCTAAATTCTCAAGTCTTTCTTTTCTCATCTCGTTCTGGTTCCCAATTCCGAATTATTGTGGAATAATCTCAGAAATTCTAATTATAAAATTGAGGTTGAGATCGCACCTTCCCGACTGATTGTGCATGGCGTATTCGGCTTCCCTTCTCGTCTACATTATCAGAGAGAAATAAGTGTGCAGCGATTGAGGTTAGCATTCCTGACTCTCAGTGCGATTCCAATTGGAATTTATTCTTAGGTCACTACAAAAACACTGGAAGGAGTTGTATATTATCACAAAATTTCCTGTCTCTTATTTCATTTCTTTTTCTTCATTTCTCAGGATTGTAGGAACGGCAGTGTACGGTGTTATGTGGTGTATGCAGCGGATACACTTTGAAGACATCATGGTTTCTTCCCTTGCATAAAATCTTTTGCCTGAGTATCTTTTGCCGCAATGAAGACGTGGCTGGGGTTTCTCAATTTGGAAACGTTAGGGACCCTCTGCACAGTAGCTGCTGCCTTTCTCGCTCTCTCACCACATTCCTTCCTCCCAGAGATTTGGTACGCTTAGTGTTGAATTCTTCCTCTTATTCTATTTCCAATCTCTATGCCTATCCTTCCTCACTTCCGTTGTCTATTGGGGTAATTGAGCATCAGAATATAGTTGTAATTAAATTTGTAACCTGGAGTCCAATATTAAAATTTAACTGCGTTCTACTGTATAAAGCGGTTTCACTTCTGTCGAACGGAGCACATACCTACACATGCACTACGTGAAGGAGTCAAACAATAAAGAACAATACATTCTATTCTTTCAGTACGAAAGTTCTGCTTGTTCTGTTTGTAACATGGATCGTTTCTTCCGAAAAGGTTAAAAGAAACAATTTCCAGTTACAAAACACACTCAGAAGCAGCAAGATGAGGCGGTACTTCCCATTAAGTACCTCGTTGAGCCCTCCCGACACTCAACATCTCATATGTTAGGATATGTGATGGGTGAGGGATACGGATGGGAGGTTTACAACTGGTTGGGGGTTTTCTCAGGGTAGGTCTGCATGGATTCTCTCTTTTTGTGTTTCAGAGAGTGGGTGCGTCCTGACAATGTATGGGTATTATCACATAGAAGACACCACGACCGTTGAATGGCAAGTTTATTTATACAAGTCGCCCTCTCCACTCGTCACTGTTGTGTTGAAGTTATTCCCACATTAGGCGCGATATTTAGGATTTGCCCGTTGCTGTGCGTTGGTTATTCACTACAAGCAAAATATTATTTACTTTAGTACATAAATGTTTTACCTCATCCTCTTGAAATGCACATTCTAAAACATTCGTCTCATTTGCTCAGAAATTACTGGAAATCTGAAATTGCTAGAGATAATATAACTGGGTAAGTATACTGAAAGCCTGAATTCTTAATCCTTTTAGCAGACTTAATCCTTACAGACGACACATTAATTTTAAACCACTTTAAAAAATAAAATATACATTACCTGGGACAATAAGCAATGCGGGTATAGATAAATGAGCGCAGCTATAAATGCCATTGAAACAGAGTATTTCCTGAGAAAATGGACATATCTATATACTTACATGCTTTAAGTTGGCTGAGATAAACCTTACTAACATTTTATGATAGCTTAACCTTTTGGAGTGGCTTCTTTATGGATATATTTGCACATCAAATGACTGGTATCACGAAAACAATGCAAAATTCGAAGTAGGTAGGTAATTACTACAGACGCTTTTTTCATTTCACATTTTCTTATTCAAAACGAGAATATGTAATGGTCTAGCATAGGGTATAATAAATCTCAATGCTGGAATCATCGTCGTCATCAACATCATCATCATCATCTCGCCTTGTTTTCATATAGCTATCCATTTTTGTTGACTTTGCCAACACATCAAACCTCGCAATATCAGTGTGCTTGTGTGAGTGTGAAAAATATCATATAAATGTCTCAAAAAATCAATTTATGTATGGATACAACTGCTATACCTACAATTAAAAAGTATGCTAAAGAATAATCAAGATACCTTAGAAAAGTAATTAAAATATTATGTTCTTGTTTGAAGAAAGGAACTTAAGAGCTTTGTTCCAAAAGTAGCCTTTGAAGCTAGTATTCTAGGAGTAGTATGAACTCTTTGAAACCCTTATGCCTGATTTCACCAACAGATGTTAAAATCGACTTTAACAAAGGTAACGTAACAATTGCCACAGCGCTAACACTGCTGTTAAATTTCTTGCATTTCACCAAACTGTTTTCTGAAAATTTTAACAAACACGTGTTAACGCCAAGAAACTTGTAAATATCACAGTTATAGAAGACTATGGATGAGTCGTATTATTTTCTGAACGTAGTGCGATGCTCTTTTGTTTTCATTTTCGTCTGCTCACAGCTGAAGAATTGGAGGGTGAAGAAATCGTAAACAAAAGCTGTGAGACAAATTTCTCATCGATGGAAAAAGAATTGTTAATTCAATTCCTGACGAAGTGTACGGATATCTTGGAAAATAAGAGGACGGATGCGGTGAATGTAAAAGAGAAAAATGTCACGTGGGAAAATATTGGAAACGAATTTATTTCAAATGTATGTATCACTACTACAAGCACCAAACAACTTCGTCAGTATTACGTAAATTTAAAACGAGGTGCGAAGAAGACAAGTGTCTTGAAGGTTTCAAGATGGGAGGTGGACAGTGTATTATCCACGTAATTTAGTGAATTATAAAATAGCAAAGTTATTAATGATTGAAGCAATGGCGAGATCGGCATGTTCCTTTCGATGCATGTTCTAACCTCTCTTGTACTTCCGCAGTAACCTTCATAGCAATATGTTTCGATAGTCTATACCTCTGTAGAAAATTTTCTTCTGATAGCTCCTCAAAATAATTTCTCCTCATACGTCGTACTCTATTACTAATGCCATTTAGACGGTCTTAAATATAGCAAATCGACATCAACAGCTGAGTTCACGCCCACCATCTTGACTACGATTGTTAAGGACTTAACAACATAAATTTGACTTGTTAGTTTAACAAGAGATTTATCACGAGTGTTAAGGTAACATTTGTTGGTGAAATGCAATTTTTGTTTTAACTATTGCTAAACTCGTGTTAAGTCGTAACATCTGTTGGTGAAATAGGGCATTAGATTGTATGAAGCTTCACAGATTGTTACACGGCACAAAAACAAGAGCAACAGCACTATGATTGTAAGTATATTCATACGTTAATAACTTTATTCATATCTGCTGCTCTGGTAATGATCATTCCTCCTCTTTCAATCCTTTTCAGATTAATCATTAAATAGCAATGTGCTGTTTCTCTCAAAAATGCATGTTAAGAATGCACTATACAATTATTATTGTCACATCTGTTTAATAGTTACATTTCTGATATTTGAAAACTTGTAGTTATAAATTGCTTAACATAAAATTGTTCACACAATCAATGTAAGTAAATCTAACAAAATGATTAAATTAACAAAGGTAAGAAATTGACTAAACGAAATAGAAAAATACGAAGGGTAAAAAAATGACTTAATGAATGCCCATGTCTAAAACATGAGATAAGGAATTATGTACACATTTCCACCGTCTGTGATGCAACAATTGAAAGATGACTGTCAGAATTCAGACATGACTGTATAAAATATATTTGTGTCCCGTGCGTTGTTGTATAAATATTGAAATACAGAATTATACTTGTTTTCAAAACATAAGTAAGTTTACCCTTTAAAAATTAAGGCCATGAGGCTTTCTCTTCCACTCTTTCAGCTAATGCAATACAACATAAAAAAAAAAACCATAGGCATACTGAATGAATGAAGACTGTATTTCCTTAACTGGAACATAGAGTCTTCTGAAACGTGCAACCTCGAGGCCCGTAGACAACGCGTTAAGTATCAGAGGTTTCTTGATCAGAGAGATTCCGGGATGAGTGATCAGCCCATCCCCGGAAGTGAACTTACGACAGAGATGAAGTTATATGAAATATTATAATGAAGCAATCGGTGAAATGTTGGTGGAGGAAACCGGAGGACCCGGAGAAACCCGCACTAGAGCCACATTGTCCATCATAAATCTCATTTTGTGGTCGCCTGGGATCGAATCCGGGCCACCTTGGTGAGAGCCAAGCAGTCTAGCCAATCGGCCATGGCACGGCCTAGGCATACTGAGGTCTAACAAACATATTAACATGAGGAAAATAAATACAGAGTGCGTCAGAAAAATGTATACACACTTTGAACCGTCATAAAATCTGTATGTCCCATGCTACAAGGTTCAATTTCTGGGAGAAAGTAATATTATCTTTCTTCAATAAGTAGCGTCAGGATTGTCACACTAGTTACTCAACCCAGTTCCTACAAGATGGCGAACATACGTTTGAGCTTTATTGCCTTCCACGCTCTCCAGACTTTCTTATGGGGCACAGTAAAAGATGAGGTGTGCAAACTTATACCATGTAACCTAGACACCGTTTGGAACGAGATTCAAGCGGTATGCGCAGAAATCCCACTGGACACTAAGTACAATGTACGTAAGCAGTGGTAACTCACATTTAGCAGGGCCACCAGTTTGAACAGTGATCACAGTTGAACCAGAAAGTGCATTTATGTTTCAAATTGCACTTTAAACTTTCCATTTGAAGTTATTGAACCTCGCAAAACGGAAAATAAATTTTGTAAGACGGTTCAAAGTGTGTATACATTTTTTGACGCACTCTGTATAAAAAAATGCAATATATTCAACATAATAACACATAAACAAACAACAGTGCAACAAAGATATTAAAATGAACAAAATAAAAATGTTTTTAAGAGAATATTCATATAGGTGAAAACAATTACTCCAAATAGTTTAATATTGAAATTTGAAATAGTTAATAATCATAGCTTCACGGCTATAATATAAACTAAAAGTTCTTATTAAACATATCTTAAAAAATTCTAAAAATAAAATAAGCCAATATTAAAAGCAGGTAGATCAAGTCTCATATACAGTGTTATAATTCACCATCACAAAAAAGATGCAGTTAATACTACTTTGTCTGCCACAAAAATTATCTGAAATTATAAATAAAGAGGCAAGGACAAAAGTAATGCACAATTTACATTTGTAGTTCTTTCTTTGGGTTCCCGTGAAGTTATGATTAATAACGCCCACCTTGAAAAAGTCTTACATTATGAAATATTAGTACTAAGAGTAAAATAAAATGAGTGCTGTGAGGAATTATCATTATAGTATGGCAATAGAGGACTAGAAGAGATGGGAATATGGAATACCATTTTGTATTGACTAACTGTTTTGTTTCTGGTTTAAATGGTCACACATTTATTGTTGAAGATTGGTGGTTTGTTTAATTTTACACGTACTGACAACATTGAAATTGTATATAATGTAATTCCACAGAAAAAAGGGGATATCTTATGAAAAGGTGCACTTTTTGGTCTACTGGAAATAGGGTGGTAATATGGAACACCTGTATCTCTAAAGATAAAGTGGTTTCTTTTGTAAAAATCACACACGGAATCGTCTTTTTCAGCAGCTATTTATTCTATATGTGCCCACACGCTACATGTAATACATTTAATCTAGGTCTCACCACTGCTATCTTCGGAAAATTTTGTTTTGCAAAATAGCACAATACATCTCCATCATCGGGGTTTGTGTCTAGTTGCTAATTTGATGAAGTTTACAAATCATTGTGTAAATAAATCAGTTTGCACACAAACAAATAGAGGACAAACACCAAACGAGCCGGATGGTGCTCCTTCATTAGTTGTTGATTCATAATTTTCTTGGAAATATGAAAATAGGAGGTACAAAAACTCCATTGGCACTCATAACGGCAATAACTCTCATAAGGCCTCCCCTTTCTGCAGATGTAAGAGCAGCAACTTGTCTTTTTCTTTTCAAACCTATCACTTCTGATATGTTTCTCTGGACTACAGTTCACCCCGCCTCGTCAACGTTGTACATCTGCTGGGGAGTGATTTTATTTTTGTCAAATTCAGCTTCCGGAATCCCAGTGCAGGTGCAAATGATGTTCCAGTGGGCTTACGTACAGAGATCTTATCTCTGTGACGAAACAAGAAATGATCCAGCCAAGGTCCTACTTGCGTCTCATAGTTCCCAAAGGGGTGTTTTATACCTTAACGTTTGGTAAGTTGGTACGCCATCTTGCCTTGTCATCCCATAAAATTTAGCTTCCATTACCAATGCATATTTAGCTAATTATTGTTCTATTTGAACGGGTAGTATAGGCATCTTCCCAGCTTTGTTGTCGCAGCCGCATTATAATCAACTATTTTCTTATTTCGCCTTTACGAACTGCTTGCAGTGCCTTCAACATGTCAACTTCCTTCCACTGCTTTCTAATTCCATGACTGGGACGATTTAGTTTAGCCCGGCCAATCTAAAGATCATAAAAAGTTATGTTACACCTTTTTTGCTAAATTGGTGGTATAATGGAATACTTATAATAGTATTCCATATTAACACCACTCTTAATATTCCATATTACCACCATCACCATGTTTGAATTTAAGCTTTCATATAGCGTTTCAAGTTTGACATAATATGTTGCATCCCGTCTTAGGACATCGGTATTTACTCAGTCGAAGCGCACCAGATAACTTACCTTGCACTTCCAGAGAAGGGTAGAAAGAATAGAATGCAAAGAACTGCAAATGTTTTTGTAACACTCTGAACAAGAAAACCTGTCTCATCCGAGACATATTCACAACAATTTCTTCGTTCTCATACAAGAGTCTACTAGCAATCTCAGCTGTAGTTGAACGGGCATTCAAATGAATTTGCTCAGATACCGCAGCCGCTAGATATAAATTCCATATTAGCACCTTGTTCCATAATCCTACCATCTCCTCTATACGCTTTAAGTAGAGGCCAGTAATATAATACAGCAGCCACATGGGACGAAACAAGCCTACCCTGAAAGAATAAAGCAGTTCCATAGAGCAGTGAGAGGGATATTGTTGGAGCATTGATTACTTTTAGTTTAGGCCAGAGATTTTTAACCATTAGCGTTACAGATTCCTCAGTCCCTCTCCTGCGTTGTTAGTTTCTGCATTGTACCTGCAGACCGCGCAGGAAGTAAGCAGGAAGAAGGTTTATCGCATAGGGGTGGTCTGAAACTCAAGCTGGAAGCCCTTGAAGAAAGCGGCAGCCTTTGTGAATACAAAAGACCGTAGAAAATGGCGTAAGCAAAGAGATTATAGCATCTCTGCATACCTTGGAATTTCCTTGTTTCCCAGCTGAGGAATACATTTTCTGCAGCCGTAATTTACATGTTATCACACAAACACAAGTTCCGGTTATAAACAGTAGCTTACTGCTGTGTTTAACGAATAATTAGATACAAGAAAGAGAAAGTCTGAAATTATCAATTATGTTCCTACTCCCCTTGTGAATGACATTACGGCACTGAAAGCACGGGAAGTGTATTCCTGCATTGTGCGAAAGTATTAAAAATTAAGTTGAACCCTATTTTTTTTATTCAAATAAAAATTAGGTATAAATAGTTATTCAGCATCTAGTGAAGTAAACAATGAAAAACAGCCACGAGTTGGGCATAACATAAAACTATAACAAACAAATTCTTATTCAACGTACTTCAACAAATTATAAAAATAAAATAAACCAATACCTACTAAGCACAGCTAGATCAAGTCTCAAATACAATGTTATAATTCGCCATTACAAAAATAAAGCAGTTAATTTGCCACAAAAAAGATCTGAAATTATAAATAAAGAGGCAAGGACAAAAATAATGTATAATTTACATTTGTAGTACTTTCTTTTCATTCACTTTCTGATGTAGTTGTTCCACCATCTTAGGCAATTCGTCAAGCAGCCATTTTAAGTACAGTTTATGATATCTTGACAGGTTACTTCTAATTTTAAGGCTTATTTTCTTACCTATCACATCTTCGGTCGCTCCAACCGAGAATTTTTTTATACTGAAAAATGAGTCAGTGAAATTGAAAACCACCTTATAAATAATGTAATTAATAGAAACTTTAAAAATGGGAATAATACATTAACTCCAATAACTCAATGTTGTTACATCATTCTGTATTTCAATTACAATATTAGTACATATACTTACAATGGTTTAAATAATATTCTTGCAATAAAGACGTAATTAAGGTCTACACAGTGTTCATTTTTATTCGTTATTTTCCGCCTCCGATTGAGCAAGAATAACGTCATAGTTGACTCGTGAGTCTATCTTGAAATCATAGTGCCCTCTAGAAGCGGTAATTTTTGCGAAACAGTAAGCAATTACAGCGCTCTGAATGTGGTTGTGCTGTTAACTAATACAACCAGCCTCCGCTTTCACTTAGCACCGTGTCTTCATAGTTGAATGCTGCTTTCGTATCGGCATTAAAATTGGCATGACATAAAATTTAAACCGCTGCATAGAGGAGTTTATGTAACGCTATGCGGCATTCAGTCAAGACCCTCGCAACGTAAAGTTGTCAAATGCCCAGGTACCGTCAAATTGACATACTTTTGTTTGCAACATAAACGTCTTACGTTTTATCAGTACAGGATATATTTTTCTTTTCATTCTCACGCTTAATTAAACTGTCTATTTATGCTGGTATCCTTATGTGTTTAAAAACCTATAGGTGCATCAAACATTTCCAAGAAACAGGATCCGTTTCTCGCAAAATGAGAGACACTGGAAGCTATAAAGTGACTGGTCGTAATCTACAAGCAATATATAATGTTATGACAGAAAGACCCCTACCTTTCCACGCACCAGACGAAATTACACACGTTTATAATACCTACATCTCGTACTTCAAATTTGATATGTTTCGTCACATCTGCTTTGATTTGTGCTTCATTAGCTCGAAAGCATTCATATCACACTGATACGCAGGTAAGGCATGTCTATTTAATTCATCTATGGAGTCTGTTGCATACTGTTTGATCTTATCTTTGTTTCTCTTCAAAATGTCGTAAACACCGGCTTTGATGTCATATTTCCATTGTTATTTCAATCTCATTATAAAGCACTGTTTGTAAATAAGTAAGCCTTGCACTGATTGAAGCACCTGTCGCGAGTAGGCAGTCACGGATACCAGTAGCAATGTGTTTACGAAATTTGTCACCCCTCCCTTGTCACAGGGAAAGGTAAGCGCTAAATAGATCGTGTTTCAAGTTAAACAAGGGGAACCTTAGCGGAAGAAATAACAGTCACGTTTTGCAGCAAACTGTGTGCTGGTGTGGTCTCCAATAGGAATGGAGTATCTTCCAGCATGCACCATGTCACCGCCCATGCTACCGCTACTTACGAAATATGCTCTTTCGTACAAAATAATTGGAATACCAAATTAAAGTTCCCTTAATCTCCAAAACATTCAATCTATCAAGTAGGTACGTGGGTAGGACCCAGCTCTCAAATAGTATATTTACTTGCCGATAGAGGGAGGCCTCAGAACTGATGTCAGCACATCAAATACGATCGCAAGCCGCTAGGGGAATCGTATATAAACTTGCTTTATCAGCGATACTATTCATGACGTCAAATTTTGCGTGGTAAAATCACAGATAAAAATGAACACCGTGCATAAAATTAAAGGACTTAAAACTTTGAAGCACAAATTTCTGGTAAAATTGCATTGCTGCTAAGATATGCTTGAGAAAAAGTGACACATAATTTCAGTACTGAATCAACGGTACGTTTATCCTCCCCTAGGAAAGTATTGTCCATAATTAGATACGACAGAGTATGACTCTAGGTATAACGTTGCTACTTTCTCTGCCGCTAGCTATCGTAATTAGAGTAAGTATTGTACACCTCTAATTTGGCATCAGAATTTTCTGGTAATACACGTTTCGAGATCTCTGAATTCAAAAGAGAATTGTTGAATGTGTGCGTGTATGCGTGCGCCGTCCACCTGTTTACAGGTACGTATGTGCGTGAACAGCTATAACTCAAAATCCGAAGTATTACTATTCTTATGTATTTCAGTATTACTGTGTTCTTATGTTTCTTCAGTATTACCAAAGTCTGAAAATCTGATTCTGTCCTTAGGTTTGTTTCGGTTTCAGATTTTGGTAACACTATAAAAAAACAACAACATAAGAACACAGTAATACTGGAAAACATAAGAACATAGTAACTTCTTTAACAACGAATTTGTTTTCTCCTGTGGTTATCTTTGAAGATGCGGGCAAGAGTTCGTAAAATCGATGTCAATTGGAAAGAAGAATATCAATTAGAAAGAAGAATATCAATTAGAAAGAAGAATTAACACCATTTTCTTAAGTTAAGTGAGGATTTTGTTACAAATTGTTATATTTGTATACCTAATATTCATTGCGTCACTGTAGTTAGCTTCATTTTCTACATAAAGTAGGACATTTACTGATTTTACTTTGAATCACCCAATATTTTAAGCTGTATACTTCTGAAACATTTAGCCGTGATGTCATGCAAATAACTATTCAATACTACTATTACTACTACCACTACTACTACTACTACTACTACTACTACTACTACTAATAATAATAATAATAATAATAATAATAATAATAATAATAATAATAATAATAATAATAATAATAATAATAATAATAATAATAATAATAATAATAATAATAATAATAATAATAATAATAATAATAATAATAATAATAATAATAATAATAATAATAATAATAATAATAATAATAATAATAATAATAATAATAATAATAATAATAATAATAATAATAATAATAATAATAATAATAATAATAATAATAATAATAATAATAATAATAATAATAATAATAATAATAATAATAATAATAATCACCCATGGCACGACAGCGCATAGAGGGCCAGGAACTGCCAACCCGACTGCCAGCCTCACGCCCACATACGCAAGGTGGAGGTGGGCGATCATCCAACCGATACGGGAAAATGTGATCAGCATCTCGGCACCCCCAGCGGGAAAGTTGGCTTTCTTGACCAGGGCCACTTACCTATCGCAATGTTTCAATTTCCTCACGATGCTGAGTGGACACCGGGACTTGTAACAGTTGTTTTGATTTAGGCTCCAAGAGTTGTAAAATTGTTTAATATATTCATTGATTTAAGAATTGATATGGACATGTTAAAATGAATAAAAAGGAAATTGTTAAAATTCAGTTGGTTATGAGATGACGCTACATGTAAATGATATGAATGTCTTATGATTGGTAGTTTTAAAAATGAGATTATGTGATGTGTCACGTGGAACAATAAAAGTTAAGTTTGATTGGTAGTGATGGCAACGAGAGAAGGAAAAATCTATAATTTTGGTAAAACAGCCAGGAGAGAAAGCGTCTTTTAATGGAAGAACGTTATGGTGAAAAGACGCGATGAAACCTTATAAAAGAGTTAATATCCGTTTTCTGTTAATTGTAATCAAGGTATACAATATTATTGTCAAGTTTTATACGAAAATTTGTATAATACAAATTAAATTAAGCATCTGATATTTTTAAAGTAAAAATAATCTATTGTGTACCTATCCTGGCTTCATCATCACCATTCAGGAGGGCTGAATATAACCCACAACCCCAGTCACTATGCGGGACGACATCAGGTGAGAATAATCCCGCACATGATCACCGCAGACTCCGAGAACACTATCATCCCATCACCATAATTGCTACAGACTTAAAATCCACACCCCCAGGAATAGATCCCGGACCGCATTCCGTGCCAGGGAACCACTACGCCACAGTACAGTACATAACTATTCAATATAAGGTGATAATAGTGACCTACTTTTTAAACATTCAGCATTGATGTGCAGAAATCCACTGGATGTCCTAGAACGAGTGGCGAAACAGTGGAGTGCATACAGCAGAGTTGTGCTCGAAGTCCAAAAAAGCAAATTACGAAGCGAAGTGTGCAACTTAAAATACCTAAGTCAACAATTCAAACTTCGCGTTTATATCTTCACGCTTACAAAATTCAGCTCAGAATTCGCATAAAACCTACGGATCGATCAAACCGTGTACAGTTCGCAAATGACATGTCTAACAAAATTGACGATGACAAAAGTTTTTAAAACGTGTAATCTTCACAGATGAAGCTACAACGGCATATTTGTAGAATTTGGGAATCCAAGCCATCCAAAAAAGTTTTTGAGTATGACAGATCTCCAAAAGTAAGTGTGAGAAATCGACTATCAGCGATTATCAGCGATGTCTGTAAAGTAACCAACGGAGGGCACAAAGAAACATTGTAAGGCAAGAAAAACAAATTTTGAAGTTGAATTGAACAAAAAACATTCGTTTTAATACATCAAATACTTCCTGAGATATGATTTTTTGGATTTGCTGGCAACCTTTTTCAATAATCCTGTATATAGAGAAGTTCTATGTTTGTCATCTATTCTACAAAATTTCCGTTTTAGATAAATATTATTAGCATCTTCTAATCGTTTTCATTAATTAGTATTCTGACATATATTTCCGTCTGACAGTTTTTAACGATGGCGTTATAAATAATCTACAGGTATGTGCGGTTAAAAGTACCTTTTAAAGCAAGAGAAAACTCCTCAACCACAGGCAGGAATGATTATAATCTTTTTATCACCAGACAGTGAAATTTGGAGCAGATGAGCTATTATGTGACTAACGGAGGTTTGTCTTTTTCTCCACTTCAATGATCACGCATTTAGCTGATTCCGTCCTCACAGGTCTTCACTTTACTCCCACCTTTCTCAAGAGAGACCGATGCCTTTTAACACCTAAAAGTTTATAACTATTAATTAAAAGAAAGGATCTCCTTTCTTCACTCTGCAGTTCGTGTGCTCTTTGCAATTGTATTTTTCTCTTCAGCTTTGTTTTATAATTTATAAATATATAGTTCTTCCCTAATTGCTTCAGTTTTTTGTCCAGTTAGTTCTCAATCAAACATGTTCTGGCTAAAGTGAAGGAGCGGTACGTAAACACTCCTCTCTTTTTTGGCTATGAGACGATGACGTAAGCTACTGTACACGCCCACTGCAACGAGCAACTGCTGTGTCAACTTTGAAACATGACGCATGGATACGATACAAGTCTGGTGTTATACTATGTTCCACAAAAATAAATCCCCAAACTGCAAGAAGGATCACTTGGAGAGCCGGAACAGCCTATCTCACCAATGTTAAAATGAGAGTTTTCTTGTGCGCTTAGCTCAAGAACCACTGACTGCATCAATTTGAAACTTTTACTTGTTATTTTACAACACTTTCAAAATTCATAAAGATAATAGATATATTTTTTTTTAAATAAAGGATATGTGATTTTTTAAATAAATGTTATATTTCACGTATATATTTCGTCATATTTCACTTCACGTATCCTTCTGCAAGTTTCATTAAAACAGTTTTATTATTGATTTAATTCTAGAAAAAAAATGTAGACTTGTTACTGCAGTAGTTTTATAGGTGAGCGCACCCAAAGTTAAGAGAGAGAGAGAGAGAGAGAGAGAGAGAGAGAGAGAGAGAGAGAGAGAGAGAGAGAGAAACAGCATTAAAGTTTTGCTATGTTGGAACTACACCTCAGAATTTCCCCAGATCCATATTCTGCATCTTTCACCTCATCAGCATCCTTCCTCTTTGGTTTTTCATTAATTCTCTTCTTCTCGTCTCCATGGTCACTTACTCTATGTTATTATTAAATTAGGTGGGGCGGGGGGAGCTGGTAAATTGAGAATAGCAGCCAATGACTTATTTGCCTCCATTCCCTTACCAATGATTCTCAAGCCATAAGCAAACCTTACATTTACTTCTGCACCACTTTCAATATTTCTGGATGTTTCAAATGTATATTCTTTATTACACTTCTGGCAACTGAGTGATAATGTAAGCTAATAAACCATTTCGTTTCTTGGTGTCCTCTGATATGATAACAATTTTCATTTTCACAAAATTTACACTGTACAAAGTTTCTATATCTAATATCATTATTTACTTACTTTAGTTAAATTGTCATCATTGCCATTACACAATGAAGAAACCAATTTTTTCCTTGAAGAACCAATTTTCACTTCACATTCATCGCCAATGTTTGAGGTTGGGTTTGACGAAGTCAATATATTGGCATATGTTACTACACCTTTTCCATTTTAGGGGTTGTAACTATTTTACTTATTGTGTAATCGGGATTACTTAAACTGTTTATAGTGGTTCACATGCCGATTTCTTACACCAAAATTATTGCTACTTCTCATCTTGAAAACAGCACTAGTAATTCAAAACATACCAAACAAAGCATGGAAGAATTAACATCAGATGCACAGATTAATATTAATAAAAAAAAACAAGGAATTCCTTTTCTAATAAGGGTAATAAGAGTGTGCTCTGGAATATAGCTTCAATAAGGTTACAGCCAAGGAGATAACACAGTTACAAATGGTTAATAGGGGCGTGGCATGCCGTGCAACCTAGACAAATTGAGTCTATTTAGCAGGGGCGGCTTCTGAGGTAGTGCCGCTGTGCCATGGCACCACCTGAATGAAAACAAAAGAAAGAGAACTGTATAAGAATTGCGCAAAAAGGATTATTTATGAGTAGTTGCTCCCTCGTTTGAATAGGCGCGCTAAACGCAAGCGCTCTCTCTTGGTTGTTTTCCGTAGCTTGGTGCCGATTCCAGAACGGCACCATCTAGCTCATAAACGCCTGTGTTAATAGCTAGGGTGTCTTCTTATACACGGCTTCTTATGGGAGAAGGTAGTGCAGAGATTGCTCTGAGGCATAACTTACGCTTTGTCCGCTAGAGTGCAGTAAAGCACGGGACTTCAGAGAACCACGATCCTGCCACCTAGCGAAAGACAATGGTAAGAATACATTTCGCGCTATACCTTCCTATAATGCACTGTTACCATCCTACTGCAAGTTAATGCTGAGGAACTTCAAAACGCAAATTAATGCTTAATGAAATCAGTTGTACAAACACAACATGTGAATATAGTATTATATTTTAAAATTAAGAGACAGTATTTCAACACGTGTATATTTCACAGCAACAGGTTTGTTGATACAACATAAAACCCGCATGTGTAGCATGTGTTGGAGACCTGTTTTCAAAACAATGGTGGAGTAGTTCTGTATATGCTCCTGTAATGCTGTAGTTCATCGTGAGTACGGATTTTTAAAACGGTGTTCAGTGTTTCTTCTTTAAGTTAAAATTCAATTGTCTGTTAAAGTTACGAACATGAACAAGGAGAGTGAATTACTGAAAACTCCATCATAGGATGGATTATTGATAAGATTACCTAAATCGTTCGTAATTGGTACACATGTGTATATTTTAACAACCCTTATTTATTTATTTATTTATTTATTTATTTATTTATTTATTTATTTATTTATTTATTTATTTATTTATTTATTTATTTATTTATTTATTTATTTATTTATTTATTTATTTATTTATTTATTTATTTATTTATTTATTTATTTATTTATTTATTTATTTATTTATTTATTTATTTATTTATTTATTTATTTATTTATTTATTTATTTATTTATTTATTTATTTATTTATTTATTTATTTATTTATTTATTTATTTATTTATTTATTTATTTATTTATTTATTTATTTATTTATTTATTTATTTATTTATTTATTTATTTATTTATTTATTTATTTATTTATTTATTTATTTATTTATTTATTTATTTATTTATTTATTTATTTATTTATTTATTTATTTATTTATTTATTTATTTATTTATTTATTTATTTATTTATTTATTTATTTATTTATTTATTTATTTATTTATTTATTTATTTATTTATTTATTTATTTATTTATTTATTTATTTATTTATTATTTATTTATTTATTTATTTATTTATTTATTTATTTATTTATTTATTTATTTATTTATTTATTTATTTATTTATTTATTTATTTATTTATTTATTTATTTATTTATTTATTTATTTATTTATTTATTTATTTATTTATTTATTTATTTATTTATTTATTTATTTATTTATTTATTTATTTATTTATTTATTTATTTATTTATTTATGGCACCATCAATGCCTCACCGGCCACCCCTGCTATTTAGGACTTTGGCAATAACTCATTTTGTGAAATTGCACCCTAAACTGCCGTTCTGGCTCCCCTTAACTTTCCAAAGTTCTTGCATACATAATATGAATATATATACAATTTTTATACCGCGATGTTCAGAGAGTATGGCAGCAATCAGCTCATCTTGAAGTTTTGAAAAGTAATAGGTATTACACCAATAATTATCCTACATTCACGACAAAATACTTAAATTCAACTCTAATACAACTGTAGAAAACATGTTACTATTGTGTGTCGATTAAGTGGTGGGAAAGAAGTAAAAACGATTCTAGTGTTGGATAATATGCTTACTACGTAAAGTTTAATCACCAACAGGTGTATTTTGTGTTCAGTATAGCTCGCTCAACTCATTAAAGCATGTCACTGTTGATCAGTAGTGTCATATATCCAATCTCATGTTTTATAGAGAGGTTTTCAAAAAGAAGCAATACATTTTAAACATTTATTTCTGCTAAATTACGAAAGGTAAGAACCTCTCTTGTACAGACAAAAGATTAAAATTTGAACAGTCCAGGTATAAGTTACAATTACGGCCGCTTTGGCGCTGTTGCTTGTCATATTATAGTAAAATTGCGACACATTAGGAAAAAGCATTTTGTGTGCTGTATTATTGAACTTCAACGTGTTTTTCGCCGTCAGTTTAATAATGAACTGTCTAAGCATAAGAAGATTTACCAGAGGCATCGAAAAGTCCTAGAGGATGGTTACATCGCAAACGGAAACGTAAAGGACGTTCAGGCACATCAGTGAAAATGTCGAGTGTATTCTGCAGTTTAGGAAAGGGGTCCAAACAACCCACAGGAACGAACAAGCAAGGAACTTGAGACTCCTCAACCAACGGTATTTATTTATTTATTTATTTATTTATTTATTTATTTATTTATTTATTTATTTATTTATTTATTTATTTATTTATTTATTTATTTATTTATTTATTTATTTATTTATTTATTTATTTATTTATTTATTTATTTATTTATTTATTTATTTATTTATTTATTTATTTATTTATTTATTTATTTATTTATTTATTTATTTATTTATTTATCTATCTATTTATCTATTTTTTTTAATTTACGTCCCCCAACGTTGTCATATTGGACGATGAGTGGAATGGATGAAATGATGCACAAATGAGCCCAGGGTCCATAGAGCTTAGAGTTACCCGACATTTTTCTTTCAGGATAAGGGAAAACCCCGGCAAATCCTTATCCAGATAACTCACCCTGACCGAGATTCGAACTCGGGACCTCTTGAACCTGAGGCGGGCACGCTATCATCTACGCTACCAGCCATCTACGCTCGCCAACAGTATGGCGAGTTCTGAAACACCGACTGCACTTGAAACCGTACAAAATACAGTTATCGCAAGCATTGTGTCATAACGACCACAGCAAAGTGTACGACATTTGCATTAGTGTACTAGATGAAATGGAAGAGTATAATTTTTCTGAACGATTAATTTTTCCGATGTATCCACTTGTCATCTTACTGGTAAAGCTAATCGACATAACGTTAGAATTTGGGCAGGTGAAAATCCTATTTCAATTTTTGAACATAAAAGAAATTCACCGAAGATTAACGTCTTCTGTGCCACATCTCTAAACAAAGTTTATACCTAGACCTTTCTCCTTCATACAGAAAGCTGTGACAGGACTAATCTTCAAAACTGGTTATTTCCTTAACTTGAAGATGTTTATAATGTCTTAAACTTAGTGCAAGATAGTGCCCCACCTCATTTCTCTAAGCACGTCTGACGTTACCTCAATAATACTTACCATGCATTACTACCCAGATATTGTGTGCATCTATTGGACTATGAAGTCTTCTGATTTGAAACTCATTGAGCAAAGTGGTCGTTCATGGTTCAAGAGTGGGAGATGTATCGAGAAGACAGGCTGCGAGAGATTATTCATTGAAGCCCATGTGTTACCTAACGCGATGGTACCGACCTTAAGGTCGCATTCTGGAGAGGTTGGCTTCGATTCCCTTGGCCGACCTTTCCCTCCCCTTTTTACCTCTGGGTTTCCTCAGGTCACTAGTTGAATGCTGATAAGGATAATTACACCCTCCCCTGTCTCTCCATTTCACTTTACTTGTAATTTCACTTTCCCTTTCATCCTGGTTGGCTGCTTCAGAGTTTTAATTGTTGGCGGGAGTTTCGGCGTTGCATGTCAGGGAATGTTCCCTGGTCCTTCGGATCGGAGAAGGTCTTTGAGTCCCGGGTTTCCCAAGGAATGTGTAAGCCCACAGGGGAAGTGGTTTTATGAGCTGCTACCGGGAGGGCTTCAATCATAGCCCTTTGTTGTCCTCAGGTCCGTTTCACCTTACTCCTTTCACTCATCAGGAGCAAAGTCACATTGCTCATGATGCTAAATCCCTTCTCTGAGCCTTGTGATAGGGTATGATCATGGTCCATGTCTTACGCAACATTATGTGCGTAGCCCTCATTAGTTTTCTTTTATTTATTTGTTCCTCTTATACTGCGTCTTTAACTCCAACGGTTATATCGGCGGCCATTCTCCTTTAGAACATATCGAAGATGTTAACTCGTATTCGTTGGGTTTTAATTATTAGATCACGCACACATTCGCACTCTCATCCATACTTCCACACTCTGGGGAAGGTGAGGAATTATCTTGGTTGGAGAAAAGTCCCCATCCCCACTGCCGGGAATCGAATCCCTAGCACGGCAGGCAGGTGCTCCACCGACTGAGCCCCTCGTTATTGTTCAAGGCTTGTATCCAACATTAGAGTAATTGACATTGGCGGTGTTTGCACTAGGTTTTGGTTCCCTGCTCATTGGGTCTTGATGTGATACTCAGTTTTATATTCCTTATTCAAATGCTGAAAACTACTGAAACCTGATCTCGACTGTCTAATTGTTCGTTTTTGCGGTTATTTCTTACATGGCTTTAGCTCTCCAGTTTCGAGATTGTTTGTGCATTTTATATTCTACAGTTCTCGCTCGGTAGCGTAGATGGCAGCGTGTCTGCCTCACGTTCAAGAGGTCCCGAATTTGAATCTCGGTCAGGGTGAGTTACCTGGTGTAGTGGGCCGGGTTTGTACTTGGTTCGGAAAACTTAGGAAAGTTAGTTTAGGATATAATTCGAAACAGATTCCGGGAAGGAAGGTGTATATCTGAGGGTGTATTTGTTGTCGAATAAAGTCCTTTTGTCCTTCCTATGCTGTTTATTTTGAAAACTGCGTATATCGTTTCTTATTAACTATTTCCTAATTCCCTGCATACAAGAGATAAACCTGGTTATCCTACTTTATAAGAGTTTCTATAACTGATCTATTAGCTCACTCGTTAGCACTTTTCGTAATTAATATAATTATCTAATTATTCTCTACACATAAGAAAATGTGATGATGTACCACAGATTGTAAGTTAGAAGTTCCATGCAACTTTGTACGATGTTATATTTACGCACGAACTAACCTCCTTTCAGCACAACGACACAGTTACAAGTGATGAGTTTTTGCTATGACTTCCAGTTCGCAGACAATTTTCTATTAGACGCCCATTTTCTATTAAAACCATATCTCTTTTCTAGACACGTGATTTATTAGTTATCTTATTGGTTCTCTCCCTCTACGATATTAATTGGATTTCAGAAAAGGTGAAAGTTTTACTTGCCTAGTGAAACGTCCATTAACGTACTCTTCGTAACTTGGACATCTTGATCATCGAATGAATGCATTCCTATTGTATGGCAATTTTTCAGATTTTTCTCTCATGTACACAAACTCTTTTATTCACGATTATTCTTAATGAGACTCCACTTAACTGTTGTATTGCGTTTCCTGTTCATGTCTTACCCTTTATTTACCTAGGTGTCTATAATTTAGCTTTACTCTTCCTAACCATTCGTTTTATTTCCATCTTAATAATATATATTTCATTTTAATTTATTACATTCATTACCTATTATCCTCTATCCTACTCCTTTCTTCTAGAGGCGCATAATACTGCTTCACTGGGTAAAGATTTTGCCGGGTTTTCCCTTATCTTGAAAAACTAATGTCGGGAGCTCTTCGTTCTATGTACCCTGGGCTCATTTGAACACCATTCCATTCATCTTCCGATATGATTTAACGTTGGAAGACGTAAATTTAAAAAAAAAAAGTCTACAGCGCCATTAATTTATACTGTCACCTTCGCGGATTTTGTACCAATGTTCAAGAATGTTTCAAAAGAGTGTCACGATTTCAAGTTTTGTGTTTATTATTTCCAGCATTTCAGGATGATTTTAACGTGTCTCATTTATTTTGGTCTGCTCTGTAAACAAAATGGTTATTACGACTTAAAGTTTTGTTTCTAACTTTTTATAACTAAGGAGCACCTATAATTACTTTAATTGCATTTACATACACGGAATTCAGCCTTCTTGAATTATCCCCTATATTTATTATCTCTGAAATGCTGTTTCTATTTAAAGGGATGCGCTGCTATTTTTGACATGAGCCTTACATTTTAGGACAGCCTACATATTACCAGCTACAGGAATGTCTTCTGTTATTTTATTAGCACAATAACAATGATTCATCACTCTCGTTTTAAAACACGTGTTCAAGGCTACCAGAAGAATTGTTTTCCCTGTAACTCTGCTATTGGGTGCACTAATAGTAACTATAGGCCGTTTTTATTATTAACTATACTATGAATGTTTGCTGCATTTGTGTTACATGTTAAGGGGTTTCAGGTTGGCAGTCAATTATGAGTACAGTTTGGCTCGGGGAAGATGTCATTAAAGAAGGGGTGTGTGTGTGTGTGTGTGTGTGTGTGTGTGTGTGTGTGTGTGTGTGGCAACTGCTGATTTTTCTAATTGTTTATATGTTATGTTCATAAAGTGTTCTTTTGCTCTTGTTGGCCGGTTGAGGATGGAGACAAAGTCTCTGAAACATGTTCCGGAAATATTTAAAAGTAAGTGTTGTTTAGTGTCATTAATCGACTCCCTTTAAATTTAATTTATTATAACAAACTGTTTTCAACACTTCCAAGAAAGAACTCTATTTTCATGTTTACTGTTGTTTTAAACTTTGTAAGGTGGCTTGTGATATTAAAAATCCAATACGGTATTTACTTTGGTGATATGGAAACAAATGGGTCCAACACCTTAATCACATGCCAAGAGAAAGAATACCAAAACAAGCCTTCAATTATAAACCAAGAGGACGAAGATCAATTGGACGCCCCCTAAAGAGATGGCTTCAGAAATGTGAGACCGGAACAGGCTTAAGCCTAACCCGTGAAGGAAGAAGAAGAAGAAGAAGAAGAAGAAGAAGAAGAAGAAGAAGAAGAAGAAGAAGAAGAAGAAGAAGAAGAAGAAGAAGAAAGAAGAAGAAGAAGAAGAAGAAGAAGAAGAAGAAGAAGAAGAAGAAGAAGAAGAAGAAGAAGAAGAAGAAGAAGAAGAAGAAGAAGAAGAAGAAGAAGAAGAAGAAGAAGAAGAAGAAGAAGAAGAAGAAGAAGAAGAAGAAGAAGAAGAAGAAGAAGAAGAAGAAGAAGAAGAAGAAGAAGAAGAAGAAGAAGAAGAAGAAGAAGAAGAAGAAGAAGAAGAAGAAGAAGAAGAAGAAGAAGAAGAAGAAGAAGAAGAAGAAGAAGAAGAAGAAGAAGAAGAAGAAGAAGAAGAAGAAGAAGAAGAAGAAGAAGAAGAAGAAGAAGAAGAAGAAGAAGAAGAAGAAGAAGAAGAAGAAGAAGAAGAAGAAGAAGAAGAAGAAGAAGAAGAAGAAGAAGAAGAAGAAGAAGAAGAAGAAGAAGAAGAAGAAGAAGAAGAAGAAGAAGAAGAAGAAGAAGAAGAAGAAGAAGAAGAAGAAGAAGAAGAAGAAGAAGAAGAAGAAGAAGAAGAAGAAGAAGAAGAAGAAGAAGAAGAAGAAGAAGAAGAAGAAGAAGAAGAAGAAGAAGAAGAAGAAGAAGAAGAAGAAGAAGAAGAAGAAGAAGAAGAAGAAGAAGAAGAAGAAGAAGAAGAAGAAGAAGAAGAAGAAGAAGAAGAAGAAGAAGAAGAAGAAGAAGAAGAAGAAGAAGAAGAAGAAGAAGAAGAAGAAGAAGAAGAAGAAGAAGAAGAAGAAGAAGAAGAAGAAGAAGAAGAAGAAGAAGAAGAAGAAGAAGAAGAAGAATACTTTGGTGACTGAGGGATATTACGGAGATTTGAACTCAAGGTCTCCCGAATGCAGACGATAGGCGTTCAACTTATTCCCCTTGTGAAAAGTCTTTTCCATTAAATAACAATTCATTTTATCGCTGCCGTTCCCTTTAACAATGCAGAAATATGTCAGACTGGAGTATTAAAGATGAAATTGGTGAACTATAGTTCTGTTTAAGATACACGTAACTCTTTATGACTTTTAAATTGTAAAATGGTTTAAACGGAGCTGCATACTGGTATGTCGTTAGGATCTCAGTGTCAGAAACCAGGAAGATATGTGCCAGCCGACAGGGTTGCTTCAATAAATTAACTCTTTATCGTCGCTAGTCTTGTCTTATCTTGACAGACAACAGGATTTATTCCACTATTTAAAGACATCTTATCGCTTGTTGTTCAAAGACGGTGCAGACTGAAAGAGAATTCTTGTTTACCATTGCATGAAGAAGTCAACCACAAGCATACCTACTTAATTCGGGTTTGATAACGATACACTTTTAGAATCATGATCAAGTGTTACGAAAGGAAACCGTGATAAGACAAAGGAGTCACTATGAAAGCGCTATCTAGTAGTATTCTCTATGAACGTAACATAACAACTTAAAGAAAAATTAACCGACAAGATTATAAATGTACACACAGTTTATATTACAGATGCCTTTTCAACATTTTGTGTTTTCATTATAGTATTTATTTTAGAAGATGCTAAGGAAGGAATCGTAAAAGTAACGCGGATTTACATTCTTCACCACATAAATTATTCTTAAATATCAATAAATTTCATCAAAGTTTAGCATCTATAAATATTTACTACCATTCCTTATTGAAAAGCTTTTCCTGCTTGCTATAGGATTACTACGGGGTAATTCGGCACCGAAACCTATGGCTTATTATACCTAAGCCCCAACTGGGGCATCCCCGAAGGAAGAATGAGCATACAGGAGACAGAGGGCAGCCGATTCAAGGAGTCACTACACTGCAGAGGGCAGGGTCCCTACTATTTATCAGCTGGAAACTCCTCCGGTAGGCCAGCACAAACGGCATCTCACTCACAGTTGTCCTGAAACGGCCCGTCAGGTCGGCTCAGAGACCGGAAACCGTCCTACCGAAGAAAGAAGTATCTACCAAGAGCATATAATTCTGTCATGCACCACCGAGACTCCCGCCGACACTTTTACCCTGAAAGAGAGCACAGATGAGAGACGATGTGAAATGATAATTGAGATGAAATGGAGGGACAGGAAATTCGGAGGATGTAACTAACCTACCCAGCATTCGCCTGGCGACTCGGGAAAACCGCCGAAAATACCCATAGGTCAGGTAGTTCGGCTTCGGAAATTGAACCCAAGCCTCCCGAATGTGCGCCACAGACGAAACTGCCTAAGCCATCACGCTCAGCTACTTGATTTATAATAAAATAACTAAATACCAAAACAGGCGAAGAATATTGTTTCATTACTTAAACACAGCGTATGCAGTCTCTAAAAGATTTTCACATAGAAGCCAAGGTGTGAAAACAATATCAATAGTTTTTTTTTTATGAGTAGATTACATTTTGCCTTAAAGACTACTCACTCAGATTGTCAAATTCTCACTCAAATTTGAGTGAGTAATCTTTAACATAAAATGTCATCTACTCATAAAAAAGCTATAGCTAATGTCTCACTTTAAACATTGTGTTGGTATTTAGAACAATATAAATGTTCATCTGTAGGCTTTCAGGGCCGGCGTTAATCCAGTAGAACGCTGTTTCCGGGGTTGAAGGAGTGATTCAGACGATGAAAAAACAACTGACCTTTCGCCCGTAGCTTCATCGGTCATCTTCAGAGAGTCACTCCTGGCTGGTTACAACTAGGTATAATCGTATTATTTATAATTTTAAATTAAGAAACCTTATACCTTGGAAGATAATGTTGTTTATAACTATTGCTCTACCTACAATAAAAGAGTCAAGTGATAAATGTCTTCCTTAACTAATGGAATGCAAATGATAGGTATAGTCGCACTGCTCGAACCGTTACAATGGCTTTATCTTTGTTAATAGAAACCACTCAGATAATGCGTTGATTATTCTTGTAAGAGTGAGAGGGGAACTGCCGCGTTTCCCGGCCCTGTACTAAGCACCAATGAACGCATCACTCCAGCCAATAGAATTCGCAGGAATTACAAATGACAGATAGATGTTCACTCCACGTGGAGTAATCAGTGTGCTTTATGAGAGGATATATTACTACAGATAAATCCATGATAACCGTTCGAGCAGTGCATCGCATCGCATCGCAGGTACTGGCAGGCTGTGTTAGCCCGAAGATTGTTGCTGTGTGCCCAACCAGGATAGGGTTTAACCACAGAAAGGATTTTCTTTTCGGGGTGGTTTAGGATGGCTGTTTTTGTTTGAGGATGGTAGATTGATTTCGAGGTAGTTTAGTACTCCTCTAGGAAGGATAGAATGCTTTCCTTTAGCACCCTGGCGTTGAAGGATTTAGTTATATTTTGAATTGATTTTTGTTAATTTTGAGACTAACAACTCTTGGTAGATTATGGGAGCTCAGCTTTTGCTGCTGTTGGAATTGCTCCGTGGTTACCTCGGATGCCCGCAAGCCATGCGGGGGACCCGGAATAGTCGGCGACGACGTCTGGTTGGATCATAATCACCAAGAGACCCAACCAGGGCACTTCTGTGCAAAGGCAACTGTTCGTATAATTTTGTAGCCCGGCGTCTAATTTCATCTTCCACGTATGGAAGACCCGAGGCTTCATGGAGGAACCTTACTGGAAAGAATGGGCCTACTGAGTAGATGGACCTCTATTCTGAGCGCGTTGAAGATATGCCAGCCAGGAATCTGCGGCCATGCCCCAGACCTCGCAGGCATATAGCATCAACGGGACTATGAGAGCTCGAAAGAGGTATAGCTTTACGACCGAGCAGCGCGACTATATGAATCCTATATAGCCATGATGTGGATGTTTAAAGATCAATAAGGATGATAATACTAATAGTTAGGTAGTAGGTAACATAGTTAAATACCTAATAATGTGACTTCATCCACTTTCTAAACTGTCATTTAATCAATTTTCATTGTCACCTAATAACCTAAATAGTTCACTTTAGACGACACTTCATTTAACTCTCACAGTCGCTTCAACCAATGTGAACTAGTTTCAATTGTCGCCATTACTTCCCTTGCTTTGCATCTTAATGGGATATACACCTACTGAGTTGAATACACGACTCAAATCCTCTGTAGGTTCGTCTACAGTCATCAGGAACTCCCTCAGAGAACAAACAGCGCTTTCCATCGCACCAGAAACTCCTTGTGAGATTCCATGGCGACGTGCGTAGCATGTTCACTCACACAGCGTAGAAAATATCCACAGAGCCCCAGAACGTTTGAGAAGACTGAACTTCTAGAAGTTTACCGCCCCGACTGCTCGGTGTGACTTCTCCATAACTTTCCGCCATAGCTACCATGTCACAATAGTATCTGCAGGGGGTTTCAAGTTAGTTACACTGAAAACACTATTACCACAATGAATTATGAATATGTGACACCGAGGGCAGATAGGACGCGCCACATGATCGTGTTGCCAACAAACGGACAGCATTTGTCGCTATATGCTAGAAAGAGCCAAAAGTCGTTAAAGAATATTGAAAGTTGAAAAAAATGTCTTCAAAAGTTGGAGGAAGTAATATCTACGTAAGCAGTACATTTACCTTTTTACAATCTTATTCTTGTACTACATACCTACTCACTGTCGAAGAGAATACCGTGTCATCACAGTCAGTAGGTTACATCCTGTTCTTTCCCTATATTTCCTTTTCTATCAACCCTATTACTAAAATGTTCACATAGACTACCCAGGTACCTATCAGGTACCCACAGGAATAACATTGTGGAAACTCAACGTCTATTGTGTAATCTTCTTAATTAAGTTTAAGCATTACATTTCAACGAGTTTCTGAGGCGGGATCTCCCATTGACTTGGGATGGGTCGATACCAGTTTATCTCGATATTCGATACCGATACATGATATTTTACACCATACCCAATACTTCGATACCGTCATTTCTACCTCCAATGTTAATGTTAGGAGAACTGTGTAATATCAATAAAAGTAAATGGATGCACATATTTAATGAGAAAAAGCTTAAAACCGTAAGTGTTCTTATTTTTAAACTTTACATTAGACATTTAAAAGCAAAACAGTCCATTTTTACGAATTTTTGTTAAAAATAGTAGCATTCTCACTCTTTCGGGGTCCAATCTACTTCTTTTTCAGTCACATACGGGTCCTGCTGTGCTAAATAGTCTTTCAGAGAAATCTGTTCCAGGTAGAATACATAAATATGTAGTAAATAATTGTATTAGTTTGGGAAATTTTGACTTTTGTTTTCTAATAATACAGTGCACTAGAAAGACCAGGTGACAACTCGTCGTTGAGATATGCATCTATTATGTGTTTCAAATGGGAAGGTGTTTGTCCTTGAGCGCTACTAGGTGAGCAACCAATCGGAGTCCTGCGGTGTTGTCGTAATGCATTCCCGCTAAGTGGCGTGTGAGGAGCGCCAACCTAATCAATCTGTATGACATACTACTCGCGCTAAGACAAAAATTCAGATTTTGCCAAAACTGATCCATGTGGCAGGTAGATAGTAATGTATCTAACATAACCATGGAAACCCCACATTTTTAGCTCTAATAGTTTTTCTAACGCAAATAAATAAACCACTATTACCTATATTATAACATTAAATCGCGATGTATGCACTGTATGAATATCATTATTGGTTGGCATGTATGCGTGTACGTATATTTCTAATTACTTGGAAATGAAAAGTAAATGTTTGACATGACGTGATAAAAGAATTACTTTGAATAAGCCAATTCGAGCGAGAGGAAACAATGAATTTCCTGCTGCCCTGGCAGAACGTGTCTGCTCACATAATATCTTTGTTTATGAATTGGTTCGTAATTTCTATTTAATCTAGAGAGCTCAAAGTGGTTGGTGTGTATACTTGTAATTGTATACTTTTAATTACTCAGAACTGAAATTTAAGCTACTAAATGACGTGATAAGAGAATTACTGTCAATAAGTCAAGGTGTTAAATTCGAGAAAGAGGAAACACTTCATTTCCTGTTAGCCTGTGGAATGCTGTATGCTTATGTTTATGAATGAATGCTGGATAAGAACTGTTTATTTACTCTGGAGAGTTCAGATCAATATCATTCAGTTGTTCTTTACACAATAGAGTAAGAGTTAAATAGTGCAATGGCTTCTTGCGGTGAATTTAGTGGCGAGTAAAAAAGACAATCATTGCGAAGTCTGGCTCGAAGTATTATTTTAAGGTGTACACGTTCTTCAAAAAATTTTCTGAAACAGAAACTAAAAATGAGTTATTGCAAAGAATACTTCCGTTTAAAAACACGGAAAAAGTATATCTGCTGGATCAACTTGTAATTGAAATGGGAGACGAGGTAATACGCCTCCCACCTTACCACTGCCAATATAATCCAATTGAGTTGGTGTGGGCTTAAATAAAAAGGGGGGTTGCAAACAGAAATATCACTTTTAAACTGATGGACGTTAAACGGTTTGTTCACGAAGAAATTGACAAGGTAACACAACAGGACTGGGAAAACTGCGTGAGGCATGCAGATTTTAAGAAAGAAATAGCCGTGACGAGATTTTGGAACCTATAATCATAAATTTGCAAGACTCAGACGATGAAGACAGTGACAATGACGAATTGTCTCTTAACGGCTGACATTGACAGCGATATGGATGAACCGCTGGCAGTTCCATTGTAATAGAAAAGCAGGTAATACATAAACTATAATTATAGTTATAATATTTTAAAGTATACATAATTTGCGAAAATGCTTTTTCCAATTTTGATTTTGGCAACTGCATCATTGTAAAAGTTTGTAAAATATAATTTGCTTACCCTTACGTCTGCGCCAAGGAGACCTGCATGCTGTGTGAGTGTGCACCAGAGAGAGGGAAATATAAAATGAGTGGGGTAACAAGCTGGTAACGCTGAGTGTGATACGGCATCTGATTAGCTGGACTCCAGAACTCTTCCCATTTGAAACACATAATAGTGATTTCTTCTTGAATTGGCACTGAATTTGGCAGAGGATTATTTTCTTGCATAATGTTACTGTACATGTACAACATTTCTGGTAATTTCTCGGACTTTGGAATGTTCTACTTATGGCAATAATATTTTGTGCTTTTAAAATAAAATAAAAATGGCAGAATCACCACCGAAGTATAGAAAAAGTATTATTCGATGTCAATACGATGCAAATATCGAGGGTATCGAGGTATCGCAAGTATCGAGGACCCATCCCTAATTATGACCTAGTCAGTCAACAGTAATCAGGTGAGTTTTGTAGTTTAGTTAAATCTATTTAAGTCCAAATACGTCGGATTATTTAAAGATAACACATTTGCAATTTTGCCGCGATGGCTTCGAATTGTCGTATTTATCGTTAGACGCTAAACGCGTAAATTTAATACAGGATTGACAGTCATTATACCTATCTAACTAGCAACAATATTAGCAAGCTGTGATTGGTCTGCACACGTTAGCAGATTGACTAGGAATGTGGATAATTTGTTATCGACACCTTAAGGGAATGCAGCACCGAAATTGGCTAAAAATATGGGAAAAAATAATTTTTCTTTGTTTTTGAGCTAAATAAATACTTTGAACCTTATAGTATCATAATCCAACTAAATTTATGAGTTTCAGACATTTAAATACCCTCACATGACAATTTAAATGCACGTGCGCACGTGCATTTCGGCCCTTTATTCACAGAATTCTGTCATTTGAGTTCGATTGAATGTACTATATTTATACATTTGAAATTAGCGGGCAAATTTTCTGGTGGAATTTTGTGTGTTGATATTATGGTTATTTCTTACAATATGTGGCACCATGGAAACAAAACACTCACTGCAAACATTGAAAGCAAATAGTAATGTTTATATTTTGCTTTTGTGTGAGTTTCTAACTTGGTCGGGATTTTCTTGTGTTTCTCGTTAAACTACATACTGTTTGTATATAACTGATGAGCTTTAGTGTGTCATTTAACATTTATATAGGTATTTTATACATCAAAACGTGCATATAACTGTAACAGAGGTTGTAGGTAAAATATTCTTTGAAACAACTGACCTTCTGTTGACTGTGTACATAGTTAGGATCATGAATAGGCTAAACGATACATCGGTAGAAACACCTAAACATAACACAACAATGGGAACATACTTGAGGCCTGATGTGTTAAGAAAACAAATGCCTGTGTACCAAAGGCTGGCGTCAGATGAAATCCTAAGGAGATGTACATTGGGTCAGACACAAAATGCAAATGAAAGTTTACATAACATGATATGACATAATTGTCCAAAAGAAATATTTGTATCAGAGAAGAGACTTCAGGTTGCTGTGACGTCAACGATCAGTGAATTCAGTTTTGGTTGTTCTGCCTCACTCAAGCTGCAGTCAGACATAATGAACACAGATTTCACCAGCATCTCTAAAACTTAGCCAAGGGAAGGACCAATTACGCTTACTTCATTCAGCAATTTCTGCGAAGGTAACTTCTAAAACATCCAGAAGGAAACTGAAATTGAAGAAAACTGCTGCAGAAGAGAGAAGGAAGAGGCAAGAGGGTCCAACTTATCTATCTGGACGGTTTTAATCTATTTCAAGGCATATAGCTGAGAAGGAAAATGTTTTGGATTTTAAAATTTGATTTACTCAGTTACAGTTTTTTCAACATTTTTTGTCATTCAAAATGTTCCACACGATGCAGTTTTGATTCAGTCCCTCTAAAATTATCTACACATGTTCTTAGAAAGCAAGCAAAGGTTTCTATCATATGAATTTTAATATTCATTATATTTTTAAAGTTATTGATATATAAAATCAAAGGTTTAATCACCTTTTGGATTTTTTGTTTGCTCCATAGCTAATTTTTATTCCTCTGTAACTAAGGACAGTAAAGTCTGTTTACCCAACTTGTGTGCAATTCCCAGTCAAAGGGACCTCAAAGGACGGGACCTCCCCGCCCACTAATGACCGTCATAAATCTATCTCCACACTTCAGAAATGGAACACTGAGGTTGGGGACCAATAGCAGCCCCCATTTGTTGAAAATGACAGTTGCATGTCTACTCCGCGTGGAGTCTCAGTTGCCAAATTTCCAACTTCCAGTTGTTCTGTTTCATTAGGTGCAAGACGGTGATGTTAAAATGTTGCAACATTGTAGAAAGGACCGTCAGGAGGAGGGTCCATGTTGTAAAACGATTATGAGGGTTTGTCAAAGAAAGCGGCCGCCGTGCACTTGCGTTGGGTAGATAGACTTTATAAGAAATTAATATGATAGATCTTTTTTTCATAACCTTCTGAATATTTTTAGAAATAGAAAAATTAAAATTTTGAAAATTTTCCTCACCTGAAGCGCTTTGTATGTTGCCCAAATTTTGAACTTCACAAATTAATTACTCAAAAAATATTGAAAATATAAAAACCAAATTTTGAATTCTGTGTCCACTATGCCTCAGAACTAAGTGGTAAAATTTCAGCAAGATTGGTTGAAAATTGCTGGATTTGGGGTTTTCGGTGCTGCATCCCCTTAAGAGGTGCATTATCAGTTCGCGCTAATTGTCTCTCGTCCTGCGCTGGCAGTATTAAAGTGAGACATACGAACACAAATGTATAGGAAGTTCAAGTGACTATGTTATTCTGAAAGAGAAAAAAAAAGAGAATCGTTTGAAGGTAAAATCAAAAGTGAATAGGTAATGAATATACGAGGGTTGGCTGATAAGTCACGGGCCTCACATAGAGCCAGTTTGACAGATCATGTGGTTTAACTCTGGACTAGCTTGTATCCATAGCTACAGATCAATAGCTTTAGTATTTGAATGACAGCATTTTAAACAAGACAAGTGTAGAGGTTTCATGAAAATGGAGGATTTGGAAAAAGGAACAGTACACTGAAAGATTCTGCCCCTTCGTATACAATGATTAAAAGGTGGATTGTAGAGTTTAAAATGGGTCGTACGAGCATTAGTGATGAGCCTCGCTCTGGACGACCTGTGGAAGTCATAACTCCAAAAATCATTGAAAAAAATGCATCGTTTAGTACTGAAAGACCGCAGCTTAAAGTTGTTTGAGATAGCAGAAAGCTGTAAACATATCAAAATAACGCGCAGGTAATATTTTAAGTAATGTTTAGGGCATTCGAAATGAATGTGATCAAAAGTTGCAAAGAAATACTGTTTCTGGTAAGATTTTGGAGTTCTGCCGTAAAAATCCAGTGATTCTTTTTTTTTTTTTTTTTTTTTTTTTTTTTTTTTTTTTTTTTTTTTTTGAGACGGCATATTACCATGAATGAAACTGGAATATATCACTACACTGTAGAAAGTAAATCACAGTCAAAATAGTGAATTGAACCAACTCCGTAAAAGGCAAAGTCCATTTTGTCAACTAACAGGGTTATGGCGAATGCTTTCTGGAATGCACAGAGAATAATTGTTATTGATTACTTGGAAAAGAGGAAAAGTATCACTGGTGACTACTATGCAAGCTTACTGCCAAGTTTGAGTGATGGGGTGAAAAGAAAAAGACCTCATTTGGCAAAGAAAAAAACCCTGTTTCTTCACGACAATGCTCTGACCTATCGTTCAGTCATTGCAATGGGAAAAATGTGCGAATTAAACTTCGAATTGCTTGAATATCCACCCTATTCACCAGATCTAGCACCCAGTGATTACCACCTATTCCCGAACTTCAAAAAGTTTTTTGGAGGACGAAGATTTCATAGGAGGTCATGAAGCCGTAAACAGCTATTTTGAGAACCACCAAAATCACACAGAAATGGCTTAATTATACTGATCACCAAACTAGAATGTGATTGACAGTAAGCACATGGAAAAACGCTGTAAATAAACGGGAGGGGATGAGTACGTCATAACGGTTGTCATAGTAACCATTATAAGGACCAATTACTGTCCTCCACAGGAGAGATAGTCTCCGACGCCTGAGACGCAGGGGTTTGGCGAAGGTTACCACACCCTCCCTGGACAGGTTTATGACACCCCATGTCAGTTCAGTTATAGACCATTCAAAAACATTCTGACGGCTTCTACTTTTGTGAGTGAATCTTCTCGATTTTAGTATACAGAGTGAATAGGGCGTATGTTTTTAAGTTTCTGCTCCTTGTGTAGCAGATGTTCTCTGCAACACACATTCGCTGTCCTTGTCTCACTGCGTAAGGCAGTACATACCTTCCAGGGACGTTCTTTGCGTTGCTGGACTGTAGAGTTGAGACGTTTCCATGACAACGTTAGGCGCCAAACCTTTGTTGCCGATATTCTAACACGTGCTTAGCAAGACCTGCGGGCGAGCGTGTTACGCAAACGCTGCAGTAAACACAATACCTTGCTTTTGTTTCTCTTCTGATAACGCTGCGTAAACAGAATACCTTTACGTATAGGTTGCTGCTATTTTATATAAGGTTACAACAGTTATGCCCAATTTCACCAACAAATGTTAAGACTTAACACGAGTTTAGCAATAGTTAAAACAAAAATTGCATTTCACCAACAAGTGTTAGCGTAACACTCGTGTTAAATCTCACGTTAAACTAACAAGACGAATTTCTAATGTTAAGTCCTTAACAATTGTAAATAGTCAAGATGGCGAGCATGAACTCAGCTGTTGATGTCGATTTGCTGTATTTAAGACCGTCTAAATGGCATACATAATAGAGGAGATATGATTTTGAGGAACTATCAGAAGAACATTGCTTTACGGAGGTATAGACTGTCGAAACATGTTGCTATGAAGTTTACTGCGGAAGTACAAGAGAGGTTAGAACATGCATCGAAAGGAATATGGCGACCTCGCCTTTGCTTCAAGTATCAATAACCTTGCGATTTTATAATTCACTGAATTATGTGGATAATACATTTTCCACCTCCCGTCTTGAAACGTTCAAGTCACTTGCCCTTCTTCGCTCCTCGTTTTAAATTTACGTAATACTGAGTTAGAACATGCATCGAAAGGAATATGCCTATCTCGCCTTGGCTTCAAGTATTAATAACTTTGCGATTTTATAATTCACTGAATTATGTGGATAATACCTTGTCCACCTCCCGTCTTGAAACGTTCAAGTCACTTGTCCTTCTTCGCTCCTCGTTTTAAATTTGCGTAATAACGAGTTAGAATATACATCGAAAGGAATATGCCGATCTCGCCTTTGCTTCAAGTATTAATAACTTTGCGATTTTATAATTCACTGAATTATGTGGATAATACACTATCCACCTCCCGTCTTGAAACGTTTAAGGCACTTGTTCTTCCCACCTCGTTTTAAATTTACGTAATACTGACAAGTTGTTTGGTGCTTGTAGTAGTGACCCATGCATTTGAATTAAATTCGTTTCCAATATTTTCCCCGCGACATCTTTCTCTTTTACATTCACTGCATCCGTCCTCTTATTTTCCACGACACCATTTCAATTAACAATTCTTTCTCCGTCGATGAGAAATTTGTCTCACGGCTTTATTTATGATTTTGTTCATCCGCCATTTGTGCAGACGAAAATGAAAACAAAAGCGCATCGGAGTACGTTCAGAAAATCATCCATAGCCCTTCTATAACTGTGATATTTACAAGTTTCTGGGCGTTAACACAGGTTTGTTAACATTTTAAGGAAACAGGTTGGTGAAATGCAAGAAATTTAACATTAGTTTTAGCGCTGTGACAATTGTTACGTTACATTTGTTAACGTCGATTTTAACATCTGTTGGTGAAATCGGGCATTAGAGATCCTATACTGGCAAGTTTCTTTGCATTGTATCTGAGCGTGTGTTGTAATTATTTGCAATTGTGTTTTAATGAATGTTTAATTATGTCTAAAAAAAAGTGACAAGCGAAAACTTGAATGTGCTCGAGAAACAAATAAAACTATATTTGGTAAAGGTATTCCAATTAAAGGACAGGCACGGGAAATACGAGAAATGCTCCGTGAGAGAATACTTCGAAGAAAAGAAATTGAAAGGGGAGTCTATTAGTCCATTCTTTAAGGTGCTTGATAGGACTTACCGTGCTGTAGGTATCAGTAAGGACACTGTGGTTAAGATTGGGAAAGAAAAGTATTTTAAAGAAGAAAGTCAGGCCTCGGGGTGTAAATTAGAAATGCCCAGAAAAAAAGTGTGTAGGCGGCATTTCCCCACTTCATTAAGCATCAAAATTTCACAAGTATGCCTCTTATGTTACGATGATCTTTACTTTTATGTGATCTTGCATGTTCTAGCGTTTGCATGTAGATCCACGACTTTTCTATTGTCTTTGTGTACTGTATTATAGATAATAAATACCCATTGCAGTCGCAACTGACTCACCTTCGCACGTGTAATCCTATATCGCGCTCTCTGCCTCTTTCTCCATGCGAAATATCAATCACTTTCTAGATTGGCGACCAGTATAAATTAGAACACGATATCACTAACGTATTAGCCTTTGAAGAGCTAAATCGTGCTGTGTTCGAGTGGTTTGTTGGTGCGCGCGCGCTAAAAACAATTTCCATTTCTGAACCATTGCTTCAAACTCAAGCGTCAGAAACAGCAAGAAAATTAGGCAAAGACAATTTCAGAGCTTCCAATAGATGGCAGGAGAGTTTTAAACATCGCCGTAAATTTTGTTTTGCATGCTGTGTGTGGTCTGCATATGATATTGATGTGCAGACAGTTGCAGATTGGAAAGGGAAAATTCAAAACAGAGAAACGAGACGATAAACTACAATTATTGTACGTACGTTGAAAATATAGACTGTTATTATTTTTACTTCAATTTATATTACTCCTTCACTGTAAGCCTGTGCGACTGTTCTGCAATTTTTATTATATTTAAACACATCCCTCTGTAAGACGGAAACCTGTGTAAACGGAAAATAAATGCTTGAACGATCACGTTCCGTTTTAGCGGTTTTACTATATTTACTATAAGCTAACGATGACGCCAACCTGTGATCAACGTTTGATGCTATGTTATTAGCGTGCGGTTGTGCGGTTAGCGGACTGTAGCAAACCGGTCGGCTGTAATGGCAAACTCTGTGAGAGATTTATTAGCCAGACTGGCTGTCTAGCAGTGGCAGTCAGTCAGGCAAGCAGGACCTTGAGCGCGGCGTGTGTGCGTGCCATGTTTATTCCAACAAATGTCCTTCATTTTCTTTCGTGAAGGAGAAATGGTAGTGCTTGTGATGAATAATGCAACACGCACTTTGGCTTCCCACCCTCTCCAGTAGTTGGCTGCTGAGGACATCTAGCGGTGTTACTTGTAGCAGAGAACGACTCGCTTTCCGCTTCTGCCATCTGACGGCTTGTACTGTACTAAGCAAAAATCGATGTTTACGACTGGAGTAAAATTACGTCAATTACGCATGGCAACTGTGTAGTTCAAGTCTGGTGCGCATAAAAGCCGCTCCCGTACGTAAAATAATGTAACAAGTCTGCTCACAAAAGTCTCTTTCAGAATTAGGTATGTCAAATCCTCGCTTCTGAATGAGGACGAAACAAAGAAAGGAAAACTTAAAGAAGAAATACCGTAGGTACCTTTTCTATATTGAGGTAGGTAAGCTTTATGCACTGGCTGCACATGGTTCTTTAATCGATTTCATTCTTATCTCAAGCAATTACAAACAGTCGAGTATATCGAGTTGGAGTTACAATTACAAGATTACAATTATAAAATCCATACTGAAAAATGCCATATACTCCTAAATCCTGGAAATCCTATCATGTGGCCCACCATTGACTAATAATTCGGTCCCCATACACCTAACCCTAGGTTTTTGTGTATTGGAGGCCCTCTACTCCTTTTTACAGATTTTGCCATTTCACCTATCCCACTCTATATTTTTCTCTTAATTGTTCTTAGCCATCTCTCTTTAACTTTCCCTAAATAATTCCCTATATTTCTCCTGTTCTTTTCCCCTTTTACTGACAAAATTTTTCTAATTACTACTTCACCCCCCCCAAATTGTCCCATTTACGTAGCCAAGCCTGTTCTCCCCATATCTTTGTTTGACTACAATTTAATATCCAATGGAAATCTGCATTCTCTTCTCCACACAATGGACATTTATCTAGCTCCCTCTCTTGACCTATACCTTTCAAGTTTCTCACTCGTGTTCTCGCCCAAGCAAAACCCTCTCGCCCTAACTTACTACATATATCTATATATTGTAACGGGGAGCGTTGAAACACCCTGTGAGCAGCTGGCAACGGAAGACAGGGGAGGCTCGGTTAGCCACGCCTTTCCCTCGTTTGTCTTATAGTGGTGACAGCCAGCGGTCGGAAAGAAACATAACTGTGCGTCTGTTTTTCTGTCCACCTGGTTCCAGAAATTACGTAATCTGGAACATTCTCCTGGTCACTAGAAACCGGCGATATTCCTATATAAAGAATGTGACAGACAGACGGAGTTAGTGAGTTGAGTTGGTTTTGGTTTAGTCAGTCAGTGAGTTGGTTTTGTCAGTGAGTGAGGAGACAGTCGCAGTTCTTGGTGTAAGAGTTAGTCAGTGACGTGTTAATGAACGAAAGGGTTGTGCAACGGAAGGCTGTACGTAACTTTGAATGTGTACCGGAGCTTACGTAACCGCGAGTACAGTGAAATTGTAACGGACGGACTGGTGAATTGTAACTGTGTGCAGCAAGTAATTCTGTGTAATTGGCAAGTGTTAAACTGTAAGTCGGTGGAAATAAAGAACATTGTTGAGTGGTGTAATTGGACTTTTTATTCCACGAACCCACAAAGTCACACTGGCGTCAGAAGTGGGATATAACACAAAGTCACACTGGTGTCAAGAAGTGGGATAACAAAAGTCACACTGGTGTCAGGAAGCGGGAAAACAACATCACCGAACATTACAACAATGGAGGCAGCATTAGAAAAGATTTTAGCGGAACTGAAAGAAATGAAGACGGCTAAAGACAACATCATCAGGAAGATGGAAGAAATGCGGGCCGAATTAACAGAGACGCTGGAGACTAGAAATAACCTGGCCGCGGAACTGAAACTAATCAGGACGGCTAGGGAGAACGTCGCCGCAGAGTTGAAACAAATGAAGACGGCAAACAACATCGCCGAGAAGATGGAACAAGTGAAGGCCGAGTTAACCACGGAAATGAGAGCAGCGAATGACGGTCCGGCTACCGAAATGAAGGTGGCGAACGAGGCTCTCGCCGCCAAGTTTGAAGAACAGTTGGCCGGCGTGAGGGATGACGTGACGGAACTGGGCGAGCGGAAGGGTCAAGTAGACGACCGCCTTAATGATTTAGAGGAAAAGGCCGACAACATCGCAAAACCCCTCACCCGCCTGACGGAGGAAAACCGGCCTTATGTGTGGACGGAGGACGCCGAAGACGCTTTCCAGCACCCGAAGGGGACCCTGTGCAGTGCTCCTATTTTGGGTTTCCCACAACCGGGTGGCGCCTTCATTGTGGACACCGACGCCAGCGACCATTGCATTGGAGGTGTCCTATCGCAGATCCAGGACGGCCACGAGCGCACAAGAGTGGAAGAGGAGGAGCGTGCCGCAGCAGTCCGAGTAGTTGTGGCAGTGCCTGCTGAAGGCTGGGATAGCGCAGGCCTGAGGAGGGAGCAGCTGGCGGACGCAGACTTGGGGCCACTCTTGAGGGAAGTGGACGCAGGGACGAGACCGACCTGGGAGGACATCGCACCGAGGAGCGCCACCTACAAGTCGCACTGGGCCCAATGGGACTCGTTGAAGACCGGAGTGGGCGTGCTGTTCCGGGTATGGGAGTCACCCGATGGGAAGGCGCAGAGAGGACAGTTGGTACTTCCCCGGAGTAAGGTCCCGGAAATCTTGGAGGAAGTGCACGCCGGTACTTCAGGAGGACACCTGGGAGCGAACCGAATGATTCACAAACTACGGCAGCGCTACTTCTGGCTGAGACTCCGAGCAGATGCTGGTGGTACACCTGGACCGCCTCGCACGCTACGATGGGGCTGTTCGAGGGCGAACAGCTTTGAGAAGGGAGCAGTGTAACGGGGAGCGTTGAAACACCCTGTGAGCAGCTGGCAACGGAAGACAGGGGAGGCTCGGTTAGCCACGCCTTTCCCTCGTTTGTCTTATAGTGGTGACAGCCAGCGGTCGGAAAGAAACATAACTGTGCGTCTGTTTTTCTGTCCACCTGGTTCCAGAAATTACGTAATCTGGAACATTCTCCTGGTCACTAGAAACCGGCGATATTCCTATATAAAGAATGTGACAGACAGACGGAGTTAGTGAGTTGAGTTGGTTTTGGTTTAGTCAGTCAGTGAGTTGGTTTTGTCAGTGAGTGAGGAGACAGTCGCAGTTCTTGGTGTAAGAGTTAGTCAGTGACGTGTTAATGAACGAAAGGGTTGTGCAACGGAAGGCTGTACGTAACTTTGAATGTGTACCGGAGCTTACGTAACCGCGAGTACAGTGAAATTGTAACGGACGGACTGGTGAATTGTAACTGTGTGCAGCAAGTAATTCTGTGTAATTGGCAAGTGTTAAACTGTAAGTCGGTGGAAATAAAGAACATTGTTGAGTGGTGTAATTGGACTTTTTATTCCACGAACCCACAAAGTCACAATATCCTTCCCACCCCCAGGTTGTTTTTATTTCTCTATATAATCTCAGTGAGCTTTTGTCACTTGTATTGGCGAAAATGTCTTGCAAATTTGAAAGTATATATGAAAATGATATGCTACAACCACAGGACTTTAATATATTATGTATTCAGGATAACAATTTTTGCAGATATGAATTCAGACAAAGCAAACGTTCTTTTAGTTACCTATAGGATTAGAATTTTATTACGGTGGGGATTCGACATTCTCATATATAACATTAAGATGAAATCAGGTCATTCAAGAGAAGGAAAATGAACATGAATTTTCTTGCTATCTCTCACTGTTTTCCAGGTATAAAAATTCCAATACTTTCAATCCGAATGAAGGCGACTTCACGTATTATTCAAAGACAGTTGACGATACATATTTAATCTCCTCCCTCTCCCCCTCCTCCTCATTATCATCATCATCAATATGAATAACATAAACAGTAGTAAGACTGAGGGAGAGAAGTAAGAAGCTTAAATTAAACACTGGGGAAGCTAAATATACCAAGAGCTCAAAATTTAATTATATTATGGAAATGTTTATTCTCATAATTTAGTATTTTAATGAATTTAAATATTATTTAATTTACCTATATGTTAAAATATTGAAGTGAAATTCACGCATTCTTGCCTGTTGCGAACTCTCAGAAAAAATAGGAATGTAATACCTACAAAAGCTTGCCAGATGTAGCTAAAACAATGCCAACAAAATAATTACCTAGTTTTCACGGTCTCACAGAATAACAAAGAAAAAGCAGTTGCTATGATAGTATAGGAATAGTACTTACCTATAATATGCAGTAAACCCTCTCTAAAACGGAGCGTGATCGTTCTGGCATTTATTTTCCATTTACACAGCACGATTTAGCTGCTCATACGATCTAGATTTGGTGATGCGTTTCGCAGGCCATGCTGTTCTCTTTAAATATTTGTCTTTAATTTATTTTTTTTTTTCAAAATTTCATAAATCTGAGTTTTCCCCACTTTAAACAGCACAGTTAATTCTTTAGCTGGACGTTTGTTCTTTTCGTCTTTTTCAATAAACTTAATTCTTTCCTCCAGTGATAATGGCTTATGTTTAGAATTCATTTTACAGAATTTGTGTACACACAAACTATGTTTTTAAAAATTACCAAAGTTCGCAGTTTTCTTCCACTCATACTTGATGACTTGTAACAACGAAACTGAGAATGAACTCAATGCAAAACAGTTGTACCCTTACCATGTGTGTTGGAGAGCTAATGGTTTGTTTTCCCTTTTCCTCAAAGGATTACAGTTTTTTTTTTTTTTTTTTTTTTTTTTTTTTTTTTTTTTTGTAAATTACGTCCTGCAACGTTAGGTCATATCGGACGATGAATGGAATGGGTGTAATGATGCTCAAATGAGCTCAGGGTCCATAGAGCTTAGAGTTACCCGGTATTCGTCTTTTAGGATAAGGGAAAAACCCGGAAAAACCGTATCCAGGTAAGTCACCCTGACCGAGATTCGAACTCGGGACCTCTTGAACGTGAGGCAGACATGATGATGATGTTGATGATGATGATGGTGATGATTATGAATATGAATATGATGATGTGAATTTAAGGGCGCTCAACTGCATCGGTATGTCCGCGCCCTTTAAAAAACTATTCGTGGCAAAAGACATATAAGCATTATTAAAACAACTATCAAACCTCTCAATAAATGCACAAATATTAGTAAATGTACATAGTTAAGGCAAATCCTAAAGAAAACAATAAATAAAAATATAAAGTCAAAAGGCATAGTAAGATCGTGAGGCAGACACGCTACCATCTACACTACCGAGGTGGGCAGATTACAGTTTATGACTTTCTGGTTCATGGAAGTGCGGTGCAAGTGCAGTCGCTTTCAAAATTATTGCACTTTTTTAAAGTTAATAGGTTTTAACCCTTTACACATAAAGTAATCCGTTTTAATCAGGCTATTTATGCAAACGGTTCCCAAAAAGTAGTTCCGTTTCCGCGTTATAAAGTTTTCCGGCTTAGAGTATAATTTTACATGGGAAATAACTCTGTGCAGAAATTTAGTTTCCGTTTGTTCAGGTTTCCGGCACATAAGGGGTCCGTTTTAGGTGGGGTTTACTAAGTAGTATAGGTGCATAAACCGCACAGTATTATAGTAGAGTCGCTGTTTAAATTTCCACTTCGACTTCTTTCATTTTCGCTTTGGCATAGCTTAAATTAATGATCTGTATTGTGCCATTTCCATTGCAACGTCTTTGGTTCTGGTGTTGGGGCAACTTGGCACATTATGATATTGCTGCCGAAAGTACATTGATAGACATTGTCTGCTTCTTAAACAAAAACATAAATATAAAAAAATATCGTCCCTTGTGTGAAACTGAAAACTTTATGAATGCCATTATTGCAATATTTATTGACGTCCTCCCAGACATCGATCATGAAGTAAAATGACCTTTCTTTTGTTTCGACTTTCTTTTGGTTTTGTAATGTAACGGATCCTGTGTTCTGTATACTGGTTTGCTGAAAGTATAAAAATTTTATATTAACTTGGAATGCGACACGTGAGTGATTATAAATTGCATTAACGGGAATTAAACATACTGTGGTGATCATTCAGCAATGCTTTTGCATAGTATTTTCTCTGTATTTTTATTTATTTACAGTGCTCCAGTAAGGAAGAAAACATCAACATGGCTGCTGCCATTGTGAGAGAGGATCGATGAATTACCTTAAGATCGCTTTCTGAAATACTGAACATTTCATTGGGTACTACCCATACGTTGGTGACAGAAACACTACACATGAGACGTGTTTTTGCGCGAAGCGTTCCAGGACTGTTGATTCCCAAACAAAAGGACATTCGCATACAGGTCTGCATGTAGTTAAAGCTGATGTTAGAGGAAGATCCGGGGTTTCTTTCAAACGTAATCACTTGTTGATGAGCTTGGCTACATCATTTTGATCCTGAGAGCAAACAGCAAAGCTCAGTGTGGAAACCTCCTTAATCACCAACCCCCAAAAACGCAAAAGTGGTTGCTTCTGCTGGGGAAAGTTATGGTCATCTCATTCATGATATTCATGTCATGGTTTATCAGCATGTTGTACCTGCACACACATCAGTAACTGGAAAATACTACAGGGATATCCTGAAAACATTGCAGGTCCATATCAGACGCAAAACACCACATTTCTGTGAAGCAGGCTGGATGCTGCACCACGATAATGCGCGGGCCGAAAAGAGCCAATGTTGTTGCTGAATATCTTGCAAAAATCAACGTGAAGTGCATCCCTCACCCTCCCTTATAGTTCGGATTTATCCCCATGTGACTTTTTTTCTATTACCTAACTTTGAAGAAACGCCTTCGTAGGAGGTATTATCCACAATCAGAAGCAGTGGTGAAGGCTGCGGAGGCAATTTTGAAGGATCTCTCAAAAAATGTTTTCCAGCATGTCTTTGGAGACTGGCAGAAACGCTGGGAAAAGTGCATTGCATTCAGGGGAGACTATTTTGAGGAGGACCGTCAAAATTATGAGGATGAGTAAAGGTACGTTGTCAAAAAAAAAAGAAAGAAAGAAAGAAAGAAGAAAGAAAGAAAGAAAGAAAGAAAGAAAGAAAGAAAGAAAGAAAGAAAGAAAGAAAGAAAGAAAGAAAGAAAGAAAGAAAGAAAGAAAGAAAGAAAGAAAGAAAGAAAGAAAGAAAGAAAGAAAGAAAGAAAGAAAGAAAGAAAGAAAGAAAGAAAGAAAGAAAGAAAGAAAGAAAGAAAGAAAGAAAGAAAGAAAGAAAGAAAGAAAGAAAGAAAGAAAGAAAGAAAGAAAGAAAGAAAGAAAGAAAGAAAGAAAGAAAGAAAGAAAGAAAGAAAGAAAGAAAGAAAGAAAGAAAGAAAGAAAGAAAGAAAGAAAGAAAGAAGGAAGGAAGGAAGGAAGGAAGGAAGGAGGGAAGGAGGGAGGGGAGGGAGGGGAGGGGAGGGAGGAAAGAAAGAAAGAAAGAGAAGAAAGAAAGAAAGAAAGAAAGAAAGAAAGAAAGAAAGAAAGAAAGAAAGAGAGAGAGAGAGAGAGAGAGAGAGAGAGAGGAGAAAGAAAGAGAGAGGAGAAAGAAAGAGAGAGAGACAGAAAGAAAGAGAGAAAGAAAAGAAAGAGAGAAAGAAAGAAAGAAAGAAAGAAAGAAAGAAAGAAAGAAAGAAAGAAAGAAAGAAAGAAAGAAAGAAAAGAAAGAAAGAAAGAAAGAAAGAAAGAAAGAAAGAAAGAAAGAAAGAAAGAAAGAAAGAAAGATAAGAAAGAAAGAAAGAAAGAAAGAAAGAAAGAAAGAAAGAAAGAAAGAAAGAAAGAAAGAAAGAAAGAAAGAAAGGAAAGAAAGAAAGAAAGAAAGAAGAAAGAAAGAAAGAAAGAAAGAAAGAAAGAAAGAAAGAAAGAAAGAAAGAAAGAAAGAAAGAAAGAAAGAAAGAAAGAAAGAAAGAAAGAAAGAAAGAAGAAAGAAAGAAAGAAAGAAAGAAAGAAAGAAAGAAAGAAAGAAAGAAAGAAAGAAAGAAAGAAAGAAAGAAGAAGAAAGAAAGAAAGAAAGAAAGAAAGAAAGAAAGAAAGAAAGAAAGAAAGAAGAAAGAAAGAAAGAAAGAAAGAAAGAAAGAAAGAAAGAAAGAAAGAAAGAAAGAAAGAAAGAAAGAAAGAAAGAAAGAAAGAAAGAAAGAAAGAAAGAAAGAAAGAAAGAAAGAAAGAAAGAAAGAAAGAAAGAAAGAAAGAAAGAAAGAAAGAAAGAAAGAAAGAAAGAAAGAAAGAAGAAAGAAAGAAAGAAAGAAAGAAAGAAAGAAAGAAAGAAAGAAAGAAAGAAGAAAGAAAGAAAGAAGAAAGAAGAAGAAAGAAAGTTATCATTCTTTATTGAACAGCCCTCGTACAACATAGTAAGTCGCCATTGACGTAGCTGTCGCATGAGTTTATAAGAAGTCCTAATCTCTGTTTCATATAACCTTGCCCAATTGACATGTATCACTCCGCGTGCAACTACCTTCCCCCTCATCCTAATTGTCTAATGCTTTCGCGCCATAGGTCATAGGCGGTGGCTTCCCGTCACATTGAAACCTGCGGCAAACGTCATAATAATTGCCAGAAAGATAGATAAAATCATACAAATAAGAATATGAGGGCATGCAAAAATAATGAAGTTTATAATGAAACTGAGCAAGTTGAAACTGAATGAATGAGCAATGAAACTGGAACAAGTTTATAATGAAATGCCTTCGGCCTTTCCCACTGGGATTTTTTAAACCAGTACACATACCTTGCAAAAATGCTTGTCTTTCAGTCTTAAAAGTCGTGTCACGCCATTCTTGTCGTATGTTCTTCATTCACCCAAGTCTCGTCAAGGTAGTATATTTTGCGACTTGTATTTCGGTACAGTCTGATTGTCCTTAAATAAGGTCTTCGCCACACAGCAATATCGCCCCTGGAGTGGTAAGTTTTCCTGTTGTCTCAATTTCACGTCGCGATGTTCCTACACCTGTAAGTTCAGAGCACAGCTGTTCGACTTCTCGCACTGACAAAGACGGATTCTTCTCTGTGAGTACATTAAACACATGCACCACAATTCTTTTTTCGCCGCTTTGTGAAGGTTTTCCCTTGCGATGCTGTAGCGAAAAACAGGCGGTAGACTCTGCCATTATACATTTAATAAGTTCACGCGCAATAAACGATCAATAAAATAATTTAGCTCTCGCAATCGGCATAGCACACCTTCGAATGGCGATATATGACTAATCCAGTTCAAAACAAGGTCAGTGATAAAAGTCATATATACAAATATGTGATCACTACTGCTAAATCACGTGCTATCGTGCCATGTGCTTTAGAACAAAGGAACCTCTTCTTTACTTCGTTTAAGAATTAACATGCATTTCAGATAAATCAACTCTGTTGCGTAATATATTTCATTAAAACAGTTACGAAAATATAAATTTAACAATTCTCTTCCAACATATAAAGATATATCAACATGTTAAATAGCGAACTAATTTTACCGCACAACAGTCTGTACCACAATAGCAGCCAATGAGATGTGATAAGGTCACGTGACCGTTAAGAGATACGGGGCAAGCTTATGTGCAACAAGGTTTAGTAGTTTACAAGGAAATACACGAGTCAGCTGGAGAATTTAATGTCATGCTGGCACATTGGTAGCTAGTGGTTAAGACGGAGACCGAAAGATCCGTGGTCCAAATCCCGGCTATGTCATTGAATTTTTCAACCTGACTCTACCTTTTCATTATTCACGTTTCTTAGACTTAAATTTCTCCCACCAAGTAACAAATCTTCAGAACTATTTTTTAATGAACTCTTAAGTCAATATTTATCATGATAAATCTGAAAGATACGAAAAATAATAAGTAATGAATTTGTAGAATACATATACTCACTATCGTGAGTAGAAGAGGTCATGAGATAGCTTGATAAACTGAAAATTTATGGTTTGAACCCGAGGCCTGGCATCGAGTTTATTTGTCAGATTCTACATAATTATTCTGTTTGTTTCCTGTCTTATAGATAGGTTTATGAATTCAAAAAAATTGCGCATACCCACTTAATTTTATAACTTATTGATAAAACTTATATTCAGTGCTACTTGTGTCCTAGCCCCAATAATTAATGTTGAAAGCCGATTTTCTTTGGCGCGATGGAGCGATGATGCGATTCCAATTTGCAGCCGGAGTGCTTGTGCTCCACGAAGTGTTGAAGTTCTCTGCTCCATCTATTTGCCTAGATAGTGTGAGCGATGAGATTTGCGGTATGCGTGAGTGTTTATTCAAAAAAAGTTTGCCACTTACATAAAATATTTAATGAGATCCTCAAACACTTATTATTCAAGAGCTGTGCTGAACTTTTACGTCGTATTACCTATAATTATAATAATCGGAGATGTTAGCTGAATATAACTGTTAGCAAATGTACTAAATTACTATTTGCTACAGATATTAAAATATTATTTTACTTCTGATACACAACCGTCAGAACATGCTCCTAGCTGATCACCACCGATAAAGTTAGGGAAGACATTCAACACGTGTTTACACTGTCGTCTTTTCCGGCAGTCGAAAACTAAACACTCAGGCTCACCCGAGCGTGGTGTGTACCTCTCAGCACAGAGCCGCTCAGTGCGGCTTTATCTGGGCGATTTAATAGATTTATCTCTTGTCTCAAGCTTTTGTTTGTGGTTTCTCTAGCGTTCCGGTCGCTGTGCCACGGCTGCGGTCCACGCATTGACCACGCCCAATGCTGTCTGTACTCGGCCGCTCGCTTGTACTGTATACCCACGACAAGAAAGCTAGAGGGGTATGAAGGGCACAGGAGCTGGAACTATTTATCTGCTCGGGTAGCGGATATGTTTACTAGGAAACGAGTGAATGAGAGTGCATATTGTGACTTTGTGGGTTCGTAGAATTGAAAGTCCAATTGCACAAACTCAAAATGTACTTTATTTCCACCGAATTACAGTTGGAACACTTGCCGATTACACAGATTTACGTAGCGCACACAATTACAAGACGCCAGTTCGTCTGTCACAGGTCCACTCTACACTCGCAATTACGTACAACTCCTCTGATACACGTACATAGTCTTCCAGTCCGTACGCTAACTCGGCGCTCCTCACGGCTGCTTGCCAAGAACTCAACTGAACCATCCACTGCGTCCCTTATATGCGCAGATCGCTGTGTCTGAAAGTTTTGTGACTCAGTGAATCATCCCGAAGGTTCCAGACGTCAGGGGGAAGGGAAAGAGACGGTACAGGGCTCGTGCCGCTCTTCTAACCATCCCCTTCGTTAGCGCTACACAGATAAATGGGTAGGCGTGGTCTAAATGCTTCCCATCTGGCCCTACCTGCCAGCTGGTCCTATCGGGGATTCCGATGTTCGCGTGACACTGCTTCGTCCTCAAAGATGGTCGTCCCGAACAGCACCATTGTAGCGTGCCAGGCGATCCAGATGTACCACCAACATCTTCCCTCGGGGAACCTTCTGGATGCGGTAGACCACGTCGTTAATCCTCCTCACCACCCGGTACGGTCCTTGCCATGACTGCTGAAGCTTGGGGCAGCGTCCGTTGGTCCAGGTAGGGCGCTACAACCAGACCAGGCCACCTTGCTGGAACACTTGGCTGTTGGCTTGCCTGTCGTATTGGGTCTTCATGCGGTCGCTCGCCTTCTGGATGTTCTGGCAAGCCATCTCGCACATGTCGTACAGGTGATCCACCAGGTTCTCCACATACTCGGTCGCTGGCTGTTTCGCTTCCGGAGGGCTTCCCAAAACCAGATCACAGGGGAGGCGTAACTCTCGGCCGAACATTAAGCTGGTTGGCGTCATCCCAGTTTTGTCGTGTGTAGACGAGCGGTAGGCCAGCAAGAATAGGGCATCTTGACGTCCCAGTCTCGCTGATGGCTGGCCACGACTTTCCTCAGATATTTTTCTAAGGTCTTTATGTACCTTTCGAGCATGCCATCCGACTAGGGATGTAGAGGTGTTGTGCGGGTCTTGTTATCCCCAAGTCCTTCTAGAGCCTCCTTCATCAGGTTGGACTCAAAATTGGTGCCCTGGTTACTGTGCAGCTCTAACGGCACCCAAAATAGGCAGAATACTCGCTCCACGAGGCAGTCTGTGATTGTCTTTGCCTCTTGGTTCGGGACGGCATACACCTCCGGCCACTTGGTGAAGGAATCCACGACCACCATTACGTACTTGTTACCTCGGTCGAACACTGGGAATGGTACAGCTATGTGAACGGCGATCCTTTCGAATGGCGCTCCGACGTTGTCCTGCTGCATGCGACCCTACTCCTAGTCTGGGTGCCGTGACTCGCTGCGCACACGTGACACTCACGGCACCATGCGTCATTATCTGCTTGGAGCCCCATCCAGTAGTAACGCTGCCGTAGTTTGTCAATCGTTCGGTTCGTTCCCAGGTGTCCTCTTGAAGTACCGGCGTGCACTTCCTCCAAGACTTCCGGGACCTTAATCCGGGGAAGTACCAACTGTTCTCTCTGCGAAATCCCATCGGGTGATTCCCATACCCGGAACAGCACGCCCTCTCTGGTCTTTAGCGAGTCCCACTGGGCCCAGTACGACTTGTATGTGGCGCACCTCGGTGCGATGTCCTCCCAGGACGGTCTTGTCCCTGCCTCCACTTCCCTCAAGAGTGGCCCCAAGTCTGCGTCCACCAGCTGCTCCCTCCTCAGGCCTGCGCTATCCCAGCCGTCCGCAGGCACTGCCGTGACTACTCGGACTGCTGCGGCACGCTCCTTCTCTTCCACTCTTGTGCACTGGTCGCACTCTTCTGGACAGGGTCTTAGGGACATTGCGTCTGCGTTACCATGGTTCTTCCCTCTGCGATGTTCCGAGATGAAATCGTACTCCTGCAACCGCTGGACCCAACATGCTGTTTGACATTCCAGGTTCTTAAAGCTCAATAGCCAAGTTAGGGAGGAATGGTCAGTCCTCAGGTGGAATGGCTGACCGTACAGATACTTGTGGAAGTGCTCCAAGGTCTTTACTACCGCCAGTAACTCTCGTCGGGTGACGCAGTAGTTCTTCTCTGCCTTGGATAGCGTCTTGCTGTAGTAGGCTATCAACCGCTCATGGCCGTCCTGGATCTGCGATAGGATGCCTCCAATGCAATGGTCGCTGGCGTCGGTGTCCACAATGAAGGTGCCACCTGGTTGTGGAAATCCCAAAATTGGAGCACTGCACAGGGTCTTCATCATGTACTGGAAAGCGTCTTCGGCGTCCTCCGTCCACACATAAGGCCGGTGCTCCTCTGTCACGAGGGTGAGGGATTTGGCAATGTTGGAGAACCCCTTTATGAAGCGTCGGTAATAACTGCACAGCCACAGGAAACTGCGCAACTCTTTCTTATCCTTTGGGCGAGGCCAATCTCTCACAGCCTTTGTCTTCTCCGGGTCTGTGGCCACTCCGGTTGCTGAGACTATGTGGGCCAAGTAGATAACTTCCTTAGTTGGCACTTCTTCGCGTTCAGCTTCAAGTTGGTCGCCTGCAGTCTCTGTAGCACCCTACTCAGATTCTCGAGATGGTCTTCAAAAGTCTTATCGACGATGATGTCATCTAGGTATAGCAGGCAGGCGTCGTAAGTCAGTCCTCTCATCACTGACTCCATGAGGCGCTGGAAGGTAGCTGGTGCATTGCAGAGACCAAAGGGCATAACTGTGAACTGACAAGGCCCTAGGCCTGTTGAGAATGCGGCCTTCTACTTGTCTCTCGGGTCTAGAGCTACCTGCCAGTTGCCCGACTTCAGGTCCAGGGTCGAGAACCACGGTGCACCAGCTAGCATGTCCAGGGTGTCGTCAATCAGGGGTAAGGGGAAACAGTTCTTCCGGATGACAGCGTTCAACTTCCTGTAGTCCACGCAGAAGGGTAGCTCGCCGTTCTTCTTCGTCACCAAGACTACAGGGGAACACCAAGGGCTGTCAGACTCTTCAATCACTCCCTTGGATCTCATGTCCTCCAGCATGTATCGTACCGCTCCTTGCTTTGCCAGCGGAATGCGTCTAGGTGGTTGCCGAATAGCCCGGCGTCCCCGGTGTCGATGCGGTGAAGCACTTTGTCCGTGCGGCCGTAGTCACTGACTGAAGACGCGCTGGTATCGTCTCAGCAGTTGCCGAACCTTCTCCAGCTGTTCTGCAGTCAGGTGGTCGGCTGGCCTCTCCAGTAAGCCTTCTAGCTGGGGCCCCAGATGTTGCGTGGACACCGGCTCCTGTGTCCTGTCGATTGCTGTTACGCTCACCACGGACTCGCACGTTCCCAACTCCGTCCCGGCCTGGACGTTGTGATCGGTGTCCGTTGGATTTAGCAGTCTAACTGGCACCTCCTCCCGGCACGGGAGCAATGCTCTGGCTAAACATAGTCCGTGTACAGGCGTCTTCTGGTCCAGCACCATGTTCCTGGTTCTCTGGCCTTCCAGTCACGCCGTCACCACCACCTTGCTCCTCGCGGGGACACCCACGTCTTCGTTCAAGACGACCCTGCAGATCCCAAGGCGCTCTTCGGGTTGACGGAGTATAAGCTCTTATCCGTTGATCCGCAGGACCTCCCTGCCGACGTCGGCCGTCCCCTCGTGGCTGCTGAGGGCATCCTGTCCCAGAATCACCTCATCAGCCATCTTCGCGACGAACACCCACAGACGCACGGCACTCCGTCCCAAGGTCAGCTTCAGCAGAGCCTCCTTCTCCACAGGCAAGGTGTCGCCCGATGCCGTCATCAGCTGGCGCGGTCGGCTGGGCTTCCTGGATGGCAAACTCTTGGCTATGTCAGGTCTGATGACGGTCACGGCTGCCCCGGTGTCCACCAGCACGCGGTACGGCTTCCCTCTCACCAAACTGTCCGCGATGAGGCTGTCATCCATCTGCTGGCTGACGGCGCGCAATGTCACTCGAGGAGATGGTGTGGTGGGCGCCAAATTGTTCCTCGCCACGCCAGGCCTTACTCGTTCTTTCGGCTGCTCTTCCTGGTGTCGGCAGTCTCTCTCTCTAGTTGTCCCGGCTGTCCACACCTCCAACACATTTTACTAGGTCTTCGCCGGCGACCCTTGGCTGGCCCTCTGTCTCCGGTGTAGCGAACATTCCTCGTTCTCGACGTCGGAGTAGCCGTCACCTTGGCCGCCTCCATCCTCAATGCTGCCGTCAGCGCGTTGTGGATGGCTGTGTAGTCACTGAGCATTAGGCGCTGACGTATCTCAGTGTCTCGTACACCGTCGAGAAAGGCGTAGGCGACTTCCCGGGATACGAATTCCGGTGGAAGGTCAACTAAGGCCTTGCTAGCCAGCTACTCAATCGCCAGGGCGAACTCCTGCAGCGTCTCCCCTGGCTTTTGCGACCTTGTATTCAGCTGACTGCGGTAGGCTGCGGCTAGGCGGTGGTTCCCGAACCGGTTCTACGGGGCTTCCCAGATATCCTTGGGACCGCCGCTGTCGGGACCGCGTTTAGGACTTCTGCGGCCCGTCCTTGGAGGCTGGCTATTAGCTGCATGGCCTCTTCCTCCGGTGACCACTTGTTATGCCTGGCCACCGTGTCGAACTGGCGGCGGGAGACCTCGAACGTTGACGCGCCGTCATATTTCGGAGGTTTGACACGCGCCGATGTTATGTCGCATCCCGGCACGTCGGCCTTCAAATCCTTCAATCTCCTGCCGACGACGTCCTCCTCCATGGCGTTGAGGGACTTGACGCTGCTGTCGGCCTTTCCTTCCAGGTTGTTTACGCGGTTAGCAAGGTCTTCGACGTCTTCCAACATGGCGTTCTGTTACTGTCGGCCTTTTCCTCTAGGTCATTGAAGCGGTTCGCCAGATCCTCGACGCGTTGTTCCAGTTGGCCCATCCGCTTGCCCAGCTCCATCATGTCATCCCTCACGCCGGCCAACTGTTCTTCAAATTTGGCGGTGAGAGCCTCGTTCGCCACCTTCATTTCCGTGGTCAGTTCGCCCATCTTTGCGGTCATTGTCGTGGCCAAGTTGTTTGCAGCTTCCGTCTTCGCAGCGAGGTTGTCATTCGCCGTCTTTATTTCTTTCAGCTCCACTGCCAGGTTGTTGTTTACAGCTTCCGTCTTCGCAGTGAGGTTGTCATTCGCCGTCGTTATTTCCTTCAGCTCAACGGTGAGGTTGTCGTTAGCCGTCTTCATTTGTTTCAGTTCCGCGGCCAGGTTATTATTTGCCGTCTCCGTCTTCGTTGTTAGTTCCGCGGCCAGGCTATTATTTGCCGCTTTCATTTCCGAGGTCAGTTCGGCTTTTATTTCCATCATCTTCTCCATCATCTTTTCCAATGCCGTGTTCATGCTGGTAATATCCCGCTTCCTGACACCAGTTGTGACTTTTTGGTTTCGTAGAATTAAAAGTCCAATTGCACAAACTCAAAATGTTCTTTATTTCACCGAATGACAGTTGGAACACTTGCCAATTACACAGATTTACGTAGCGCACACAATTACAATTCGCCAGTTCGTCTGTAACAGGTCCACTCTACACTCACAATTACGTAAAACTCCTCTGATACACGTACACAGTCTTCCAGTCCGTTCACTAACTCGGCGCTCCTCACTGCTGCTCGCCAAGAACTCAACTGAACTGTCCACTGCGTCCCTTATATATGCAGATCGCCATGTCTGGAAGTTTCGCGGCTCAGTGAATCATCCCGAAGGTTCCAGACGTCAGGGGGAAGGGAAAGAGACGGAACAGGGCTCGTGCCGCTCTTCTAACCATCCCCTTCGTTAGCGCTACACAGATAAATGGGTAGGCATGGCCTGAATGCTTCCCGTCTGGCCCTACCTGCTAGCTGATCCTATCGGGAATTCCGATGTTCGGGTGACAATATGAATCACCTATGCTGCCAAATCTAATGTTTGTTGCAGTGATAGGTATTATGTATAGGTGAGCTATGTGACAACACTTGTGTATTTTAAACGAGCCTTCCATCCGTGTCATACTCGGAAGGCGAGCATACACCCCGAGGAGACAGCAAAAGTGATTACGTTGCACATTCCTCTAGCTTGCCTTCTTGTCTTGGGCAATCAGTGGGTAGCCAGAGGCAGACCGCGGACTGACCAGAGGGGATACGAATCTGGGTTAATTCCTTTGTTCGCAGGCTTATTTAGGTTCCTGACGATGTGGTGCAGCTGGAAGAGTAGGCCCTGCTCACCCAAAATTGCCCATGGTATCCTTGGACAATCGGTAGGTCTTACTGCTATGAGGTGCTTTGTGGTCCTAGTGACCAAGAGTATTCACCTGCTGATAGGAGTGGGATGCGAGTTGATTGAGGACTTCCTCACTCTATGGAAGTCCGGAGTAGTTATGTAGCATGTGAGATGCAAATCTGTGCCCAGTAGCATAGATCATCCTACCGTGCTGTTCTGCAGAGTCTGCAGTTTGCGAATAGTGTTTGGTGCCGCCGATCCCCAGCTTTTGCATCCGCACAGGAGCGGAATGATTGCCCGATAGAAGTGCAGCTTTAGGCATGTGAGCAGTTTGATATTTAAGATACAACGGCTTAATTGCGGCATGTCCGAGTCCGGCGTTGGCCCTGACGCGAGGAGTGAAAGTCAGCTTGCGATCCAGGAGGACACTGAGATATTTGGCAGAGGTATCACAGAGGATTTGCCTATGCCGCAACCTCAGCCATCGCGGAGGTCGCCAGCGTCGGACCCTCGCAATTATAACATTCGATCTCTTCCATGGGCTGATGGCCATCCTCCACCTCTCACTCCAGTGGCCGATAGCTCAGAGCTTGTGCTGCAGCGGAGGGAAACAATAACCAACAATTTTATTAGGTGCCATTATGAAGACAACGTTACCATATTGGTACGTAACGTTCTGCGCTTCGTGGGGAAGTTAGAAATGTAAGCCACAAAGAGTAGCGGGGACAGTACAATGCCTTTCAGAACTCCCGCAGCTATGGATCTGACTGTTGAAAGCCCTCCTTCCATTCTCACTCTAAATGTGAAATACGAAGGACGCTTCTTATTAATGCCAGACAGGGATGACTTGTTTGAGTTACTATAGATGTCGCTGGTGCCAGGTGGTGGCAAAAGGCTTTTTCCACGTCCAACAGCACCACGATAGTTTTGAGTTTTTCCTGAAACCCAGAGCTGCCCTCTCGGCCAATCTCATTAGCTGCAAAATCGTGGAGTGCATATGACGAAAACCAAAACTGAGATTTAACGAAGTTGCTTCTTCTAAAAGAGAGTGGCGAAGTGGGCCAGAAGAAACTGCTCAAATATTTTTCATATGGTCGGAAGTAAACGTATGCAGCGCTAATTAGACAGGAAGACCAGATCCATGCCGTGTTTCAAGATGTCCACCATCCAGCATGCTTGCAGGTGGAAATGTGTAGAAATGTGTAGTGTTTAACGCCCGCTTTTACTACATACGGCACCGCAGGCGGTGACACTGATGGTACATGAGATGAAGATGGAGCACCGGTGGAATGAGATGGCGGGGGAAACCGGAGGTCCCGGAGAAAACCCGCCCCAGCGCCGTGTTGTCCACCACAAATCTCACTTTGCGGTCGCCTGGGATCGAATCCGGGCCGCCTTGCTGGCACGTGGAGACATACATTGAAAATCCCCCTTATTTGGGAGGACAGCCATTTTGGAGAGGTGATGCCATCATGCGATTACGTCCAAGGGATTTATTCTGCCTCATTTTTGCATTTCGGAAGTAACGTTTTCGGGATGACTATCGAGCGCTTGACCTCGTGGCTCTGTTGTGGGTCTTCATTCAGATATCCCACTTCTGCTTCCACGAGGTCAGTAAAGTTCTCATCCTGGGGGTCTTCTTTCGGTTTAAAAAAAGCTTACTAAATTGAATAATTTTTTAAACTCCATATTTTGTTGGCTTGCCTTTAATTATGAAAATAATAAGCGTTTCATTTATGATTAGGAAGAATTTTATTTAAATATAGAGTTAACTACAATTTTAATCTAATATCTTTAATCTCCGTTCCAGATGGTGTGCAAACCTGTGGCTTTCTCGTGAGCCTTGAAAGCGAGTCTCTCGCTAGTGCCACGAAGAGGATACTGATATTGGGTTTAACCTCTTCTAAAGAATTTCTTCTTTTGAAGAAGAGTTTCAGGGTTTCTTGATCTGAAGGTTCAGAAAGTTGTTCACAGATATATAGATGCTCCATATTCATTTTCCCTTCCTTGTTGTTTAATAGACAATTTAGAGATGATAGCAATTTAATTTTATGTAGGTGTTTACTACGTCAGTCATGTCTAGTGATAAGTCTGAACATGGCTTGGCAGTTTTTCGAAGTAGCTCATGAATTAGTTTGAAGTTTTTTAAAGAGCTTTGCTCCTTTGGAATTTAATATGTTTGTGGTTAATTTAATTGTATAATCATTACTCATTTTCTTCTTGATAATACGTTTCACTGATTCCATTTATATTTTTTATTGTATCGTATTTTGAATTTTGGTTCCCATTTTGCTTGGAGGTCTGCCTTCTCATTGCTACTCAACCCACAGTGGTAGAAATCCACTGGAAGGCTGTATGCTATTACGTGAATTATGCATGTTTTAACCAAACAATGAGTTGCTCTTTATTGTTCTGTTTTTGGATTCTGGGTGAAATCTATTGCTTGCATTGCGGCTCTAGAACCTTATAAAACAGTAACGCTTTTACACTATTGTAACCAAACAATCAGATATTTTAGAGAAGTGTAGATTGCAACAATATCTCCATCTCAATTTGCGAAGCTTTTCCCACATGTTTGTAAAAGGAGAAAACTTTTCTAATTCAAATTTATATTCTCTATTGGATTAATGTGATGTAATAGATTTTCTTTTGCAACAGGTATGTGCAGTTTTCCTTATAATTTGTTTAGTTCTTGCAACAATTTTTGAGTTTTTAGTGTATATTTCAAGTATATTCAGTCATCGCTTTCGCCACTTCCAAAAACGCAACATCATCGATGCTTGGGTGTGAGTCGATGATTTGGTTCAGCTCCAGGTTGGCTGCTTGTGATGATATGTGTATAAGGGCGCCCAACTACAGCGGTTGTCAGCGCCCTTTAAAAAAATTCATTCCTGGCAAAAGCCATATATAAATGGTTCTCAAACTGTATACAAGAGTAAATAAACTTACAACAAAACTGCACGTAAATAACAAAAACAAAAATAAAATAAAAAGAAATATAAAGCCAAACTGCAAAGGGTTCTCTTCACTAAATTCTAAAATCTAAATTAGAAAAGAACTTAAAAACCTTCTCCACAACTTTGTTGTCATCCGCTAGCATTTCTGCGAAGATGGCCGGAAGCTGCAGAGACGTCCTAAGGCGTGCTAGGCAAAAGCCTCTAGCAGCACGTGTCGAACAGATGCCGCTTCGTTGCAAAACGGACAGACTGGAGCAAGCTCCCTTCCGAACTATGCGTAAAAAAGCAGTGCCCAAAGCGTAACCAAGCCAAACTTACCTCCTCACGACGAGATGAACGACAGGAGGTAATCCAGGGAATCGGAAGTTCTTTCACAGATCTAAGTTTATTGCTGCGGAGAGCGGACCACACTTCCTGCCAGCAGGTTTGCACAGCTGTCCGCAATACAGCTCTAAAACCTTCCATTGTCACAGATGGTACTCCAAACCTGGGCTCCATGTATTAGCTGCTGAATCCGCCATTTCATTCCCCCTCAAGCCTACGTGACCCGGGATCCATGCACACACCACGCTAACGTCCGAAGCGTGTAAAACGTGGAGGGCATCCTGGATACGCTGCATAATAGGAAGTAGTTGTACAGCTGCCGTAGGCTTTGAAGAGCACTGAGGGAAACACTCAGGATTAAGCAGTCCCCAACTTTCTTCGACGTACATGTAAAATGGCCCGGTATGTTATGAGTGCACGGAGAAACCTTTTTAGCAGGCTACTAAACCTCAGGGACAGGGTTCGGAATTCCTCTATATCTGGTGTCTCCAAGGACAAAAATGAAGGCAAGGGGATGGTTTGGATTGCTGATGTTGCTGTTGCACGTGGCGCGGTCGCCTAAGTGGTCTGCGTTTCTTTCGGCTCCACACTGGCGGCATGACCTCTTGCTGAGGAGGTATTGAGGTTGTGTCTTGCCTGGGTGTATTTGGTTTCAGTGTTCTTTCTTTTGTTCTTCCTACTCTTTTCTTCCCTTTGTGGCATCGGTGCTTCGCCTGTTGTTCTTTCCACTGCTGCTGGTATTGTTCTTGCTGATGCGGCAGCGGCTTCTTCCGTCTATTGCACCATGCGATAGCAAAGGAGACTGCTGTGGAAAATGAGACTGCAGGTTGAACAAGCGCATGCCTGAGCCCCTTCTGTGAAGACGCTCTATGATTCCGCTATCCCGCCACGCAGCCCTTGTAGACATCGATATGTTCCTGGTGGCAGTTTCAGCATTTCCTTTCCTCGGGAGCCTTTTTTATAACGTCCTTCAACATTCAGTCATATCGGACGATGAATGAAATGGGTGACATGAGCTCAGGATGCATAGAGTATAAAGTTATTCAACATTCATCTTTCAAGATAAGGGAAAACCTTGGTTAAAACCTTATCCAGATAACTTAACCTGACCGAGATTCGAACTCGGGACTTCTTGAACATGAGGCACACATGCTAACTCGACGCTACCGAGACCGGCATTCGGGAGAATTGTCACAGTCACGCAGAATATATGGCCCAGCACATCGAGATATACAAGCTTGTGCTTTCATGCCATGCATCTCTAGCACTGAATCAGTCCACCCTGGCAGTAAAAGTGCTGGACGTTCACGACGGTGGAGAAGAGCTACAGCGTCGATCGAGCTAGATTTTGCTACAGCGTCGATGGGCTGTACTGACTCTTCAGGAACTTTGTCAACAACTACCAAGTAGAGGGACGTTTCAAACTTTATAGGGCCTTCTTCTTTGACACTGTTTTTGCAGCTGTGACATTGATGATGCAGGATACCGTATTCCTGTTGGAGATCTATTCTGATAAGCACTTGGAGCAGAAACTACTGGGACCACGGCTTCCTCTTTTAGCCCCTGCCTTTCTTGATAGCATGTATCTTTACAGTAGGAGCGTCAGTGCTGGTAGAGGGCTGCTGCCCGTCATTAGATGTTAAGGTCGGCACGGTTGCCCTCCTTATATATGATATGACTTAAGGTTGGAGGACTCTAATTGAAAAAGAAAAGAAAATTTTCCCCCACTTCCATTTCACATACCACAAGAATAACCAACATCCATGCCTTAGACGCTACGGTCGTATTCCTGTAACGGTAGTTTTTGTTTGAACTGAAAATGAGTTTTGTTTTCCGATCTGACTATTAGTGGGTCACGTAATGACAATATATAAAAATGATGAACGGTTGCTATGGAAAAAAATCAATAATCCTCATAGCTATATGTTCTGTAATCTTGTTTCATGACGATGGAAAAACGTCGCGATGAATATAAAAGTTTTGTAACAGAATATCAATAATCTTAAACAAAAGATATATCCTGTGATCTTGATAGTGATGAGTGGACGTGCAGGAGTAAGGAATTTTATGTAATTTACGGAAACTATTTATTAAGGAAGTAAGGATTTATTGATATGCTGGAGGTAACCTGAAATGATTGACTAGGAAAGAAATTTCAAGTAAAATGTAATCCAGATTAAACAATTAAATTATATATTACGATATTGGACTTATCCAAAATTGTATTTAGTTCACTCGAAACCACACCTTAGCACGAGAGATCTCATGACTCTTATATAATTAAACACAATCTTCAAGAAACAATTCAAACTACATTGAAGTAACCCTGTTACATCTGGCTTTCCGACTTGGGTCTTCGAAACAGTCAACGTGCACCATGTCTGCAGCGAATAGAAAATCTGGTTACATATTGCGCCCGAACGTGTGGCTGATTAAGATGGAGAGAAATTATCTACGAATAAATATTTTGGTTACATTTCTTACGTCAATAGTAACGAGAGCTGAAAAAGGGGTACTTCACGCCCCACTCCATCTTGATGTTCTATCGATGGATATAATTCTAATCCGTCGCATCTGGGCGCCAAGGAGACTCTTAACAGAGACACTGTATGCCACATAATTGCGCGTTACTGAGACGTTAACGTCGGCAGCTCAGTGTCCGCCTGCATGAGTACCAGCTGACAAGATGGCGAGGTGTGGAGGTTCGCTAAAGCCCTTAGAAATCGTCTTCGCTATCTTGAGAGTACTATGCGCTCAAGAAAGGACATCTCGAAACGTGTCCGTTGGGAGGTGTATCGATACTTTCGGCATCCTCCCGTAGATGTGGAACGACTTCCTGTAATCCGACCGACTGAACTCCAAGGCACACTCCAGCGTCTCAATCCTAAAAAAATCAGCGGGATATGTCGGGTTGACACCCTCCATGCTACGTCTTCTTCCCTTCAATACTGTGCTGTTCCTAACAACGATCATCAATATGCGTTTAAGCTTGGATCACCTACCAGGAGAGTGGAGAGAAGACAGGCTGTTCTACACATTGAATCCTCGAAGAACTCGATACTTCCTTCCAACTACCAATTCATAAATCTCTCAAACACTTGTCTCCATTATTGGGTGACATCCCAGCTACACCCAATCAATCGTTCGGATTTCGACTGAACACTCGACCATCCAACATCTGCTGCGAGTTGGGAAGGCGGCCGCCCTGGGATTCCTAGAAGGGCTTTCGTGGTAGTAGTATCTTGGACATCGACAAAAGCTGCTCAAACACCTGGCACAACGAACTGCGTTACAAATTATTTCAGGTGGAACTTAACACACACATGCTCAAAATCTTACACAACGCTATCAGCTACCGCACATTTCACAGTCGCAGAGAAATATATTCACTAAGGCCAGTAAGAGCCAGAGTCCGCTAAGGCTCTGCGCTATCCCCCACACGCTTACAGCCTTCATTGCCATACTGTATCTCAGCCGCACGTCGAAATGGCTCAGTATGCTGACAACATGCTACTACTATTCTCCAAAGACAAACACCTCCTCAGAGCCTTTAATCCTATTCAGACATCTCCACCTCAGCCAAGAATAACGTAGGCACTGTCGGATGGCCGTCAAATCTTACAAAAGTCACACCATGATATTTACAAAGCGCCAAAAAAACTGTAGACTACCTCACATTCCAATTTCATGGTCGAGGGATTGAGTGGGCAAATTTAATCCAATACTTGGGTTTAAAATTGGTCAGAGATCTAACTTTTCGCGAGCACATCAGAGACCTCTCGGCACGGGTTCACGGAGCTACTGCCTCGCTGTATTCAATGCTAAGTTTTGGTTCGATGTCTGTTCGCTTAACCCTTTGCTGCACGAATTTTTTTGCTACTTATGCCAGTCTTGCTGTACTTGCCAAACCGGTTCTCATATCACTTTCTGTGGTGCCTCAATGCAAACGATTCGAATAGCCATGATCGTTAAAGCGATACGTTTGGAACGGCCATCCATTCAAAGCTAAATGTCGTGGGTTCGAATCTCGGCAACTGCAGTCAAATGTACCTGTGGTAAAGGGCGGGGATGGCCCAAGTAAAATATTCGGTGTGATGGCATGCTTGGATATTGACGGGGTATTATTTGATTGCAGTTGCTTGGATTTTGCCTTTTTATAGTAAAAAAAAACTACTACAATGTAATTGTAAAATTAATATAATGTTTACAATTCAAAGGTGTTAAAATTCTGTGTGTATAATTGGCAAAGGCCAGTACAATATTATAACAAAAGAACTGCACCAAAACATTCAAGGTGAATAAAGCCTGTGGTTGCCACCTGAAACCACCATGCTTTAAAGGGTTAAAGCTACACCACTTTCGAAAGTATAATCAACAAATTTATTTCAGATTCTATGTGGACCTCTTATATATTAAATTCATTCTCCAATAATTTTTCTTTCGTGCATCTAATATAGTAAAGTGTTTCACTAGTACCTCACTTCCCGTTTTCCAGTTCCAAGGATCCCTTCTTATAATTTCCCTTCCTCTTCTCGCTTCTTGTCTAATTATTTTAAACATTAGGCACATTTTTATTCTTCACTTACTTTCTTCAAATATGATTCAATGGTGCTTTAAATATTTAGAACTGAAGCTCATTTGGTGCCCCCATCATGAACTTGTAGGGAGAGAATTTTGTTGTAGAATTTTGGTGAATGGTTTACAATTCTTTCTATAGCTTTACACTGGTCCTACTATCTTCGGCGATTCGAATTACACGGAATTCGCAACTAAAATGCAGGGCCATGTATTACTCTCTCACAGAGTTTCTCTTTGGGCAGTAGGCGATGGATTACATATTAAAATGCCATTTTCTTTCATCGTTGTGGTAAATATTTTATTTGGATATATAGTGTCATATTGGTGTTGTATGGATTTCATTGGACATACGCTAGTATCCAAACTTTTAAGATTTCATTTACAGAGATTTTACTCTTTATATTCTTCACAGGGTGGATTCTGACAAATATGGAAAAAAAGTCACAAAATATAGTTACAAATATATTGACTTGCAGGCATCACACCGTGCACATTTATAGCAACTAAGCAGTTTTGTTACTTGTAACATGAGCTTTGAAATTTTGGTTACCATTAATGGATATCTTCTGGCAAAATGCGCGTATTCAAATAGGTTTTCTGATTTTTTTGTCAAATGCCCGATTTCACAAACAGATGTTAAGACTTAACACGAGTTTAGCAATAGTTAAAACGGAAATTGCATTTCACCAAAAAGTGTTAGCTTAACACTCTTTTTAAAGATCTTGTTGAACTAACAAGTCAAATTTCTGTTGTTAAGTCCTTAATTGTAAATAGTTAAGATGGCGGACCTGAACTTAGCTGTTGAAGTGGATTTGCTATATTTTTTAAAGAAAAAATTTAATAAAACATAAAGACAAATATATCACAACCTATGATAATTATTTTCTAAATGGCATTCGTAATAGAGCACAGCCTATGAAGAGAAATGATTTTGAGTAGCTATCAGAATAAAATGTTCTACAGAGGTATAGACTGTCGGAACAAGTTGCTATACAGGTTACCGTGGAAGTATAAGAGACGTAAGAACATGCATCGAAAGGAATATGTCGATCTCGCCTTTGCTTCAAGTATTACTAACTTTGCGATTTTATAATTCACTGAATTATGTGAATAATACACTGTTCACCTCCCGTCTTGAAACGTTCAAGTCACTTGTCCTTCTTTCGCTTTAAATTTACGTAATACTGACGAAGTTCTTTGGTGCTTGTAGTAGTGACATATGCATTTGAATTAAATTCGTTTCCAATATTTTCCCACGTGACATTTCATTTACATGCACCGCATCCGTCCTCTTATTTTCCATGATATCCTTACACTTCGTCACCAATTTAATTAACAATTCTTTCTCCATCGATGAGAAATTTGTCTCACGGCTTTTGTTTACGATTTTGTTCACCCGCCATTTTTTCAGCTGTGTGTAGACGAAAATTAAAACAAAAGCGCATCGCAGTACGTTCAGAAAATAATACGACTCACCCATAGCCTTCTATAGCTGTATTATTTACAAGCTTTTTTTTTTTTTTGCCGCTAACACATGTTTGTTAACATTTTCAGAAAACAGGTTAGTGAAATACAAGTAACTTAACAGTAGTGTTAGCGCTGTGGCAATTGATATGTTATATTTGCTAACGTCGATTTTAACATCTGTTGGTGAAATCGAGCAGAAGTGTTTTATGAATAGTTGTTCCTTATTGGTCACGCAATGGTTCTTGAACACTGAAATATTTAAATGAAAGCTTTCATGTGAATCTCTTAACTGTTTCCTCACGTCTTCAATGGCAGCGAAATCTCATTGCAATCACTTCACCCTCTCAAGTATCACAGGATTAATTCATGCATCATTATTGAGGGAGGTCCTACACTCTCTAGCAAATTAAATACAGTAATTTCAAAAACGCTTTTCATTTACGCACAGTAACGTAGCATGCAGTTAATCAATTTTTCTCTGCGCGACATATCTTTTACTGTTGTCACTATCACTGTTATCCTTGTCACTGCTTTCCATCCCACTGTCTTCAAGAATATATATATTTTTTTTCATTTCTTTCTTGCGTTAGTGCATTTTCCCCACCAGTACTTTCATTCTTTTTCATCCACATAATGGCATACCTTTCTCTATTTGCTCAAATTGCTGGCGGCACAACATTTCAACGTGTTCCCTATTAAATATTACATTTCTACAAGCAACACATTGACATATGTCGTATTAATTCTATAGACTTCAGGTCCGGATGTTTCATCGCAATCCTTAAGGTTGCATGGTTATATTGTAACATTATTTGGGAATCAAAAAGTTTTTGTTTCGGCTGGGTGGCTCGAATTAAATCATAAATTTTATTTTGGTGCTATTTTCATTAAAAGGGATATTGTGATTTTTTAAATATATTTATTAGATCGGTCAGCAATAGTATAAGCTTTGCAGATCTGCGAGAACAGATACAAAATAATTATAGAGTAATAACATTGTAGAGCTAGGACAATGTGCCTCCTCTGAACTAAAACAAATGTGTTATTGCACTAATATAAATGTGGCACTGAACTAATAAAATGGTATACATACTTCCATACTGAGAATTTACCTAGTAGAATAGAATAGAAAAGATGAATTGAAACAGTAGATTATTCAGAAGTGGAAGTGTCATCACTGTAAAGCAGGTCCTGTGGTAGTCGTCGCTTCAGTCGCGTTGGCCGGTGACTTCGGACGCCGATGTTATACGTCACAGCTCCTGGGACGTGGCGTAGATTGTAGAAGAAGCGTCGAGCAATCTGTCGGATGAAATGGTGGAGAGGAAGAAGTCCCAGCTCGTGATGCAGCTGCTGGTTGCGGACAAAACCAAGGAACATTGGTGGCGATTCGCAAGAATCAACTCTAGATGACCCGTAGACGCCTCAGGTGACAAAAACTGGCAGCCCCCCAGACCTGGCAGGCATAAGTAATAAGAGGTCGAACCAGAGATTTGTATAGGAGCAGTGAAGATCCTAAAGCAAGTGAACTATGTTTGTGAAATAATGGAGACAGTTGTGAAAGACGAGCGGATGCCAGGGTAATGGTGCGGTCAATATGAGGTTTCCACGTAAGCCGAGTGTCCAGTAACAGTCCAAGGTACTTGACTGGTGTAGGTGAAGGGAGCCACGGCACATGATCAGTCAGAAGGCGTATAGGCGGAGGGGATTATAGCGGCGTAAAGTAAAAATCTTGGCTTGTTTTGTGGGTATTGAGGGAGATGCACCAATTTTGACACCATTGAACGAGGCGATCAAGAGAGAGCTGTAAGGTTCGTACAGCAGAATGTAGATCGGAGTGAGAGTAAAATAAAACAGTGTCGTCAGCATACAGGGCAATTGAGGTTGGAACCATGTCTGGAATATCAGAGGTGTAAATATTAAACAGCGTTGGTGCCAGTATTGAACCTTCTGGAACGCCTGCTGTAATACGACGCTCAGTTGAAAGAGTGCCTCCAATGCGCACCACAAAAGTGCGATCAGTGAGAAAACAGGTAATAATGTGGATTAAGTAGTCCGGGAGACCAATGCGATAGAGTTTAAGTAGCAAGCCAGAATGCCATACCTTATCAAATGCCTGTGCTATATCAAGGAAAATAGATAGGGTATGTTGGCGATGCTCGAATCCAGTGACAATGTGTTGAGTTAACCTCAATAGTTGATGAGCAGTAGAGTGTTTTGGGCGAAACCCGAATTGAAAAGTAATAATGTGATTATTGTTGAGGTACTGCACGAGACGGCGATGGATGACCTTCTCAAAGAGTTTAGACAGTGTGGGTAGAAGACTGATAGGACGATAGCTTCCTGGCAGATGTTTAGGCTTATGGGGTTTGTGGAACACAATATGAGCAAATTTCCACGTGGAAGGGAAATAACCTGTTTGAAGACAGAAATTCAGAACAGAAGATAAGTAGGCAAGCGCTTTACTTCTGAGGTTTTTCAAAACTATGTTGGGCAGGAGATCGTGTCCAGGCGACTTTTTGTTAGGAAGACGGCGAATCAGATGGAATAGTTCCCGAGGATTAGTGAAAGAAATTCGGTGTGGAACTGTAGCTCGTTGGCGTTGGGCACAGAGTTCATTTTCTACAGCTGCAGAACAGGGTGATGTGATAGGAAGAGCAAACGTTTGTTCGTAATGTGCAGCCAGTATGTCACACTTAGCTGTGACGTCCGTAACAAGATTGGTCCCATTGGAGAGTTCAGGAATCACTGTTGGTTCGCGAAGAATCCGTCTGGTGGCATCCCACGGGGTGTGGTCTCGTGGAGAAATAATCGCCAGATGATGTTGGTAGGTTTGTAGTCGATGCCGCTCCAGCTGAACCTTTACAAGACGTATCAAATTGTTAAGTCTCCTTCGTAACCAGGGTTGTCGTTCTCGCTGCCATCGTCGACGAATAGCATTTTTCTCCTGAATAAGACGGAGAATGGATATTGGCAAAGAACGTGGAGAGTTGCGCCATGTAGAGCGTGACGTAGAAAGCCGTACTCAGTGGCACACAGTAGTGGTAAAGTGCTCTATTGCAGTATCAATGTCCTTAGTAGTCGCCAGAGAATAAGAAAAAGTTAAGGTATTATCTAGCCGAGATTGAAAAGCTTCCCAGTTAACAGTACCAGTGATGAGTCTAGGAACTGGGGACAACAAGGCAGGTGAGAGTTGAAAAGTAGTCACAACAGGACAGTGGTCAGAATCAAGCTCGGCTAAAGCAGACACGTGTGTTGGAAGAGAAAGATTCCTATGAAGACCAATATCAAGTATGTCAGGAGTGTGCAGAGGATTATTAGGGTAATAAGTAGGGTCCGATGGAGCTGAGACAGTAAGCCCATGAATATCTAACATATTAAAGAGAAGGCGACCATTGGGATTCGTAGACCTACACCCCCAGGAAGAATGTCTGCAATTAAGGTCTCCTAAAAGGAGAGTGCAAAAATCCGGAGGGAATAAAAACGAAAGATATTGCGTATTTAACCTATGATTGGGAGGTTTATAAGCACTCATAACAATGAGATCAGTACCATCCGTACCAGAGAGTTTGAGACCTACTACTTCAAGTGAAGGAACAGCTGGTAGAAATATGGCACTGTGACTAAAAGTGCGTTTTATCATAATGGCAACACCTCCGGAAGCTGTTTCAGCTACACGGTCTTGGCGATATATTTTATAGTCAGGAACTGAGGTCTCGTTCGGAAGAAAATGCGTTTCGGTGACGCAAGCAATATCTATGTTATGCATGGTAAGAAAAGCGACGAAAGATGCGGGTTTTGCACGGAGACCATTGGCATTCCAGTTAAGGAGGGTTAGCTTTTTCAGACTGATCAGATTACGCGTTGCCATTGGGAAATGTGGAAAGAAGAAAACTAAGTAGCTGCGTTAGTTGTGGTAGTATGGGGCTGAGCAAAGTGCGAAAATAGGAGAATAACTGTAAGACCAGATCAGAGAGAGAATTCAGAGATGGCGTCGAAGCAGAATCCATCAGCTGAGCAGCAGAGGGACCATTTGGAGATGGAGAAGACGTTACCTGAAAATAGGTCTGCTGCTGCGCACCAGGAACTGTCGTTTGGTGAAAGACTGATGTATGCTGATGCTGAGGTTGCTGCTGTGGACGTCGCTCTGGTGTAGACACTGTACGTGACGACGGTGTCGGTGCTGGTGAGAAGCTTGTTTGCTGAGGTCGTCGAGAGGGGCGCTCCTTCAGCGCCACATAGTGAGGACAACCGCGATAATTGGCCGGATGTTCTTGTTCACAGTTAACACATTTGGCTGGTGTGGTGGAAGCTTTCTTGCATTCAGAATAATGGTGTGCGCCTAAACATCTCACACATCGAGGACCCAGCTTGCAGTAGTTTTTGGTGTGTCCAAAGTTTTGGCAGCGTGTACACTGCGGTATATTAGTATTGCGGCGGCGATGTTCGACCTTCACGACACTATATAACAGTCGAATAAGATGTAGAATGTTTTTGCCTTCATCGTTATTTGCTAATTCGACTGCATACAAGGCCAGGGGCTCTCTGTTTCTGCCAAGTAAACGTGTGACCCGTTTAACAGGATATTGCAGTGCACAAAGCTCATCATACACTTCTTGATCGGTGAGAGAGCAAGGAAGATTGCGGATGACTACAGAAAATAGTTTTTTAGCCGGATTTCGGTAGGTATAATATTCTTGATTAATGGAGGTGAAGTAAGATGTAAGACATCGGAAATCAGAAGAAGTAGTGGCATAAATTTTAAGAATAGAGCCCATAAGCTCAGTGCGAAAATCGGATTGTACACATTTTTTCACATCTTGCAATAGTAGCTGGTAATTGTGAATGTTACGTAGGCATATAGGTGGATTTTTTTTTTTTTTTTCTTTGGCGGCAACAGAAGTTGAATCTGAAATATCAGCATCAGGGTTATCACCTAAAGGCTGAAAACGGCTGGATGTAGGGATCGTATACGCATAACGTGGAATGTTAGGCGATGACGAAGGTGGAGCAGTACAGAGCCGTTTGGTATGACCGGCTGACTGAGCGGTTGAATTGCGCACATTGGATGCCCCATTAGATTGATCCATTGGGTCAGAGTATGTCATGTTGTCATCAACATGATGTATAACAGAATTATTAATTGTGTGTGATACCTGAGTTGTAGATAGCTGGGAGTGTCGAATAGATTTATTGACTGTAGTATCGGTAGACGAACCAGAATTGTTAATTAATACTGGTGGAGAAGCGAACTTAGGTTGTTGTGGTGATAGTATAGAATGGCCTTGATGACCAGTAGGCATCGTTGAATTACAATTAGCTTGTGAAGTGGAATCATATTGATATACATTGAGCTACTATGGCCAACGTGCCGATGACATTAAATTCTCCAATACGAGTCAGTTGGAGAATGTTGGCCATAGTAGCTGAATGATTAGAGCGGCTGGACGGAGACCAGATGATCCGTGGTTCAAATTCCGGCTATGGCATTGAATGTTTCAGTCTGACTCTATGTTTCCATAATTTAGCCTACACACGGACAGTGTGGAAGAACAATTACTTTCAATTATTTAAATGTTAAAATTATGTTAAGAAAAATTTATTTAAAAAGAACAATATATGTAGAAAAGTTGAAAGATGTTTAGTTGTCGTTATGGCAACGGCAGAATTACGATATAGCTGAGGCACTTGAAGCCATTTTGATCTCCTGTAAATAGACGCGATAGTATGAAGGTGTGTTTTACGTGTGCATGCATTTCTGCAGAGTTTGTGCTTGCATTGGAAAGTGGAAGGTTTCGAAGGATTGCGCAGGCTAGTGTGCTCTCAAAGTATGTAAAGCATTGAGGGATATAATTGATGGCTGGAAACGTTTCCTTTTAATTGAAATACAGGTTTTTTAGAGCAAAGGAGGAACTGCCATTTTGTTTTAATTTGTAGCTCAATAATCGCTTCCCATCTAAGACCGCCCCTGAAGGTAGGGTCTTGTGTGAGTACCGGAGCTGCTGTGGAACTACTAGAGTCCGGCAACTGGATTTTCAGAGCGGTTCACCATCATCTTTTCCTCCACAACTCACTTTCAGCGACATCAAGTCGTTACAAATGGCGCCGCAACGTGAAGCAGAACTTCGAGAATATCATCGCAATGATTACACCATTCCCACCACATACGCATTAGTAGCTTAGTCGTTACAAATGATGCCCATTCGTGGAGGCTTCGAATAAGATGGGGAGAAATAATCAGCGGGATAATCTACGAGACTACGGATGGATGGTGTAACGGGAACGGAAGAAAGAAGAGTAAGAACGACTGAATAGGAAAATCGTTGGAAGAACACGGAACAAAGAGTGAAGAGACTTTCATGAGTAAAGTAAGGTGTTATATATATATATTAAAGTAAGGTGTTATATATATATATATATATATATATATATATATATATATATATAAGTATTTAATGCTATTAAGATATCAGAAAATAGTTAAAAAAAACGGCGAGTAGAAAAGAAATAGGAGTGGAAGGACAAGTTAGTGATGGTGTAGGAACAAGTAGGGAAGAAGTAGGATTAAGTAAAGATAATGAGTTAGTGTTGGAAATGCTAAAGGAAATGATGAATAATTTGGAGGCTAAAATGGGTGATGTAAAATCAGAGTTAAAATCAGATTTAAAATTAGAGGTGAGTAATGTAAAATCAGAGTTGAGTAATGTAAAATAAGAGTTAGGTGATGTAAAATCAGATTCAAAATCAAAGCTGGAGCAAAATGTAAATGATTTAACACAGAAAATGAGTAATTTAGATGCTAGTGTAAGGCAGGAATTGACACAAAGTGTAAGCAATTTAGAGGTTAGTTTGTCGCAGAAGCTAAAACAAGAACTAAGAAGTGAAATAGCACAAGAAATCAGAGATGGGAGGAAAGAATGTAGGGAGAATATGGAAAGGCTAATGCAAGTAATAGAACATAACAAGAGTGAAAGTAGACAGGAGATTATGGAGTTAAGAGAAATGATTCAAGAAACTAGGTTATGTCAGGAAAATGTTAAGCAGGAGATAAAAGCTGAGGTAAACTGAGAATTAGAAGTATTTAGGAATCAATAGGATGAAATTCTTAAAAAATAAACAGTAAATGTAGAAGAGTTAGATAGTAAGTTGGAACAGAAATTAAATGTAATTCTGAAATGCACTGACAACAAGAAGGGTTAAAATCACAACTTAGTGAAATAAATAAAGTAAATGAAGGAATGTGTTCACAAATTAAAGGAATGCAGAAAAAATTTGAAAAAGAAAAAGAAAATGTAGGGAACCTGACTCAAGTTGTAATGGCAATTCAGGCGAATAAAATGAATGAAATGCAAAATGTAGTTAGAAACCAGAATAATAAGGATTATGACTTACCATATAATTTAGGTAATAATCCAAGTTATGAAGACGGAGTGAGTGAATTAGTTGATTCGTGGGTCTTGATAATTATGCTAATTATCACAGAAATACACAAAATGTGCCAACACACACACATTTTTACAATTTAGGTCATAATGAGTGTATGAATTATTCATTACATGACATAAGTCCACCAACTTTTGATGAAGAGGCAGGTGATAATCCAAAGGTGTTTGAGAGAATTGGAGGAATATTTTTGCATAAAGAAAATTCCAACTGAGTTCAGGATGATGATTGTTAAGCGTTGTCTAAAAAATAATGCACTGGAGTGGCTTAGATTGACTTTGACTTCACATGAAACATACGGTATGTTTAGAAATTGTTTATTAATTGGTTCTGGGGTCCTGACAGGCAGAGCAGATTAAAGATTGAGTTAGCAACTGGAAAATTTGACTCCAGAAAGGGAATATCTATGACTGAATATTTCTTGAAATTAGCTAACAAAAGCAAGCTGGTGAATCCGGAACTTACGGAGACAGGAATAATCAAAACTTTGATTCGACACTATCCACCACACATTAGGAATCATTTAATCGTAGCAAAACCTGTAGATTACACAGAAAATGAAGCTATTTACAGTGGAGTATGAAATAAAAAACATTAAAAATAAAAAAAAAAAAATTATTTTACAAAAACATAATAGTATTGTCATCAGCTTCTTAAGTGGAGAATATTTACTAAATATTTTTATTTATGTAGTAAAATCTGTAGATGTTTCTGACATCATAGAATTGCTATTAGAGTTTGAAGTATACATTCAATTCACAGACATAACCTCAAACACACGTCACAATAATCGCGCACACACTGAGTCTGAACAGACAACGGAATGTTAGGGAAAACCACAACAGAGATAATTATCATGTAACATTCAGATCCTTCGGTAGGGCAGAGGCACCGAGTAGAAGTAACAGATTTGTAAACAATTATCCAGAGTCTAGACGTAGATATGGATTTGTTTTGCCAACTGGTAATTATAGATGGATACAGTCTGGCCAACAGAGAAATCATAATAATGCTAGCGGTTACGGAAAAGGTGCTCAGGATAGTCAGATAAATCACCTAGGATTTTATAGGGAATATACTCAAAGGGTGAATAACAGAGATGATAGACTGAACACAGGGGTACAACATGAATCATCAGGTAGTGGATGGTGTAGACCGCATGTTAACATGAACCATCAAAATGAATCAAACAATATAGGACCAACAATGAATACAAGGGAACCAAGGAATGATGCCAACTTAAGTGTTGATGGGAACATGAATGGTGTTAGTCGGGAAAACTAATTGCGAGGTCATCTAGTGCTCTGGTAGATGATTCTACTTATCTGATACAGGGCGAGAATAAAAACCTATCAAAGAGCAAAATTACTAACAATAATCTACTACTAACAGAAGGAACGAAGGAGCTCATCAATCCATTGCAAATAGTTATTCGACTATGGGATAGTGAAATAAATGCTTTAATTGATACTGGGGCATGTATGTCGGTAATTGGTGAAAAATTATTTAAGGATCTTTTAGCATCTAATAAAATTGAACATCTGAATGTAAGCAATGTATATTGTAGCTCAGCCATAGGTCGGAAAAAGAATAGGGTTAAGCATCAAGCATTGATGAGGGCACGAGTAGATGATTGGAGTTTTGAGTTTATCGTATTGGTAATACCTCATCTTACTAGGGAAATAATTGTGGGAAATGATTTATTATATAACTGGCAAACTGTTTTAGATTTCAATTCATATGAAATGAGGGTTAAGATCGGAAATGGCATACAAGTAATTAAGTTGTTAGAGGAAAATGTAGTCAAGGGAGAAAATGATAACATAAATAATGAAAGATTCTTCGTTGAGAATATTAGATTACAAATGTATGATGTAGAAGATGAATTTAGTAATGATGATAGTGACAATGAGGAGTTAATCGTTGACAAAATAAGTAGCCAATCACTTAACCCTGATGATACTAAATGTCAGTTAAATAGATTACCCATACACAATTATTCCAAAGAGGGAGAGGATGAAAATGAATTTCAACATATGTTAAATAAGAAATTGAATGACACATACCACATAAATGAACTGCAGAAAAAACTGTTAGAATCATGTTTGATTAGTTCGAAACCCGGCCTATGTAATGTGTATACTCATACTTTAAAGGTCCAAGAAACTGACCCATATTCACATAAAAGCCGTCCCATACCACTGGCTTTAAGGAAACAAGCATCCGAGGTGATCCAGAAAATGCTGGAAGATACTATAATTGATATCCAATTCACCTTATTTACATCCTTTGTGTTAGGTGCACAAATCAGATGGTTCCTTGCGCATGACCATAGATGCCAGGAAGATTAACTCTTTTACGCAACCAGACCATTTCAGACCTTTAGGCGTAGACAAAGTACTATCTAAATTATGACATGGAAGATACTTTTCTAAACTAGACTTGGTGTCATCTTACTGGCAGATCCCACTAGGCAAATCAGTGAGGAAGTATACTGGATTTAATTTCGGAGGTAACATTTATCAATTTAAAACATGTGGTTTTGGTTTAGCAACCAGTAGGAGTGCTTTACTTCTAACGCATCCAAAAAGATATATTGGAGAATGAATCTACTGTACCAAGGACCGTGTAGAATCACCAACCAATTTGGAGACCATACCTATGAGTTGGAAAATGAAAAAGGAAAAATGATGGGAAGGTACCATAAATCATTGCTAAAACCTTTCAAGAAAAGAGACCATCAGACAAACATATAAAACAGCACTCAAAACTATCCAACATTTATAACACAGGAAGTAAGTCAACTCACCTGAATCATATAACAAAGTTTGTTAAAAAAAAGTGTTCAAATTATTAATGAATCACATACTTCTATTTGTTCAGTACTGAATAATGTTTACTTTTAGACTAATTGTTGTTGATCATTGTTATGAAATATGGTTGTAGGGGTAGTCTTCGAAATATATGGAAACTCATTGTTGAATTAATTAAATGAGACTATCTTCCATATATTTTGAAGAGAGGCATCTGAAACGATTTAAGTAATTAATATAACAGTTGTCTCACTTTAAATACTTTGACAATCCTTTATAAAATAATTATTTAAATGTTAAAATTAGGTTAAGAAAATTTATTTAAAAAGAACGATAATATATGTAGAGAAGTTGAAAGATGTTTAGTTGTCGTTATGGCAACGGCAGAATTACGATAAAAGCTGAGGCACTTGAAGCCATTTTGATAACCACCGTCTCCTTACGTCACCAGGTAGCGGTTAACCGTCTTCAACTCTCTGCTGATAACCTTACAACCTGGTTTAATACCTGGCGCCCCACTGTGAACCCCATCAAGTCACAGGCTGTCACCTTCCCAAGGCTGATGTTCCTGAGCTCCGTATTGCTGGTGGTTCGGTCCATTGGTCCACTACAGCCAAATGCCTCGGATTCACGCTGGACCAGAAGCTTACCTGGAAAGCCCACATCGGCACCCTGCACACCACAGTAGCTCGCAAGATGGCACTACTTTACCCACTATGCCACTGAAACTCTGCCATGTCACTGCCAAAGAAACTTCTTCTCTACATTTGATCTTGATATCCAAAAAGGGGAGCAACCCATCCTTTCCTGTTTCCAAAGTAAATTTTATAGCTGGATTTTCAATATTCAGATATCCAAGAGCATCTTGTATGAGTTTCTTAGGTACTATTGTAAAAATGTCATCAACATAACGATACCAAACTCTGAACTATTTCAAATGATTAATTTCCATCAATTAACTTAGATAATAAGAGTTTAATGATGAAGGCTGGGATTCAAGCACTTACGACAGTAAGTCGCCACAAGCGGTGCATCTCAAATACAAGAGCCCCTAGTGGTTTACCAGGAAAATATATGAGTCAATTGGAGAATTTAATGTCACGACGGCACATTGGCCATGGTAGCTCAATGGATAAGAGCAACTGGACGGAAACCAGGAGATCCATGGTTCAAATCCCGGCCATGACATTGAATTTTTCAAGTTGACTTTCTATTTAAAACCTTAGCCTATGTATGGCTAGTGTGAAGAAATGATTAATTTCCTTCAATTAACTACATGACAGAAACCGAACCACTGACCTTTGGAATACCAGATTTTGGCATTACAGATTGCACCACAAGTACAGTTACAGAAACACCACTAGATAGGCTACATGATACAGAAGGCACTTAACCACTGTTCAGTATCGCACTGGCAGGTGATTAGTTTGAGATTTGAGAGATTTTTGAGGCATTAAATCTTGAGAACTCCAATAACTAGCTACTACGAATCAATATTTCTATACTCTGTAAGCTGTTTTAAAGACATTGTAATCCAATAATTTCACCCATTTTGTTTAAATAACTTATTAGTATCTGAGGCCAGTTAGGTTTAACACAATTACGTGCAATATGCTTAGCTACAGACCATGCATTGCCTATCTCAACTTGCTTATATGAGTGATATCTATAATCTCTGAAATTATTTCTGTGTAGTTCATTAACATCCTGTAGATAGAAAATATTTTTGTTGGGCGTAATGGAAAGAACAGTTGAACCTGTTAGATAAAAGAAAAAAGAATTACGTTTCTGTGACACAATAAAGACAGTGATATGACATTAGAGCATCCTGTGAATTGTAATTGTGCATCCAGAAATAAAAGAATACCTGAGCTTGTAAATAATACTTGTGATGCTGATTTCAATATTGAGATTAGTGGCAACTTTGTTACAAATTTAAGCCTACTCAATTTCTATATTATAAAACAGCACAGAAGTAATAAGAAAGAAAGAGATGAGTTTGACCCAGAAAAGAGATGAAGAGGTACCAGAGCATGAAAGTGGGTTGTTCTAAGATGACTGGAAATTTTAATTTAGATGTTCCTGCATGTTATTTTTCTTTACACATCTTTATTCTTTTCTGAAGAACCACTTGTTCAAGAATAATGAAATGTTTACCATTCTTTTATAGTTTGATTAAAAGTTACCAATTTATGTTATAACTTTAAAATCATTAATACTATAATTTTATAACTAAAAAAATGGCTGAAGCAATAATCTATTCTTTAGAAAATTAGGAAAATCAGACAGTGGAATTAGCATTGGATTGTGTGTTCCAAATTTCACACCTTTGAACCAAATAGTTTCCCTGAAAAGTGGAACTGAACTTCTTAAATTGAGCATTGCAAGCATAAGGTTACAACTTCTCAATAAGACATTTTAAATAGCTGTTAAAATCTGTCGTCATTTAAATTATTTGGAGAGTGTAGTATGTTTCTGTGTATTTCTTATTTTTATCTACATTTGAGGAGTGCTTCCACAGCATTACTTTAGTTGAATAGTTTCTCTGCAAGTGGCTCTGTAAATTTGCATGTGTGTTTCGATTTTCATTTATTTATGTGGAAGTGATGTTACTAAACATAAGAAAGGAAAACCTATTATGTGCTGAAGCTAGATGAAACAACACTAAGCATAACATTTTGTAAGCTCATCATAACCATTCCTTATAAAAACAAAGATAGTATATGCTGTGGTTTATAAAATACATGTCATGTAATACTTTAAAGCAAAACAATATTAAGCATTTTTCCATATTAAGTGCTCTTACCACTCTTTACAGAAATAAATAGTTCTTATGAAATGTTCACTTATTCATCAAATATATATCTAAGGAACACAGCACAAAAATTCTGTTAGTTGCTAAAGAAAGAACAATATACAGTTTTTATAAGTTAGCTTTTAAAAGTTCTTAAATAAAATTAAATTTTTTAAAATAGTATAATTTTTCTTTGAACTATAAAAATTATTCCTTAGGTCAATCACATGAACAATGACACGAATGTTATTCCTACAAATTTTAACAAATGGTATATACCACAAATAAAATCAAGGATGCCTTGAGTGTTTCTTAATCCATAATAAACTAGGGTTGCAATTAAGCTTAACATTTGATTTCATAACAAGGCTTCTTAGCTAGTAGAAATAATTTCAGTTTTGATTACATCTATTTATTAAAAATTAGTAGCTTCACTGATGAACTCCTGTTTAGGAAGATGATTTTATAACAACCAAAATAATATGAAGACTGTGCCAGTGGTACCTGATCTGATATATACATACAGCCTTAGACAAAAAAAGAGCAGCTACCTAAAAAGAAGTTCAATTCGGAAAACATTGGAAGCATTTGATGACATCGTGTTCACAATATACACTTTAATACCATTCTGACTTCATTTCAAAGTTATGCAATAGATATGGAGATGCTTTGTGGCTTGGCTATATGTATGGCAGCCAAGCAGTAAAATGCATGTCTTGTAAGTGGACCAACATGAGTTCGAATCCTTGATGGGCACTGTTTATTATTATTGTTATTTTAATAGCAATGCTTTATATTTTCCTTGCTGAAGATAAATAGTAATATTTTGAACACATTTATTTATAAAAATGTAAATAACATATTCTTGTCTTTTCAAAATAAATGCGATGTTATTAGAATATTGCCTTAATATTGGTTATGTAAACACTTGGACTCATTCATCTGTTATGAAAGGTGCTGGCATATTATGCAAAGTATCCTCTCATAAAAATTTCACTAGGCATTTGGTATCATTCATGCCCCGCAGAATGAGGGCAGTAATAGAAGCAGAGGTTTTACCTAAATTATACTAAGTTAATTTCCATTTTTATTTGATTTTACACGTAGGAATAGAATATTTATTTCAGTTAGTTTAAAAACAAAATAGTGTTTCAGTTTTTATGTGCAAGTATAAATGCCATAAAATCAAGTAAACCTTAGCAATTGGAAGTTATATTACAAAGTGCATAACACATACTCTGTATTTCTATAATAAATAAATCAAAATGATGTTCAAGATTGTACGTTTGTAGGTTTAGCACCCACATACTTGTTTATAACTGATTGGCTATCACTGCACGTTTAGTAACTGAGACTTAATTACGAGAGGACTCAGTAGATTGAAGTTAAAGAGATGCATTCCGTATCACCATTGTAAACTGGCTGTGGAAACGATGCGGACTTAGAAAAATATACGCTTAAGGATTCTGCTCATTTTTTGGTCCAAGGGTGATGGTTGTTTCAAACAAATAAATATGGTAGAAAGTACTATCCTTATAAAGAAGTAATTTCAAGAATGATGTTTAATTGTTTAGCAGTTGAATGGAAGCATTTAAATAACATGGTGACCATGCCAGAAATTGTAGGAGGGGGGGGGGGGGGGGCGGAAACTGTATTGGAGACCAGCAACTCCAGTGTGCAAGCTAACAGACTTCGGAGACATTTAAAAAAGTATTGTACATCTCACACCGACTGAAGATTGGATACGAGAAAGCTACATGCAAGATGGGTACCCCCATTTTACTCACAATGAAATAAAAAGCTTGTGAGAATGTTTCAGTTCAATGTTTGGTGATGCTTTACTGCAGTAGAGCCAAGTTTTTCTATTGATTCATAATAATGGATGAAACATGGATCCATCACATCAAACCTGAGATGGGCCGCGCCGTGGCTCAGTGGTTAGACCGCTTGGCTCTCACCAAGGCGGCCCGGTTTCGATCCCAGGTGACCGCAAAGTGAGATTTGTGGTGGACAACACGGCACTGGGGCGGGTTTTCTCCGGGATCTCCAATTTCCCCTGCCATTTCATTCCACCGGTGCTCCATCTTCATCTCATGTATCATCAGTGTCATCGCCTGTGGTGCCGTATGTAGTAAAAGCGGGTGTTAAACACTACAAATTTACACCTGAGATGGAGCCTCAAAACAGTGGACTGAAAGGAGAAATTTGGCTCCAAAATGGGCAAAGAATTTCATGCACAACAAGGTCATGACAATCAGTTTTTTAGGAGCTGCATGAGGTAAATTTCATTATCTCAAAAAAGAATAAACAATCAATGGTGAGCATTAAGCGAACTCATTGCAGGATTTGAGTTAAAAGGGTGCATTTAGCATCTTGTTTTATCAAGACAGCACTTATTTGTCAGATTTAGCACCCTCTGATTATTTTCACTTTCTAAACTTGAAGAAACAGCTTGATAGTGAAAGATTTGACAACAATGAACAGGTTGAGTATGCAGTTGACACCTATTTTGTGATGCTTGACAGTTCTCACCATAAAAAGGGTACTGAAGCTATTGAACATCACTGGGAAAAACGTGCTGAGCTGAAAGGAGATTATGTAGAGAAGTATTTTCTCCCCAAATTTTTGTGCTTTGTTTGGTCAGTTACTTTTAAGATAGCCCCTGTAATTCTAAAAATCTTTTTAAAAAGCTGTATTCTGCAGTGCATTACAGAGACTGTTGCACCAAAATTGTAAAAATTTTAGAAGCATTTCCCCTTATCACAGTTGCTATCACTCCTGAGACAACTACATCCATAGCCCTTAAGATTATACAACCCATTATAATGATCTTTTTCTTATCATTATGAAGTTATTAGTGTTAATTTAGATGAGAGTCTGACTTTAGCCTGCACAAGGCTCAAGGGTAAGTACAGTAATCATTATACCTGAAGTAAAGCTAGGTAACTATCACATTTGTTCCTATTTCTCATTTTTCTACTGAGCTGTCCTAAGTGGCTTACTGTTTTAATTCTAAAGTATAGATGTGTGAGGTAATAATGATTAAATGCATATATGTTTCCAACTGCAATTTTTTTTTTTTGCCCCCCTTTTAACATACAAGCTTTATATGTACTAACTACATTAATACCCAATTTCATCAACAGATATTAAGACTTAACATGGCTGTTAAGGCTGTTTAGCAATACTTATAACAAAAATTGCATTTCTTCAACAGGTGTTAGCTTAACACTCACGTTAAATCTCTTGTTAAACTAACAAGCCATATTTCTGTTAAGTCGTTAATTATTGTAGGATTCTCAAGACAGCAGGCATGAATAAAGCTTTTGATGTCAATTTGCTATATTTAGACCATCTAAATGACATTTGTAAAAGACAACGGATTATGAGAAATGATTTTGAGGATCTATTAGAAAAAGATTTTCTACGGAGGTATGGACTGTTGAAACAAGTTGTTATGAAGGTTACTAAGGAAGTACAAGAGAGGTTAGAGCATTGAATAGGAATATGCCGATCTCTCCTTTGCTTCAAGTAATAACTTTGCAATTTTATAATTCACTGAATTCTGTGGAAAATACACTGTCCACCTCCCATCTTGAAATGTTCAAGTTTCTCATCACTTCTGTCCTTCTTTGCACCTCATTTTAAATTTATGTAATATTTACAAAGTTGCTTTTTACTTGTGTGTGACATTTGCATTTGAATTGAACTCATTTCCAATTTTTTCCCTCGTCACACCTTTCTCTTTAGCATTTACAGCATGTCTTCTTATTTTTCACAATATCCTTATATTTAGTTACTAACTGAACTAACAATTCTTTCTCGATTGATGAGAAATTTGTCCCGCGGCTTCTCTTCAGATTTTGTTCACCCACCATTTTTTCATAATAATCATAATCCTTTATTCACCATTAAGCTTACAAGAAGCAATAGGTTTCGTCACTTATAAAAAGTATTTACAATGTATTTACAAGTAGAGAAGGTTTAGAAATTAATGCATATAGAATTCTAGGTGAAATCAGATTATTTGCATGGCTTAAGCTGGTAATTATCGTAAGTTATAGTAATAATAAAATTAAACAATTAGGTACCTACTACTATAATTTACAATAGCTTTACATAAATTCACTAGCATGTATGTTATATTCTAAGTTTTCTTGTACAGTATAAAATGCATTTTGTTTAAACCAGTTTTTTAATACTATAATAAATCTGTTTTGTGGCAGTTCTTTTATTTCCAGAGGAAGCTTATTGAATAATTTTAACTGTTGATAACAGTGGCTATTTATGGTCTTGCTCAATCGGTTGTGAGGTGTACCTAAATTATGTTTGCATTGAGTGTCATAACTGTGTACTGAGGAACGATTTATAAATAAGTTTTGATTTTCTTTAACGTGTATGATATTGGTGTATATATACATTGATGGTAAAGTCATTATCTTATGGTCTACAAAGCTAGGCTTACATGTATCCTGTTGTCCTAATCCTAGAATTAGTCTGAAAGATTTCTTTTGCCATATGAATGCATTGTACTCAGATGGTGTAAACAAAAATAAAAATAAAAGTGTATTGCAGCACGTTCAGAAAATAATGTGATTCATCCACATCCTTCTATATCTGTAATATTTACAAGTCTCTCTGCATTAACACATGTTTGTTAACATTTTCAGAAAAGAAGTTGGTGAAATGTAAGAATTTTAACATTTTTGCTACCGCTGTGACATTGTTATGTCACATTTGTTAATGTCAATTTTAACATCTGTTGGTGAAATTTGGCATGAAAGTTCTTGCTATGACCTTTTTTCCTCCCACCCCTTTGCATGGATAGAAAATATATAAACAAAGTATCAATTATATGTAACATTTTAATGGCATTAACAGTTCACACTTCCATCTGTCACACATTGTGGATCATTCCAATAGCTATATACATACAGTTTTAGCGGCCCCTTTCTGTTTCACCTGACTGATTTTTAGACTCAGGTAAACATCTGTGTTGAAGAATCAGACAGCTGCATTTGGTTATGATCTGCTCTATGATTTTTTCCCTTTAGTACATGATCATTTATCCCATTTTAATATTTTTAACATTTAAAACAGCTAAGAGCAGTCTTCATCTGTTTCATCACCATCCAGTTCCAATTCTTCTAGATCTTGAAATAATGATTCATCCACCTTGATTGAATCTCCACCTAAAATGAAAAAGATATAAATTCATTAAATGTTTCTCACTGTTCAACAGGTCTGACAATATAACATGGTGATTTAAATTGTTATACTTAGTGTTTTGAGGCACTGAGCTCAAAAATCAAACAATTTCTCATTATAAAGGGCTTTCAAGTTATGCTTTTAGCAGTTACCTTTGTGCTATTCAATTTCCTTTCATATTAAAATAGGACCTTTCCTCTGTACTTAAACCAGTGTTAATGTTTGATTGACAAAATTCCCATTAAATCCTTCTCAATTCTCGCCCCCCCCCCCCCCCCCACTGCCCAGTCCCACTGATCAATTTGCAATGGACCTAGCTTTTCTTATAAACACTTATATTGGATTACCGTTTACCAGCAACTCCATCATATATTTCTTCTACCTGATATAATTCAATATTTTTAAAATTTTATCTATCAGAAATGCAGAATTAATGCAGAGGTCAATTTCATTAAAACCTTGGCTATCTTTATTGCATGAAAGAAACAGAAAATAAATAAATTGTACTGTAGAAACTGTACAAAAAATGAATGTCTTAATGTTCCTGAACTTTTCTATACACCATGTACATTGTAAGTCCACAAGATGTGCTAGTTATGACTCTTCTGTTTGCCAAGTTCATTGCCCAGGACTGCTGTATTCAACATACAGCCTGTGGCTATTGCCCTGTGACATGACAAGCTAAGGATTTCTTGCTCTTTGGCCCGCTGTTAGGTTTAACAATTTTAAACCAGGAAATAGTTATAGAATTTTGCCAGGGTTATAGTCCCATTTAAAAATTGAAAATAAATTAAGCTTTCCTACCTCATCCCATGTACGTGACAATATCATAAGTTACAAGGTTTACAAAATTCGTTACATTCCATTTGTGAAAGTTATGTCATGGATTTTCTGAGCATTATTATAGAATCTGTTAGTCATTATTTTGGATTTTTTATTGTTTTCTCTGGGATTCTAATTATTATTACTTATGGTGAAGATTAACACACAGGGTTTATTATATTGTTTATAAACACTAATGGTCAGTGGATGATTTCATTAAAAAATGGTTATTTGTATAGTCTGCCTAAGAGCTTGTTGGCTAATAGATGGCTAGTAGAGGTTACATATGTGGATGGGTTGAAATGGGCAAAAGTTGGAATAGCGTAGCTTCTTTGCTTGCAGAAGTCATTATGATGGAAGCAGCAAATTCTTTATAGGACTGGAAATGTAATGCTTAGTAAAGGTACACTGAAGTTACGTCTTTTGCCCTCAAACTTATATTTATCACAACTAAACATATGTAAATAGCTGTAATAAACAAAATTGTGTGTGAATAGTAAATCATACAATTCTTGTAATTTTTTGCTACTGGTCCACTTTGCCTGCCAAGTGAACAGCTAATGTAGGAATGCTGGTTTAGTATTTATTGAAAAGGGGCAAAACCCTTGTAAATTTATCTTTTACTAGTGAGATACATTCAACAACATGGTGTAGAGAGATGATTGAGTATATTTCTATTGGGTCAATTGCCTTGGAATTCATCCCGTATACATTCTGTTATTTAAACTACTCACTGTAACATGAGAGATTATGAGTTGGTTTGTAATAGTAACCACTTAAAACTTGATTCTGGGACATATTTCTGAAGCAATTACTTCCATTTCCAGCCTTCAGAACTAATACTTTTACTATAATACAAATTGATAGGATTGTATACAGAATATTCAATAATTTAGTATCCCTTTTATACTTTATCTGCAGCTTTTTTATACACAGCATACGATGCTACAATTTTGCTTGAATTGGAATATTAAAAAAATCTTTAAAAAATCTCTGTTACACATTACAGAAACTACATTACATACTCAGATTCATTTTGAAATAAAACTTTTGTTTTCTATTACTAGTTATTTTGTTATAGATAAATGGAAGACTGAAAAGGTATAACAATTCTATGCCAAAGCCAGGATTTGAACCATGGATTTTCTGATTAAGAACTATATAGTAATTATTTTATTACACATACAGTAATAACAATAATGCTTACCATCTTCTAAGAACTTAAGATCTGATTCATTCAGAGTCTTATCTGTGAGGAAGAGTTCACGCCCAGTAAGCTTTTTTGTACCTTGTTCTTCTTTTTCTTGGATCTTCTTTGCATTAAATTCTAGATCAAAGTTTGCTTTCCATGCCATAAATGACTCAACTGTCACACGTGTACCTTCAAATCTTTTCTGTAACCAAAGAGCATGTTACCTCAGAAATTAGTTTTCATATTTACACATTATGACCCAGCAGAAATCACCTGTATTAAAGTTTGTGGCACTACACAGCTTTTTAAAATGCAAATATCTCTAACATGTTACAGAAACTAATAGTTGGATTTATTTTGAAATAAAACTTTTTTCTGTGCTGGCAGTTACTTAATTTATGAATAAACAAAAGACTAAAATGGTAGAATCAGGTTGAAACATTCAATGCCAAAGCCAGCATTTCAACCATGGATCTTACAGTTTTTGTCCAATTCCTCTAACCAATGGAGCAACATGCTGCTTTAACATTAAATTTCCAAATTAACTCAAATTTTTCCTGGATAGTCAAAAGGAGATCTAAAATTCATTTTGAGATGATTTATTCAAATGGCAACTTACAATGTTGTAAGAACTTAAAGTACCAGTCTAAGTAGTCTTTTAAGTCAAGCAATATGTCATTTTGAAACATTACAATGTCAGCCTTATCTGGAATAAAGTTATATTACAGATGAGGTGACATTTTTATCTACATAGAGGGGGAAGGCTACTATGTATCATCACAGAGGAAAATTTTAACACCAAAAATATATGGGACAAAAGGCTCACCAACACTGTATATGTGCTGTGCTAATGGTACATTAAATACCCAGCAATATAAAGACATCTTCAAAACATGGTTCCTTCTGGAAGGACTAGATATCCCAATACTCATCCCAATTAATGACTGAAGGAGGAAGCATGAGGTGAAAGGAGACAGCGGCCTATCCAAGGAATCACAGCAGTGCAGAGGGCAGGGATACTGCTATTTACCAATTGGAAACTACCCCAGCAAGACAACACAACCGACATCCCACCTGCTGTGGTCTGGAATGGGCAACCAGGTCAGCCCGAAGACTGTAAACTGTCCTACCAAAGGAGGAAGTGTTTACCAGGAGCATATTGTCCTGCCATGCAGCGCCAAGACACCCGCCGACACTTCTATCCTGAAAGAGACCACCAGATGAGAGATGATGTGAAATGATAATGGAGATGAAATGGAGGGACAGGAAATTTGGGGGATGTAATTAACCTACCCAGCATTTGCCTGGTGACCTGGGAAACCACCCGAAAAAATCCATGGATCAGGAAGGTTGGCCACTGAATTGAATCCAGGCCTCCCCAAAGTAGGCTGCAGACAAAACCGCCTGAGCCATCCTGCTCAGTATGCATAATAAGCATTCTATTCTGCTTGGGGAAAAATTATTGGCCTCATTGCAACACACCTGCTTATAACTACCTGATTGTCAGTGTATATTCAATATCTGATACTCAAATAGAAGAAAGGTGACAATATAATAAAGCTAAAGGAAAGCATATGGATTTCATCAGCAGTTTTCATTACGTTTTGAGACAGTGTCATCAGATGCAGGCAGTATACAAGTTGTACCACCTTGCTGTAATTCAAAATTTATAATTTCCTGTGTGCACATTTTAATCCTTGGCTTAGAGCAAATATTGAAAGTTAAAATTACAAGATGTTTAACAATTGTTGTGAGCTCTAAGTCTTTATTTGTTGGCTTACTACAACCCACTTTGCTTCATCATGTCTTAAGTGCTTGAAGAATGGCAAAGGAACAGTTTGCAAAATCTGCATTATTTGTATCCTACAGAGGATACAGGTACTGTCTTGTAATGCCTTTGCTAAAATTAATTTAATTCCAGAGCAAGCTCATCCCTCTCTCTCTCTCTCTCTCACACACACATATATATATATATATATTTGTTGTTCCCCTAGTTTACTTCATTGTTTATATTCATTATATATGTATTTATATTTACTTTCATTTATTGTATACAGAGTGAACCACCTAAAACTTGCACCTACATATTTCAAAAATGAAAAATGCTACTTATGCATGGTTTTTACAGAACTAATTGGTAATCAGGGGCTCGCACTTTTAGCCTAAAAACTGATTTTAAGAATAGTGAGAAAGTGTACTTTTTGATCAAATGTACAACAGAGAGCTTACAAAAACCAACTAGGAGACAGTTAATGGCATGAAAGTACTTTTTCAACCAACAACGTGGATGAGATTAAAGTACTTAATAATATTTACTGATTTGGCCCCCTGTAAGTTTGCTGCTGTCAAGCTGTTAAGGGTAAGTTATTTGCCTTGGTCCATGTCACCTGTCTCGCTCATGCCTTGAATCAGGTAGCTAGATATGTTTTGAATTTTGTGCAGTGACTAAGCTTGTTTCTACATTTTAAACATATGGAGTGTAATAATATCATAAATATCTGTAATAACAGATTTAGAATAGCAGAGACTTCTATTGCCTCTTCTGTGACAAATGGGGAAACAGATCATGACCATTACCTACGAGGAAGACAGCTTCGAGAGTTGCAACGTATTTCAGCCGGGGCCTGCAGTGTGTGTGACATCAGGCAAGAGCCATGTAGCACCAAGTTGCCTATATAAATGGCGCTGTAAGTACAGAATCTGAGGGTTCAGTCAGGTGTAGCACACTCAATGACAATGTAGCTACCAGGTACCTAATGGAACTGTTAAATTTACAATATGACAATTTATTGAAGGACAAATATACACACAAGAAAGAGTTGGCTGAATTTAGCAAGAATATCCCCCAAACCAGACTTCCAAGGTTGTACTCACTTGCCACACGGGCATTGTGTATGTTTGGCTTGAGATATGTGTGCAAACAATTTTGTTTCTGTTATGAAATTAGCTAAGTCCAAACCACAAAATACCTTGTCAGTTCACAATCTAACATGCTGCCTTCAATTACAAATTTCCCAAACATTACATTCTGACATTGATAAACTAGTTAAAGAAAATTAAAACAGAAAGTGTCAGAAAATGTCTACGTAATTCTGTTCTGAGTGGGTCTCCTCTAATATGCAGAGAAAATTACTTTATTTTATTTACTTTATAGCATGCCTGACCTTCAGATAAACTATGAGTTTTGACAACTACTCATTTTCTATATATGAGTTGAAGTTTTATATATGTTCTCATTTTCTCAATCAGCATGGCGACGTCACACACTAACCTGCTTTTCGTTCGCGAGCATATTTGGTGGTTAGAGCTGGCATCACACCACTACTGTCTTCCCCTGACCTACATTGTCCAGCTTTTAAAAAAGATTCCAATCTCCCAGCTAAATACTGGAGTGCAAGAGCATGAACGATTTCAGTACCAAGTGTTTCAAAATTAGATACCAACCATCTAACATTTTACATATGTTTTCATGAAGACATCAAGAATTTAGCTATTTTGAGAGAAACTACTGATTTACTACAATCACCAGAACCCTTCTTACCCACTAGGGAAATTGGCTTTCTGTAATAGAAAATATTACAATGAACATTCACAGGAAATGAAGATACAAGTATTTTTTCAGCTAAGAAGATATTGAGGGACCAATCAATAATTTATCTTGACATTGTGTACATCAAACAATTATTCATTTCTTGCTCACAAGTTGCTGTCATTGATTCCTTAGGAGGACCTGTCAACAAAAAACTGAATTTAATTAAAGAAACAAAATAAAATTGGCTCCTGGCCCATTTCAGATAATATTTTCAAAACTTGATGTAGTGGTTCACCTTTGTACTGTGGCACATATATTGTATGGTAAATCTACAGAAGATAAACATGTAGTACACACATGTCTCACATCTAATATTTAAATTTGGTCCAGTGCCATCAGTTGATGTTGGATGCTCATTTCTAGCATACAAACTAATAGACAAGAGCTTCAGTTTTTCTTTGCACAATCTGAAAACAGTATTGGTTGATAGAGTCAACATGAAAAATTCAATGCCATGGTCGGGATTTGAACCATGGATCTCCTGGTTTCTGTCCAGTCGCTCTAACCCATTGGATGTGTGACTTTTCTGTGAAATTGAAACATGAATCTACTTGTGATTTTATATATAACTGCAAGAAACAGGAAAAAAAAGTATACAGGTATCTATGGTCTGGGTTTGACTGTACTGCAATTTAATAAACTATCTTATGTATCTAAAACAGGACTTTAAGTAGCTAATAGTCCATTTTATACAACCTATTTTAGGCACCTAAACTGAGATTTTAAGCATTAAAAGCTCTAGTTATCTGTGTCCAGTGTGTTTCATTCCTGGCATATAAATTTACGAGTTTTAAGCATAATTGAGGTATGACTGTTACTAGTGATTGCACAGTTCTACAAAATGCCTTGAAATGATTACACATTACTACAAAGGGGATTTTCTGTATGACATATAAGTGATAAATCTTGGATATCACGATGCAAAATTAGATTTGAAACAAAATTTTTCAGAAATGCAACTTCTGAAGATAAAGTAATTGGTAAGAGGTGGATTTCTATGACCTAAAAAGTGGAAAATATGCATGCATTTATGGCCTAAATAGACAAAAATATGACCTTTGTAGCTTAATGAATTTATTAATATTATATTGACATTAAACTTTAACAATGAATAATTAATTGTTCATGCATAAATATTTTTAATTCTTTCTGCAGAAAAAAGTCTTCTCTGCTTCTTAATTCAGCACTTTACGGAATCTAGGCCTAAATTAAAGAATAATAATTATCGTAACTTTAGAAATGAATAATTCAGAGAAATAAAATATTCATACCTGCGAGTTAACTTTCATCAGCAGCAAAATCACATTAAATGACAATGCACATTTTTAGGTTGCAGATTGTAAGCCTCTTCTATTGTTAGAATGTTCTTATATCTGGAGAAACTACCTTCCACAGCACATTAGGTTATAGGTGCATATTTGAAGTAAGGTAATTCATTTAGGGAAAATTCCGGCTCAGAGTCTTCAAATTTTGCTTCAGGCTCACAAAGAATGTCACTGACATTGGAAAGGGTGGTATAACCTGTATTAGACACCAACACTCTTTGCAGCAATTTATTCAGAAACGTTAACTTTTATTCACTTTAATTAACTTTCAATTTCAGAATTTTTAATGCACCAATAAGTGAAATTTTTAGTTGCTAGGCAGGTAATTGGACCTGATATTCGACTAAAGTTGATTTTATATATGCCAAATTTTCTGCCAAGGTTGGTGAAGAAAATGCATCTTGCATAATCTTAATGGATTACGGATCAGAAGAATCAAAATCTTGAACTAGTTTTTCTAAACAATCATAATTGGTTTATTTCTAATTGATTGCTAACTATACTATAATTATCCCCAAAATATGAACATAATCTGACTTTCATAGAAATAAGCATAAATATAACCAAAGAACTGAAAAAGTGAGAATATGTTTTAAAACCCAATAAATTACATGTCATAGTAATTAGCCCCCTAGTAATTAGTAATGGATTATGGGCCTCTTGTTTCCCTGATTTAACTGTCTGTGATTTTCATTTGTAAACAAACCAGCAAAATAAAATGTATGTGGCAAATCTCATACAGTTGAAAATTAAAAGAATTCTTTAAATGAGAAATTCACTCAATTTCACATACTTTTGACTGTAAATGAAAATTTGCTATGATGCCAGATATGTATGAATAGAGGAAATTTACAACTGTTACAATATCGCATGTGCTTATTATCACTGGATATTGAAACTAGAACATCAACAGATTGCAGAAATATTACACCTTTTTTGGCAGCAGTCCAAGCGGACAGCAGTGTAGCAAAAATTACTATACAACATTTGTGACTTTATCATCATTCTGCTCTGTAAGGGAATCTCCTCAGTACATCTATTGTCAATCGCTCCTAACTGTTTACAAATGATTATTCTCATTATTAAGGCCCTCCCCTCAGGACATTTATAGTCAATTTCTCTTCAGAAAAGGTTTCATACTTAACAAAAAACTAGGTAAACTCTCTATTTTAAGAAAAATATGGTTTTATATATTTCAGACCATTAAGCGCCACGAAGCGTGGGTAATTGGTGCTTTCAATGTCTACATACAGTTTCATTATTTGAATGGCCTTTCTTCTGCATTTACTTTATTGGTTATGTATGAAACTCTTACCCTTTATAATGATGAAGTACTGTAATTAATGAATACATAACCACAATAACATACCCTCTCAGCTTCTTCTGCTTCTTTTTCTTTTTGCAAAGCACGTTCTTCCCGAGTTTTGCTTATTTCATCCCATTTGGTATTCAACCATTCTTGAGCGGAGGAAACTAATGTAAAGATCATTACTGTGCCCAAATTTTCTTCCGCCTGAAAAGTTCAGATAATTAGAACTCTGCTATCGACAGAACACCTCTCTAAAAGCACTTAATTCTATTTTCAGACTTACTTGTTGCACTATATGCTCCTTTAAAGCCTCTTCGTCCGCATCCTCAAAATTCTCAGGTTCACATATTTCGATTTCAGGAATTTCTTCCGGATAATGAGGCGTGTAAGTGAACTTCAGCTTACATGTCAATCCATTTTCTGTGTCTGGCTCATACTGTTCCGATTTTATTGGAATTATAAATTTATGTCTGGGCTCTGTTGCTATTACTGTAAATGAATATTAGTTTTTTTTATTAATTCTTAACTTGGGAAAACTATTGAATACTCCAAAGAAAATGCTCTGAAACAATTTTATATTTATCTGTTTTAATGACAATAAACGGCATGCAAGCTAATATTTTTACCCTATTCTGTCGTTAAGAAGAACTGTCACGTACTTTCTATGTCTCCACAGTATATGGAGTCTAAAGCTTCAATTTCATTAATTTGCTCATCCTTATAATCCATCTTTTATTATGTTAAATTAAGCCATTCACGTGTATTCATATCTTTCCTTCAATCGTCATGTTGTCGTTCCATATTTCAACTTACGCGTAGCCAACTTAATTGCAAATGTGAACACTACCAACCTTTTGGTTTGTTACATGAAAAAACTATTCATTGTAAATGTTCTTTAACGTTGGTTTAATGCACATTCGCATCTCCAGACTCTGCTTAGGACATCTTAGGATAAGAAATATTATAATGCTAAGGTTTACAATAAGGGGCACTGGTGGCGTAACGTGAGGTATAAGAATATTGGCCAGTAAACTTGAGCGTGAACCACGCGTAAACGCACATCTAGACCACAGATCGAGACGAAGAGAACACTACAGGAGCCGTGATTAATACAAAGAGTTTTACAGGTTCACAATGAAGTGGCACTAGGGCCATTATACGATCGACAAGATGATCGACTAAATGGTATTGAGCAAGAGCTCGAAAAACTGTGGAAGTTGAACTAAGTTTACGTTAAACCGTGCAACATGACGGAATCGACAGAACAAGAGATGTTCTGTGGAACAAGTTGTGTTCTTGTTAAAAAGACACCAAGCTTCAAGGAAATGCACTATTTTTCAGAAGAAACACTGAAGTTCCTGGAGCTGTATGATCTGAATTGATGTAGATACAAAACTTCTGTGAAAAAAAAATGATGTCCTTAGCTTGACTGTGTCAAACTATATCACAATATTATGGACACAACATTAGTGCCCGATTTCACCAACAGGTGTTATAAGACCTACCACGAGTTTAGCAATAGTTCTAACAAAAATTGCATTTCACCAACACTTGTCAGCTTAAAATTCGTGTAAAATCTCTTGTTAAACTAACAATTTCTGTTAAGTCCTTAACTGTAAATAGTAGATGGCGGGCATGAACGCAGCTGTTGATGTCGATTTACTATATTTAAAACCGTCTAAATGACATTCGTAATAGAGTACGGCTTATGAGGAGAAATGATTTTGAGGAGCTATCAGAAGAAAAATTTTTACGGAGGTATACACTCTCGAAACAAGTTGCTATGCAGGTTACTTCGGAAGTACAAGAGCGGTGTGTCGGCCGGTCCTGGCCGCGCACTTTACACCTAAACAATCTAAACTAAGTGAGGAATTTTGGCCCTACAAACCCTAAAGTTAATAGGTCCAGGTTAGGGTACACGGCATACACAGAACTGACTCAATGTCACCCCCAGTAAACAATTCAAATGCTTTAATTCATTACTATGATCCTTCATTATAACAAATATAACATTTTCATTATAACAATAAGCGCTGTCTTTAAAACAAAATAACCAAACAAAGAGCATCTCAATCTTTAGCCAAAATTACTCTAACGCTAAGCATTTTTCTAAAAGAACAATAATAAAGTATGAGGGTAACAAGGGTCTTAGAAAATATTTAAATTAACGGTGATGCTAGCTAGAAACTGCACAGTAAGCATTTAACAAAGCAAAATAACTGAGTGGAACAATTACATGAGTAACATTTAAAAATTTTTGAATGCATAAATGACTTTAGGGTAAGCCGACAGTTAAATTCCGTCCCCATTTAACGATGCAGCAACGCCAAGCTAGCTAGCAGTCACCGTTTTTTAAAACCCAGAAGTATAAAAAGAGGGGAAAAATTAGGCTTCTGGTCCCAGAACTGAAGGGAATAGTTCATTAAATAATCACGGCTCACCAAAAGCGATCATGAAAACTCAAAGAAATGTTACTAAAACCCACAAACTTGGAGCACTTACTCCTGACTGAATCGCATCTAAACCAAGCACCAACTGTCTTCCCGATTCAAAGCAAAACAGCTAGGAAGACTTTCGGAAAACCCGCAACGCTCAAAGAGAGAAGCAGCTGGAATCCGAAGCGATCGCACAAGTAAACAGCGCCTCCAATCGAAGAGAAATAAATGAGTGCCGGTAAGAAAACGGCACAGATGTGCTTTTTTTATTTACGTAATCCAAAGTTAAGTCATGTCGGGCGATGAATGGAATGGGTGAAATGTTGCTCAAATGATCACAGGGACCATAGAGCCTAAAGTTGACCGATATTCGGGTTTCAGAATACGGGAAACCCCGGAAAAACCTTATCCATATAGCTCACCCTGACCGAGATTCTAACTGGCGGACACGCTACCACCACGCTACCGAGGTGGGCAAACAAAAGAGGTTAGAACATGCATCGAAAGGAATAGCCGATCTCGCCTTTGCTTGAAGTATTAATAACTTCGCGATTTTAAAATTCATAAATTATGCAGATAATACACGGTCCACCTCCCATCTTGAAACCTTCAAGTCACTCGTCACTTGTACTTCTTCGCTAATTGTTTTAAATTTACCTAATACTGAGTTAGAATATGCATCGAAAAGAATATGCCTATCCCGCCTTTGCTTCAAGTATTCATAACTGCGATTTTATAATTCGCTGAATTATGTGGATAATACACTGTCCACCTCCCGTCTTGAAACGTTCAAGTCTCTCGTCAATTCTGTCCTTCGCACCTCGTTTCGTGCTTCTAGTAGTGACATATGCATTTGAATTAAATTCGTTTCCAACTTTTTCCCACCTATTTTACATCCATCGCATCCGTCTTATTATTTTCTACGATATCCTTATACTTCGTCACCAATTCAATTAACAATTCTTTCTCCATCGATAAGAAATTTGCCCCGCGGCTTTTGTTTACGATTTTGTTTACCCGCCACTGCCCACCTTGGTAACGTGGTGGCAGCGTGTCTGCCTCACGTTCAAGAGGTCCCGAGTTCGAATCTCGGCCAGGGTGAGTTACCTGGATAAGGTTTTTCCGGGGTTTTCCCTTATACAGAAAGAGGAATGTCGGGTAACTCTAAGCTCTATGGACCCCGGGCACATTTGAGTATCATTTCACCCATTCCATTCATCGTCCGATATGAGTTAACGTTGGAGGACGTAAATTAAAAAATACCCGCCATTTTAGCTGTGTTCACATGAAAATGAAAACAAAAGCGCATAACAGTACATTCAGAAAATAATAGGACTCATCAATAGCCTTCTATAGTTGTAATATTTACAATTCTCTTGGCGTTAACACGTGTTTGTTAACATTTTCAGAAAAGAGGTTGGTGAAATGTAGGTAATTTAACAGCTTTGTTAGCGTTAAGTTACATTTGTTAACGTCGATTTTAACATCTGTTGGTGAAATCGTGCATTAATGTTGTAACCAGGACGATCTGTTGTAACGTCATTGGTGAATACTCCCTGGCAGATTTAGAGAAGATAGTTATTCCTCTCCCTTTCCCCAATATATTGTGACTTTGCGGGTTCGTGAAATGAAAAGTCCTATTACACCACTCAAAAATGTTCTTTATTTCCACCGACTTACAGTTAAACACTTGCCAATTACACAGAAACACGTAATGCACACAATTACGATTCACCAGTTCGTCCGTTAGAATTCCACTTGCACTCGCAATTACGTAAACTCCTCCGACGCACGTACACAGTCTTCTCGTCCGTTCGCTAGCTCGTCAAGCACTGACTGACTGACTCAATTCACTCACTGCAGCCCTTTTTATAGGAATATCACCGTCTTCTAGAAGTCTCTGGTTTCAGTGAATTACCGCGAAAGTTCCAGATGGCAGTGGAAGGGGGAAAAGAGGCGGCCAGCGACAAGTGACATTTCCCTAATCATCCCCCTCAGTTAGTGACAGAGGCTAATGGGAGGGTGTGGTTGGCTGCCTCTGGCCCCTTACTCAGCTATCGTTGGTTGCGCTTTCCGCTAATTGGGTGACAATATTGACAATATATAAGAGAACAACCCCAATATTTTGATAGATGTATTCCTTCTACTTATGTTAAACTTGCACTCCAGTTACAGTACCCTAAATTATTTCAAGGACGTCGCTATACTAAAACCATTTAAGTCAAAGTCTCATATATATAGTAAAACGTACTGTACGGTGCGATTAACCTGAGGTGACAGCTCGCTTCACTGTAGAAGAAAGGTAACCAGGAGAGGTGGGAAATGGAATTGCAGCCACCTGCGTCCAAGAGAGAGGGGAAATCACATGCAGCTTACCTTGGTTTCAGGTAACTGAAGCAACACTAGCAGATGATCCAGCTGCATCCTGAGTATTTATTTCTTCTGGAAAATCCTCCCATTCATCTTTACCAAAAAACTCAGATGGCTCACTGCTTTCATCGCTGTGACCTCCTAGATGGATGATGTTTTCCAGTCCCCATCAAGCAAACCTTTATTGCACATTAATTCTTGCTCAGTCTAAATGAGTGCCGACATCTCTTCAGCCAATCTTCTGCAGAAATGTCAGTAAACTTCTCGTCAGCTAATTCAATGACGTTATACATTTTGAAAGTGATTGTTTTTTGCAATCCAGTTCTTTACTGTATTTGAATGGATTCAACCCAGGATGATAAGATGGAAGGCGTAAAATTGTATGGTAATATACCTGAAGAAAACTATTTTGTACTTGGAGAGTTTGGGTTTGAGAGGGATGATCATATTATAAATGTCAGGTTTGTGCAATGAGGAGAAATCTATGGCGTTAAAATACTCCATGGAGTGGTTTTGTTTCACCCACGAAATCGTAGTGTCTCTTCTGGAATTTGCAGTAAGCGCCTTATTCAAGACGGCGTTGTGGTAAGGCATATGGTCAATTACCAGAACGGAATTTTCAGGTCATCGTGGCAGTCACTGATTTTCTGCTGTGACTTGAAACGAATATATGTGTAAGGGATACACCCCTACTCACCTCCATCATGCACGATGATGAGGTGCTGACCTTTGAATACTGGTGCATAGAGGCCATGGAAGCTGTCATCACTCCAAGCATATGGAGTAGTGTGGGATGAATGAATACAGGGCTCGTCCATATCTATTATGAGACGACCTCGCTTCGATACTATTTCATCATTATGAGATAGTGAAGACGCGTATTTCTGACGTCATCGCTCTCCATTAAAACTTTCCTGTTCTTTTTTGTCCATTTCAATTTGAAGCCCAACTTCAGGAGTATCTTTCTTAATATAGAACGCTCCCTTCAAAGTTTATTAAATCCTTTAATTTAGCACGCACCGTCTTCAGTGTCAGTCTTTGTGAATGATGTACAATTCGTTCACAGTTCGGCGCACTACCACCACATTGAAGGTATCCAACCTGGTATAATTTATGGTCGCCTTTTACGTGGTGTGGGGAATAAAGTCGAAGTACCACGATCAATATCTTTGGTTTCCTTAATAATTCTCCTTACGCTTCTTTCGAAAACACCTGTTGCCTCAGTTACACTCTTTCCAATGTTTTGACGCTGATGGTTACTAGCCAAACTCTTCATATGTTTTCATGTACTTATATACGATATATTACAAACAACTTCCTTGATTTGGGAGTGTAGCACATTGCCGCTAAATTTTCTGTCCATGTTTTAAAATCTTTAAGTTAGCAGTAAAACAAAATAACTTAAACACAAGTACACAGAAAACAACTCAGAACAATGAGAATGGTTGTTTATTGTATTTATATCAAAGTACACTCTCAGTGACATATACAACTATAATGTATCTACCGAATGAGGACTTGGAACCCGAACGCTCAAGAAATCTTGCACACATAGCACTACTGTTTATCATCAATGCTGCCCCTATATAATGAAGTCAGCAAATAAAATGATAGAACGTTATAAGAACAGAATTCACATAACATACCTTGCTCATGGACTTCACAGATTGGTTGAGGAAATCCGTGCTATGTTTTGTTATGTATACCTTTACATACACAATGAAGAAAATAAAGGTTACTTCAAGAATACCAATTCGAGAAATCGCACCAGGTATTGCCTCTACACCAAACACAGTGACGGGATAGCTTGGTTAGAGATTGTCTCATATTATGCAGTAAATTAGGATCAGTTGTAAAAGTTATCGATTCTTTAATCAATGAAAATGCATCTACAATTAATGTTGTCAAATCACATATTTCCTCTAAACTGTTTCGAAACGGAGAATTCATACATACAAATTACGGAATGATACTGAAGATTATAAACAAGAAACATATGGTTTAGAGCCTTCCAAGGGCATAGATATAACAGAAAAGGTGTCAAAAACAATCCAGAATGGACCTTCAGGACCGTGCAAACACAGGGTCAAAATATTCTACAGGGCATTTACAGTGTGTGTGTGTGTGTAGTGTTTAACGCCCGCTTTTACTACATACGGCATCGCAGGCGATAGGATATATACAATTTTTAGCCTACTGAAGAATACAAAATTAAAAAAACGATAGCATCGTGTATTTTAAATATGCACATTAACATCCCGTGATAGTGAAACAAGCTCTACCCTGTTGAAAAACTGTTCGAATGATAGACTCCGACTTTTGACATTCAATAATTAATTTAAGGATCTCTGTAGTAGTACATTGCAATTCGGCCTGTGATAGCTCTGAAGCTATAGAGAATCATAGGGGAAAGCTTCTTCTTATAACTTTACCAATACTACTTTATACTTATAAATCAAGGTTTCGCGGGTGATCAGCCGTGTGAAATTAATAAACGTCCAGTTTTCAGATATTGTAAACTCCATGGCCTTCTTCAGATCCATGGAGTTTACAATCCCTGAAAGCTCGATGTTTATCAATTTGACACGGCTGATCACCCGCGAAGCCTTGATTAGTAATACTCGCCGTGAAAGATTCAAGTCTTACTTTATACTTGTATATTATCATGTGCTAAAGCTAGATCGTCAGTGTGTTGCATTTATCCTTTTCAGACTATGTGCCTGGCGTGGTTTCTTTACTTCCGAAGTCAACACAGATACAGGTCCACAACTGTATAACATCTATATATACGTATCCTCACGAAAAACCGCACAAAAATTTCAACTTCAGTTATGAAAAATATTTATTCGTTTACTGAAATGAGTCTCTGTTCACAGATTCCCTTATGTCTTGCAGGGCATCTATTTCCAATTTAACGATTACACTGTTACCATGTTACCGAAATAGGTAACAAGTAGCTTTTGGCATTCTATCTGCGGTATATAAACCTATTGTACATAATTTTAAAATAGTGAAGGAAAAGTGGGAGGAGGGAAAATAAGAAATAATAAAAACTGATCAATGGAAAAACCCGAACCATATCCCAATATGTCTTGTACAGTGCACTCCAAAATAATCATAATCTAAGAAACTTAGAAAACAAAATAAAAACTGCGTTGGAGACTTCAGTGCGCGTGATATGCAGATACAAGTAAAGTTTGTAACAGTAAATTTACATATGCGTGGGCTGTCCTGCGTTGTGCACCATGTATATCAGAAATTACATATATGGATTGGAGGTGAAGATGGCGTTGATGTTGAAGTTCCTCGGCTGCTATCCGTAAATAACTGACCTTCAGGGCGTGGTCGCAGATGATAGATAACTATAAGTGGTGTGTAGATCAAATAAATATAATACTCCTTTCTTTGTATTTTACGTCCTCCAACGTTAAGTCACATCGAACGATGAATAGAATGGGTGAAATGATACTCAAATGAGCCCACGGTCCATAGAGATTAGATTTACCCGACATTCGTCTTTCAGGATAAGGGAAAACCCAGGAAAAAACCTTATCCAGATAACTCACCCTGACCGAGATTCGAACTCGGGACCTATTGAAGGTGAGGCAAACTCGCTATCATCTACGCTACCGAGATGGGCTAATACTCTGTTTCTTTTCAAATTGCAACTTAAATTGCAACAAACTCTTTAAAAACAGTCTTTTCAACACCTAACAAATAAACCTTCCGTGAACGTTGGTCGCACTTAGTTATAAAACTGTTGCTTTTGCAACACTTTATGTACAATTCTTTCTGCAAAACTATGGATAGTCTTACATTCTTCTGTACTAGATGAAAGCCAAATACAGAAGAAATCAGCTTTGTTACGATTTTGATTTTATAGTTCTTCCGTTGCTACGGAAGTCAACAATTTACTATTGGTCCATGTGGCAATTCATTACACTTAAGTTCATTATTGCGTTTGATAATATTTTTGTAATTATTTTTTGAAATCATTTTTCAAAACTCTTTAACATTTAAATGACATTTCTAATTAATTTAAATTAATTTAATTTTTACCAAAAACCAGAGAGAATTAAAATTACACCAATTACTGCAATATAGACAACGCATCCACCCATCGTAAGTCAAATACTCCTATAATAACAAATTTTATATAAGAGTGTACAAAGGACCCCTTTCAATACTCCCTGGAATGTCTGTAAAGTAAACAAAAGTAATTTCGAAACTCAAGATAATTACATATAAACGATAAATGATGTACAGAAGAAATATAATATACAAAAAACACTAAAATTGGAAAAAAAGAATACAGCTTGCAAAACGTCTGTCCATAAAATAGAAATTGACTTAGAGGATCAATTAACTGAAAATATCACAGCTGAAGTACATTATGATACAGCTGAACAAAAATTAAATCTAGAAACAATTTACTTATGCTACCCATGAAAAGAATGATTATATACATTTACTCGTATTTACATAAATGGCGCCCCTTATGCAGAAAGGAGGAAATGTTGATGCTGGACTATACATCTTGCAAGCTGCTAAGATTTTATTCAGAGGTGAGTCAGTATACAACACAGTTTGAAAGAGGGATGGCGGTATTTAGTATGAAACTAAGACAATTTTTAACAATATTAATAATTTCAGCAAGTCAACAACATTATGTCATTCAAAATCTGCCCTACAAGCAATAACAAATCAATATTCGATAATAGTACAATGCCAGCAATGAACCTATTTAGAAGTATCGGGAGATCGCGGTAAATGAGAGGGCAAGTGTAGAGTTACAGTTATATAGAATGAGGATCAAAACTTTCGGGCAAATAAAATCTAAGAAGGAGCTCAGAGAAGAAATAAAATTTACGTGCCAAATTTCGATAGCTGCAGTGAGTGTCCTTTTGTTGATAATTGGCGAAGTGGAGAAGAACTCATGACTTACAGACCTGAACCAGATTGTGGAAATGTTGAAGGTAATGTCAACGGGTTTAGCAGAACTGAAGAAGGGGATGGGGAGAATTCGAAACTAGGATAAATACAAATAGAGAACAGTTAAGAAGAATAGTCAAAAGAATTAAGGGAAGGAACGAAGCAAACTTTTGCCGACCACCGAAGAACAATGGGAACGATAGAAAAGAAGTGTGAAAATGGAAATGGAAGTTGAATCCAATTATATATGCAGTAAAAGAAGATTAAAATAGGAGGCTATGTTGGATAGTGTTGAAAATGTTGGAAGGAAAATTGTAAATAGCCTTGCAAGGATGCGAAATTCTGAAGACATACTGGTTAGCGAAAAAGGGAAGAGGCATTCAAACAATTTTTATAAAATTAAAAGGGCAATTAAAAAGGTGAAATGAAGATTTTTAATAATACTGTGACGGCCGGCCCTGGCCACGCGTTACACACCTTAGCACCTCCTACACAGGCTAAAATAAGATGAGGGATTTAGGCCCTACAGACCCTAAAGCTCAGAGGTGCAGGTAAGGGTACACGACATGCAAACAATTCAAATGGTTTAACTCATTATTACAATTCCTGATTATAACAAACATAACTTATTCATTATAACAATATGTGCTCCCTTTAAATAGAACAAAGGAGCAACGTGCATCACAATTTTTATAACATTACTCTGTAAAGAACATTTACTCGAAAGAACAATTATAAAGTATGAGGGTAACCAGGGTCCCAGAAAACATTTAAATTGCCGATGATGCTAGCCAGTAACTGCACAGAAAAAAATTATCCAAACAAATAACTGAGTAGAACAGTTAGAGGAATAAAATCCCAGAACCATTGAATACATAAGTGACTTCAGGGTAAGCTGACAGTAAACTTCTGTCCCCCATTTAACGATGTAGAGATTCTAAGCAGCTAGCAGCCACCCACCCAGAAACACAAAAAGGAAAAAAGAGGCTTCTGGTCCCGGAACTGAAGAGAAGAGTCCATAAAACTATCACGGCTTACCAAAGGCGATCATCTAAACACAAAGCATCTTTAGCAAAACCCAAAACTTGGAGCACTTACCCCCAGACTTAAACCCATCGAGCATCAAGCACCAACGCCCTTCCCGATTCGAGATAGTGCACACAAGAAGCTTCGGGACCCGCAGCGCTCCCAGCGAGCAACGACGGGAAGCCGAAGCGAACCCCGAAAGAGCGCCTCGAACCGGGAAGGCGAGGAAAAGGGAAAAAAGGGTGCCGGCGGGAAAACAAACGGCACAAACATCCCCTCCCCATCGGAAACTCAGGGTGGAGAGGCCAACAAAGAAGGAAAGGAAACTTGAAGAAGATGAGGATATGAAGAAGGCCTCCAGACCCCGAAGAAGAAAATCCTGGGAGAGTCGGAAGAGCAGCATACATCATAGAAAGACTGGCACTGGTAGCATTCAGTATGCCAAATGTTTATACTGAGTCTTTTCACCCTCACTGCCTTGACATCCTATACGTCACCCTTACTCTGAGTACACTGTCTCTTTTTGACATATAGAGTTGTGACGTAGAGTGTATATACTGAGGTGGAGTCTTTTTACCCATACTGCCGTAACATACTGCACGTCACCCTTACACTGAGAACACTGTCTCTTTTTCACACACAGCTGTGACGTAGAAAGTAGATCGCCTGAACACTAGCGGCAAGTCTTTCAGAGGCAAAAGTAAACAAAGGCACTACGTTCCCAAAACGTAGAAGACAAGTCCTCTGAGTCGGCTTACAACACCCAGACAGAAATGGATGCAGGTAACCAAATCAGTAGACGAGTGACGTCGCTTGTACCAGAAAAGGCAGAAGCGAAGCTAGCTCCCACGTGGCGACTCTCCCAAGCTTGCGATGAGAAAGCGTGGCAAACACAAAGCTCACTGCCACACCGGGTCCACCGAGTAGCCTTGGCGCGAGGCAGAAAATTCAAGGATGGCGAAACATGCAAGGACCACGCAAGGAGATGGGAAGGCTGAAACATAAGACAAACGCCAGAAAAACGGAACCAGAAGGAGAATTAAGCTACAAGCATAGGGAAAGAAAATAAAACGTTAACCAGACTCAAATTTATAGGATATGAAAAAAATTAGATAAGGACAGGCACAAATACCTTAGAATGGACAAAGAATAAATATTTTAAAAAATAACAGTAATGAACCCTTTAAAGAAATAACAATAAATACCCAACAATAACATATCTTTTAAGGACTAATAATAAATATTTTCAAAAGAATAAGATGAGGCGGTACTTACCCGTTAAGTACCTCGTTGAGCCCTCACGGCACTCAACACCTCATATGATAGGATATGTGATGGGTAAGTGCTAAGGATGGGAGGTTTACAACAGGTCGGGGTTTTTCTCAGGGTAGGTCTGCATGGATTTTCTCTTTTGGGTTTCAGGGAGTGGGTGCTCCCTGACAGTGTATGGGTATTATCACATAGAAGACACCACGACCGTTAAATGGCAAGTTTATTCGTACACGTCGCCTTTTCCACTGGTCACTGTTGTGTTGGGTGTTACTCGCACGTTAGGTGCGAGATTTAGGATTTGCACGTTGCTATGCGCGTGACAGGATGGCTAGTTTAAATCACAGTCGTGAGTGAACTTGTAAATTACTAGGACGCACCGAGTGATGTAGGTAGCTGTGTATGCGTTGTCGTTTCTGGACGGCGTGAGAGCATTACTTCGCGCACTAGAGTATTTCCGGAGCATTATGCAACAACAGAGTTTGGTAAAATCTTAATTATGTTGTAATGTGTTGCTCCGTGCATTAGCGAACACGGACTTTGATGAACTTTCAGTACTTCTTGCCCCCTTCACTCGCCAATACAGAGTGTTTTTCCTAGTTTGACATCAAACGTCGCCATTGCAAAAATTTCCCCTTTATTTCTCTTAATTTTGGACACTTTAGAGGTCATGTGACCTGTTACTCGTTGCTTATAGGTTGTGTTTCATCCCTACTCTTAAATTTCATCGCAATTTCGAGTTTCTGATACATCTTTTCCACGCAAATTTCACTTCCCCACGGTCTAGGTAATTCATGCAGAAGCACGTTTGCAGTAGTGTATGTGTGTGTAGTGTTTAACGCCCGCTTTACTACATACGGCACCGCAGGCGGTGACACTGATGATACATGAGATGAAGATGGAGCACCGGCGGAATGAGATGGCGGGGGAAACCGGAGTTCCCGGAGAAAACCCGCCCCAACACCGTGTTGTCCATCACAAATCTCACTTTGCGGTCACCTGGGATCGAACCCGGGCCGCCTTGGTGAGAGCCAAGCGGTCTAACCACTGAGACACGGCGTGGCCTGCAGTAGTGTAGCTTAAATACCCGGCGTCTATTCTCTCATCGCGTATCATGTGCAGACCAATGCATCGGCAGGCAACTCGTCGCTTGGGTCTACCCTTCGGGCGATTCTCAAACAATGCCCCCTTTGTCGGCTTAACACAAGGAAAATTCCTGTGAGGGTAAGTGTTCATTTTCCCAGCTCTCTTTACACTTTGGGTTCACGTGCTTGCAATAAAATGTATGTATTGGGATTGCCTGTTTAGTTTCTACAGCTGTATGTCTAATTATTATCCTCTATATTTGTTATAATTTAGCTTAATTCATATTGTGGTATCTATCCGCCCTTAATTATGCATTTAATATTACTTTCGCGGTTATCATGCCAATATTATGCCTAACAGGGACGGTATCAAACAGTAATCAATCTTTTTAATGAAATAACAAAAAGCATAAATATCATTGAAGAAACAGATACTAATAAATATTTGCAAGAAGAACCACGATAAATTTCTTTAAAAGAATAACAAAACCCATGTTTTGAACAAGAGATAAATACAAACAATCTTTAACAGATCAACATAATAGGACACATTATATAAAAGACAAGTAAATAGCACAGTATAACATGGGTACCCAAGACTTTTAAACATTCACGCACACAGAAAGAGGAAGAGAAAAATAGAGATGTCGCCATAGAAAGATAGAGAAGTGAAAGAAGTGCGTGCCTGGGGACAAGGCACGCCAGGGACGCACAACACAAACACGACCGTGCCTGAGGTCAAGACCACACAATCAAAACAAACACAGGAAAGAAAACAAACACTAAAATACACAAACAGTGCCAAAACAAAACATTAAATCTTATCGTTGGGGCACGGTTTCAACTGTCTGACGTGGGCTCGACGTATTTCATGGGGTTTACAGTGCTCCAGAGTAACGGACACGCCCTTAAAATTTTAATTACCTTATAGGGCCCAAAGAAATGAAAAGCTAATTTAGCAGCAAAAGCATCCTTACGCGAACTTATAGGGAAAGACTTGCACATAACGAGCTGGCCCACCGCGACAGGAGAAGGTTTTCTATTTTCATCATAACGCCTTTTTGGTGAGCTCATGCGCACGCTTTAAATTATTAAAAGTTCTCTTCCAGTTCTGCCTAATAATTTCGGGAGAAAAATCCTGAGGAAGGAGATCATTTAAGGACCACATATTTGCTAAGGGGGAACTGGGTACGAAAGCAAACATTAAACTGAAGGGGGTAGTCTGATGGGCTTCAGACGAGCAGAGTTAAAAGCAAATTGCAATTTACCCAAATTAGTATCCCACTAATTGTGATGCTCATGATGGTAAACAATCAAAGCGGATTTCAAATTTCTATTTATCCTCTCGGCTTGGGAAGGATTAGGGTAATACTGGGTAGTAGTGATTTGTTTTACCCCTCACTGAAAACAGAACTGCTTAAAGCAATTGGAAGTGAACTGTGAACCAATATCAGATACAACGGAACGTGGAGCACCAAAAGCAGCAAAGATGTTATTCAACACCTTCGTAACGGTACGAGCCGTAGCACGTGGCACAGCCGAAAGTCTCACGAACTTGGAAAAGGCGTCAACCACAACAAGAGCAAAAGTGTTAACTTGAGCCGACCGGAAAAGGGGCCTACAAAATCTACAAAAAAAATTCCAGTGGCTTAGACGCTACCTCAGAAGTGAGACCAAACCACGTGGTCCGCTGCGCCGGCTTAGCCATATAACAAAGATTACAAGCTCTAACACGGGTCACATTATCGCGATCCATGTCTTTCCTTATAAAGCGCTCACGTATTTTATAGCGATTCTTGGCAATCCCAAGGTGCCCACCAAAGGTTGAAAGGTAAAAAAAAGGTAAGCAAACACTATGGGAATGACACTATCAGGCAAAACGATCTTGATTTTGCCGTCAAAATTAGCATGCACCGTGAGAACACCATCGTGTATATGGTATGGCGGGACAGAATGGCCGTCCTCCAACTGCTGTATAATCTGATTAGTGCAAGCGTCCCTGCACTGATGATCGGCGATACTCGTAAACATTTCGGGGAACGACATGCAGGCATTAGAACCAGAAACGGTTTCCGCAGATGGTAACGGGGACGGCTTTTCAGAAAACATGCGCGCAAGGGCGTCTGCAACAACATTATAAGAACCACGAATGTGCCTCGGTGTAAACTTAAACGCACCAATCCGCACGCTCCAGCGGGCGAGCCTACCAGTCTTACATGGTGTCCCCAACGCCCACGTGAGAGCCTGGTTATCTCACTCCAATATGAAAGGCACATGCTCAAAACAGGCTTTATGCTTTTCGAGACCAAACAAGACTGCCAAGGTTTCGAGCTCATAGATGAAAACTCACGCTCAGCTTCTGATAGGATGCGCAAAGCATAGCAAATGGGACGGTGCCCCTCCGGAAAATCCTGGAGAAGAACCGCCGCAAGGGAATAATTAGAAGCATCAGTCTGCAAAATAAAGGTTCTATTGAAATCAGGATAGGACAAAACAGGAGGAGAACAAATGTCGGACTTAAGGTCTTCGAACGCGCGCTGTTGTTCGTCACCCCAGACGTACTTAACACCCTTACGCCGCAGGCGATTCAAAGGTTCGACCCGGGCAGCAAATGAAGGGTTAAACTTGGGGAAGAAGTTCGCCATAGCAACGAAACAAGCCAAAGCACGTAAATTCCTAGGGGGAGGAAAATTGCGCACGGCTTTAGTGCGTTCTAAATCAACCGTAATGCCGGCGGTAGCAAACTTCATTTTATATCTTCTGTAAGATATAATGTGTAAGCGATCAGATCTGACCTGTAAGCGATCAAAAACTTCACGTAAATGTGAGATATGAGAATTAAAGTCAGGAGAGTAAATTACCAGGTCGTCCAAATAGTGGTAAAGAAATTTAAATTTTATGCCTGAAAACAAATTGTCCACCAGAGACGTGGAAGTAAATGTACCCCGGTAGCAATCCCGAAGGGAACCCTATTAAACTCATACAACCTCCACAGCGATGAAAAGGCAGTCACGTGATAGGCACTATTTAAGTCCAGTGTCGTAAATACTCGTGCTCCAGCAAAGTGATGGGCGGCAGTATGGAGATCTGGCATGGGAGTGGATTCAATAAGTATTTTTTTTATTAATTTGGCGGTAATCCACCACAGGACGGAAGTCATTGTCACCCTTAGGAACTAAAAAAAAACCGGGCTGCTATATGGCGGAGTGCAAGGTCTAATGATACCTTTATCCAACATATCATTTATTTTAGCCTTCAAAATGGTCAGTCAACTGGATATCGTAGGTAATAAGATGAGTAACACCCAATCGGTCGGTAAACAAGGAGGAAAACTCCTGGACCAAACTCTCCACCACTGCGGCTTGTTCATGGGGCAAATGCGCCAGGGAAACATCTGTGTCACGCTCTTCTAATAGCGAGACGTCACCTAGACAAGGACGAGGTGGGACATCACACAGTTTCTCCTGAAAAGGTACACTGCTTCCGGGCACGAACCCGAAAGTGACTTGTTTCTTAGCAAAATCTAGACAAACGCGAGCGTGACATAAAATCGGCCCCTAAGATTACCCCATTTTTTACTGGCTACAATTTTTAATAAGTTCAATCTTCTGTTACATTATGTAAAAATGGTTTGAGTTTTGTTCACTAATTTCTCATACAAGGTAACTCCTTATTTGTTGTCCATTCGATGACTTTTAGTCTAATTTTTTAATCAGTATCAGTGAAGACACTGCATTCAAGTTTTTTCATAGGAAATATTTAAATTCCACGATTTTGCCCAATTACTGATACTACCTACTGCTTCCAACATCATTATTTTTGCTTTAATTGGGTCTTTCTTTGCAGTCCATATTGATATGTCATCAGCATATTATACTGATTTTAACTTGTGGGGGTAGCAACTTGAGTAAGGCATGATGTTAGTGTGGGACTAATCACTGAGCCTTGTGGAAACCCATAGTTTTTTGTAGGCTTTGATGAAAGTGAATAAAAACGAAATTATGTTAAAGAAATCATGGTAGATAAGAAATCATAACAACATTTACATACCGACCAGGATAAACCACAAAATACCAAGGTGCCATATATAAGTATTTCCATTTCGGAAGTATTGGCAGTAAAAGTTTTAGGTGATTCATCCTGTATATATGTAAAAGCTTCGAAATAAGATATCTCGTGAACTACTAACACTAGAATCCTGCGGAAAACACTATTAACATTCTAGTTGACCATGCCTTTGATTTTTTATGTAATTAGGCATTGCTCCATTTAAAAAGTGTATGTTTGTTCCAAAAATATACCTTCTAAGTGTTATTAAAATTTATTTATTGGTTAAAACTACAATACCCTAACTAACCAAACAATGCTCTGAAAACTGCACATCAATAGAACTTTCCATTTCGGAAATACTGGTGGTAGAAGTTTTAGGTGATTCACTCTGTTTATAGATACACACATAACTATGTATAGTAACATATAATTCTGTGTGGAGAATATTTAACTATGATTTAAAACTTATGAACTCAGTTTGGAAGTGGTAGTCACAAAGGGCCCTATTGATATTTTATTCTTCAGGACCTCTGAAAACCTAGTTAAATTATTGCCAGAAACTCACATCACATTACATTTGATATTGCAAATCCGATAAACAATTTAGTTGCAGATCATGTATAATACAGCTCTGAGTAGGAAGGCCTTGCGCAGGTTCAGTCCTGAACCACCACATTGCAACAACTGTGTTTTGTCATGCATAACCTAAATTCCAACTTATTATCATTCAACTCAAACTCTCTGGAAACACTGGAGGATGTAAAAACAGTGACAAAGGAAATAATAGGTGCATTTGGTGCCCCTAGTGATATTAATAAGCTAGAGGAACCATGAGAATTGCAAATGGCAAAGAAAGAGCAAGCTTAATTGTAAAACCCGACTACAAATATATTTTTTTTTTTCAATTAATTTTGATGTCACTGTCACTAAATTCCTCCAATCATCATAAGAGCAAGCTTATTTGAAGAATAAATAATGAAATTAAAACTGGAGTAAATCATTATGTTCCATGGTAATGGATCATACTCTTGCAAAGAAGTAATTAGGCACATGATTAATTTGATAACGAATAAAATACCTGGTCAAGGAACTTGTTATTATGCACCACTGGAAAATGGACTCAATCCAAAAATCAGAGACATTGTAGAAGCAAGGCAAAATACTAGCTGAAGTACTTCGAACAAGTGTAATGATGAATGACAATAGAACTAGCCTGAAATGCAATACCTAATGTTAGAACTCATAAAATATTTTTGACTGAACCCTTACATACCCAATACTCCCCAAAATCAAAATATATTAAGTTGCATCTGAAAGATTAATATAGGCCCAGGGTGTGATATGGTACAACTTTGCTGCTCAAACTGCCATTTCCTAAAGAAGTGAAACATTTGTCAATACATACAACTACTACCTCCTACAGAGACGCTTTCTGAAACAATAGAAGCTTGAAAAGTATTATAATAGAAGCACAATTGGAGGATTCCTCATAATATTTTCTAGTAACATAATATGATTCATTAAGGTGACTTAAAATTTATGGTGACTTGGATTAATTCATGGATAAATAAAACTGTGTAATAGCAGTTTTCCCACTGAGGGTAATATCATCACTGCTTTTGCCAAATCTACTTGTTATATAGACACACAATTGGTCAGGGGAGCAAAACAACTTTTCTCCCAATGTACATCTCTAGTACATCAATCTCTCAGTATACATCTCTCTAGTACATCAATCAATCCGTGGTATAATAGTCCTAGGGGCCAAAGCCTGTCAAACCCACTCCGGTCTCACACCCACATATATAAGGTAGAGGTGGCAATCATCCAACTGACATGGGATGGTGATATGGTCATGGCACCACAGCCAGAAAGTTGGCTTATGCATCCAGGGCTGCTATCTAACTTAGCTCTTCACTTTCCTCATGATACTGAGTGGGCACTGGTCCTATACCCGGGAGTTAAAATCCACACCTTACAGGGGTAGGATTGAACCGGGATACATTCTGTGGCAGGGAACCAAAGCATGTTGCCTTAGCCCACTATGCCACGGAGCAGTACTCTAATACATAGTGAGTCTAAACTTTGATTTTTGAACATTTAGTCTCTATTATTCTACAATTATTTCTTCAAAAGTTTATGCAATTCCATATTATAAAATAATTCACACAGAATTGTAACAGCAATGATGATATTATATCAGTTGACTGTAATTTATTACAGGAATATTAGCAATGAAACCAAGAGAAAAATGTCCAGCACTTTATTCATCAGCAACAGGCTTGTTTTTCTTTTTTATCAATTAAAATGTTCTTTTACACTCAACATCTGTTGACATGAAAAACAAGCTATTCATTGTCACATATGGCTCAGATACTGATTCCTAGATGAGTTATACATTTTTAATTAATAGGTCAATCTATTATGCCTTTCCAATGGTTCATGAAATAATGGCTGTTTAGGTCCTGTAATTAGGTAAATGACATTTTATTATGGTACACAGAAAATCATGCATTCACAAAGTTGCAAACATTATATGTAGAAGTCTGTTACGAGTGTCACAAAACAGGTATATCAGCCATTATAATTCATGGTTAATCATGCTCTTAAGCTATTCATCCACTTGCTTGTAGGTACATATTAACTCAACCAGGAGAAAGTAACTAGCAATAGCAGACTTCTATTTTGACACCTATTACAAGTCAATGTATTTAAGAATTTATTTAGACAAATAATCCTTGAGGTTAAGTTGTTAATTAATTTAGTTTGTTCCACTAGAACTAAAAATAATTATATATTTTAAAATTAAAACAACTATTTCAATTGCACTTAAACTGTACATTTTAAAACTTTCCTTTTCATTAGTTTACACTGCAAAAAAGCTAGACTAGTGCATTGTTAGCAATGTCAAGCATTTATAGCATCATTCTTTCTTTACATTCCACTGATCCAGCTGATGGTGAAAAATCTTTAAAAAATCTAATGTAGGCCTAATTACAGAGGAATGCTAACATTGATAATAATGGCAATAAAATGCGTTCACAAATGGTGATACAGCTTTACACAAATTTTGGTTGAGATAGTCTCAAAGAAAAACTGAATCCCCAGCATGTGAGCTGTTTTTAGTTCATTACCCTTTCATCATTCAGATGTTTATTCCATCTAATATGATTATTAGAGTTATTGATATAACTGCACTACCTACATCAGTAGTACACTGTATTTTCATAACCTCTGAAACAGTGTTTGGCGGTTATTCTCAATATTTTTATTTTCCTACATGAATGCTTCTAGTACAACCATGGGGAAAGGCACTTCATTGTGTGCTTACTTGAGACAAGTGATATACTATACTAGTTCACTATGACATACAACTGCAAAATTTGCATCAGTGATACCTATTGCAAAGTATCCCAAAGAAATTTTTGTTTAAAATACATTTTAGATTTTCATTAATGTTTATGTTTAAGTCTTTAATTGTATTATCTTATTTATCTTAAAGTAGATGGGAATCAAATTTATTTATGTGACATAGCCATAATAGGTACATGTATTATACACATGATCACTGATATAAATTTTACATAACAGAAACAGGTTGTTATACTGTTTGGTTTCACAGTTTTTAAATTAATATAAACATTTGATCTATTGCTTCTCTTGTGTAACATAATTCATCATAAGCTAAAGGATCAAGATACTAATGACTGACATAATGAAGATGTGGACATGAATATACTAAGTTGGGGGTGGGCTGGAGGGAATTGAAAATGGGGATTTATAGGGGAATTAAAGATTTCTACAAAGAGAAAGTCAAATAAAGTTCTACAGTGTTTACCTTTTTATTTTTTGATAGTAAGTGAATATGGAAAGAAGGCAGAAATGCCTGCATTTTTCCAGAAAAAGGTTATCTGATTCATGCCTTACTCATTAAGATTCCCCTTACATCAATTTAAGAAGAGGACAAAACACATTAATGAAAATTGCTGATATAATCTAAGGCCAATTCCAATGAATAAAGCCTAGAGATCATAATTATTCCTCAGGTTCTGCATTCTGTATTACTGTATATCATGGAACCTTTTTTTCTTACTAGTGGGTGGTTCTTTATAATGGTAATCATTGACTGGGGTTGTCTGTAAGTTTGGTTATATATTAGGTTTAAAATCAGGTTTAAGGCAACTCCTGGCAACTCCTCGTAACTTATCATCCTTGCATATTTTTGCAGTCTTGCTAACCTCAGCTCACCTATCTAGTTCAGAAGTGGATTCTTTGTTTTCAATAGCTGTCAGATAGGAATTCCAATATCCTAGAAGGTAATGGGGTGGAAAACGTCTTATTCAATAACATTTATGTCTGCTAAACTATTATTACAGCCTTCTAAGTTTCATTTTTAATTGTGAACATGCAACTCTTTCTTAAGATGTCTATCAAAGAAATAAAAGTTTCATTTTATGTAAGAAATGAGACTTCATTCAGAAGCATAGAGTAGATTACTTTGAAGATTACTGTCTCAAGACACAGTAATGCAGTTCACATCCTAGTAAAGAACTATTTTCATTGAAAATCATTACATTATGTTTGTTGATACTGCTCAGTTCATTGAGTTTAAGGTACCTATTTAGTAACTTCAAAACACATTAGCAAATGCCATCAATAATCTTAACACATAAAATAGCATTCATATAGAAATACACATTTTTTAAGCACTTGTTTTCACTGCTTAGCATTTAGTAGCAAATCTTAAAATTAATTACAAAATATAATTTCTTTGAAATACTCTTTTTGTTCACTTTTCTTTTCTTTTTCCTCAGGCAATGGAAGTTAGCATAGTGCTTAAAAAATATTAAAGATAAACTCATTGTACATAGGTTCTTTTCTAATTATTATTACAAATTACTCCAGACACAATTGTTGATGTTACATCTGTTTAAACAAGCTATAGCTTCTCTCTTTTACGTTTAGAACAGAAAGCATGCCCTTGTTTATAAAATATTCTAGCTATATATAGAATTATATTAACATTTATTTGAATGTGAACAAAGTAAACTTGCTGATATCGAATGAGAAAAAAATTACGGTGTATTGCAGCTGTAGTACAACAAAGTGTGAAAAGCTGATCAAAGACCTGTATTCGTGAATGTTTGTCTTTAACCAAGGAATATATGGGATCTTGTCATTGGAGGACTTGCAGAAGGTGGGCGACCGGCTAATCGGGTCTCCAAAGCAACACGTGCCACTTTCTGGTCAAAAGTCTCAGGTGATAATGTTCTCCTAGAAGAGGATAAAAGTAGTTTATTTAACTTGCAAAATTACAAAAGTGTATTAGTAAACTTCTATTCAAAGTGGGTGTGAATTCAGTAAATAGTATGTTATTACAACTGGTGAAGGGAGAACACTTTCAAATGTACATACGTTTGATCATTTTGTACATATGCTAAACATTGAATATACTTCAAATATATGTCAAAACATGAATAAAACTGGATGTGCAAGTTGGATATCAATGACTTTAGGTGTCTGTTTGAAATGCGTATAACTTATATTCAATAATGCTGAGAGGTGTGAAACTGTCATTAATCTACAGAAAAGCTCATAAAGTTATTTCTTACATTTAAGATTTTGAATTTTTCCCAGCTAGGTATGCTAACATACATCTGTGCTACAATCAAGTTCCTGACAGGGAGAAGTGGGTACAGTGGTGCGGTGGGTGTGGTCGGTTCACTTCAGATATTAGGAAAAGTATGCTTTAATGTTGCTATGCCTACAGAGTAAACTCATTTATCAGAAAAATTGTTTTCTGCTGTGTTATACTACAAAACCTTTTAGATTCAGGTAAAATCATATCTGTCATCACATAGCCAAAAGCAATATTTTATTGACTACAAGTTTTAACTTGTTGACAACATGAAATGGATTTTTATGAAGATAAATTTACTGTAAAATATCAAGGATGACAGATGTTTCTGTCAACCTTACAACCTGATGTGTTTGCATTTTATGTTCAAGTATATTTAGCTATTCATGAATATGTGGGTACAGTGGTGACTGTACAACCCTTAATCTTTCAAGTTCATTTTTCAATCTGCTCTCTGTAATTAGATTTGTTAGTGCTTTAAAATAAAAAAATTCCAAGGAAAAGAAAGAGAAAACTTAATGTGTTAGGAAATGTGCCCGCCTCTGTAGCATAGGTGATAGCTTGTCTGCCTCATGTTCTAGAGGTCCGGAGTTCAAATTCTGGTCAGAGTGAGTTATGTGAATAAGGGTTTTTCTACAGTTTTTCCTTTTCTTTAAAGATGAATGTGGGTAGCTCTAAACTCTATGGATCTGGGCTCATTGGAGCATCATTTCACCCATTTCATTCATCGTCTGATATGGCTTATCACTGGAGATTTTATGTGAAATACTACTGAGTATTTAGAATTGACCCTTAAAAGGCTCTGTGTATAAAGTTTTACAGAAGCTGAGAAAGGGAATACATAGATTACTTGTTGCTAAGCAACAAAGTTCAATACAGCTAACTAAAAGTCAAGTAAGGCAACTAGCATTTCTGTAAGTCGAAAGGAATGTGGAAAAATTTCCCAAATCTTGGAAAGTAAATTAAACAGCCGTTAAAATGCTCCAAAAGCCAAGCAGACATTAAATTTCAATAATTGATTAACAGCTATAAGTTTCTTTGAGAATGTGTCATCATTCCAACAAAAAAACTGCTAGGAATTTCTGAAGAAATGAACTTTAATTTACATGAAACCAAAATAAGAACAATATAAACACATGCCATGTAATTTTCTCTCTCAAAAGGGCCTGAAGTGTTGAGGGTGGAAACTTAGGCACGCATGTTACTTTCTATATGCGTATACTGGAATACATCAGGAACTATGTGCTTCAAAGTTGCAAAATATGGTTATAAATGTATCAGGGGAGCCATTAGATTGTGATACAGTGTCAGTTGTCTCTAAATTTTGCTGCAACACCCAAACAAATACCAACAGATGACATCAAAGCCAATGTAGAAGGTGCATTAATTGGGATCCCAGAAGAAAGGGCTGATTATATGTGGAGCCAAACTGTGAGAATGCTCACACATCACAAGTTACCTCATCAGAATCTATCTAGAGCGTAACATCAAGCCTATTTAATACTAAGCAATGAGAGGATTTGGTTACTTTGAAGGCAAACAAGGGCAATGCAATGATGGTAATAAAGTCTGAGGATTACCCCCAGAAAATTAAAGAACTTCTTAAAGAGGACATATATGCACCACTTTCAAAAACTCCTCTGAATAAAATTCATAGGGAAGTTAGTACTTTAATTAAAAGGGCAACATCAATAGAAGAGGAATTGAAACAGAGGCTCAGAAGAAATAACTAAACATACCAAGAATGTATGGACTTCCAAAAGTACACAAGCAAGGGATTCTACTCAGACCTGTAGAGAGTGCTGTCAATTCCCCTACAAACCCCCTCACATGCTTTCTAGTGGATAAACTGAAACCTTTGACAGGGGACCTTAAGTCTAACATAAGAAATCTGATGTAGTTTATCAACATCATACAGGGCCTTCATTTGAAGAAAACTGACATGCTAGTCAGCTTTGATGTTATGTCACTTAACAAAGTGCCTGTGGATGAGGCAGTGGAAACAGTGTGCCCAAAGCTAAGATCACATGATCTTCCAGAGGAATGGACTGACTTATCTGTTTTTTCTTTAAAATCGATCTTCTTTCAGTATGATGGAGGTTTTTCCTCACAAAGTCAAGGGGCTGCTATGGGTTCACCACCTTCACCTCTTATACCCAATACATTTAGGGAGGCCTTAGAACAAATGTGTTTAGATAATACTACTATAACACCCAGTGTGGGGATCAGATATGTGGATGACATATTTGTGGTGTGGCCACATAGATGCAGGAATTTAAACTTGTTCTTTGACCAGCTTCCTTTTTTGGGTGTGCTGGTCACCTCTGACATGTATCCATTTGCATACCATTGCCTTCCACTTTGCTCTACATGGCAAATGCTTTCGGCATCGTAGGCACTGCTTTCACACTATGTGGAAACCTGCAGTAGATGTCATAATAATTTCCAGGAAAATATATAAAATCACACAAATAAAGATGTGAAGGCATGCAAAAATACAAGTTTATGATAAAACTCAACTCACACGTTGAATGGCAATGTATGACAAATTCGGTTCACAGCAAGGTCAGTGATAAAAGTAGTATAAACAAATATGTCACGACTACCGATAAACACATGTGCTATCATCAGTCATTCCAAGAGGCAGGTTTGAAGCAAAGGATCTGCCTCTTTATCTATCTATATATATAAAAATGAATTAACGATTGTTAATCTTACAAAAACTTGAGAACGTCTGAACCGATTTCCTAATTTTGGTTTTGAAATATTTTTATAACTCCAAGGAAGGTTTAAAAAGTGAGGAAAAAAAAGCCTGAAGTGATAATGGACCATGTTATTAACGGAAAATGAAAGTACTCAGGCAAAATTTTATGAAATATATACGCCTTCTTTTATTTTCAACAAAACAAAAGCATTACAAAGTAGAAAGATATTCCACTCCTTGCCAAGGTCTTCAAAGCTATTTCACTTATCATATTTTATGAAATAATGCAAAATAAAACAATGTAAAAAAATCAGCTGTGGCCCGACATTGGCCACAGGAAACCAAACACACCATACTGTTTGACCAAACTTAGGTAATACATATTTAAGGAAAATATGGTGTCCCAGGAAGACCAAAGAGGCCTTAGAAATTGCCTGTTGTCCACAGCAATTTCAACAGCAATGGTGTGCTGTATATTAAACAACTCTGGTGAATGACTATACGAAAAACAAAAATGAAAGAGTAGTTGTCACTCTACAGTATCTTGCTCCATTGCAGTGACTGTGCATCACAGTGTTGTCACAATGCAGACAACACTAAGCATATTGGAGCTCATTTTCATTTGCTGCAATGCACAGAACAACTGGCCATTCAGAACTCACCTAAACCTGAAAAGCCACAGGAAGCAGCGCAGTTTGCCTTTAAAGGTGACCACGACAGGATGGTTGAAACATTGGTTTTACCAAACATGATATGGTGAAAACTGCTGAGTCAAGATATTTATATAAAGAAATAATTGTTTGTGAGAGAGGAAGCCATTTAAAGTAATATATATTTGTATCTATTGCTTCCATACCATCATTAATTGACATTAAATAATTACCTATTTTAGGAACTCTACAGAATAAAAGTATTATATTTTAACATCATTCGCATTATTTTGCAAGAGCAACAACTAATTACTTTTAGCCATAACTTTAGTTACTAGCTACTGATTCAAATACAAATCAATACAGTTGTAATTGAATTCTGTATGCTTTAAGCACCTTGTCTATGAATGATTAAAAATATAACATCTTGATGATATATCGAGATTTAACTTGATGATAGTTATGCTATTAATTTAAAATGCAAGATAAATATTTTAAAAATAGACAGCTTTAGAAATAGAGAATAGATGTATGGATAAACCTCTGTTATTTACTAGACAAAAATTCACCTTAAATGTTCCCGCAGATCAGCAGTAGTCTGTGCTTGAAGACGAGATTCTTTAATTGCCAAGTCACGCTCTTCAGCCATTCGTTCCATCTTTGCTTCCTTGCGAGCAATTATATCACGAATATAACGCATTCTTGCTTCATCTTGCTTACAGATTCTGCATTCAAAAGATATTTCCATTAGTTTTCAGCTTAAATATAAGAAAAGATTAATTAGATTTGAAAAGTTTGGATCAAAACATTTCCATTGTTCAAGATTTATGGTGAAAGTGCACCAAACCTAAATATGTTAGTTTTCAGAAACCACGTTGGATGTTGTGCAAAGGATTGTAAATTAAACAGTGTACTTTCAGATTCTAGTTTAGGTTACCTTTTAGCAAGTGATGTTCAGCTGACATAAGGAAGCTTCATTATGTGATTAGAAAAACCCTAACAGTTGTGCTCCTTGCAAAAAGTGCCATTCTGATATAGGCACAGAATTCAAACTATGAATCCAAAATAACAAAGCTTTGAGGTAGAAATTGTGGGTGTTTCAACCCTAACAACATCTTTCCCTATCAGGCATGCCCCTGATCATGTTGGGTCATTGATAGAAAAGTAGTACAGAAAGCCAAGATTCATAGTTTAAATCCTAGACATGGCAATGAATTTCTAAAATTTGATTTAGCTTTTTTAGCCTTAGACTATCCAAAGTCATTAAGAAAATACAATTTAATAGTTGTCAAAAGGAATCTGATACTAAAATTCAAAAACATCTTTAATTTACTAGCAATCAAAGTAGGGTCTCTCTGTATACCTCAGGTGATGTTACTTCTAATAACTAAAATTTTTCTACACTTCAGTGCTCTTACAAAATATCCATGTGATTTTCCACAGTGGTTCAATCTTTTACGTTTCAAAAAAGAAATTGTTGGCTGGAATTCCATTTGGGTAACCATTTTATTATTAGTACTCGTAAAATTAAATAAAGAATAGTGGAAATAAATAGCTATAAATAAATATTTCAAATTGCTATAAACTGCCTATTAGTAACAACATGATAAATAAAGGTTGTTACTTTCAGACCCGCTCATTGTACCTTAAAATCTATAAACAATTTCTTTAAAAATTACCTTTCCATTAACTGTGTATGATGAAGCCAACGAGCTTTGTTTTCCGTTTCTATCCTTTGCCTCTTGACTTCCATTTGGCGAGCAGCTTTGCTCTCAGCACGTTGTGTTGCTTCCCACTGCAATGCTAACACCTGTTCCTGCCACTTTTGTAGGCCCAAATCTAGTTCATCATGTAGTTGCTTCACTTGCTCAAATCTGATGGCCCGTTCTAGGCTGAAATGAAAGTGAATTTATAAGCCTTCACTATAATATAATAAGCAAAACCATTAAAAAAAAAAAAGTAAAAATAGGTCTTCAAGAATAAGCATTTTATTCATTTCAGGTTAAACCAAACATGATTTATAATTTTATATTTAATTGAATAATTTTGTATTCCCTCGAATGGTAAATTAAAATATACCTGTAGATTGTTTGCACTGAAATGGCATTTCTAATATAACACCAACTTTTACAAAAAGCAATAGTAATGGCTCATTTCACCATTAAGTTTATTGCACAAAGTTAAGATTAGTCTTATTTAGAATGCTAAAAATTCATATTTAAACTGCACATTCACTCTCAATCCCTGCAATTTTTCTATGTTATAGCTGAATTATAATGCCAATATTAATTTTCATGGTGTTCATTTTAATTAATAAGCAATTTTAAAATATTGGAATAAACACTATCTAAAATGTAAAATTTCAGGGTGGGATTCTTAAAAGCATGTATAAATGCACATGTAGGTGTTTGACAACAAATCTTGTGATATTTTAGGTGTTGAATAACACATTCCCAAATGGGACATGTAACTACCATACAGAGCCTGAGAGGAATGTATGTATAAAATTATAGTCTTTATAACTAATTGTTAATACCTTCCTATTTTCATCAACCACATAGAGGATATTCTAATTTAAGCCTCTCAAGTTAAATAAAGTCATTCACTTGGTTGACAGTTCAAATTGATTGAAATGTAGCTCAATTTATCAGAAGCAGGATGTAGATTATGATGACTTAAAGAGTATTAAAAATATCCTTAAAATGATGATGTTATGACCTCAAAATGTGTTAAAAATGACCTAAAGTAAGAAAGAATGACTTAAAAATTACCTGGACTGGACTGGACTATGAACTGGACTAGGGGATTTGGCACGAGGTCCAAAGTTGGTCTATAGCACCAATGCCCTCAAGCGGGGCACCCCCCAGGAGGGAGGATTCAATTCAATTCAATTCAAACTTATTCATCCTTTAAAATCATATCTGTATGTAGTATCTTGATATAGGATACGTCAGTAAATTTACAATTTATATTATAAAGTTAAACATCAAATATACCTAACCTACATTCAATTATAATGTAACACAGATTGGATATAATTATAAACGAGAGAAATGAACAAGCTAAGTAAATTCATTTCTTATGAGTATCTGGATTTGTTAAGTTGCCGATATTCCTTTACTCTGTAAAAGCAGTGCTCCTGAAAGAAAGCTCTTGTTCTAGTTTTAAACACATTGTAGTTAAATTAATTGGGAGTCGATTAATAACACAAAACAACACTCACTTTTAAACTTTCCCGGAACATGTTTCTGAGGCCTTCCCTCTATCTTCAGCCGGACATCGACTCTATGTTATAGCTACATTGTAGTTATCTATGCTTTTGATGTCATTAGGAAGGGAATTATAAACTATTGTACAGGAATGCAGTACTCCGTTCTTAAACATTGTAGTTCTGATTGAGGTTAAGTTTATATCCTTAATATGCCTCGTGTAATGCATATGAACACTTACGTTGAGGTGAGAGGAGACAGGTCATCTCAAAGAGCCATGACAATGTAGAGGGCAGGGTCTCTACACTTCACGAGTTGAAAACTCCCTGACAGGCCTGTACAACTGGTATCCCACCCTGCTGTGGTCCAGACCAGGTTCAGACACTGGAGACTGTCCTACCAGAGGAGGAAGTTTTTAACAAGAGCATATCATCCTGCCATGCAATGCTGAGACACCCACCAATACTTCTACACTGAAAGAGACCACAGATGAGAGATGATGTGAAATGATAATGGAGATGAAATGGAGGGACAGGAAATTTGGGGTATGTAGTCAACTAGCATTTGCCTGGTGACCTGGGAAACCCCCCAAATTCCCATGGGTCAGGTAGATTGGCCACAGGAATTTAATCTGGACCTCCCGAATGTGGGCTACAGACGAAACTGCCTGAGTCAACTGACTCAGTAAAATTACCTGTATTTCTTGCTGAGGCTCTTCTTGATATGAAAAATAGCAATGCCTAATGTATATCCCACTGATCTTAGATTGAAACCTGATGTAAAGAAAAAGAGTGTGTCAACTAATGATCCGCAAATTATATTACTAAGCCCTGGGCAGAGTATAGGCACTGTTGGAAGTCATGTACCACTTGGTCAGCATAAACCACACCAGAAGTGTTTATTTCTCAATGATCATAACCTCTTTACAGTAACTCCTCTAATTTGTTAGATCAGACAATTATTTTATATTTAGTGTGCTGTAACCTATTACAACCTATTAACCTTCCCAATGGGTTCAGCAGCCAAAACACACATGGATAAACTGCTTATTTACCAAAAAAAGTGTGTTAGGGTCATGTATAATCTAAAAGCAAGAGAATCTTGCAGGGATACCTTTATAAATAAAAAAAATAATCACCATCTATTCTCTGTATGCTTATACAGCTATAATGTTTATTGTGGACAAGTGTAATCCAGTTAAAAACAGTCAAGTACATGAACATAACACCAGAACCAATATGAATTACTATAGAGATAGTGTAATTAAAACTGTCTCTCAAAGGATGTACATATACTAGGAATTAAGCTTTACAATAAACTGCCATCTGATAATAAATCAATAGCTAGCATCTCAAAACAGCAGTTTAAATGGAAGTTAAAGGCTTTCCTCATAAATAAATGTTTATATAACTTAAATGAATTATGACATTGCAGCTTTAATTATACTTGAAAGTGATAAATTCATTAAGCTGATTAAGGGATCATGTGTAGAATTAGTTTCTAATGCTGTAATTGACTATGTAAATTTTTTTCGAATGCTGTAATTGACTGTACAATTAGTATTAATGATGAAAAATTGACTATGTCAGAAATTGTAACCAACAATCTATTGACAATATTTATTTGCTTTTTCTACTTTAGACTTTTGTTGGATCCTGTATCTGTTACAGTTTTTAATCTTATGTAACTTTTTATATTTATCTTTGTATCTTGAACTGACGTGTCCTATAACATATGTATTATGTTCCAAAGGATGAAAAATAAATACAAATACAAAATCAATTCATTGTCCAAATAAAACATGCATTTTATGACACATAGCATTTCTTACAGAGTTATCACATTTTGTGCCAAGCACAGTTTTTTCACATTTTCTTTTCTTTAAAGATAAAGATAGGTATTTTTCAGGTCTGTGCTGTTTCACTTGAGTGGAACTGACACTGTCAAATGTCAGTAAACTCAGATGCTAAATGTGGTTAATGGTTAAATCTGAATACTTATCATGAAACTTTATAAACACATTTATTACAATTGTTTATTCACCACTTTTGAAAATTACCCCCTTGGGATGTTTCACATTAATTGTTAATCATAGCCACCGTTAAGAAATTGATATTTATTGAATACTAAAGATGACAGATCCTATATGTATGCCATCAGAGCAAGCATTTAGAATACACTTTTTTCTTCTATAATTCAACTGTTACATGTCTGGATCTGGATAATTTTTTTCTACAATGCCCATGTTACTTACTTTCATTATTATTGCCTAGACTATGCCTAGTCATAAAATATTATAGTTATTCTGTCTTCCTTCCGCATTAATGACTTTTATAGATTTATCACTTACCTCTTCTTTATTGTTTTTTCCCTTACTTTACTAATTAAAGCATAACATTACCACTTCATTATTGCACTTTCGTTATCATCATTTCACCACATCTCTTCTTACACTACTTGCTTTGTCTTGTGACATAAAGTGGATTTTCTGGTTTCTTTACACTCTTTGAAACTCTATATAACTTCCCATTTGAACCTATTACCGTTCTTTTTCATCCTTAGTATCCTCAGTGTCCTTTCATCTCAATTCTCCTGCTTCTCACCAAACAAGTGCATCCCTCCCACTGTTATCTCATCTACCCTGTTGTACTGATCATAAACTACATCTTTTTTGTTACCTCATTTACACTTGTTTTGGAATCGTTCCTGTAAGATTCCTCTTTGTTGACCTAGTGACCTTGATTCCATCTGCTAACAAGATAACCACTGTTAACCACGCTCTAAAGAACAATGTGAAAACAAGCGAATGCTGCTAAATTCCACTGTATTTTAGCAATGCAGTATGAACTAAAATTCAATATTCTAACAAAGCTTTTTCACAAAGTAAACTCTTAAATAATGTAAAGTAAAATGTATCTCTATAGTTCAACATGAAAATACAATGCCGTAATCCATGGCTCATACACACACTTGTTAAATAAAGTTCCCTTCTAAGGCCAGGGGATAGTAGAAAACTATAAATTAGTGACCAAAGAGTTCTCTATGCTAGCAATGTTTTTGCAAAAAGAAGTAAATTTTTTTTGTTTAATCCCCACTCCCATTCCTTAGATATTACAAGCAGATAGCACCCTTGACACAAAGGCTAACTCTTCATAGCACAAAAAAATCTTTATGAATAAACTTCACTCAGGTATTTTAGTTAATTGATGGAAATTAATCATTTCTTCACACTAGCCGTATATAGACTAAAGTTTTTGATAGATAGAGTCAACATGAAAAATTCAATGCCATGGCCGGGATTTGAACCACGGATCTCCTCGTTTTCGTCCAGTCGCTCTAACCCATTGAGCTACTATGGCCAACTTGCCACCATGGCGTTAAATTCTCCATTTGACTCGTATATTTCCCCGGTAGACCAGTAGGGGCTCTCGCATTCGAGATACACCGTTTGTGGTGACTTACTATCATAAGTACTTGAGTCTCAGGCTTCATCATTTAACTCTTATTATTTTAGTTAATTGATGGAAATTAATGATTTCTTCACACTAGCCATATATAGGCTAAAGTTTTTGATAGATAGTCAACATGAAAAATTCAATGCCACGGCTGGGATTTGAACCACGGATCTCCTGGTTACGAGTCAAATTGAGAATTTAATGTTGTCGACCAGTTGGCCATGGTAGCTCAATGGGTTAGAGCGACTGGATGGAAACCAGACGATCTGTGGTTCAAATCCCGGCCATGGCATTGAATTTTTCATGTTCACTCAGGTAACTTGTCCAAAATTTTAGAAGCAAAGACCTTACCCTAATGCCACAATGCAGTTAAATGGAAGCAGAGAATATGTGATCAGGTATTAAATCCTTGCCTTTTAAGGCTGTATATGCTGCAGACTAAATAAAATGATACTGTACGCACCTTTGTGCTTTGATATTCCTTTCTCTCTGTTCCAATAGCTCAGCATGCTTCTGGTGAGCACGTTCTTCTTTCATATGGCAAAGACGACGTAGTTCATGAAGAGCAGATGTGGTTTCTTCTTGTACTTGCTGCCAGCGTTCTTGGTGTCTCAATTCTTCAACCCTGTTGAAGAGAATATGTGATCAGGTATTAAATCCTTGCCTTTTAAGGCTGTATATGCTGCAGACTAAATAAAATGATACTGTACGCACCTTTGTGCTTTGATATTCCTTTCTCTCTGTTCCAATAGCTCAGCATGCTTCTGGTGAGCACGTTCTTCTTTCATATGGCAAAGACGATGTAGTTCATGAAGAGCAGATGTGGTTTCTTCTTGTACTTGCTGCCAGCGTTCTTGGTGTCTCAATTCTTCAACCCTGTTTGCACTTGCAACCCTCTGAAAATCATAATTATCAGTTAGAAAGGAAATAAAAGTGGATGAAAGCAAATCCAGGAAGGAGCTAAAAGGGCACTGCATCAACTTTACTTGATCTTATTGTACTGTGCACATATTTCTGTCAGGGGAATGCTCAGGATTTTCTTAAAGGACATACTGCTCAGTGTCAGTTTTTAATGTAGTACCTAATGAATGAGGCTTTATACTTATTCCCTTGAACTCAGAATATGTGGTTATTAAATTAAAAATTAAAATATTTGTGTTTCCATTTCATTCTCCAACATGCTTGTTAATTTTGGTGATAGAGGATCTCCTTGTTTCACACCTCTTTTTATTTGAAACCATTCACTGTCTCTTTCTGTTCTTAACTTTGCTGAGCTGGCTTGGTATATCTTACCTTAACAACCTTACATATTTGATGGAAATCCCTTGTTGTTTTAAAGCCTGTAACACACTTTTATGTTCCAGGGAATCAAAAGCTTTTTTATAATCTAAGATGAATGTAGATTTGCTATTGGTACTCTTGCATGCTCTCTGGTAGTTTACATATTGTAACCGGACCTGAATATTGTTTGTTCTGTTGGTTGGTTGTCATCAAGCATTTTCTCTGGCCTTTTACTTCATATCTTCATAAATAGTTTGCAGAGGTTTACAGACAGGCTAATTGGTTGGTAGTTATTTATATTATCTCTAGTTCCTTTTTAGTTAATAATATAATCAAACTTTGTCCCCAACCTTCTGGTATTTTCTCTTCTAAAATGGTCTTGTTGAATAGTTCTGTAATTTTTGTTTTTACTTCTTCCTCGTCTAATTTGAGGTACTCATTGTATACCTTGTCAATGCCTGGACATTTGTCCATTTTTAATCCTTGTATGGCTACTCTTACTTCGTCTGGGATCCCCCTTCTGTGGGTTCTGCGAGCTCATTCATGATGGATATTGTGTTTTATACTGTACAGTCATATAATTGGTTAGAGTATTTGCAGGCCACTTAAAGTCTTACATCTAACCTTGCCCACATATATACCATTGTAGACTTTTTGTATTCTATCAATATAATTTTCTATCCCCCATTCTATTTTAAAGTATCATTAGTCTATAAAAGATTCTAATTGCTTACAATTTCTTGCTCTTCAATATCCAACTCTTCTTCTAATTTCTTGCCATAAACTTTTGCTTTTATTGTTTCTCTTTCTGCCCATTTTTCCCCCATTCTTATTTCTTCCAGTGTTATCGTATCTTGTGTGTCCAAGTTTCTTTTTCCCCCATATTCTCCTCTACAACTATGCATTGTTTTAGTATATCATTTTCCTATAATAGATTTATTCTAAACCAGTATTTGACCACTCTTTCTGTTATTTTACCTTTTACTCCTCTGGACCTAGTTCTACTTGTGTTACTCCATTTGTTGAAATCTTTGGTAACTCAAGGGTTATTTTGCAAACATTCCTGTGTATTACATCCACATTTTTCCAGCCGTTTTCTTGCCCTCATATATCTGTTACATATACTATCCTTGCTTCTACCACTATGCTGTAAATTCTTTACTAGTCATGTAATTTGCATTTCTGGTATTCATTCACACACACATATTCTGACTACAAATATTGATAGTTTCCCCTAGGTAGTCAATTTTCCTATTTCCAACTCTGTTCCTTGCAAAATTATTATTTGTACTTATTTACTTCACATCCTTTCTTAAAGATCATGATTTTAATATTCAGTTTCTGTTCATTTGCAAGCCCCAATTTTTACAAAATTTACCAATTGCTTCAATAACTTTGTTTAGCACCACGACTGAAATGGAACTTGCTACAAGGCCGTCTGCAAACAATAACCCTGATAGTTAGTACTGGCTTTAGTTCTTACTAAATTTTTCTATCTCTTCTATAATATCTCCTATAAAGAAATAAAGTAGCACTGGACTAGTTGGCACCCGTGTTTAAGCCCGAAATTGTTCTTCAGTAAGTTTTACCTTAGCCTATTTTCACAGAATGCTCATTATTTAATTTTGTGTTACAGGCTTGATTTCAAGATTGGTGTAACTTTCAAATTATTTATACCATAAGCATATTTTTATTTCTTATGAATTTATATAGGAGAGAAATAAAACTACTCATTCTTTTATGTTCTGGATAGCTATCTTAAGAAATTAAGGATGACATGGACATAAACTTAAAACAAATATTTCAGAAATAGTTAATGCTAAAAAGAACTTACTTTACGTAAGTTTCATATTTTGATGAGTTCCACACTTTTGTTTAAATATCTAACAAAGATGTTTTTTTAATCTCTTAAGATTATTTTTATCTCTTTCCAATTATATAAAATCCAATAAGAATGAAGAGAACTCCATTTATTATATATTATTTGTAGTAAACTTTAGTTGTACAATCATTTATTTGACAAACTAATATCTCGCACACAAGATGTCTAAATCTAAACAGTAACAAGATCAATTTTTGAAAAAACAGGACATAACATTCTTTTCATGTGAAGCATTGTTTACCGTGGGGAATTATATAAACATCTTTACTGTATTTTTAGAGGGTGCAGACTTAAATATAAAGTTTGGTGAAAGATAGAATTAAAACTGAACAATTCAATGCCATAGCTGTAATCTTCAGCTCTGCGTGCGGCTACTCTACCACTGAACTAACATGTCGATACAATATTAAATTTCCCCAACTGATTCACATTTTTGGTACACCATGAAGGAATCCCAACTGAGATCACGTACCCCAAAGGCAACTTAAAATTTTTAAGTACTTAAATCCTGGGATTTTTAAGATTTCATCCCACCTTTTATTTATACACATGATCAGCTTATATTTGTGGTATTAAAACAAACATTCTGAAAACTTACATATATAATGCACTGGCAGTAGGAAATGCAGTTAATTAAACTTTAGCATTTTAACCAGTCCATCTTTTGTGTTGTGGGGTTAATGTGTTTATCAAATAATTTGGAGAGCCTGCTTGGAATTAGTTATGTGGATACTTTTTTTTCTTTTCGTCCAGAGATTTTCCCTTATTCTTAGGGAGCAAATGGTAAAAATTCAAACCCATAATATTGTTGGAGTCATCTAATCATCCATTTCACTCATTTGTTCTTTATAAAATATGATTTTATTGATTAAAAATAACTTTCTAAGACTGCTAATCTTAGAAAGTTTCAAATAATGCTTCATCTAGATCAGCCATATATTGTGGTTATATTATGATGCTTGTTTATAAGTTATAAGAACATTATGTACTTTTCTGCAGAGCACTCAAAGTATTGAAGTTACACAAATATAACTATTTGTAACAAAAACTTCACTTATCTTAAGAAAAATGATGTCAAATTTTTCTTATTAATGGAGATCAATTTCGCAAACAAATCATTTGTATCATCAGTCCACAACACTTCGTCATCAAGAATACCACGTTATTATGTTTTTTCAATATTGCCAAAATCTGAAAACGAAACAAACCTAAAAACAGAATCAACTGATGGTATTTCAAAATTCATTATGCAATGTTTATTTTTTAAAATAAATACCTTTTGCCAAACCATTAAATCTATTGGACCATTTAATTGTTTTAATAATTTAACTTCAGGATTTATTTCATGGTTAAATGACCAAAAATGATCTGCTATGGCCGATTTATCAGTCTGTTTATACTTAATATTACGAAAATGTTCTTTCGTTCTGGTTTCCAAATTATGTTTTGTCTTTCCAATATAAACCTGATCACAATCTAAACAATTAAATTGATAAATACAAGATTTTTATTATTAGGAATATTATCTTTTTTAGAGAAATTTAGTAAATTTTTAATACTATATTTATTTTGAGGAACTAAAGCTATACCAAACATTTAAAAAAAAAATTTGAAAATATTTATTTACCCAAGGATGGAAAGTAAGTTTTAAAATTGTAATCGTCTTTTATATTTTTAAGGGTAGAAATATCATTTAAAGTTTTTTGATATTTAACTTTTTCAATTTTCTTTTTTATAAAGTCTTTATTAAAACCATTAATTAAAGCAGTATACTAAATTTAAAGGGAGTCGATTAATGACACTAAACAACACTTAATTTCAAATTTTTCCGGAACATGTTTCAGAGACTTTGCCATTGATGGCTGGTTGAGAATAGAGGCAAAGTCTCTGAAACATGTTCCGGAAAAATTTGAAAGTAAGTGTTGTTTAGTGTCATTAATCGACTCCCTTTAAATTTAATTTATCATAACAACACTGTTTTCAACACTTCCAAGAAAGGAATTGCAATGTTTATATTATTTATTAAATTCCTCTTTATTCAGAGGTATATTTATTAATCTATAAATCAAACTATTAAAAACAACAAATTTATGTCAAAAAGGGTTAAAACCTTTATTTTTTATGTAATTATCGATATGAGTAGACTTCCTATAAATACCAAAATATAATTTATTATTATTTCTTATTATCTTCAAATCTAGAAACTGGTTCAAATCCCAGCCATGGCATTGAATTTTTCATGTTGACTCTATCAATCCAAAATCTTAGCTTGTATATGGCTAGTGTGAAGAAAATATTAATTTCCATCAATTAACTTCAATAATACCAGTAGATCCGTGGTGCAAATCCCGAACGTTGCATTGAATTATTCATGTCGACTCTATGAATCCACTCAAAGTATGTTACATACCTTGCGATATGTTTCGCGCTGTTTGATACGGGACGATTCTGCTTTTTCCATTCTTGCTCTATGTTGTTGTTCTACTGTATGTTGCCACAAGGTAGCCTCTAATTCTATCTGCTGCTGTGCTTGTTCTACTTCTGCCCTTCGTTTTGCAGAGAGTAAGCTGCGTTCCTCCACATCACTTTTCTGCAACATGATCAAGTTTTTCTCTTAAATACACATAAATGATAAATACACACACTTGATATATATTCTTCTTGATTAGGTACACAATTTCTTTAACACTACTTTTAGAAATGGTAGTATTAATTTCCTTTCCTTTTCCAACTATAGTATCTTCATATTCTTTAACTCTTACTATAAATACAGCATTGATACATGTATAGCATTTATCTTTAAAAATGTAAATACCAAGGGAGTCAGTAGAATGATGCAAAACAAAAACATCATATTAAAAGTAAAACATTCTTCTGTATTTTTGATTTTTGACTTTTCTGTATTTTTTACAAAGGTTGAATTGTTTCTCTGCAATATGAAAAGTCAAGTAATTTTGTTTAATCATAACAATAGGATAGAGTTAGTATAGAGTTCCACAGAGGGAATTTGGCACTGCGACGAAGTTGATCTATTGCACCTATGTCCCAAGGAAAAGAGAAGCACATTAAAAAAAACAACAACAACTTTAGGATACATGTTGGATGAACATCACTTACTTGAACATTGAAATGAATGAATAGGGAAGAGAGAGAATATTTCAAATGGATCTTTTATGCTAACCACTCCTAGGAGGAATAGATGAGGTAAAGCAACTATAGGAGGCTATAATCTGCAAGTAGCCTAGCTGACAGAGAGAGATCCCTAAAGATTCCAAACTTGGTGAAATGGTTATAGATTGTGCATAATAGAAGGTCCACTCTGGTGGACATGGGGGGAGAACTCGACCCCCTGGGGTAACCCAGAGAAGGTTGCCAACTGGCAGGGTGGCGAACTTCCAGAGAGCAAGCATCTCTGCCATCTTTACAACATTGATACTGCTCAGACTCTAAGTCTCCTTGAAGTATGCAAGGGGAAATGAAATGAAATGTGTAGTGTTTAATGCCCACTTTTACTACATATGGCACTGCAGGTGAATGCAAGGGGATTTGAAGTGATAGAAAAAGAGAGAAAGGAGTTTGTGGTAGAAGAGAAACAACTTCACCGTACTAATCAGGGAAAACCACGATAAACACACGTTCAGAGTGGCCAGCCTCAAGAATCAAACCCAGGACTACTGGAATATAAGCCTCACGTGTTAGACCGTTGTGCCATGGCTGAGTGGTTATACCGCTCCCACCAAGGTGGCCTGGATTTGATCCCAGGCTACCACAAAGTGAGATTTTTGGTGCTGGTGTGGGTTTTCTCCAGGATCTCCAGCTTCCCCTGCCGTCTCATATCACCGATGCTCCTTTTTCATTTCATGTATCTTCTGTATCACCGCCTGCAAGGCCACATGTAGTAAAAGCAGGCATTAAACACTACTTAATTTATTTCTCACATATTTCTGCAGAGCCATCTCACATGATTAAACCCTGCAATACTAGATGAATTATAAAATATAGTTAGCTCATTTTATGCAGATTATGAAAACTTGTGCACATTGAATCAGAGGTTATATGGATTTATTTTAAAGTTATTGCATTCACCAATACATTTTCAGAGTATACATGTTGTTCTATATGTAGTATTTTATAACAAATTTACTTGGAGTTGAACTTAAACATTCACTTAGTTCTAGTCTAGACATTACTTGAAACCCTGACGTTTCAGTAACACTCAATTGACAAATATAAAGAATAGAATCAAATTAATCTAAATTTTGTTTGAATTTAATTAAGCTTTTTAAAAATAAAAAAAATCAACAAAATTAAGTAAAGCCAGCAAACAGCCCCTCCCACCAAAAAAGTTTTAGTTGTCCAATTTTTCGATTTTATTATTTTTTATAAAGCATTCGTTTACTATAGTATTATTCAACTATATGGATTCCATGCATCAATATCTGTTGTGGACTAGTTATATACTATTCCATCTCACAGTTTTTAGAAATAGTATGTTGCTATGTTTCTGGTCTTGCAGAATAAAAGACTCTCCAAGGACTTTATAATATGCCTCATTACAATCACTGACTGCTTTCAATGCTAAAATATCTTTCAGTGATCATTTGATGGTTTGGATATTTTAACGTCAATATTTTATCTGATTTTAAGATTTATTTTGTGATTTTTTATTTCTATAAGAGAGATTTAGTTTACCAAGGTTTTTGCCCCCTTCCATTTTAAACCTACATTTTTAAAATAACAGTATTTACCTTTGGCTCTCTGCTTCTGAACCTGTATTTTTTGTCACATGTAATGTATGTATTTAACTAACAACAGGTAAATTTGCACAATGAACATGAGTCTGTTATATTATATCTAGCATGTATAGCCTGCCTTGGTAGTGTAGATGGTAGCGTGTCTGCCTCACGTTCAAGAGGTCCCGAGTTCGAATCTCGCTTAGGGTGAGTTACCTGGATAAGGTTTTTTCCGAGATTTTCCCTTATCCTTCAAGACGAATGTCAGGTAACTCTAAGCTCCATGGACCCTGGACTCATTTGAACATCATTTCACCCAATTCATCCACCGTCCGATATAATTTAACGTTGGAGGACGTAAATTACACAAAAAGAAAAAAGAGCATGTAATACATTATTTATTTGCTTTTTGACCTATATCTAAAAGTTTGTTTAATTTTATATTATGTTAGTTTTCAAATGTTACTAAGGCTTCAGCTTGTCATTCACATTGGGACAGGTTATAACTAACTGTACAAGATGCATCTTTTTGGCAATCTTAGCTTTTTTGAAATTGAAGTTATGGAAGCTCTGTAAAAAATATTCCCCATGAAATTGTCAGCAATTGATAGCATCTTTATGAAAGTGATATTTCTGACAGTGAGAATAACTCTTTATACCAGAAGCATGTTACTGAATCTTGAGAAAGCAGCATTGGTGTCCCTGAATCATATCATGAAGTTAGTAAGCAAAAAATGAATGAATGACTGAATAAATTAATAATAATAATGATGATGATAATTTTTTTTTAATTTACGTCCTCCAACGTTAAGTCATATTGGACGATGAATGGAATGGGTGAAATGATGCTCAAATGAGCCTGGGGTCCATAGAGCTTAGAGTTACCTGACATTTGTCTTTCAGGATAAGGGAAAACTCCGGAAAAAACCTTACCCAGGTAACTCACCCTGACCGAGATTCGAACTCGGGACCTCTTGAACGTGAGGCAGACATACTACCATCTACACTAATGAGGTGGGCGATGATGATGATGATGACGACGACGATGATGATGATGATGATGATGATGATGATGATGATGATGATGATGATGATGATGATGATGATGATGATGATGATGATGATGATGATGATGATGATGATGATGATGATGATGATGATGATGATGTATTGATCTGTAGGAAATGATTTGTACAAGGTATTTCAATATTGGACACGTCAAAATATAAACAAACATCACACCACATACCTGTTGGACTTTTGCATTATCTTATACCTATTCACACTCTTTGAGGTCTTAATTTGAATAGTGTTGACTCTATCTATCAAAAACCTTAGCCTATATATGGCTAGTGTAGAGAAATGATTAATTTCCATCAATTAACTAAAATAAGTGTTGTACAAACTTTACACTAAACTGATAATTAATTACTATATGCATATTTATTTATTTTCCATCTTAATTTAAACAGTGTGACATAAACATTACTCTAAACATATATTTTCAGTCAATGCCTTATGGCTGACACTTATATTTGAGATAATGTTTGATGGATTAAAAGAAGTGATTAATGAGATGTGCCATGAGACATGATTATGAATGAATTACTGGCTTTATTGCTTTGATGTAGCTTGGCAAGTTAGTATACAGTTTAATGCCAGAGTGTAGAATACTTTTCTGATAGAGTGAGGTATTGTGATTGGATGAATGACGAAATGCGAAAAAAATGAAGGGAGTGGGTAAAACATTTAAATAACTTAAAGTATTAAACATAAATGTGCATATACACGGATGACATGGCCACTGAAGTGACAGTTGTAGACAAACTACAGTCAGTGATAGACAGACTAGGCAAATGGGTGGAGTAAAACGACATCAAGATAAATAAAGAAAAGACAGAACTGGAAGTGTTCAGGAAAGGAGGAAGACTCACTGAAGCAGATAACATCAAATGCAAGGCAACTTACTCAAGAGGGCAAACAATTTCAAATATTAGGCATCACAATCCCGACAGGGAAAAGCTTCAGACTACACATAACAAAGAGAGCAGTAGCAGCAACTAGAGCTATGTATGAAATCAAGAATATCACACACAACTATCACTCATTATACTCTCTGTGATTTCATGAAAATCTATAAACCCTTGCAACCATTCTCATAAAGGACATCAACTGTGATTTAGATCGGTAGAGTGAGATTAAAAATTTCAATGCCACAGCCGGAATTTGAACTACAGATCTCCTGGCCTCCATCTGCCAGCATGACATTAAATTCTCCAACTGACTCACAGTTTTCCCAGTAAATTACTAGGGGTTCTCACATACAATGAGACATACACCGTTTATGGAATAGCTGTTAAAGCAAAGTTCAGTGATGTTGTAAGTTGTGGAAATGAAGGGAGAGTGAAGGACTTAATTACATCGGAGAAACAAGCAAGAATTAGGTCCGGGCCGGAACTGAGAAAGGAGAGTGCACGAGAAAAAGAAATGGCGACGTCGCTTCATGTGATAGTCGACATGTTGAACAAGGATCTGCATAATGCTCAGAAGGAAATATCAAGACTCAGAGAGCTAATCTCGACTGGAATGGATAAAGAAGATGCTGACATTTTGAAAATGGAAAATGAGCTACTAAAAAGGGAAAACGCAGTACAAAAGGATACAATTGAAGACCTTCAAATAAAGTTAGCAAACATGATTCAAGGATATAATGAAGTGAAAAGCCAGCAAAAAGGGAGGTACCCAGAATTAATCCAGAAAAAACACGTTCAACATCGAAGTGGCAGATATAACGTGAATGTGAAAACCAACATCACGGGAAATGATGTTAACGACGGGAGAACAGAGAAAAAAGCTGTGGTTATCGGTGATTCTATTCTAAAATTTGCGGGACAGCTGTGCTCTGAAAACGGACATAAGTAAGATGCTTTCCTGGCATTAAACTTGAGGAACTGAAACACCAAATAGAAAGACTTAAGCTTGAAGAGAGTAAACCAGAAGTGGTGGTTGTGCATGCAGGATCAAATAACATTAAATCAGGGGTGAGTGCTGAGGAAATAATGTGGGATACAATGAACCTCATTGCAGAATTTAAATCAAAAGTGCCTGATGTTAAGTTAATTGTTAGTGGAGTGTTGAGAAGACGAGATTCAACGGTAAAAAGGGTTATTAGAATTAATAAAGAATTAAACTGGTTGTGTTCCACTAGGCAGTGTTCTTTTGTGGATGGAAATTTTTGGATAAATGACAATGAATTTGGTAGGGATGGTGTCCATCTGAACCGTAGAGGATCATTCAAATTCGAGAAGTTACCTTGCAGTGTAATTAACTCTGAGCTAAAGGGAAACTAATGAACAGTGTGGTGGATGTTAATTTAGGGTTTGGTAGTAAATGTAATTCAAATGAAGTGAAACTGAATGTGAGTGAGATAGGAAAGTCTTATGAATCAGTTAGAAACACTGAAGAAGGGATTACCACAACATGTTCTCTCTCGATTTTCCACCAAAATATTCAGAGTATTAGAAATAAGAAAATAAATATTGAAGTATTGCTATCACAGTATCCTTATGATATAATTTGTCTTACAGAGCATTGGTTATCAGAAAATGAAATAGCAGGCTTCAGTATTCCAAATTATTGTTTTGCTAGCAATTATTGTAGAAAAAATAAAAGAAATGGGGGTTCGGGAATCTTTGTGAAAAACAATATTAAATTTAAAAAGTTGGAAAAATTTAAAAGTTTTGCTTCTGAGGAGCATTTTGAAGCCAGCTTTATTGAATTACCGGATTAAAAACTGATAATTATTTTTGTTTACAGAAACCCGAGCAGCGATGTCAAAATATTATATGAGAAATTAGATAATGTGTTATTCTCAATAAATAAATCCAAAAATGTTATAATCACAGGAGATCTAAATATTAATTTTTTGGGACAGAATAAAGAAAAAAGAGATATTCAGGTTTTGTTAGAGAGCTATGGGCTACAGACGGTCGTAAACATTCCAACAAGAGTGGTAAATGGGACCAAGAGTGCTATTGATCAAATAATATTAAACTCACAATTTTGGAAATATAAAATAGAGGTTTTTAATACAGCCCTATCGGATCATTATGGTCAGTTATTGCATTTATTAAACAAAAATATATATGATATAAAAAAGCATCAATCAAAAGAAAATGTGAAATATGTAAAAGTGATAAACAAGGAAACAATAAATTACCTTAATTATTGCTTATCTAAAGAAACATGGGATGCAGTATATCAAGAGAACTGTATAAATAAAGCTAGTATCCAATTTTTAAACATTTTTAAATATCATGCAGATGTTGCCTTAATAAAAAAAAAAGGTAAAGGTTAATAAAACAATCAAAAACCAGTGGGTAACCAAAGGTATCCATAAATCAAGCATGAGATTAAAATTCCTGTGTAGATATGCAAGTAGTCTTTCTTGATTATTTACATACTTATAAGAGAACCTATAACAAAGTAATTAGGGCCCTAAGAAAATGTTTAATAATAAAAATATTTTGGAATCAGTGAACAAATCGAACTCAATTTGGAATATAGTTAAAACCGAACAAGAATCCACTCATAAAATAATAACTGACATATGCTTCACAATAAACTAATAACAGATCCTGAAGAAGCGGCTGAGTGCTTCAATACTTTTTCATTGAAATTGCAAATGTTATCCAAAAGCAAATATGTAATAATAATCCATTCACTGCTCCCTATCCAAGTAAAAAAGTTAACTCCAGTATGTATCTAGCACCAACAGACGAAGAAGAAATAGCCTTTGTTATAGCAGGACTAAAAGATAAAAAATCCATTGACTCAGATGGGTTCTCAAATCATTTGCTGAAACAGTGTCATCATCTTATTCTAAAACTATTATGTTACTTAGTAAATTTATCATTTAGTTCAGGAATTTTCCCAGATGCTTTTAAAATCTCAAAGGTTAAGCCACTATTCAAAAAAGGTTCAACAGAAATAATGAACAACTATAGACCAATATCTATCTTATCTGTATTTTCAAAAGTGATAGAAAAAATTATGCATAAACGACTAGTTTCTTTTTGCGAAAAGTATAATATCTTAACACAATGTCAGCATGGCTTTCGGAAAGGGAGTTGCACTACCTCGGCATTGACCAAATTCTTAGAGAATGTGTATAGGGCACTAGATAGGAAAGAGTGTCCTGTGGGTATTTTCCTTAATCTCACAAAGGCATTTGATCTTGTAGACCATAGCATTCTACTGGATAAGTTGCATGCAGTTGGTATTAGAGGAATATGTTACGAATGGTTCAGATCATATCTGGAACGTAGACGTCAATTTGTACAGCTAGACTATGTAGATAAAAACTTAGGTGTAATTCAAAGTAAAACATCCACAGAGAAAATAATACAGCAAGGTGTGCCCCAGGGTTCAATATTGGGCCCATTTTTATTTCTCTTATATATTAATGATTTAGGTCTAGGTTTAAATAAAATGGGCGAGAACATCAATTTGACACTCTTTGCCGATGATACCAGCATATTAATGACTGGGAAAACCTCGAATGAGGTATTAAGCTATAATAACACTTTTAATACAAAAATTGTCAATTGGTTTTTAAAAAATAAGCTAAAAATAAATGAAGAAAAATCAGTAGCTATAGGCTTTCACCACAAATTAAATAACACTGCTCAATTCCCAAGTATATATTTAGGGAATAAATCACTACTCTATGAATCAAATACCAAATTTCTAGGAATATGGTTAGATGAACATTTAAAATGGGAAAAACAAATTCAGCAACTAGAATCAAAACTAAGCAGAATTACATACGTTATTAAATCAATGAGGAAGTCTGTAAACACAAATGTGTTGAGAATTATTTATTTTGCTTATTTTCATTCTGTAATGCCTTATGGTATACTTAGCTGGGGAAATGCTAAAGATGTATCAAAAATATTTAGACTGCAGAAAAGGGCTATTCGTTATATAGTAAATATTCCTTTCACCACCAGCTGTAAACCATATTTTAAACTACTAAAAACACTTCCATTACCCTGTGTGTATATATATGAAGCTCAAGTTAGGACAAGAATTGTACTTGCTCAATTTGAAATAAATTCGCAGATACATACACATAATACAAGAAGTAAATCAGATCTACGCATTATAAGCCACAATACAACTTTATTCACACATAGCTTCGAACATAAAGCAGTATTGTTATATAACAAACTACCCGATGGCATTAAAAGTATAACATCAGAAAAAAGGTTTAAACTGGCTGTAAAAACATTTTTAAGAGAAGGTTGCTATTATTCAGTGGAAGAATACTTAAAACATGGTCAACATATCAATGCTTCCTAAAATGATGTTTGTGAATAAATACCTGTGCAACTTCGGAGGTGATACTTGTAATTACCTATTCAATATACATAGGAATAGATCACAATTTACAAGTAATTGAGATTGTCACACATACAATACAAGGAACAGCAAAAATATACATTTAAATCATCATCACCTCACTCTAAGTTTAGATTTTATCTCTCACAAAGGAATCATTCTATATAAACTCTAACATAAAAAATTTAAATAAAATTTTTTTCAGAAAAGCTGTAAAAAATATCCTACTAAAAGTAATGTCACAGACAACAGATGAGTTTCTAAGAAGTAAAATTAAATAATAAAGTAAATATTGATTTTTTTTGGTAAATATTATGTCTCTTACAACCTAGTTCTTAAAAATGTAATACATTAAACTATTATGTGACCTAAGTTGCATTATACTTAATTACTATTTGTATTATTATTTTGTTAATTACTACTGCATTACTTTAATCACTATTGTATTATTTAACTACTATTGTATTATTCATAATTGTATTACTCATAAGAAATGTATTATTCTTATGGGTACAAATTTGACGAAGCCATGAATATTGTATATTCCTAAGGTGAATAAAACTTACTTACTTACTTACTTACTATAGTTAAACTATTATTAGGTTAATTGATGGAAATTATTAATTCTTCCACAATAGCGGTGTTCAGGCTAAAGTTTGGATAGGTAGAGTCAGACCGAAAAGAATCAATGCCATAGCTGGGATTTGAAACTCAGATCTCCTGGTCTCTGTCTAGTTGCTCTTAACCATTGAGCTACCATGACCAACATGCTAGCATGACATTAAATTCTCCAACTAACTCGTACTTATCCCGGTAAGTACTAGGGGTTCTCATATACAATGAGTTACACACCGTTGCTGGAGACTTACTATACTGTAATTACTTAAGTCCCATACTTCATTGTTAAACCATTATTAGCTTAATTGTTTTTTTAAATTTACATCCTCCAACTTTAAGTCATGAAGTTCCATTCTGGACAATGAATGGAATGTGTGAAATGATGCTCAAATGAACCCAGGGTCCATGGAGCTTAATGTTAACTGACATTCGTCTTTCAGGATAAGGGAAAACTCCAGAAAAACCTTATCCAGGTAACTCACCCTGACCAAGATTCAAACTCGGGACCTTCTGAACATGAGGCAGACTTGCTACTATCTATTCTACTGAGGCAGGCATTAAGTTAATCGATGGACAGTAATCATTCTTCCACACTAGCTGTCTGTAGGCTAAGGTTTGGATAGGTAGAGTCAGACTGAAAAATTCAATGCTATAAGAGGGATTTGAACCACGGATCTCCTGATCTTACTGAATCATAATAAACTCTAAATACAGAATAAAATAATATGTAATTTGTAATAACTGAACTGTAAGATATCATTGGCAACTCAATACTGCATTTTCAGAGCAGAGCAAAACTGCGTGAGAAGTGTGAACCTGTTTACAGTAGCATTATGGAATTGAAATTAATTGTTCTTTCACACTGGCCGTAGAACTTTCACTGGAAAGGTAGAATCAGACTGAAAAATTCAATGCCTTAGCCGGGATTTGAACCACGTATCTTCTGATCTCCGTTCTGGTTAGAGTGGCTGGACGGAGACAAGATCTGTGGTTCAAATCCTGGCTTTGGCATTGAATCTTTCAGTCTGACTCTACCTTTCCATGTATTATGGAATTGTCTCCACAGGCACACTAAAAAAAGCATTGTACTGATGGTTATTAATTCATTGATTTTCCTATTAGGAACCTACCCATATGGTGGAAAATAATGTGTATTTCTTTATAAAAATGTGAAGGATAGGTAAACTATATTCTTCTTCTAAGTAAACAGACAAGCAGGTAGACAATATAGTATAAAGTTTCTATTTTGGCAGATTGAAACTACTAAAAATATTTATTCATAATAAAATTTGCTATCTAATATTTTGAATCAGATATTTATTATAACCTTACTCTACCTTGCGCTCTTCTACAGCATGATGCTGTCTTAAAAAGCGCTCTTCTTTTTCCTGAATTTTGCGTTCCAGTTGTTTTTGTGAAAGACGTAAACTTTGTTTCATTTCCTCCAATCTTCTTGCATTTTCAAGATTTTCTATTTTTCTCTTTTCTGCTATGATTTGGCGCCACTGAGCTGCATGTTCACTGTTTATCTAGAGAAACATCAGCAATGTCTCATCAAATTGCTTATTTAGTCTTAGTAACTATGTATATACTTTACAGAAGGAATCTCTAGAAATACAGAAACATGTAGAATAAAATATGAAAGGAACTGCATGACAATAAAAATGAAGAAATAACTTCTATTAAATACTTAAAGAAAATAACATCTAACAAAAACTGGCTTTGTTTACTGGCAGGATAGAGAGGAAGGTATAAGGACTGAAGCTTGAATGTAAGAAATTAAATCCATTCAATTTATTTGGGGAAAGTTAACAATTATCACAAGGTAATACACTAGATACACATTCACTTATTTAGTCTGTGGAATGTCTTCCAACATTTACTTGCTTATATCTGGTATTTTAATATTTATGTTACTGATTCATCTAATAATATGCATTATTTTCCTTTAAAGAATGCCAAACTATGAATTGTCTTCATTTAATTTTCTTTTCTTTTCTCTTCTCTTCTTTCTTTCTTTCTTTCTTTCTTTCTTTGTTTTTTCTCTCTTTTTCTGTTTCTCTCTCTCTCTCTTGTTCTTTCTTTTCTCTGTCATTTTCTCTCTTTCTTTTCTTATTTTTTGACTGCCTATATATTATTCTAATACTTTATTTACTTATCTACAGTACGTTTATAGCAAGACAAATGAAAATTAAACTCCTATAAAATCTTTTTAAACCACTTGTCAAACTATAAAAACACTTTAGCTCCATTAAATTTGAAGGGAGTCGATTAATGACACTAAACAACACTTACTTTTTAATTTTTCCGGAACATGTTTCAGAGACTTTGTCTCTATACTCAGCCTGCCATCATTAATCGACTCCCTTTAAATTTAATTTATCATAACAACACTGTTTAACACTTCCAAGGAAGGAACTTTAGCTCCACTTACATTTAAAATTAGGACATGTTTCAAGGACAATGCGTCCCCATCATCAGCTGATGTTTGACTAGTTCTTCAGGTGACCACCTCCCTTTCCTGGCACTGTTCAACGAGTTGAATAACGTCATCCACTACTGGTATTTCAAAACTGTCAAACATCAGCTGATGATGGGGACGCGTGGTCCTTGAGAAAGGGAGGCGGTCACCTGAAGAACTAGTCAAACATCAGCTGATGATGGGGACGTGTGGTCCTTGAAACATGTCCTAATTTTAAATGTAAGTGGAGCTAATGTGTTTTTATAGTTTGACAAGTGGTTTAAAAAGATTTTATTGATAAACCTCCACTGTTTTAAATACTTCTATTTTATAATTTTAATAAACTCCTATAGTTTACTCAGATCTACATTAAAACTTATTTTTATATTACACAAATAAAAATATTTGTTAATTATGTCCAATCATCTTAAGAATTTTATGTTAATACTTCTTTCTTCTTTTTAAAATCGATTTCGAAGGCACATTGCATTCATCCTCAGTTAAACAAACTCCGTTGTTAAAGAAATCTTGGTTACCATGTTCCTTCTTTTTATAATTTGCAAATACATTTCATCATCATCGTTGTCGTAAATATAAACTGTTTCAAAATCAACTAAAATAATGCAGACAGAAAGAAGAAAGGAGGGAAAGACTAAGGGCACATGGATGGAAGAAGTCATCAAATAAATATGACGAAAAGGATTATTATAATTATTTGAAATGTATCCTCTTTTCATAGGATTTCTGAAAATAGTAGATTATTCAAAAACCTTTACATACTTTTTTTCAGAAATGTTTTCAATTCTTCAGTGTTTTTCAAATAACCCAATATCTTAACTTTAGTGAATAATGATTTCTCAAGATTAACTAATAAGTAAAACAAATTTATAAATGGGATAGAAATATCACCTCCCTTTCTTTTTTAATTCACATATTTTCATTATGTTACCTGCTCCCTTTCTTCTCTGTCACGTTCCCAAAGTTGATGTGCTTTATGGGCAAATTCAACATTTTCTTTCTCCAAACGCTTTTTAAGAGCCATTGATTCCAGAATTCTGCGATCATGCTCTGGTATACATATATCATCTGTGCTGATGTATCTGGAACAAATACATATCTTGCTGTACAGTGATGCATCTATATTTAACTATCTATGTATGTGGGTTAACATTAGTAAATCAATAATGGCAAAGAAAAAAATTGCTGAGAGGAAATAGGAAAAAGATTAGCAAAAATATAGATGATTTCCAGATAAAACTGCAGTGGAAAGGGAAATAAAAATGGAAAGGGGATGGAAGAAGAGAAGAGAAGAGTTCAGAGATAAGAGGATGCTTAGTGAGCCAAAAGGCCAAGGGTCCAGGTATAGTAAGGTCAGGAAAAGAAATAACGAAGGCTCTCTTTTGTACTTAGATTTAAGCAAAAATAATTATGTAAAATAAATATGTAAAGTATGTATATAGAAAATGAATGCACAAATAAATCTATGTATATACATAGAGCAAATACTTATTACAGTATGTGCATATGAACTAAATGTATAATCTTGCACTTTATGGAAAAGTAAAAAATTGAATATTTTACCTACCGGAAAGAGACTTGCTTTGTTTTGTGTGGATATAAACTTGATTCTGTAACACTTTCAAAGTCTTGATTGTTGTTAGAGTCAAAGCCACTTTCAGAACCACAGTCACGTAATGTATATTGTTTATCAAAATCTTTGGAAACTATCACAGATGTAATATTTTGAGGGGACTGTCTGCATCTCTCTTGCCAACTGGTTGATGAAAGGGAAGGATTTAATTTAAAAATCTGCTTATTGAATGCTTTGGCACCTGGTTTAGTATATTGTTTGTTGTGGCTCTGTTTAATACTTCTTTTACCATATTTTTTTAGAGATATTAAAGATGAGTTGGAAGAGAAGGTAGAAATTTCTGAAGAAGAACTTCTAGGACGTAGTGATAATGGCGAGGCAAAATTAGGGGGCAGAGGATAATTTTTCCGGCTTCGGAAACTGCAAAGACAGAGAAACAAATATTAAAGTGCTTAAGTACATTTATATACAGTTAATATTTTTATAGTGTAAGCAGATATTTTTATAGTCATCACATTTTATCCCAATAACAATGTTTTCAGATATGCCTGCTTCTGGAAGTAGGAGGGATGGTGTTTGCATACAAACCTGAGAATAAATAAGTTATAATACACCAAAACTGCTATAGTTCATCAAATACTACTTCTTCATCAAACCAAGCATTCATTAGGATGTGTACATGAATTTAAATGTCTCTCCATTCTCTCACACACACACACACACACACACACACACACACACACACACACACACACACACACACACACACACACACACACACACACACACACACACACACACACACACACACACACACACACACACACACACACACACACACACACACACACACACACACACACACACACACACACACACACACACACACACACACACACACACACACACACACACACACACACACACACACACACACACACACACACACACACACACACACACACACACACACACACACACACACACACACACACACACACACACACACACACACACACACACACACACACACACACACACACACACACACACACACACACACACACACACACACACACACACACACACACACACACACACACACACACACACACACACACACACACACACACACACACACACACACACACACACACACACACACACACACACACACACACACACACACACACACACACACACACACACACACACACACACACACACACACACACACACACACACACACACACACACACACACACACACACACACACACACACACACACACACACACACACACCACACACACACACACACACACACCACACACACACACACACACACACACACACACACACACACACACACACACACACACACACACACACACACACACACACACACACACACACACACACACACACACACACACACACACACACCACACACACACACACACACACACACACACACACACACACACACACACACACACACACACACAACACACACACACACACACACACACACACACACACACACACACCACACACACACACACACACACACACACACACACACACACACACACACACACACACACACACACACACACACACACACACACACACACCACACACACACACACACACACACACACACACACACACACACACACACACACACACACACACACACACACACACACACACACACACCACACACACACACACACACACACACACACACACACACACACAACACACACACACACACACACACACACACACACACCACACACACACACACACACACACACACACACACACACACACACACACACACACACACACACACACACACACACACACACACACACACACACACACACCACACACACCACACACACACACACACACACACACACACACACACACACACACACACACACACACACAACCACACACACACACACACACACACACACACACCACACACACACACACACACACACACACACACACACACACACACACACACACACACACACCACACACACACACACACACACACACACACACACACACACACACACACACACACACACCACACACAACACACACACACACACACACACACACACACACACACACACACACACACACACACACACACACACACACACACACACACACACACACACACACACACACA